>CM021770.1:24363443-24851349 GCA_011076525.1 Nettapus auritus
AAAACAGGCTGCAGATGTCAATACTGAATTGGAGCACAGAGGGTTAGTGGGTTTTCTTTGACGAGGGAGCTTGGTAAGCTGCTGCGTAGGTTTGGGTTTCTAAATCAACAGAAGCTGTAGGAAATGTGCCCCCCCCCGTGAAGTGGTGATCTCCTGTTTGGAAATCTCCAGGAGCACTAAGGGGAGCGCTGTGGTTCTGCTGGGCCAGAGGAGGACAACTAGAAAGCCCCTCCATGACTCCTGGCTTTCCCAGGCAGGTAGCAGAGGACACAAAACAGACAGCTGAAGCTGTTTCCAGACCCAGCCATCCTGCTCACCCATCCCAGCGACAGGGTGGCCGTGGGGCAGGGCTGGCTCTCCCGCTGCTGAATCACCTCCAGGAGTGCTGCAATCTTCAGCCCAGTGCACTGAGGTGAAATGAAAACCACCTGATAATAGCTTGCCATTAGCATGCTTTTGGGAGATCTCAGGTGAAAAGTCTGCAGCCAACCTATTTTTATTTGTTTTTACAGAGCAAAACCCTACGAAAGAGTAAGAAATGCCAAGAAGGTGCAAATGAGGGTATAAAACCAACTAGAGTTGGCCTGTTTTGGACAGTGGCAGGGAGCAGCAATACTGTTTTGAGAAACAAACCTCTTCAGCAAACACACAACATCACCTGTGATGAAGCCAAGTGCAATGCAGCTTCAGAGAGTGAACAAAAAGTGCACTGAGGAGATGAGAGGTGTTCACTGTTCCTATGCAAGGGGAAAATACAAGTTTGGGCATTTCCAGCAAATTGCCTTCAGGACAGAGGTGCAGCAGGCTGAAGGCAGGACCGCGGGGTCAAGGGAAGAAGGAAAAAGAGAAAGAGGAAAACAGATAGTGAAAGGAGGAAAAGGATAGGGATGTGACATTCTTCCTGAGACGTGGAAAATAGAGGTAAATGCACACAGCTACACATAGCAAGCATCCAGAAACAGCAAGGAATTTGCACAGGAAAGGTGAAAGATAAAAAGTGCTAGTGAGCAGAATTCATCCTTGCAGTGCTGCGGAGTATTATCAGTAACAGCAAGTTTCCTTGTTTGACAGGCAAAGGCGGACGTGCACAGCCTAGACCTCTCATACTCCTTAGGAGATAGGCTTTTAAGTGTTATTTCAGCCTGTAATGATGTCTGTCTCTATATTATAGGTTTCAGACAGTCTCGCAGAGCAGTGGATGATTCAAGAAGCTATTAGAAAAGCTTCCACGTCAGGCAGGGCGTTAGCAATCAGCCCTCTGCATCGGGCACGACCAATTCACGCTGCTCAGCTGCTGGCAGGCTGCTGCATGCCGCACACACACGGCGTGCACAGCAAAGCACCGGCCGGGTTGGCTGCTTAAGGTTACGTGGATAGCAAACAGCTCGGTGGGAATAGGTTACAGGTGGACAGCTTCACGAAATGCATGAGCACGGGTGAGAAAACACAGAATATGTAGATGTGCCTTGAATGCTGTGTGTTGCATTTATGCATACACATTTATAAAAAAACAGATGCACAGACATGACTCCATAGAGACATACAGCGCACGTGTAGGGGTGTGTGTGTGTGCACACAATGATATTCACCCCACTGAACTTCACGTATCTGAATTGGGGACTGGTGTAACTGGTATAATCGTTAGTGGGAGACCAGCACCTTCAGGGGGTGATTTGTCTGCCCCATCGCAGACATCTAGCTTTGGGTGGGGTGATCTCTCCCCACACAGGGCCTGCCGAGGGAGCTCAGACACGTAGCTTCCCTAATGTTCTGCGGGGTTAAGCCCAGCACACAGATACCCAGAGAGCTGACTACTGAATGCTTATGACTCCCTGACTTTTCATATTAAGGATCCTGTTCTTCATTGCTTATCATTCTAATTAACGATAATTGTTTGTGGCAGATGCTTGGGAATGGCCACAAGTTCAGCAAGAGGGAGGATGCAATTACAATAGTTCACTTCTCAGAACAGAGAAATAAGTCCTTTCACCTTTCTGTATGTTTTGTTGAGAGCTTCAAGTAACCCCAAGCTTGAGCCCCAAGAAATGAAGTGGGGAGGCTGCATGGCAAACCCTGACAGGCAGAGACTGGTGCGTGCTGGTGGCTCAGGCAAGAGGAGTGGGGAGATGCAGGAATAAATAAAACTGCTGCGGAAGAAAAGAGGGTGTGATTTTGGAAGTAACTGGGACATAGAAGGGCCTCTGACATAAAAGGGCCATAAGGCACCAGAAAGCAAGGCACTGTATTAGGTACAGAGAGGGACACTGCAAATTATTAACTCTCATTACTGCAGCTGGTCTAAACACGCTGGCATTCTGAAATGCAGATAAAAATGATAGATGAAGTTCAAAAGTTTTTCACTTAAACCCCTTCATTCTTGAACAGAACTAACTACTCTTCCATTTTAATTCTGCACTAGCTTAGCTGTACGATGGAGACAGAAATGTCTGTGCATCTGTCTTGACAAGTTCAAGGATTAAACGCTGAAAGAGAAGCTGGACTGAGAGACCAAGAGGGAGGTAATTATGTGTTCTCCTTTTTGAAGTGTGGTCTCTCAAACTGTGAACTTTAATAAAAGAATGACCAATACTTCCTGGCACTGACGCAACTTGCTCGTATAATTTTTATTTAGGTGGCGTGCATACGGGTACTTAAACCTCCCTTTGGAAAAGCCCATAAGCTTCTACATAAATACACCTCCTGTCAGGACAGCATAAAAGCGTGTGACAAATTCAAGCATTTATGACAATGGGACTTCACATCTTGAAAGCTCCCCTGCACAAAGATGCCTCCCCCAGTTAGGACCAACACGCACAATGACGCAAGCCCGAGTCTTCCCCGAGGGCTGAGTAAGGACAGCGTGGTGCTTTGGTGACCCACTGACCTGAGAGGCCTTCGTGAACACAGGATGATGCATACTGGACATGCACACACCAGAGGTGTGCGTGGGAGATGAAAAGCATATTAAATAAAATGCCCCTAGCAAGGTGAGCCTGTGAAGTTGCTCTTTCTTTCACGTTGGCAACAACTTATTAAAAATTTAAGAAAACCAGGCACTAGGAGCCCACGAGACCTTAAATCTCACTGAACTAACTCCAAGCCAAGAGTTAAGAAGGAAATCATCCAGAGATAGCAAGTCCAGTGGGCAGCACACGTTTACAAGCAAAATCCAGTTTGTTTGCTAACTTGCTCAGGTTACCACAAAGGACATCCAGACCGTGCACTTTCATGTTTATGGATGAGAAAAGCCCTGGAAATCTTCCCCTGTATGTCCCAGTCTGTTTTTCATTGCAACTTCAAAGCTTCTTGTGGCCTTAGCACAGACACTGGCCTAATTATCCCCGCGAAGCCATTTCTCTAGGCTGGTACACAGCAGTGAAGAACCAGACAGGCCCGAGGGGTCGGGAGGCCCATGCTGCAGGGAGCAGAGGTCTCAAGCCCTTGCTGACCGATGCTTTCTGCAGAACTCCCCTTTCTGCCCAGTCTCCCCTCAAAACCTTGGACAGCCTTTGCCTGCCGGTCATTGCTTCCTTGCCCAGTGAAGGAACAAAACATCAAAACAGCCCAAGTCAGAGCTGCTTCTCAGCCATGCAAATCACCACGCTCTGTCAGAGACAGTCTGCAACAACAACACAACAAATGGTCAAGCATTTGCACCGCTCATTTGGCCGGGCCCATCTGTGCTTCGCTTTTGCAGGGCAGGCTAGATGGAGAGTCCTCATCTGGCAAAAAAATCACCACAAACTTTGTGTCTGACTCTGCCTCCCTCCTCTGCTTCCTCACAGACTCCAGCGGACAAAGCTCCACTGTCTCCTTTATTCATTTTACTATCCCACGTCAGATTTCCTCCACCAACTGCACCTACATCATTCCAGCATCATTCTCCACATTTTTCAAAACTGAACATGTCGTCCGCCTACCCGTTTTCAGACTAGCATGGGACGTAAGCTTTGCACCCTTATATGAGCAGGAATGAATCTCAAAATGATGATCTTGCTCTACAGTTCTGAACAATTCAAGAGTCAAAACATCTGCTGGGCTGGGGAAGAAAGGCAGAAAACAGCTAATGCTGCTAAAGAGGTGGGCACGATCCTACTTGCAGGCCGTGCACCAGCTTGGGGCTGGGGAGCCAGACATCTCGAGGAGAGAAAAACCCAGCAAGGAGGAAGGCAGCACGGGAAGTGCTGCAGTATCAGCGATCGTGTCAGCAGCCAACTCCAAGACGTACTCCTCAGAGGTGAGCGGCAGGGCACCGCTAGGCCAGCCGGGCCGGGGCTGTCTGGGCGCAGACAATGGGGTCCCAGATAAGCAGCTTCCAGCGCGGGCAGCCCGGGGCAGGGGCTCCCCCCCAAGTAAATCGCTGCTTTCTCCTCCACGCATCTGCTGGGTGAACCCTGACATTCGTCCTCGCCGCTCACGTCGCGGGCAGTTCCTGTCTGAGGGAGGGAGGCTGCGGGTGCAGGGGGACCGCGCATATTTTAAAGAGACTTTTGGCCGTCGGCAGGAAGACAGCATGGTAATTGTCACACAGAGAGCCTGATCTCATCAGATAAGACTTTAATCGCAGCTTCCTTGCCCGGGCGACGCAGATGGCAGGGGTTTCGCTGGGCCCTGTCACCACTGCCCCCTGCACGCCTCAGGCACTGCTGTGACCTCCTCCCGGTTGTGGATGAGCAAATGTCTGACTGGAGCAGTACTTGGGAATGGTGGTTTTTCCCTCCACCTGCTCCTCTGGCTTTCTAAAAACGGAAAGAAAACCCCACGGGAGAGAAAAGAGGAAGTCTGGGGTTTAAATTACACGCTGACGTGCCCAATACCTCTGCAAAAGCTGGGTATTGGTCTTGTGTAGAAATGACTTTTAATCTACCGTCAGAGGATTAATTATCATCAAATCATAAAGTCTAAGCTGGAAAGGAAAGATTAGGTCACTTAACCCTCTTCTCCACACAGCACGCTTTTCTGTCCTGCCATGAATTTCCAGACTTTCACTCATTATGAGAAACACCCCTGAAAGCCGCCAGCCCATCTCCAGTTCTGCACAAACCCAAATTTTCCCTCCTGCAGCCCAGACGGGCAGGGAAAAGAAGAAAATGCCATCTTTGTTGGGCCTCTCTGCCTGCTGAACTCTTGCATTCATGGAGACTGAAGTAGAAATAAAATCCGCATTTATGTGAAGAGCCCCAGCAGGGCAGACTATGCTTATGGCCTTTTCTGACTGAACGAGGCACCGACGCAGTGTATACATTACGCTCAGCTGAGGATTGGCACAACAGCCACCACAGCAGTGCTGGCTAAGGGAGCAAAGAGTGGCCTCTGTTTTCACCTGCCCCGTCAGCCTCGGTGGTGCTTGGGCTGGACCGTCCTTGCTTACAGAAGACCCTCCTTGTGATGGGCTCAGCATAGATGAAGCTCTTAGTAGTATCCATCGAGAATGGTGCCGCACAGCTGGTGCTTGTGAGCCCCCCCAGCAGGGCTGCCAGCTGTCCCCCTGCTCTTACCCTGCAGTACTCGTCGATGGGCTTCAGCCTCTTCACAGCTACATCTCGGACGTGGCTCCTCCGGAACAGGATCTTACCTGCAGAGGGAACAGAGGACAGGGGAGGTTTAGGGGCAGAGAGCAGAATTTGTCCACAGCCATCAGTGCCCTAGGCATGCAGCTGGGAGATGGGGGTCTCATCCCCAGATCCAGCTTCAGTCATCTGGTGGCCAGGCATTGCAACCCCCTTGCACCCCTTGAAGGAGAAATGTCAGCTCTGGAGTGGTTTGTACAGCAGCAGCTTCACGTGGCTGCAGCCCGGATCATACAAAACATCACAGCACACTCGCTGTGAGCAGCAGATCCACTTCTGGTCATGGAAGCAAACTGCAGACGCTTCAGAAGCAGGTCATAGAGGGGCAGGGGACAATAGCTGGTACGGCAAAGGGACTTTTTCTAGTTTTATCCTGTAAATAAAGTAAAAAAAAAAAAATAGTTCCCATTCAGTACTGGCATTACCCTGGAGCAGACCAACACTAAGCTGTGACTCACTTCCACTTTGGTGCTGCTTTGTCATGTTGGTGCTGGGGCTCCATCTGTGCCCCGTCCATGCCCACCCAGCCTCCTCCCAGCACAGATGCTCCTGCCCCTGCACACAGGGGAGCCACACAGCCAGCACACAAGGAAATATTAGGCTGTCGGTGACAGAGACCTTATAAATCTACAGAGGGAAACCAAATAATAGAAGAAAAATAAACAAACTTTTTTTTTTTTTTTTTACATGAAAAAATAATAATCTCGGTGTTCTTAATGGATGACATTTCTGCAAGTCAGCTAAGATTAAATAAATAGCTGGGTTTTGTGTTAAACTGATTGTAACAAAGTTTATCAAAATAATCTAGGAGCTGAGTTTCCCCACACACAAGGATGTCATAGAGCTGGTATTTTTTTGGCTTGAAGGGATTTTATCCTCGTATCCTTTTTTGGTGGTTTTCTTCCCTTTTTCTTTTGTGCTGTATTTCTTTTAATGTATTGAGACAAGAATAAATTACATGTTCTCCTTGTGGTGGAAGAAAACAGTATCTGCCAGCATTATTTAATCCATGAAATGTCTATGTAAAAAAAAATGCTGACATACATACCACCTCCTGCTCCAAACTTATTCTGCCAACAGGCAAATGAAATACTAATCCAGAGATCATGGGATAAGAAAATGGACTAGGAGATGAAATCAGACCCAAAATACGAATATGTGGCTTTGATTTTGTCATGACTGCAGTAGCTGAGAGGTTAATGAAAGCCTATAACAGCCCAGTAGCAGTCTCTAAACCCTCCCAGACTCTGGCCCTTTTGGTTGCCTTTTCTCTTCACAACAGATAATCTGTAAAGCGTTAAAGCCTTTTGTTTCAGACAGGAGAAAGTAGTTTATCACAGTCCCTGAGATTTCGGGAGCAAAACTGGTCAAGTGAAGTAAAGTCATCACTTCAAAGGTGCCATAAATTTCTCTCTGGTTCCACGTGGTTATCTCACTACAAAGCCGGGGCTGAGCCATGCCTGTGGGATGTGATGCCTGGTGGTAACAGAGCACGGAGGATGTGGGAAATCTGCAATAGGTGCCCGAGACATTTGTCCATGCTCGAGTGATTTAACCACGGTTGTGACATGTCCGTCACCCTGCGCTGCCTGTCGATGACACATCAAAACCTTGCTGCTTTCTTGCTTCTAGCCCCACTGAATGGGGGGAATTATCTGTACTTCCAAAACATTTTGTACTGTTTCTCCAGTATCACCCTGTATTTGTAATGCATAACTGCAGTAAGCCTCTGTGTTTTTTTTTTTTTCTGGGAGGGAGCATGGGGTATCTGTAGCGAACAGACTGCTTCCCTTCTCAGTGCTCCACAAACGCTGCTGTGGGAGAGCCTTGCATTTCTCTGCAACTTTTATAAATATGCTGCATAGAAAAAGGGACATTTTGGACATGTTCTGGCTTTCCTGTTTTCAGTTCAAGCCACGAGTCAAAAGTAGAACCGGTGACCATATAAAAACATAAAGGAACCAAGGACTTAAACACATTAGAGATCCCCTGCAAATGCAATTCAGCTTTCCTAAAAAGACAGCTTACAGGGAGGCCCAGTCTTCAAAGTAACATAATAAATGAGAGACTCAGACATGAGAAACAAGATAAATATAATAAAGAACGTTATATTAAACACAGAGTACAAAAAAGACCCCAGGATATGATGAGTTCTCCTTCAGCCCTTAAATGGAGATGGAAAATACCAGGGTGACTGTGGTGTTCGTACGGAGCAAAGCCCAGGAGGTGCTTCCATTTTTATCCCTTCACAACAAAAGGGAGACTTTCACTCTGCTATTGGAAGCTAGAGAAGGGTCGATGAGCACTGTGGGGTAGATCTGCCCAGTCCATGGCATGAAGAACCGAGATCTGCAGAAGGCCAAATAGCTCAGACCTGCGTTGCCAAGAAAAAAGGCAAGAAGAAAAACCGGGACAGTCAGCGGCACATCCTGCTCTGGTGGACGGTGAGGAGGGACCCTGACCATGCACATCCAAGGTAATTAGGATCTTCCCATTAGCAAGATGAAGAGAAAAACAAGACAGCAGAGCGGGGCACATGAAAGCCCCCAGCAAGGAAACCTCAGGGGGCAGGGGAAGGGTTCACCTCACGCAGCACCGAGGTGAAGTGGGAAGTCCTGGGGTGGCTGGTAGATGGAGGCCGGCCCGGGCAACTTCCTCGTGAGGGTGGAGTGCTGGTTTACGCACCGCTGGGCTTTTCCTCTGGGCAGTTTCCACATCTCTAAGGAAGGGACCTGATTCTGTGCGAGTACATACAGCACCGCTTCCTTTCTCAGTGACAAAGTGAATTTTACCACAGCTCTTTTAAACCTCCTCCGGCCCCACACCCCTGTTTTACAGAAGGCCGGGCGCCTTGTTCATCGGGCCGTAGCCCGGCGAGGAAGTGAATGGGAAGTCTCAGTCTCAGATGGGAAGCTACAGGCCGTGTCGGATGGCACGGCCTCATGCATGTATTTCATTCACTGAGGTGTCAGGCTTGGACCAGGCCAAAAGAGGTCGGCACACGCACTGGGAAGGACTCCAAGAAGAGCAGCACTGGGAAAGAGAGACACGGGGAAGAAACAGGGCTCCAGTCCTGCTGCTAATGCAGGATGACAATATTTATTTTTATCCTTTTTTCTTTAAAGAAAATATTATTCCTAGGAAATTAATGTGAATGAGAGGCAAAGTATCAGGTTTAGCGTTGCAGGGGACATCTTAAGTCATCCCTTCATCTCTCTGTGTGTATATAGATGTAGCCTTTAATTCCATGGCCACACACCTCTTCTCCCACAGCACCCCAGTTTCATCCTGTGTACGGAGTGGGAAGGATAAAGCTGTTCAGGAGACCATCTATCTGGCAGCTGCCGATTCTGCAGGCTTAAAGGTATCCTTGAATATCACTTGATTTCTGCAGGACAGCACCAGGCAGGCCTAGGCGGAGAAGCACCAGAGGTCTCCTACGGGATGCCCAGCAGGGACCTTCCCAGCACTGCATCGGTGGCTCAGCCCCAAGCTGCCAGCATCGCTGCTTTTTGCAGCTGGGCAGGTGGGAGGCAGCTTCAGCAGGGAGGCAGGGAAGCTGATGTTTAGCTCCTTTCCCAATCTACCAGAGAATGAATCCTCACCTTTCTCTTACTCTCTGATTGCTGAGCTTGATTCTCCCTTCAAGGGATGTCTGGGTGATGGATTGACCAAAGGTTGTTCCGTGCAAGGACAGCCTCTCTGTTGGAGGTTAGGAAGAACCCAAACACACTGCAAAAGGGACGAGGAATGCATATTCACATTTAATCTTCCACCTCAAGTACAGACAATCCACTTCAGAGGGCTCTACGTGAAGCAAACCATATGATAAATATTCAATGGGCAGCCTGAATACTAATGGATATGCTAAAAATACTGTAATGTCTCATCTGATTCACGTTTAAAAAGACGTGCTGCCTCCAACTATAGAAGCTACAGCTGTGGGAGCTCCATCAGTCAGTCAGCTGTCTCCTAAAAGCAGGAAAGAGCTCTTGCTTTTGTGCCTTTACGTTGTTACTGCTATTGTACTCTTAATTCTCTCCTCATTTTACCCGAGAACCTGAGTGATACCAGGCCTGTATGAGTACTGCCAAGCAACGTGTTCAACTTAAGATCAAATTCTCAAAGACAGTCTGCTTACAAGATGAGGTCAGACTCTTTTTGCAGTTACACTGGGGTTGCACCAGAGAAAGAAAAGAATTTAGTCCTAGTGCAGTTATAGCTTCTCCTTTTGGGCTAAGCAGCTTCCTCCACTGTGACTAACAATCACCATTTCATGGCTAAAGTAAGGCTTTTACTCCTTGCACATAGCTGCTCTTACTATTTTTACTCACTGAAGAAGCATAAATGTGCAATCAGATATGACTCCTCAACCCATTTGCACTGTGAAATCCATCCCAGAGTCCTGCAAGAAAGCTCTCAGGTACCTGTCACGCAACGTAATTGCCAAATGGAGCACTTAAACATGCACTGCCACCTCGCAATGTAAAATACGTGACCCAACAGTACAGGACTATGGGACAGAAGAGCAATCTGACATTTTTCGTGGATGTAGGTGTGATTATCATCCAGATGGCAATCTGACCATGGCCAAAAAAGAGGTGTGTTCCTAACAAAATAATTTCACATGGGGATCCCAGTTTCCATGGATTGTTTCATCCATGATTTCCTGGAGTCAGGGAACCAGTGTTGAACATTGATGGCATTTACTCCTGACAAAGAAAGGGGAGGGAAATGATTCATACTGTTTCCACCGGTGGGAGGGGGAAGGACTTTCTTAATAAGTAGAAACTCGTGACAGAGTCAGAACTGTTGGCTGAACTTGGCTGCCAAAGAGCCTCAGTTGATAACAGCCTTTGCTAATCAGCAGGAATTACTATGGAAGGTGACAAGAGGTGATGGAGACAGATGGAGCAACCAGGAAAGCCAACATAAGCAGTAATAATATTGCTCTGAGATATGTTGGGGACAGAGGGCTTCCTTCTCTACTTGGATCCTGTTTTTAATGTGCAAAAGCTGCAATGTATAAGAAAATCACTGAGAAGCAATATAGAATGGAAAACAGCATGGCTTGATTATAAGAGTATCACCAGGAAGAGAAATTTTCTTCCATTAGAACTGATACAGCAGAATATGTCCCTATGTGAATAATTACAAGGAGAAACCAAAGACAGGCAAGAGACGAGACTGGACTGCCCACCAGCAGAGAGTTCCTACCTCTGAACCTGGCTGCTTTCAGCTGTCTGTAGGGTTGGCTACTTATCCCCCTGGGATAACAGCACCAGCTCTAGAGCAACTTAGCTACTGCAGCCTATGAGAGCTCAAGCACCAGACACAGCTGGAAGAAGGAAAAAAGCTGTGAGCACTGATGCTGAAATTCAGGAGTGACAGATGGGGGCCACAGGGTGCAAATCTCAAGCTAACAGCTCTGTTACTGTTTGTACAGCCTTCTGCATAAGCCAAGAGCTACTTCATGTTGCTCTGTGTCCTGCTGCTATCACCCAAACAACCTGCTGCTCCTGTAATCTCTTCAGCTGCCCCAGCTGCACAGCTCCCACCTCTCTAAAGCAAGGCAGAAATCATGATGCAGGCAAATTGTGCACCATTTGGTCTGGTATGGGCAGGCAACAGTGCTGTGAAGTTATCCTTTCATTTTTCATATAGGATGGCTTCCCGTACATTATTGGTCTGCACACACCTGCAAACCCACAAAGACCCATCACATTTTAAAAGCAACTTCACTGCCAGAGTACAACCAAGCAAAGCATCTGCCTCACACAGAGGATCTCAACTTGATCAGAAGTCCCCAGAATCCTTAAAAGTGAACTTCCCAGTCTGGGAATGGTTGCACAGTGCTGGGCTATTCATTTAGGGAGTGAAGTCTTCCATTTCTGCAGTGAAATTGGTGCCTCCTCAAACTGCACAGCCCAGCTTCTCCAATGTGGAAAGTGAACTCTTCTGTAATTACTGGCTGTCAGTGTTACAATGCAAAGAGCATGCATGTACAATGCAAAGAGAATGCAAAGAGCTAAGTGCTTTTAATTGCAGAAAGCAGTCAGTTTGTCACAAGGGAGAAGGAGAATGGTGTTTACACCTGCAGCCAGCAAACACCAGCAACTCCTTCACCTGGAGGAACCAACCTGATGATAATTCAGAGTCCCACAAAGACAAGGAGCCAAAAGAGGGTCACATATTCAAAACATCTGAGAAACACTGCCTTAGGAAACAGAAGGGTTTCCTCACACAGAGAATGCGGGAGTATCCCCCTCTTTGCATACAGGCTTTGCTACACCACAAAAAAGAGGCACAGAAAAAACAGGAAAGCTTATGCAGATCCAGAGCATCTCCCTTGCTTATCTGCATACTTCTTCCCTAAGATAAGAATCTGAACATTTACACATCCACTGCACCCTGAGTTTCTTTGAACATCCTCTAAAAAGATCTGTTTACAGTCTTCAGGACCAAATCGTCTAATGTATGGAAGCATCAGGGCTTAAGTAACAAACCTTCAAGACCTTATACCAAACTGATGAGAAATATACCAACCACTACATCTTTATCACTTGTGCTGAAACACTTGATTTATCTTCTGTATCAGCCAACACCAGCGTCCTGCTTTCACCCAGGTACTTAGTGGTTCCTAACCTTGATCTCCAACTCATCAGTGGTCCACAGACAGTCCGCACGGCTATTTTCAAGAGTTACTTTTCTCCCTGGACAGTGTGGGAATGATGTGGATCACTGTCCATTGCTCCAACAGGTCTGAGAACCAGCAGCCCCTGTTTGTTACGTATTTGCTGGTCAATGTGCCCATATCATCTGAGCTACTCCAGCTCCTGTCCTGCAGAGTGGAAAAAGGCAAGAGCCTCTCACATGCCTCTGTACCAGGTTTTTCACCAAAATGCTCTTCCTGAAGGGTTAGACCATGTCCCTGTTGCTGCCCTAACTAAACTCTTCCTCTGCTCTTTCAAAAACAACACTCAGTGTGTTTTTTGACCTGGCTCACTGGGATCTGTTGAAGCCAATAGGAGTCTTTCCGACACTGGTGGGATGGACCATCAGGAGAGGACCATATGGTTCCAGCTCAATCTTCTAAATCATAGGCCTTAATGGGTTCAGCCTATTAAAACATTTACACTATCTTTTTATAAGACTAATGCAAATGTTGGTGTGACACTAAGCCAGAGACACGAACTTACAGACACTGGGCCAGCGCCAGGCTCTCAGACAGGGAGCTTCTGAGCTACATCCACCTCTCACATTCTCGTGCAAGGTCAAAGACCTTGTAGTGAGGTCGTTGGAGGGAGGTGGATTTGCACCGCACCCTTGCCAAACTACACTGGAAAAGCAGAGTAAGGTCCTAGCCACATCCTTTGGCGTGACTGGCAGTAACACCGCCTGGGAGACTCCACCCTTGTGCTGGTTGAGAACCGGAGCTGTGAATAAAATAATATTTGCACTCACACCATGTAGATCAAAGTCTCTCATTATTATTAGGAGGTAGGTCTTGCAATAAGTCAGTGCTACGGCATATACGGCATAGCAATGTGGCAGGTAGAAATTGAGGGGTAGGGAAATGAAGGTGACTTCACAAGATCACAAAATGAGCACATGCTAATGACAGCAATAAAGTCAGTCCATAGATCCCTCTGCTTTAGGGGGATGTAGAATGAAACCGTAGGATGTAGAGATGTAGAGTAAAAATACATCTAAGTTAATATTCAGGGCCAGAAAATCCTTTTTAAACATTTATTCTAATCAAAAACAAATCCTCAATCTCTGCCATAAAAGAGGCAAAATTCTCTCCTATGGTAGACCTCGATTAAGTCAGCTGCCAGGTACACATGTACCACATTACAGGAGATGAAATTCAGCACTCAGGTTGGCAGGGACACTGCTCCTTAGAGCAGTTGTGGTATTTGGAAGGCACCAATTAACACAGAAATTAAACAAACAAACAACTCGGCGGCAAACATAACTAGGTGTCTGTGCTTGTCAGAGACTGGAAATCAACAGCCAGGGTTTCAGAGAGCAGTATTCAGAAACAAAATCCCCTGTGCTTTGCAAAACAGAGCACTGTTCTTTCTTTCCGAAGAGAAGTGTTCCCCCAGAGCCCTCCAAGCTAAACCTTGGACTAGATTTAAGCTGAATTTTCAGCAGGCCAAGACGTGGAGGCAAGCCATCAAACAACAACCAGACCAAAGGCAGCCTCTGAGATGGGAAGCTCATCTGCAGACCATGACACCATCTCAGACCGAGGGCATCATTCTCTGGTACCAGACACACCTTTTTAATATGCCGTACAAAACAGCTTCTGGGTCAGGCCCATGGCCAGTCCACCCAGGAGCACCTCCTTTTTAACTCTTGACCACGAAGCCACCCACGTTACCTCCCTGGGTGCCAGAGGCACGGCTGGCCCACTGCTCGGGGCCTGCGTGAGCCCCACGTTAGGGGGTGGCCATGGTGACCCACATGGACGTGTGCGGCCTGCACTAACAGGAGCCAGCCTGCATGGACTCGGCCTCCCAGGGACAGCAAAGCTGCCCCCAGTTGCTCCGTATCGGCTGCCTGACTGAGAGCACTCACACAGCAACCATGGCTCAGCTGCCACACGGGAATAGGGAAATAATTTTGTAATTATTTGTCAGATAAGCAGCCTCCTTCACAGCCAGCTCTCCCACGCACAGCACTTCAGGCATTTCCAGCTCAGGCCATCTAACCCAAAATATGCTCATGTGCAGCTCGGCACCAGCAGTGCCTACTAAGGCCGTGTGAGAGCCGAGATTCATCTCCATGAAAAATCAGGCCATTCTTCTGGGAGCTGCCACATCCCAGCAAATTCACTGCTTATGGGTGCGAGAGCACTGGTGGGAGACAGAGCTGCTGCCCCAGAGCTTCTCCTGGGTTCAGCGAGGAGCCTATGTCTGATCACAGGAGAAAGCAGCCCTGTCACGTATCGGCAGCTTTTCCCATCGAAAGCTGCAGAATCAAAAGCCTCTTTCAGGGATTAACGTTCTCACCAATTACTCGCCCCTTGAAAGGAAAAGTGCCATCAGCCAAGGTGACAGCAGGACCCTAGGCCTATGCACACTCTCGTTTCTCTTTCATGGTTACTCTGTCCTTTTTACTGCCCAGGAAGAAGAGAAAAAGGCAGACTGGAAACTAATGTTTTGTTATTTTTTTATTTTTAATAAGGATCACTGTGCCAGAAGCATAAAAACATAAAAATAACCCCAACTTTATTCCTAAATTAAAGAAAAAACTGTAAAATGAATAGGCACAGAAATCTGAATTAGGAATGTGAGCTGATAATTACCCTTTCGGGCCCTGATTAATTGCATTTGAAGCCACGGAGACATGGAGCAGCCGAACGGGACTGGCTGCTAACAAAATACACAGCACCAAACAAACTGGTCTTTCTCCCTCTGTGCCACCACACTGGAATGGCAGCTCCCCAAACGCTGTTTGCCTTTGTGTCCTGGTGTGCAGTGCTATGCAGGTCTGGCCGGAGATATAAAGTCCCACTGTTGGGTACCTGAGATAACCCCTCTGGGGTGGTCCAGCCTGCAGACTTGTGGTCTCCAGGTACAAGGTTGAGAATGGACAGATGCCATCTCCTCCACTTCTAGATGGTGAGTAACCGTCCGTGTGTCTAGCTGCTGCAGTTCAAGAAAGCAGCTTCACTGGTTGTTTCAACACACTGACAAGTGACAGAAGAGTTAGTCCACTTTGTTGCAGTGATGTCAGTGTCACATTTGGTTGGGGTGAAGGTGTAGCTGCAGTCCAGCTCCCTGTCTGCAAGAGTGGCCAGTAAAAGATGAAGAAATTCAAGGAACAAGACACATGTAATGGGATCTGTTTCTTGATATATACTCCCCATTACTGCACATCAGTTGTTAGACTTCTTCTGAATTAGAACATATTTTTTTTAGAAAATATCCTACAAAAATTGTTCTAGTACTTTTTTCAACCCACAGATATTGCAGTCCCTATGGAGATATCTGGAAATGAATTTCCTAATTTAATCACACGGCATGTGATTACATACTCCTTTTTGTTCACTTTAAGCTTGCTTTCCAAATTTCACAGGCTGCACCTGGTTTTTGCATTCTGAGAAATAATATATATATATATATCATGTCTCCGTCACTCTCTCAAATCCTTCATGACTTCACAAACTTCTACACTAACCCACCCATCACCTCTGTTCCAGACTGAAGATTTCTCATCTATTTACTCTCCTCGTACAGAAGCCAATTCACCTCTGTCATCCTTCTCAGCACCTTAGTTTATTACACCTTTCCTGAGAGGCAATGACCAGAGCTGCACATGGTATTCACCACATGGGGAAATCATGGATTTCCGCAGCTGAAGCTCTGTGTTTTTTTCTCCATTCTTTGCCTAATTCTTTACAACACCACATTTGGCTTTCTGACTGCTGCTGACTGGATGGAGTTTTTGTGGAATCATCCTCAGACCTACTGAAATCTCATCCCTGGATTGCAACAACTTCTTTTCCTTCAGAGCATTGCTTTGTAGTTACCAACACTGAACTGCCTTTCTGCCATCGATATCATGAGATCCTCCTCCAGCTTTATGCAGTCAGCTCCAAATTTGAATATCCTAAGTAACTGTGTGACCAGCTAAGTTAGTCATATCACTTACACCTTCTTTTGAAGATCCTGGGTTGAATAGCACAGAACCTAGAACAGCTCCTTCAAGAAACCTGGCTGGTAAAACTGAGTTTCTTTTTAGATATCAAGTTTTTAAGTCTTTATCCCCAGAGGAGACATCATTTTAAACTCTGGGCTCATTTGTACCTACTGGCTTTCAATCACTCATTTAAAAACTTTCCTGTAATAATTTTAATTTCAAGTGTCAGAAACCGGGGATTATTGTTCATGTCCACAAACATCAAAGCATCCATTCTCAAATGGAGGCTCCAATCTGGCAGAAAATAAGCTTACAGCCTATGTCAGCCATACATCAAATAACAACAAAGGCTGTTAATATAATTATCTTCTTATTGCTATTTCTGGAGGCCCAGTAGGTTTTGATGGAGCTTGCAGTAATAGGATCTCTTATGCCATAATTTACGAGCATGTCTGTCTTGAACAATTTTCCACATGGGAAATTAATCACATTCTGCCTAATGGGAGGAAAAATATCCCTTTGCAGTTTGAATTGGATTTGCCATGGTCAATTGGACATAGGATTCTTCATTATCCCTAGTGATAATCTGAGGTGTAGTGTTGCTGATCAAAATTCACTGTTAGACTCCGAATTCGGAGATACTTCACTGCCTGGTGATACTTCTATGCAGTGCCCACCTGGCCACAATGAAACAGGTCAAAAATGCCAAACAGCACAGCCCAAAAATTGGACTGTAGCATACATCAGGTTTTGTAGATAGATATTTCAGAACACTTCCCCCCACCAGCGGACCTACACAGAACACCTGGAGCCAGGCCAAGACAGACCAGCTGCGTGCAGGCGTTGCTTGGGCCTGCACTCGGTGACAGAGCTCAAGCCACCATTTCACAACCCCACGTTCTGATCTGAAGGTGCAAAACTAGTTCCTGGGTCGCACAACCACCTAAACCATTCATGGTCTTCCCTCTGATGTGCACCCATATCACAGTGGCACAACAGGAGCAGATACTGCTAAGGCAGTGGGTCGCACACTTGAATTCACTACTCTGGCAGCTCCAGTTGGTACACGAGTGCACATCTCTCAACCCGCCCCAATGTACTCCGGCTGGGCACAAGGTCCCTGGAGATGTGGGGCTAGGCCAGGCTGCAATTCTGAATGATATGTGACAAGATACGAATGACAGACCAAAGACTCACAGGTCTCATTCACATACATAAGGCAGGTGCTTATTCCTTCAGGCAAGCTCCTGCAAGGCAGCACAAGGAACTGAATATAGTGTAGGGTCCCCCATGTGCCAGGCTAATGACAAATCTGGAGGCTGGTTGTTTTTTATTTTTCCACGGGGACTCAAGACTGAACGGGCCAGAAATTGTGGCTGACCTTCCCTTTACCGAGATCATTTGCAAAACGTCAGTTCAGGTTTAGTTCAGGTTTGAATTTTAATCCTTCCCTCTCTGCCCATCAAAGGCAGGGTGCAGAGCAAATGTCTTGGTGCTGATTCATCTCTACTGTGTAGAAATTACAAGTTACAAGAAATCCCTACTCAGAGAAACACTTCTGCTTGGAAAACCCCAATTCTCTTTTCAGTTCCAGTGGAAAAGGGGCAAGAGAAAGAGTCAAAAGGGTGATGAAAAATAAGCCAGAAAACTAATGCCTCGACTGGCACCAGAGATAAAGGTGTTTGCAGGTAGCAGGATAAGAAGCCAACGAGATCGATGTCTCTGGGACCTTAATGGCCTTTGCCATTAAGAAGCAGAACACAAAGTTACTCAATGTTCCTTTAAGGCTGAAAGACTGAAGGAAAACAGGATGGCTTAAAGTAAGAAGGAGTAAACGTATGACTGGAAACTATGAGTGCCCCTAGCCAAGCACCCAAAGGAACTGAGTAATGTTCATTAGTCAGGGACTTTATTGGTACTTGGGACTTTCGACGGTTGAGCAGGATTTAGACTGAAAAGATATTCTGGGGTATGCTACTCTATTTATGTTTGAACGGAATTCAGCCTCACCCCACGTAACATTTTTCCACGGAGATCCGAGCAGAAAAAAAAGCCCCCACTTTTTTTCCCTGGGCAGGGTGAGAGCGGGTCCCTTCTTGGGATCAGCGCAGCGGAAGGGCAGAGGGGAAATGTCACTTCCCAACCAGCGGTGGGAGGGCAGAAGGAACGGGGCGGAGAGGAGCAGGTCTTCTGCAAGGAACCTGAAGGTACTTTCCAAAATACTTATTCCTGGAGCAGAAACCTTCCATCCCACTGAACAAACACAGGACAGCACCTGAATTAACACTTGGCACCTGGCAAAAACAAAACCCAGGTCATAGACCAAAACTATCCGATTGCAAGAAGTACAAGAAATACTCAACATTAAAGGCTGCCCATTCCATTCAGTCACTGATGCTGGGTCAAGCCTTAGCTTTGCATATATCTTGAGCATTTCCTAATTACGCACTTTCCAGCATACTCCCCTTATTTTATGTTCTCTTCAAGGAGAACCATTCAAATCCCAAGCAGATCCTTAAATCACTCTGAGTTGATATAGCAATCTTCTTTCACATACCTTCCTTTCCATCTTATTCACCCAGAAGAAGTGCTAGACTACTCTTTTCCACAGGTGTGTCTTTTGTACTTCAGTGTCATCCAAAGAAAAATAAATAAAGTTTGCTATTTTCCACACAGTTAATTGTAACTCACCATTTATTAATTTCCATTCATGTGCCAGGAGGACAAGACAGGTGCATTTCAGCTATTGCGTTGGATTTTCGTTATATATCTGTTACTTGGAAAAGGGGGCACTTTAAAAATATACAGCATACAAAGAATCTAATTGATTTCTGATATTTTTGAAGGCATACAGGACATTATCTTTAAGGACACGCAGGCCGATCCCCTGCACTTAACTCTTCAGACAGCTCAGCTGCCTGGGAGCGGTTGAGGAGGGTCACTCCTGAGTCAGCCCAACAAGTCCCATTTGCTTTAGATCATCTCCTAGTCCCCAGGAAACCCACCCAACGCATCACAGACTACGCCCACAGCACCTGAAATTCCCCGAGGAATCACAGGCATCACAAAAGCTGCACAGAAGAACTCCTTCCTGACCCTCCAAGGTATTGCAATAGAGGAACACTGCAGAAAGGGAAGCGCACATTTCCAAAAGAAAAAGGCATTAATGAGGGCTGAGTCTGGCCCCAGCACGAGCACGAACGAAAAGCAAACTGACTGACATCAGAGATGGTGTCTCGTTGCTGGGAGTGAGAACATAGCTTGGATACGCCACACGGAGATTAGAAACATATGCAGCATCCGTGGTCCTCTGGGGAACGCCAGCCAGCTTCAGGCTACAGAGGAGAGAGAACAGAGAGGAGCCCGGAGGGGACGGCCCCTGTTCAAGTGCCGGCACCGAGATGGACCCAAAGGATTTCACAAAGGCACGCAAGCACCCACACCAGGGGCAATGTGGGGCATTGCAGCCCCACAAGGCCCTGCATGTGGTTATGGGGTGAGGAAGCCAAGAGAAGCTGCGTCCCTGCGCAGGAAAACAACACAGGCAAGAACAACAGAAGCAAGATGCAGAAGTTAATGAGACTGGAAACGATTATCCCCCCTTCCCAAGGAGACACTTGTAAAGACAGGTTTTCCTGCAAGAGTACTGATGCTCTTGACGCTCAGGATAATAGCTTTCCTTCCACTGTATTTAAATAGCTAACCAATCTGAAACAAAAGCCAGATTTTCAAACACACTCACACACAGACACGCACCGGGAACACACTGACACTTCAGAACACAGGAGCCGGGGGCAGATGACACTTGGGCTCTTCTGAAAATTTCCTGCTGGAGTCTGTCACTCTGTAAAGCTATCCTGAAATAATTCAAACACTCCGGGCGGAAAAGCCAGCTGCTTCCCTGGGTCAGCCTGAGACCTGCTCTTGAGATGGCTCACTTGCCCGCCCAAAAGAATCGCGCCTTGGGCAGGAGGCTTTCGCTGGCTGCCCCAGCAGCTGTAGCCCAGAAAAAGCCCAGTTTGGGATCCCAGCATGCCAAAGGGAGGTTCCTCCACCCTGCCTGTAGCAGCCTCTGCTTGCGCGAGGCTGTGTTTTATGGAGAAAGATGAAAAGTGAGCAGTTTGCTCTGCCATGCGTCCGTGCTGCCCTGTACCACGCGCCTTTATTGTGGTCCCAACGTCACACGAGACCGTGCCTCGTGCAGCCTCCTGTAAAGCAACCTCTTGTGGGAAAAGGGCCGGGACTGAGTTCCCCTGGTCTCCCCCCATGTGTCCTGCAAAAGCCACAGATCCCACTGCATCCCCATGCCAACCCTCAGCCCTTTGATGCCATTCTCCCACTCCCTCCTCACCCTCTTGTCCCCTGGAGGCTGAGGCAGCACACCCTCCCCTCTTACTTGTGCCATTGCACACAGCAGCAGCCAAGAACATTTTTTTTTTCCCTGGCAAAGGAATCAATTCACCATAGCGCAGTAATTTAACTCTCCAGTAATTAAAAAGCCTAAGCTCAAACTCTCACTTCCACACAGTTACTCAGAAGGGAGGAAAACCAACAAAAACACTCGTAGCCATCACCAGAACCACCCCTGCGAAAGTCCTAATTCCCTATATTGCCTTAATTAAAAGCGGATGAATAGCAGCCCAGAAACTCTTCAGAGAAATAAAGTCCATCTATAGGCTTAGGAAAATAAAACAGGAGGAGGGAAACAAACACGAAAATCCTGCCAATTTTAGGGCTTACCAGAGGATTACAACATCTGGCCTCTCTTTTCAAGGGGAGGTGAACCAGGGAAGGGACGACACTGAACAGGACAAAGGCGCCGCACGGGGCGAGCATCGCGTGCAGGGAGCTGGTGGCAGGAGAAGGGGAGCGGAGGAGCAGAGCTCGGAGACATCGCCCTCGCCGGCACGGCTTTTCTTCGCGGCTGCCCCAAGTAACGTCCCTCCAGCTGACACCGCAGAACAAAGGATCTGGGCTAATTGCGAAAGAAAGGGGCCCAGGGGGGAGAAAAGCCTGCCAGATGATGAGTATAGCTGACCTCCAGCGAAACGGAGAGCGGCTGGATGAGGAATAATCTAATCCATAAGAGCAAAGTGTTTAGCGGTGCTGCTCCAGCTACAGACCGCCTGCTCCAGGGGACATCTGCAGGCAGAGGGGAACACAGAGCGGTGCAGGCACCGGTCTGTCCCAGGCAATCAAAGGTCTTCCCTGCTCCAGTACGTGAGTGCTACGCAGTGTTGTATGGATTTGGTCTTTTAACACCACAGGGAGATGTGGTAAATCTCACTCGCCTCTATTTTTTTCCCGATAAAGAAGCACAACGAGACCAGGGGTAGAGCCGAGCCTCCTCTATCCCACCTGTGTCCCCAGATCTTCCGTCCCCTCTTCCTAAAACACCTGCAGCAGAGGGAAAAACTGGGGATGAGTCGCGGGCAGGATTAACGACTACCCACGGCCTTACCCGGCGATTTCCCGGATCACACCCTGGGGCTGAGGGAAGGAGAGAAGTCAAAGGCGACCCCTGCAGCCTTCCCCTGGCTCCCACGCCCGCACACGGTGAAGTCGTCTCTGGGGCTTCGTGGGAGCAGCGTCCACACACACCCAACGCGCACGCACACAGTGAACCCAAGCGGATTGTTTTTCCACTTGGGTGAGAGAAAATTAAAACCTCGTGCAAGTCGTTTTTTTCCCTCGGAAAGAAAGCAAATTGCCTTTGCTGGGCTTTACTGCGTCTTAGCCTCCTTATCAGTTCGATTTCATTCTTAAGTCTTTTTAAAACCTAGTGTCATACAATCTGGCAGCCACAGCGATGGGCTTTATATAGAAAAACACAGGGAAAGGGTTTTCAAAAGCCCTCGGACCTGCTGTAGCAAACCAACAGTAAATCCAAGGATACTGCTGGGAGCAGAGGTCAAGGCTGAGTGGGCTCGACGCTACAGAAACTTATGGGTGGGATTTTCAATCTCTTCAAAAGTGATTACTAATAACAAAGTATATTAAAAATAAAGAGCTGAGTTGTGACCCTGAAAATATTGACATATGTGCCTAGCTCGCAGCTTGACAGTAATTATGAGGGGCTGATTTCTCTCACTTTCTCTAATGTAAACCAGGAGTAAGAGTCCAGATGCCTGTGAAAAGCCTTGGCTCGCAGACAGTCAACTACAGCGATGTGGTGGAAGTGCTTGAGGCCTGCAGAGCTTCCAAACACGCACACAGCAAGACTCTTTTGGTGCACCAGGACCTTCCTAAAACCACGGCCACACCAACACGTGAGGGCACCAAACGTGAGACCGGACTCTTCTGGCCGTGATGGTGCTGCCCATCTGGAGAAACAGCACTAAAATCCACTCGCTTCTAATTGACCACAGTGGAAGTCAGATAAGGAAATGAGGGCTAGTTAAAAAAACACTAGAAAAAAGAATGTATTTTATTATATTTGTGCAGATCTGACTCTGTGACATGAATTAATCTCACTTCAAAGGAGCCAACGTCGCAATTACAAAGCGTTGCACCGAGTATAAGCACTTCCAGGCTATTATGCAAACCCAACTGAAATAATATTATGGGTCCAGGATTACTCTAGTTCCCTAATCCCATGAGGAGAAGGATGTGACTTATTTTCTCATCCTGACAAATCATCTTAAGACATTGCTGAATCAGGCATGCCTGCAGCTCAAGAGGAAATAAGTAAAAATGTTTAACTTTTATTACCGACTTTGAGGCCTCGGTAATGAGAATGTAAAAATAATCTTATTTAAATCCCCTCATTGTTCACGATGTAAACCCTCAGACTGTGTAGTTACCTTGGAACGGACAATGAAAAGGGGTTGGAAAGGTCACTTCCACTGTTATTCATTTCCATGCCGTTTCACCTTCGGGTTCCTGCACAATGCAGCAGTCTTCACAGCAAACGTTTCAGGGGAACATGTTAGAGCTGCATAAAGGCTACAACTGTTCCCACTGAGCTAAAGCCATAAAACTATTGCAATTGAACCAAAACCTGATAACAGCTTAATGGCATAAAGCAATATTTGGACTAAATTGAACCCGATCATATCACTCTAATGTCCCTTTCCAAGTTAAAAAGCTTTTATTTACAGTCTTTACTTACACCCAAGAGACTTTGACGTATTTTAACCAACCTGCCTTCCTTCTCTTCTTAACCTTGGTCCCATTCCAAGAAAAAAAGATGTCATCTGACCACAGACGGGGTACAATTTCCAGCAGCAGAATAAACCCACAACGACAAATCCCTGCTGTTCATTCACTGAGTGACGGGGCGCATCCCGGGGAGCCAGCTTAGCCAATGGTTCCTTGATGAAACAGGTGGGGACAAACAGGCCCCAGGTATCTCTGACACCACATCAACCACTTGGGTGAAACAGATCTCTAAATCCTGCCTGTTTTAACCCTTCTGGTGCCGCAGACACCACCGGGGAAGCAGAATATGGCGAGACCAGCCAGTGGGTCAGTGTCATTGCTAGGGGCACTCGCTCCATCTCCTCAGACGCAGCTCACCCCGCGTTGACACAACCGTCACAGCCTGCTGCACTGCAGAAACATGGCTTAAAAGGTACGGTCCTGCACCATCTCAGACCGTGGAGTGGGAAGAAGCCCAGGCAGGTGGTCCAAGTTGTGGTGGTGAGGCAGCACCAGGTCCCAGCTCCAGCTGGGAAGCTTTTGCTTGGCGGCCTGCGTGCTCACTCCAGCTGCTGGCTGCCCGCTGGTGGCTCTCCTGTCCCCTGTCACCACCTACCAGACCCAGCAGCAAGCAACCCCTTCTTCTCCCAGCCCCTGGGAGAAGGGGGAGGCTAGGACATTGTGCAAAGGTAAATATTTACATAGCCGGGGCCTTCCTTCCCCTGCCATGGATTTTCTCCCCCCTTCTTAAAATGTCACAGATCAGCTGTTTTCATAATTGGGCAGGAAATGAGTTCCCCGCTGGCTGGCAGCTTAACACCCTTGTGCACCACGGCTCCAACATCTGCCTCTGCTGCCTGCTCCCACATGCACCCGGCATCTTCAGCGCATGGATTTGGCTAGGAGGGAGAAGGAAGCAGGCACAGAGCAGCAGAACCACTCAGCAGTCCCTGCACTGCTGAGAAACCCCATCCCCTGGGCCACGGGTCAGCTCAGGATCCCGGGAGACCCAGTGCTCTGTTTATGTCACTTCAGAGCAAACATCCACACCAGAATAACACAGCTTCCTGCCTGTATGCAGCAGCGAGCGCACTCAGGAAACTCAGGCATATTTCAAGCTTGCGACTTTTTCTTTGTTCTTTGGACAAAGCCTTGTTCGCTGGAGATGTTGCTAAAAGGATTATTATCTATAGGAGACTTCTCCTCCCGAGAGGAAATGTGTTAAACACTATTTGGCATTTTCTGTGTTTTGCAGGAGCTGGGACCAGGCTAGAAATATTCTCCCTTCTCCTCTCCGCATCTTGGAAGCTAATGACTTAAATAGAGCGGCGGTGACGACGCTGCCTGGTGGGAACAGGCGGCAAATGCCTTTTCCTTGTACTCTGATCCGATGGTTTTACTGCTTGCCCAAGAGGATACGAAGCCACTCTGCAGCTGGTGGGAAGAGAGACATCCCGTTGCATCTTTCACCCCGCAGTGAAGCGGGGAAGCCTGCCTGCCGGCCCCAGCACCCGCGCTAAAAACCCATCGAGTGCCAAAGCAGGCTGCCGATGTTGTGCTTATCCCAGGTCAGCCCGGTGCCGCTCACAGCCCTGAACACGAGAAGGAACCCGCGAGTCAGAACCTGCCGGGGGTTAGGGTGTCAAATCAGAAGGAATGCCATTTTCTGCTCTTTATTTAGAGGTGGCAAAACCCGGACAGAAAATGACACGGTGAAAGCGCTTAGCTTCAGACCCAAGGAAATCTGAGAGCAAACACCAATTACCTCCATCCCGAATACAAGCCTGGGGCCTGTATTAGCACCTCTGTGAATGGGAGAAGCTCAAGAGGATTGAGTTTCCCACTTCTAGGACTCACTTTCTTTTCCTCATCTACCTGCCTTCGCTTTCTTCTTTCTAACTCCCCTGTTACTCCCTCTCTCCGTTTCAGTTTTCCCTTTAAACGGGACAAAAAAAGTCGTGGGGCTTAGACGCTGCCGCAGGTTATTTCACTCGAATGGAAGAACATTCAGCCTGGCAAATCCCTGCCTGCAGTACCCCTCGCTCTGCTCCTACGTGTAAAGATCCCCTTATGTGTAAGAACAAACGCGTTCACGAGAGCCTTAAAATAGCCACATTGTGGAGCAGGAAGGTCTGCAAACATAGCACACTGAAGAACATCAGCGCCCAAAAAGCTTCGTAAATAGAGAAAATAGAGTAGGAGAAATCACTTGTGATCTGGCAGCAAATTCCCAGGTTCATTGTTTCCAAATCCTTAGGAAAAAAATAATCGCGACTTATTTTAAGCATGTGAGTGTATAAATAAATCAGCTGGCCCAGCCAAAAGGCAAAGGGGGATGAAAACAGATGCAAACAGAGTTCTGGGCTATTACTTAGCTGTGCATCTCAGCAGGGCTCTGCTCTCCTATATTGCCTAGGCAGCTTAAATACGAATACAACAGAGACAAGATCTGGCAAAGAATCATCCAGAGGGAATCTCTAGAGCCTGTGGGACAGCAAAGCCATCGTAGTCGCTGGCAAGCCTGCCTCCTGTGTTAAAAAGCGCTTTCATTATATGGGTCATTTGTTGATGGATTGTGGGAAAAATCAGATTTCGACCGAGAGATGAAGACAAGCAAACCCTTATATAAAGCCACCTTTTCCCCGGCCTGTGGGCTGAATGCAGAATGCTCTCAGACTTGCTACATACCAGCCACTTTAGATTACAGACTTGCAGAGTTATTTTTAAAAAGTAATTATAGTAGTAGAGGGCACACTCATCTGGAACGGCTGCCTGAGGAAACGACGAGCCCAGTGCAGCTCAAACTGCTTTTCAAGTCTATAATCGTGTTTATTTATTGCCTTTAAAAACAAGAATCGAAATCCAACTAATTTCTGGGCAAAAACGTCTGTATATTTCCCCAAGGAGTCCGGGCAGCTCTACTGCACTGAAAAGCTGCCCTAGTTGCAGGCAGCTATACTGCGCTGGAAACCTTGGTCGAGCATCAAGCATTGAAAAAAAAACCTCATTAGCTCTGGCTTCAAGCAAACCCCAAACAAAAACTTTTCCATCCTTTGTTTTCCCTTGAAACTGTGGCTTGGTAATTACAAAACCCTCATCAGGAGACTCTGATGGTCTAAGAGAGGCACATCATCTGCTGCGTATGCTGATTTCTGCCCAAAGGTGGTTTCTGTTTGCACTCTTAACGTGTAAGGGGGGAGAAAAATATTCTGTAGGTTTTTGCCACTCCAGAATGGGTCTTGTTCTTCATCTCAGTTGCTGTATTGTAGATTTGGGGTCTATACACTGAAAAAGAACTCAGAAGGGGTTGAAAGAGACAGAAAAGGACCAGGTACTTGGGCAGAAGTCACCATCACTTCCCTGCTAAATTTGGAAGGGCAGGTATCTTCCAAAAGTGGGACTGCCTGCAGAAATCACACCCAAACCCTTCAAACATGCTGCATGTTAGGCTCGCTCGTGCTCGGCCTCCACACGAGTGGATAGCTGACCCTACAGAGGACCTCGGGTGGAAAAGTACTGACAGCAAATAACTGCAGCAAGCAGCAGGGTCAGCGCCTGGTTTTATTCAAAAATAAAACAGAAGAACCCCACTCACCCACTCCACCATTTTTTTGATCCTTCTTATAACGAAATCGGGCCTTTGGCTCAAGCCCTCTCAATGCCCAAAGGCCTCCAGGAGGTCTTTGAAGCAGGCTCAGTGCACAAAGCCCAAGGCCTCCCGCACCCGATTACGTGGGGCTCGTTACAACTCCGGCAGCTCCTTCCTCGGAGGGAAGCAAGTGCTCTGAAAGCCGGCGGTTGTTGGCAGCTGGCTCTTTTTTTGCAGGTTCTTCAATCCGAAGCAGCCTGAGGGCATCCTATGACCTCACGCTTGACAACCGTAAAGACTTAAACCCTAAAAATATCTCCACGGGATCTGAAGAAAATAATCCTCCTGCTGGCCCCCCTGAAAATCATCAATCCTCCCGCCGCTCGGCCCAGGAACAGCCACTTCCTCCCGGCACTTCTCGCTTTCCCTTCAAGCCTGGAGCCGACAGGAAATACATTTTCCTCTTGTAAGAGACAGGAGATGAATTTTCCGCAATAGCTCTCCTAGCAAAGCAGAAAATAGAAAGAAACAATAGCGACTGCTTTCTCGAACAATAGGAGCTTCTGAAGAGTAACTCACCAGAGGCACAGCATCACCCGTTTATCAGCCGGTCCTAAAGAAGCCTGAGTGGAAACCAGCCAAGGACCTGTTGGCTGTCTCACTAACACGCTGCCTCGGCCCAAATAGAAGTTTGTTTTAAAGCTGGAGGCATCCTCCCGTTTCAAAGAACGGGAATGAAAACTGACAGAATCTATGCTGAAAGGAAATTATCTTGCATTATGGCATGGCCTCCAAAAGGCTCTCCCACCGAGTTCAAGCCATGCTACACCATTGGGCACCTCCTGATCCCCTGGCAGATCCTCTGAGGAGACCTCGACGCTAATTCACTGCAGGTGGGTGGAAGGGGATGGAGTGACAAGAGCCCCCCCTTCACCCTCCGACCTGCTCACAGCCTGCGAGGAGCCCCCTGCCCCATGACCCCGTGGGCTGTGAGGGGCTGGATCCACGCAGCAGGCCGTGTCCAGAACCTGCTCGCTCAGTGAACCTTCTCCAGCACTGCAGATCTTCTTTTCTGGGGGAAATGCTTGCTGCCTCGTATACAGGAGACCATGGCAGAGTGCCTCTGGTTACCTCTGCCGGTCACTTGTTCTTGGTAGCACGCCGCTATTACTCAGCAAACAGCTGAGACGTGTCTGGGTGCGTGCCTAGCGAACCTGCAGAGACTACACCTGCGTACAAAAGGCACGCCGTTTAGGATGACTTAATTCATACTTCAATCCAAAAAGTCAGATATGATTGGTCTAAGAAAACTTCATCTGATCTCTCTCTTTTTTTTTTTTTTTTGGTTTAACCTTTAAGCTATTTTTTGACTGGCTCTGAGCTGCTGCAGTACTGATCCCTTGCATGTGGGTCAGGGATTCAAAATGATGCTAAAGAAAAGTTAAAATAGCTTACTAATACCTTGCAGCTCAGGCTCAGAGAGCTGCGGGAGAAGATAATCAAAAGCAGAAAACAAGCCTGAAATTAAATAAATATATTTCTGCTCATAAAATCCCTCTAAGAATTAGGATGAGGAATGCATTTCCTTTTAAATGCCACCTAGCAACAACCTCTTCAAAGGAAAAAGGAGCCAATAATTGGAATATCCCGGTGATTTCAGTGGGAAGGAGCGCCCTTTGAAATCCCTGTGTGTTCTGCCTCCACGAGGTGGGGGGAGTAAATGCAGAAAATGCCCTGCATGCACAAACCATGGCTGAAACTCAGTCCCTTTGACAGAATTATACACGGCCACGTCTTAATTTTGCTGATCCTGGTCTTGGTGGAACGGGAACCACGGGATCCACAGGTCACCACAGCCTCAGTTACTGGGTAAGCCCATCCTCTCTGCTTCAGCACAAGAGCAACCCCCCAAGATCTCCGAACAAATGCTGCTTCTCCTGCAGCCCGGGGAAAAGCAGACGGAGCCAAGCTGGAGCGCACACAGCCGAGCAGAAAAGCAGCCGCTCAGCACCGACAAAATCCTGCTGCAAACCTGCTCGAGCCTTTCTCCTCAGCTTCCTCTTCCCCAGAGAAAAGACAGCATTTGAAAGGGGGGAAAAAAAAAAGCCAAAAAACAACCACAACACCGAACCGAAAGGGAGAAGCAGACATAGCCACCTGGGATGCAGTTCATCGGCAGGAGCTCTACCTCCCCGCTGCAGCCTGCGAGCGGCCAGGATCGGGGGCGAGGACGGTCCCGGCCGGCGTTCTCTGGAGGTTACTCGCCGTCCTCCTGCATTGTGCAGCAGGGCGAGGGAGGCTCCCGCCCGCGCTCCCCGGCCGGCCCCAGGTGCTTGGGCGGCGCTGCCATCGCCTCCCGTGCCCGAGGCCGCCGCCGCGCCCTTCCCAACGCCCTCCTGGCGCACTCAAGGCCGCAGTCGTACTCGGTACCCCAAAACCTGCTTTGCTCCTTGCCGGGCCGGGGGGCAAAGCCCCGATGTGTTCCTGCTGCCTCAGGGCCCGGGCAGGAGGAAGCCCCTTGGACGCCTTCCAGATGGTGCCGGGGCGTTTCTTCTCTCGGGGAGAAAGCACGGCTCTTCCTCGGCAGCACCGTCTGGAGCTTCGCCTCCGCCAAGGAGAGGAGCAGCAGCGCCGTGGTTTCCTCCCTCGTAGCAGCTCAGGTGCAAAATCAGGAGGAGAAAATAGTAACGAGGCCAAAATGCGGCAGAGGAGGGGAGCAGACCTTGCCTGCTCCGGCCCACCAGCTCCCTTCGTCTTCCCCCCGCCGTGTCCCCAGGGAACCCCATCATGTCACCGGGCCGGTGCCACCTCATCCACCACGCTGCCATCCTGCCCGGTGCCCCAGGAGGTGGTCACCAAGCTCTGCAGGGAGCATGCACCCCAAAAAGGCTGTCCTCTTTCCTCACCCTAACCAAGGGAAGAGGAAAAGCCGAGTGGGAGAGCAGGGAAGTGAGAAGGTGCCTTTCTGGAGGCAGGGAGTGGAGGCAGGCCGGGTGGTGCTCCTGCAGCTGCTCCCACCCACCTGGGACATCAGGGACAGGACCCAGCTTCCCAGGGGTAAGGAAAATCAGGCAAATCAAGCGGAAAGCCCAAGCCCCTCTCCTTCACAGAGATCCGCAGCCCAGTAACCAGCGCCATGGGACGATTTCATGCTGCACAGTGTTTTCCCCAAGGCCGTGCTTTGGAAGACACTGTGGGACAAGAGGAGCTGACATCCCTCCAGCTTCAGCTTTGTCTCCAGATGCCTCTTCTATTTAGTGCCAAAAGAAATAAAATAATGCAAGCCACAGAGTCTCAGGGTCAGGCATTGCAGAAGTGTTAATCCTGGGGTTGTTTGCCCGGGCTCTGTCATTTGTGTTTGCCACCGTGCTCTCCAGAAGCACACCAGACCGGTCTTGTCAGCTGAAGTTCCTTCATTAATTACCTCAAGATCCCCGAAAGAAGGGAGGACAAATCCATAACCTCTTCTCCCTGCTGATGCAGATATAAAAGTACTTGATGGGGAGGGAGCAAAGCTCCAAGTCCACCCTCCAAAGGGTGCCCTTCAGATATGGCAGCAGAAGAGGTGAGGGAGAAATCAGTGCCTCTCGTGTGGGCTCAGCCCCCAGTCCCACTGTACAGCCACGCGGTGCCTTTCATCTCCGCCTTTTTACAAATCGTCTTTGGTCTAAAATGGGTTTTTGTGGCAAATTTTTGTTCTAACTCTTCCACAAACTCCTTTCATCCTCCCTAACAAAAATCTCATATCGCCATCTTAGAAAACACGTCATGCTCTCTGGCCTCCCCACAAAGATCTTCTTATGTGTTTGTTTTCTGCCTCCTCTGCCCTGACGAAGACTTTTCCAACAGTAAAAAGGAAATCAGAGAGAAGAAAGGAAGAACTGATAAAGAAGATACAATGGGGAGAGGGGAATAAAAATGTAAATTTTTCCCTCTCAGTATGATAAAGAAAAAAAAAGAGATCAAGAAATATTGAGGGTAGCGGGGTGAGCCTCAAGAAGTCAAATAAAACCAGAAAACAGCCCGCAGGACTTCTTTTTCCCTTCCTTCATGGCAATGAGGCTGTACAGTCCTTATTTGCGTAGGAGAGAGGGAAATATGTGAAGAAATAAACTGACAGACAGTACAAAAAGGTGTGTGAAGGAGAGGAAAACTGCCCTTTCCTGCTGTGGCCTCTCCTTGGAGGGCCAGGCTCTGAACTCTGTTACATTTTTCCTGTTCCTACAGGTAAAAGAGTTCCAGCACAGTCAAACAATAAAGCCTGATTACCCCAACGGGGAGGCAGCCTTGCCTAGTAATTAGCAGCAATATAACCACAGCAAATAGTAGCAGGGAGCGCAAAGGGGGCTATCGGCTGTGCGTGAAGCAAAAACCGCAGCCAAAACACCAGGTCAGCGAAGCAGCGGGCCAGCACTCCGTCACGCCCAGGTGGGGACAAAACCTGCAGCCTCCTAGGACCGAGGGGATGTGAAGGCTGCACTCCTACTTTGGGGCCCACAGCAGGGTTATCAGGGGGCCCTTGGGCCCTACCTGCTGCAGCCATTCCCTTTTTCTCCCTTTCCAGCCCGTTGCTGCAGCAGGAGCTGCTGCGTGTCAGCTTTCTACAACAGACCCGATGGAGGGAAGCCCCCAAAGCCTGCAAGCTGCATGGGCGAGCCCAGGGCGCTCAGCACCTTGCAGTCACTCCAGCTTGGCTGAACCAGGCCAACAATAAGCAAGCAAGATCATAACATCTTCCTAACAGTAACTTTTAAGCACAAACATCTGCCCTGCTGTTTTTTTAATTACGACAGTTTATAGCTAGGTATTTGTTTCAGCGATCCGCAGCTCCGGCAGCAGAGATGCCATGCATATTCTAATTCCGGCAGCTAGTTTACTTAACAGTTTGACATTGTTTGACATTTAGCTGAGTCACCTTCTTGCTGGATAAAGCAACAAGGGCTTTTCAGCAATTCGACAAGAAAGAGGCAGAGATTCGGTATCAAAAGTAGAAAGTTTATCACAGATATTTTTAATTACATACGGATGAGGTCTATTCTCTTCTGGCAGCTCCTCTCTTTTGGACACTAAGTCAACCCAAATGTTTTCCAGATACAACTCTTCCCTCAAGGACACACAGCAATACCATCCTCGTGTTCTCGGAGGGTGGGAAGCGTTATAATGGGCATATGGGATGTATCTCATCCTCCGCAAATATCACCCACCCTTGTACCGGGATATCCATCACCAAGAAGTGCAGGCAGACTGAGCATCAGCGACCTGCAGTCAGCCAACGTTTTTCTAAGAAAAAGTAGAAGAAATTGGCCAGTGGCAGTCAACAGAGGAGGAATAACAGTTACCTGCAGGGATTTTCCCACAGAACCTCACCTAAGGTCATTTCAACACCTGTATGGTGCTTCTTAGGGATCTCAAAACGCTTAGCAGCAAGAAAGGCAGGCAAGCAGCACCCATCCTCACTGTACAGACATTTCACAAAGTGACTCACCTACAAGTTTGCTGGTGGCACAGCTGAAAATAGAGCCCGACCTTGGGCTCCTCTCATTCCAGGTTGGAAATTGAGGGCAACACCACCTCCCCCTGGCTGCAGAGGATCCGGATGCCGCACAGAGAGCTGCAGAGAGCAATCCCTGATCCCTGGGGCTGCTTTCCAGAAGGCCCGTGGAGGCTGCCAGGCTGCCGTGCTGCCCTACTGTGGCTCCAATGCTTGCATCACGTATTTGTGCTGCTGGTTTCCAAGTCCCTGCTCCCTGCTAGCCCCGGAGCTGTGTTTGCCACGCATCTGGAGATGTTCTGCCTGCAAACAGTGTCAGGGACCGCGGCACACTCCTGGAGAGGACTAAGCCCTCCCATCCCAGCTTGTCTTTACAGACCTTTGGGGAAGAGTTGGGATCTCCTTTTTATGGTTAAAGGCAGAATAGACCTTTTAACAGGCTGAAAATACTCCATTTATCTTAACACTCAGTGCACTGAGCCAAACTTGAAGCCAACAGCCAGAATCGTGCAGTCAGACAATAGGGAGCTGGCCTGAGCCAGCATTTCCAAGAGCACGCTGCGGTCTGGCTCAACGCGCTGTGCCATCCCTGCAATTGCAGGGATCCTCCCCGAGGAGAGGATATCTGTCATGTCTAGCCCCTCTCTGAAAGCTGTCAGAGGGACAACAGCTCAGGCCAGAGAGACGTTTATCTAACTTTTTGGCCAGTATTGCAGAAACCCCTGTTTGCATTTAAAGTTCTCCCAGTTTCCTTTATATCCCAGTAGCAACACCAACTATTCATCCCTTAGTGTGCAGTAACAGTGTCTGCAGAGGCACAGCACCCAGAAATTAAGACAATGTTGTCTCTGAACCTGAACAGCTGATGTAAGATCCCCTGGGAGCCCCAAAGGCCACGCCAGGTATTGAAGGAGGAAGTGGAGGCCTGCTATCACAGGCAGCATGTATGAGCTCCCAGGGAAAAGGCACGTGTAAGAGCAGTCACAAAAAGCACCGGAGACGGTGGCTGTGCAGCCCCAGGTGCTCTCACCCATCTTGTTTAGGGCTTTTGCCATAGCGTTACCTGGTAGAAAAGGGATGATTCTTTGCTTGGGGTCTTTCTGGCCTCCTTCGATGGGGAACTTGTCCAGAAGCTGCATCTGCAAAGGAAACAGAAGAAACGTCTTAGGGGGAAAGCACAGACCGGCTGCTTAGGGACAGGGGATTCCTTGGCCTGTGTATGGTTTGAAGAAGGATTAACAAAGCAAAGCAACTGCAGGAATCCCTCTGCCCAGTGCAGAGGAGACTGTACATGAAGATACGATACCGCTGACTCCAAGAAAGGGAGGGCAAGTCTCTGGCAGCGCACAGGAGCTGGGATGGGGCCCGGGCAGACATCTGAGCCTGGCCTTGCCACACTTCTAAAAATAGGCTCTCATCCTTCATCACAAATGTGCCTTGTCTCTGCTGCACAGTCTGCCTGGGTTGGTAGAGACGGTTTTTACCTGTCCCTATGACAGACCTAGCTAAAAATGCTCTTCAAGCAACCAGATTAAAGGCTATTTAACAAACTCCCCTATCTGTCTTCTGGCTGGCAAGGCGCTGCCCGCTGCCCTGGCCCATTAGGAGCATTCCTCTTTTCCCAGGGAGAAACAGACGGGTGCTGAGCACCCTCGGGCACGTGGTTGTGGAGCACCTGAGCCAGCATTTTCTTTAAAACTCAAAAGCTGCCTTCCAGGGACCCCACTGGCCCAGTCACCCATCCCCAGCAGACCGGGAGAGACGCCTTTCAGCCTGCAGGCCCTGAGGAAGGAAGCCAAGCCCTCCCGCTACCTGGCCTCACAGGACCCCTATCTTCTCACCTCAACTCCATCCACAGGCAGCCCAAAACCAACACCTAAACTGGCAGCGAAAGCTAACGGGGGGCTCCTCAGCCAGCACTGAACTGAAGCAGCGCTGTGTCCAACAGCGAGGCCGTCTGAGCTAACCACCCTTTTGCTACCTCAGTAGATTTCCTTCAAGAAATATTTTTTTTTTTGCTATAACAGGAAAAAAACAGCATTTTTTGTTGTTGTTGTTGTTGTTGTTGTTGTTTTTAACTGTTTTTGTTTTAAGCACACAGAGCTCTTCTCTTCCACGGCACACAGCATCGCCGGCATTTTCGCCATATGGAACGGCAAACCAGAGATCAAGAGGAAACTCGGGAGTAGAGGGAACATCTGTGCAGGAGAAAAACTTAAAAGATCCCACATGTTTCCCCGTCAGGGAGTCAGCCTGGTAAATAAATAGACCGTAGCTTTGCGGATTGTTCGTTAACTCACTTTTCTACCTACAGAGCCACGATTTTTATCGAAAGTGGGAAATTTTGTTTGAGCTCCGGGTGTCTGAGGACAGCCATGGGCAGGAGTTTTGTTCAAAGAAAGGAAAGGGGAGGGAAAAGCCCCTCCGATTCACTTGAAACTTCCCCGCTGCTGCACTTTCAGCCAGGATTCTCACTTTACTACACAGTGACTTATTCAGGCTGGAACCGATACAGTCGAATTCTCATGGTTATTCTTGGAGTTAGATTAGCTTGGCTAATACAAGCCTCGTTAACCACATCAAGAGCGTCGCAATGTGTACAACAGCTCTATTTATCTAAAGGGTGGATATCAGCAAAATAGATACAACAAGCTACAGCTGGAAGAGTTTGGCTAAACTTTCCTAGACGACACTGCCCCGGCTCTCGCTTCCACTCGGAGGGTCTGGGGGGCAGAGAGCTGGGGGTGGCACAGCTTCTCCGGAGGCCATCGGTGCGATTCACGGGGCCACAGCCTGTCCTAAAGGTGAGATCCCCTGGAAACGTGGCAGATGTCTCATCTTCTTTGATATATCAGGCAATTTTCTCGCAAATATACGTGTAACTGATAAATATGCTTCACTTACTGCCCCGGCTATTCTGCTCAGACATGGCAGTCTCCACAAGTTGTTTGAGACACAGCATTCAAGTTAGGGACAAGATTCACTGCGTGAAGGAGTCACCTCCTGTTGCTTAGAGTAAAACCATCCCAGGGAGACAGGAAAGAAGGGCAGTGTGGATGTGGGGGCTTCCCTGAGGACGGAGTTAGGGCAGACGAGAGAACCAAGCGGGCAATGCATTTTCAGCAAAGCCGCAGGAGCTCACGCTCACTTTTTCTGCTTACAAACACTCGCACATAAATCCCACCGTGGGAGGCTCCGATGGCACGGCCGGTGGGATGAGCAGAAAGAAATCTGTCAGCGTGTCCCGTGGCACGGGGTGGGGGATCCGTTTGGGAACAGGGAGGGTCGATGGAAACCGGGAAACGGGCTTCCCACCCAGACAGGCAGCACGTCTGGAGGCAGGCTGAACAAACACACCCCATTCCTGCTTCTGGCACAACAGATGTGCGTCCACAAATGCTTCGCCACCAAAACCACCTCCCCAGGCTTTGTCTCCCCGAATTACTCCGGGTTTGCCAACAGCTTTCCTACGTAAGTCCTCCACAGAGTCCTGCCCTGGGCTCTGAGCAGCTTTGTTCTCGCTTCTGCAGCAAGCTCCTTCAGAAGACGTGCTATAAACCTTGTGGTCCACGTCAGGACTTTCTTACTCACAGCAGTCAGTGAATGATAATGTAATTAATTAAAATAAAAATCAAGGGAATTACTTGTGGGACGTGCTGCTCATTAAAATGAGCTCAGTCCCGGAGCACTGTCCTACTCCGCTCCTTACTACCTGCACATCACCGTGAGATCACAGGTCTGGCAAGGACGGAAGAGGAAAAGGATTTCAGTGGGATCACCTCTCATAATAACCGGCCTCTTTCTTGCAGTCCCAGCTCCTGGAGGCAGGCAGTGGTCTGAGAACCAGTATCCACTGTTGAAAAACAATCAAAAACCACTCCAGCTTTTACAACGCAAAAGATAAACTTTCAATCATCATCCAAATTCATCCTTAAAGGCCCCAAAAATGCAAGACAAACAGCACAGCCTCTACGCTTTTGGTATAAATGTAGAGGGCTCTGGAAGCTGCCTCGCACATTTCAGTTGCATGGGAAATGAGGGAAGGCCGCCAGCTGGGCTGTTATTGCCTTTTCATCTCTTCTGCTTCAGACCTCCTCTACCCAAGGAGGTGAATATGCAGTGAAGAAAGAGATGGTCCTGCGAATAAGGGTCGTATTTGGCTCAGCAGTCACCTGCTGACGGCATCCGTCACCACATCACATCAGTTCTGCTGTGAAAATTCAGCTCCCTGTGCCCTGTGACGGTACCACCTGATTAAAAATCAAAGAAAAACAAGCATCCTTTGAGACGCTCCACGTAACACCTCTGAAGATGCGAAGCCAGGCAGTTTCCTGGTAATTATTTACTTACTGCCTGTTATTTACCTTGGGTAAACTTTCACAAAACATTTCCTCTCTTTTAGGTGTAAGGACTAAAAGCACCTGAGACTAAGGGGTGACTTGTCCTCTGCAAGAGATCAGACTTTTACTCTGCTGCAAGCCAACCAGTGAGGGGAGCACGAACATGAATTGCTTAGTGGCCTGATCTGGCAGCACTTGGCAGTGAAACTTTGTTCCTGATTTGGTCTCGAGGTTTTGGAAGCGTGTGACCAAATCTAACCCTCTGAAACTAACCCACAGCCAGTACCTGATCACCGTTTATGCCTTACTCTAGGACCGAAGCTGGAGCTTCCTGCTGGGCTGTTAATTCCTGCCCTTCCTTCCCTGCAGCAGTTCTAACTCTCCCCCAGTTACAAGAGCGAAGTTCTCCACACCTCTTACAAGGAGCAAATCAGGACGCCCACGGAACCGCTTATCAGAGCGCCTATCTCGCTGGGTCCTTTCAAGTGGATGTAGGCTTGCCTTGTGCACAGATAAAATCAAAGTCCCCCAGGAGGTCAGTGCTGCAGTCACAGGAGATTTATTTTAACAAGCAGAGACCCTGAGAATGACTTTCATCCAAACCCATTACTTTGGCAAGCGAAACACCAACCAGAGCTGCAAACGGATGCAGGACTCCGACCTTTCGCAAGGAGAGACGGGGCCTCTCTCCCTCTCCGCAGTGTCTGATTTACCCTTGTCCCAGCAAAACAGCCAGCTGATGAAAAGCAAATCATGGCCACGAGACTGAGAACAGCATCCTTCTGGCACGGTGCCCCCAGGACCTCCAGCAAGCTTGCCACCTTACGCTCTGGCACTTGAGTTGTCCCAAGGCCACAACTCATCCTACGCTGAATGCAAAGAGGCAGATCGGCTTCTCTCTTCCCAAGTGCTCATCAGAAAATGTGCTTTTCATTAAAAAAGAGGCAAGCCAACAATAGCACGAACCTCGCCACTGCTGGACTTGAAAAGTAAAGCACATGGGGATGAAAGGTGAAGTACTCGAGGAGAGGTAGGCACCAGGCTCAGAGGGCGAGCTCTCGGTGACCCCTCCTCGTGTGGCTCATCTGAGCTCAGAGTCCCAGGAAGCAACGAGGAGCCAAAGCCAGCTCGTGGGGCAGAGGAGAGAAGGCATCGGTACAAGTGTGGTGTTGTGGGCACCCTTCTGTGAGAATGGTTCAAAAGAAACTGAAAAAAAAGCAGTGCTGCTGCTACCAGGGATCTACAATAGGAGGTAATGAAACTCACACCCTCACCAGGAGGGGGTTAGAGCATCTGCCGCTCAAAAAAGCCTGAAAGAACCTGATGCGGCTAATGAGAGCTTAGATGAGAAGGGGAGGTAAGATATCAGAATAGAAAATGTTATTAATTAAGCCTGGAGAAGCAGCAGCAATTTCCTTTCCTTCTGAAGATGAAAACCAGCTGTGTTGCTTGCTGACATGACCAACGGTTCCAGCATCATCAGCCACATTTCAGTTACACACGGTGTGATTTGCAGGGAAGGGCGAAGCCAGAATCAGGTTGAATCCTGCCATCTGCCAGAGCTTTCCCAGGGATAAGCCTCTCCGTGGCTCTGCCTCTGCTTTTGCAGCTGCAAAATGGGCGAGATCTCAGGAAGGGGACGTGAGATCTTATCAAGAGCCACCAAATGCTCTGAGCCTCGTTCTGCAGAGCAGGAGTCAGAGGCCAGATTTAAAGGAATTGCACTTCAAAATCAGCAGGACAGAAGCAAATGGAGGAAGAATTCTCAGTGGCTTTCAGAAATGCTTATCCTCCCACTTGTGGGCTTGTCCGTCTGTGGCATACTGCAAATCCTGGTTAACCAGAGCATCTTTCACAAGCCCCCAGCTCCAGCAAATGGCTCTCATCCTGCTCAGGACCACAGCAACGTTTCAGTGGATTTCTAGCTCTGTCAGCAGGTGAGAACAAGCAAGAGCGTGGGTGAGAGCCAGTCACCCCAGGTTCACCTTCTTTCAGCCTGGTCAGAGCAGATCCCTTCCTCAGCATTTTGATTCCAGGGCAGCTCTTCTGCTGGAGCTCATCGGTGGAGCGTCTGTGACAGAAGTGGAAGACCTGGCTTACCCCAGCTCAGGGCACGCTTGTGTTTATTCCTCCTCTGCTTTACGCTCCCCCAGGAACAAGAAGCCGGTTTGCTCCCCCGGACACAAACCCGCGGGAGGTCTGGCTAGCTCGCACCCCTTCAGAAAGCGACAGAGCTGAGACAGAGCGGCTCCTGAGCACTGCATCGGTTAGAGAAAGCTCGCAGAGGACTTGGGGATCTCCGACATCCTAGGCAGCAGGAGGAGGTGAAACTCCATCGCTTCCTAACGCAGCACCCAGCTCCCCAGTGCAGCAGGGGTAATTGCACCAGGCAGTCGGTGACACTGGCTCTCCCCGGTGTTACACGGTGCCACGGCATGCAAGAGAAGCGCATTCATTCCGTCACTAGGAAGCAGCAGTAACTGGCTTCCCTTTTATTTTGAAAGCAAAAAAAGAATTAAAGCAAAAACGGTCCGGATAACCGGCTGACGTGCCTGACAGTTACAGCGTTATAGGATATGTTCTGAATTAAATACAGTGCAATCCGTGAGCAAGTCAAACAAAAGCAGGAAAACTCATATGAAATAAAGAGAACAGACATTTACAGCATGGGGTGATCCCCAAAGGGAAAGCGCCTCTCTCAGGTCCGAAAATTTCCACCAGAAACCTTGGAAATCTCACAAGCCCTTCAGCATCCAACTCAAACAGCCAGGAGAGAAGGGAGGGGAAGCAGGGAGTGGGGGTGTTTCCCCAACATAATCCATCAACAGCGGGAACGCTGCTTCCCAGCTGACGGTTGGCATTTATCTTAGAGAAACGCAGCTTTCCCTCAGGGCGCCGCAAAACGAGCCCGGCGTTTGTGGCTAAGGCAGACCGGCAAAACATTCAGAGGTGCTGCTTTGGGACGACAGAGCCACTCGGAGCATCTCTGAAGAGCTTCTCAGAAAGCCTACCCTGCCCCTTCACAGAGCAGCTATTGACGTGTCCCGCCAGAAGCGTTTTGTTTCCCCAGAGCTAAATTAGACTGGCCTCATCTGACTTAACCGCGCGGGAAGATGCTGGGACAAAGGCTACTTCATGCCTTCCCATCGATCGTGGTGCTCTTACGTCCCCCGTTACTCCGCTATCTGCAGTGCGTTTGCCCCAGCAACGTCCCTGGGAAGCGAGGCCGCAGCATAATGCCTGTGGAAAGAGAGAGAAGAGATGAATGCTGCGGTTATGGGGCACGGCGAGGTCACGGAGAGGTGTCAGAGATGCTGATGCTGTGCCCCGCTGGGTCAGTTAGCTGAGCTTCTGAGGGAGGCTCATCATTTTAGGAGGGGATGCAAACACTTGCCCTTTTTGCTGGAGCTAGCGCATCAAGAGCTGGCCCAGCTACTCAGACTGCAGTCTGGGCTGGGGAGAGGAGCTGACGTAACAGTGGAGCAACAGAAACACATCTGACGGCACCACCACAGCACAAATCCCATTTTTAAGTTCAGTGGCAAGTGCAGGAGCTTCGCTGAAAGCGGAGGGAGCAGAGCACCAAGGTCGTCCCCGTTAATCGCCGCTTCCTCCAGCGCCTGAGAACTCCATAATTTACTTTCTGTCCTCTCAATTTCAGCTCTTCCAAGCCAACCGCCGAGACACAGCGCAGCACCACGGACCTTCGGGGGTTTATTAGTGCCTTAACCGTACTGAGCCACTGCAACAGCCTCACTGCACAAAGACGGCCAGCTCCCAAATCCCACCGAGAGATCTTTGTCCCGGCAGGAGCAGCTCAGCCCAGCGCTGGGTCCAATGCAAAGGCTGGACAGGTCAGCGGGAGGCTGCAGGGTCCCAAAGCTTCCTGCCCTTGCAGCTGAAAGCGAGGTGCTGCAGGCTGTATCCGAAACGCAGCACAGAGCCATTAGCAGAGCGCTGCTCTTAATTAAACACTTGCTGCTAGCACTAATTACACACCAAGTATTCAGGTCAGCACGATCTGCAGGCTGGATTGGTTTTGTCCAGCACTGTCCTTCTGTCAGTTTATTCTTACCAGCCCCCCGAGCCGCTCTCCAGTGTCCCAGCCAAGGGCAGCACCTCGCCGGGAGGGGACTGATTTATCATTCAAGGGTCCGCTCGCGTGCCAGCGTGACATCCCCTGCGTCCAGCCCGTCCTCCGGGGCAGCTGAGGTGCCAAGGGCTGGAGAATCACACCTACCGTGCACAGCAGTGCCCTGTTCCGCCCCATCCCTCCCTTATAAAGATGTAACAGCTGATGCCACCCGTGTTTTAAGCCAGGGCTACTCAGACAGACCCCATCTACATGAAGCAGTGCAAAGCCAGGCTCTCAGGTGCCATTTACACGCCGGAGGGCAGCTCATCTCGCACCCAGAGCCCATCCTCGGTGAGACTTCTGCTGCTCACACAGCAATGAGCTCCACTTCGACTAAACCTGCTTAAACACACACTCTTGGTTAATTTGGTAGAGTTTCGTGACCCGCAAGGCTACTCCCCTGCTTGCACCACTACGGGAGAGACGAGGCGAGCTCCAAACGTATGAAATTTAATCCCCGTGTTTTCATAATCTACGTCTTCTCTACAGCCTGTTAGCTCTGCTTGATATATTGTCCCCTGGAAACCACAAGTAACTTTAATATTGAAAGCAGAAACAATAGCTCCGAACACAATGGCACATTTTACTTCAGCAGCTCCATCTGCAACAGTATCTAGTCAGCTCCGTGGGACGCTGCTTGTAGCTCTGGGGAGACGGGGAGAGCGGCCGCTCGGCTCAGCACAATGCGGAAGCCGTGCCAAGCAAAACACAGCCACAGGTTTTAACTGTGTGCTGGGAGGAGACTCCTTTGTCTTCTTTCCCTACCTCCAACCGTCGAGATGTTTTGCCTGTGGATCTGGTTCCAAGCACATGCGTCTCCCGTCCCCGGGGTAATTTAGAAAGGAGCACAGAGGACGAATCCCATCAGCCGAGCGGGCAGACGGAGCTGCCTGTAACAGATACCTTGCTCCGGGCCTCGAGGGAGGCAAGCCGGCAGCCAGCGGGACGAGCGCTTTCAAACGGCTCGGAGCCAGCTGCCAGCCTCCCTGTTCCAGCCCCAGCCCCTGCCCTGCGGCTCAGATCCTGCCCGGTCCCAGGTGCGGGGATCTGCTGAGGTTCCTCATCTTGCACCTTTGGACAGAAAAACTGTCCGGTGCCCAGGAAGGACGGACTCCGAGCCGTGGTTCCTCCCCTAGGTTTGCAATGGAGGAAGGGAGGAGTTATGCCCGGAACATAACTACAGGGGCACAGGAGCATCTCACAGGTGTGTTTCTACCTACAGATTTACCGGTTCTGGTGAAAACCACGGGCAACACTCAGCAAAACCGCTTTCAAAGCAACGCTAGCACAAGCGCACAGCACAGCGCCTTAGCTGGGCACCCAAACCCACGTCAGCTCCTTCCAGCGGCTGCCCTGAAGCACTGTGTGGGTGTTGGTCTCTTAAAAAAGGGATTTGGGTGACATCTGAATCCTAACAGGCCATGCCCAGAAAGAGGACCCCAGGGGACCCACGCAGCCCCCTGCTGTGCCAAAGCACCTCCCAGAGGGACCGGACCGTGCCCAAGGCTGCACTGGAAGGAGGGACACCGCGTCCTGCAGGACAAACCCAGCCCAGCCCCCTGAGAAGGGAGCCTGAGACCGAAACCTTATTTTTGTACGTACAAGCCCGCCTTCGGAGCTTCGTTAATTTAATTGAGAACGAAAGCAAACCCTGGGAAAGCAGAGGGGTTTGGACCACGGCCATCAGGGCTGTGTGTGCGGTGCGGAGCAGGGTGGGCACGGCGGCTGCTCACGGGGTCCCCGCGACACAGCGCGCTGCTCGTGTTCCTGCAGGGCCTTTATTCAGACCATCCTTCATCCCGGGACACGCTGCTCGGGGACCGGCTGATATTCTGTATGTTATACCAACTAATCACACGCAACGCTTGGCAGAGTATTAAAAGCGGCGGCGGAGGTCTTTGACGAGGCTGCTTCTTTTGTTTGGGTTGGTCTTTTTTAATCACGGTGGCTTTTAAGCGGCGCGGGCACGCTGTCAAGAAAACGCTGTGACTTTCCCAAAGCTGCAGATGACAAAATCGCTGCGAGTCACGATGGATGCAGAGCACACGGAGGCTGACGGCCTCGTCCGGGATAAGAGGGACTCCTTCCAGCCCCGTCCTCGCAGCGGGACGCTTCCAGCCCGGCGGGGTCTGCGGCCGGAGGGATCAGGCTGGGAGTTCTCCTGCCCCGTGGAGAACAAGGCTGCCTTCAGAGCCGGAGCTGCTCTCCCCGCAGCGGAGCCGCCTCTCCCATCCCAAGCAGGGCAGCGGCTTCCTGAGCTTTCAGCCGAGGGCGGCCACGGAAGCACGGGGGCTGCCCACCGGCACCGTGCAGGGTGAACGCACAGCAAGCAGCCCTGCCTGCTCGCCTCCGGCCACCGCTCAGGCAGGACAAAAGCACACATCCACGTGAAGGATGCCCAGACTGTGGAAATATCCCTGCGGATGTGTTGGAAGGCCCGAGCCTAACGAGCTGCAGGTACCACACTTCTGCCCTGGCCCCTGGTTGGGGCAGGGAACTCCCATTTCACTGCCAAAACTGCTTGATGATGTTTTGTTAAAGAAAGGAACACGGGAACCAAGGAGGTTCAACACTCAGGGCCAGGACCATGCCCTCCAATTCCCTCAGCAGCAGCCACCGAGCTGTCTGACAGCAGGGTGGTATTCAGAACTGGCTGCTGGTTTTTGAGCCCCCGGACTCCAGTGGGATCTGTAGGGCTATTTATTTGAAATCTAAAGGCCTGGTTTGAGGCTTAGGGAAACTTTTGCAAAGTTTCTTCTTCTCTTCGGTGTATTTTAGATCAGCCTTTAGCACCTCAGCCTCAGAGTGGTAAGGGAGCAGGGTACAGCCTGTCTAGGGAATTCACAGCCATCTGCAGAACCCAGCCGTAAAATTTCCGGTTGAGAACAAAACAGATCCCCAAAAAGAAGTGAGAAGCGAGGAGGAGGTGGAAGGAGGAATGTCACATCAACTGCCTTCTACCAGGACACGAGCAGCTTTGAGAATTAAGTTCCACGTACGGATCCTGCTGAGGGCAAGACTCACTTCTGCAAGCACAGCTTGAGCAGTTTGCCACGGCAAAGCCAGAAGTCAGCCTCACCGAACCCTGATCCTGCTGATCCGATCCCTTCACCTCCCCTCATTATCAAACGAGGATGGAAAAGAGCACGGCAGGGCAGCAGCCACACACCCGTGGGCAGCCCCACAGAGCCGGTGAGCTGCTCGTTGCCAGCAACCCAGATGCAAAGTTATCTCGCTTAATGAGGGCTTCCTTTGGGGGGAAACCTTGGCTCGAGTAACCGCACAAATAAATGACGCCACCCGACACACGCGTACACACAAATAATGTTGCTAGGCCAGGTGCAGGCGATTGTTTCTAGCCCTTCATCCGGGGCTGCTGCACTTCGTGGGGTCAGGCGCAGGAGAACATCGTGGTGGCCACAAGCGGAGGAAAACCTGAGAGAGGCTTAAGCAAAACAGAAAGGAAACTCGGAAGAAATGTTCCCGGCTCTAACAGGTGCGGAGACGCGATCGGGTGTACTCCAACACGAGCTTTCAACACGGCCTGAACGTCACGCTGCAGATCTAAGGTGGTTAAGGAGGCTTTGAAATCTCACCCCTGCTTTGAACCTTGAAGATTAGCATCAGCGTGGAGAAGGGTTTGAAGCTGAAGATGCTCATGTTTCGAAAGCAAGCAGCAGCAGGTGAAGGGGCAAGCAAAGGGGCTGCTCTCCGTTACAGGCAGCAGGAGCAGCCCGGGCAGGTGATCCCCTTCCCTCGACGTGGGGCCAAACAGGATTAAACTGTGCAAACACAGCAGAGGCTTGAAGAGGAAAACTAATTTCCCTCCTTAGCGATATTGAGGCGTGTAACAAGGCAAACTGCCAGACAGCTTCTCGTGCCTTTCTGTTGAAATTGAGCTGAAGAATATGATTTGAGCGTCAAGGCGCTCAATGACAGACAGGCTGTCACTGTAATAGTATCTCCTCTACTTAAAAGCATCTCTCAAATGTCAAAGAAGGTGGAAAAAGAACTTCAGGCTTTATATCCTGAACGTGTCCCTCGAGGTGCTGCTTGCAGATCGACTCAGCGAGAACCCATTCCTAACATCAGAGCAGAGTATGGAGAAAGGAGGTAAAACTAACAGGAGGAAGAGGTGCTGCTGTGGGGCTGGTTCTCAGCGTAACGCTGACCTGCAGGAGTCCACCAGGTCCAGGAGATGTGCAGACAACAACAAAGAGAGAAGACAAGATATGGGGTAGGTAATAAAGAAACGCAAACTAGCTTGTCCTAGAGGAACGTTGTTGTATGTCCACCCTCCAGGCCTGCAATAAGAAAACCACTACAATATTTCTGATGCTCAGCATGACGGCAGTCTCACAACATGAGATTTTCTTTGACCTTTTACCATCCTTGGGCCAGAACCCAATGCCCAGGACTGAATTTAAAACCCTGCATCCAGCACCCAGCTGGCCCATTCCCTCCATCGATAAGACGGGGCTAGGAACAATGCTTTTATCTCGACAGAGAGCGCCTGGGCTCAGCTAATAACGATGAACAAAGGGATTATTTCTTTCAATTTGTCTTCATCAGGGCTTGTGGCCTCTCATGCATTTTCCGTCCTCAGACACCGAGGAGACCGACGTCTGCTCAGAGCTGGTCTGTGCTGCTGCACTACAAATAAATTAAGGGGTCACCACGAGGGAAGGAAGGAGTTTTTCACCCCAAAGACTGACTGACTTGAGAGCCTGACGTATCTGAGATCAATGTTTTAGAATATATTGAAAGGGCTCTCTTTTATAGAGGGACTTTGTGATGATGTGGAAAATTCACAGCTCCTAACATCAAGCCACGGGCGGAGGCAGCCCGGAGTATGAATTAAAAATAATGTGGTTGTTTGCAGAAATCAGCGGCACCGATTTAAATCCACACCCTCCTCCCTCCTCAAATAATCACCCTGTGAGCGGAGGTGGTTTATGGAGCCTTTCGGAAAATGTTCCTCATGGCCTGCCTCCCGAACCCAAAATAAAATACATCACATCGCAGCAAATACTTCACCAGGGTGCTGCTCCCTCTTCCCCCAACCCACGCCTCTCATTTGTTGCTAATTAAATGAACCAGCAGGTGCTCGGAGCACAAGCTGGGCCCGGCTGCAGTGATCAAACCCCCCTGGAATGTCTTCTTGGAGAGCGGCGTCCTTCCAGGGACCGGGCTTGGGGAGGAAAGAGCAGATTAGAGGCGAGGGATGGGTCAGCCCTTGGCTGCGAGCTCCACTGTCAGAGGGCACTTTCGAAGGATGGGTCACTAAAAGCGGCTGGATTCTGGGGAAGAGACCTAGTCCCTAGTCCTGCCCAACCCCACCACAAGCATCCTCCCCCACACACAGGCAAGCGAGGGCAACCGAAACGTCCGGGCAGCGACCAGCAGCGCGGTAGCAGAGGCAGGAGATGTAGGATGGACACACACGGAGCGAGGGGCACTTACGGGCAGCCAGAGCTGAGAAAATCCCAAGACAGAAAAGCACTATTTCTGTTTCTGCTGAGCACTTCGCTTTTCTTTGGTCACTCTGCTGACTTTTCACTTCTTCACCAAACCCTGTCAGAAACGGCCGGGGGTTTGGGGGGAGGAGAGGGAACGTGGTCATTAGGGTCTGGCTTAGCTACCGTAATACAGCTCACATTTGGCTCTGTTGAAAAGACTCCCAGCCAAAGACTTCAAAGCGCTTTACAAACATTAATGAACAAGCTTTCTCCAGGCGGCTGATTATAGCCCCCATTTTATGGGCAGATATTTCCAGATAACCTCCCTGCCGCACCAGCAGTTCCCCGTTCCTCGTTCCACACCGCAGACTCCCGGCTCCTAATTGCACAGAAAACATCCCCGTACTAAGGCAACGGAATTGTTTTGACCTAGGAGCGGGACAGGATTTGAGATGAGGTTTCTTAACCGCAACAGGCACGACCCTACGGCACTGATGCTCCCACAGCACCCCCTGCTCAGCCTCGTACTCCAGGGCTGTCCCCAGACGAACCTGATGCTTTGTAGGGCTTCCTCCAACTTGGAAATGCTTTCTGCCAACTTCTCCCTTTCCATACGGACAGCTAGGGCCTGCCTTCGTGGAGCACACCACCCCGTAACATTCCATCTTCCCTACTCCCAGATCCCAACGGTAACCGAACCTCTGCCACCTCCTGAAACACCAGATCCCAAATCCCAGCTGCGTCTGCAAACGAGATGTGTCAGAGACCGGCACCCTCAGCACGGCAACACGACGAGTGTCACATACAACTGCACGTGTTACGGGGACTCGGGTATTCCTCATGTGCCATCCCACGACGTGTTTTCCTCCCAGGCGTTTTGCAGGCCTGGGCTTGGATTTCTGGGCTCCCCAGACCACACAAGGGCCAAGACTGTCTGGGCTGTCAGAAGCCAGAGATGAGCCAGAAAAAAATGAACAGCCTGTAAAGTAATCTGCTCCAGGTGAATAAGATACATTCCCTGCAAGACAAAACTTCAACCGTTAAGCTCACCTTACGTCTCCCACAGCATTTGTTCCTGTTAGCATTTTACTTAGTCCTTTTCTGTATTACTTTCTAATTCCTTCTCATTTGGCATTTTCCTCTCTCACAGGGTTTTGCGGTTTGTCCGACACTTCTCTCCAAACACCTGGCTGGAGGTAGCAGCTCAGCAAGTTGCACTGGTTTCCTGAGCACACCCTTAAAATAAACAAATGCAGCAAGACCCAGGTGCGGGGCTCTTGGGCTGACTCAGTTTGCAAAATGCTGCTAAATTGATTAGTACCTGTCCTTAAAATGCCCAGGACCCATGAAATATCTAGCACCAGCGAGCACTTCAGACACTGAAGCAAACCCACTCGTGCTCCTGCAGGTTTGTGCTTCCCTTCCAAGCATCTCTTGGGCCCGGCTGCAATTTAAAGCCTCATCCAACCCCAACCAGCAGCGCTGCGGCTTCCTCTTTCCTTGGGAAACTGCATGTAAAACAAACAGGAACACGAGAGCCCGAGAGATCCTTCTCCAAACCCGGCGCTCCTCAGGGTCCCCCCGTCACAAGCAGCAAGGGACCCTCGACCCTGTCACACGTCTCTTGGGAACAGGCGGGGAAGGGCAGATGCCGACCCGACAGCTCAGTGGGGTGGCTTCAGAGAGATGAGGCTGGAGACACTTCTTGCACGGATCCCTTTCCTGCACGGATCCTATAGAAGGGCTCTCGCCTTTTAAAGAGAAGCCAAAGGCATGGAGCAAAGCCAGGGGTGTGCAGGGTACCCACAGCAAGCTTTTAAAGGCTGTGGTTTCACAGATCACTGATATTCTCGCTTTCTCCAACACTTTGCCACTCATCCGCGGGGCTCCTCCGCGCGTTTTGCTGCCCTGACCGCTCCACCGAAGACCCCCTGATGCTTCCCCTGAGGAAGGGAAAGGGGAAGTTCCAGGAGACATCTGGGCAGTGGGAATACTTGTGCTTGTGTAAGAAACCAAACCGCTCTGGCTGCAGAAAAGGAGAAACGTGTCACGACTGCAGGCAGGGAATAAGGTGGGAAGCAAACTCCCGGCTTCCCACCCCACACGCCGCTCCCGCAGCATCATTCAGGTGCTACGGGGAAGAAGCAAAAAGCCCCCAGAGCTCACAAGTCGGGCTGAAGCGAGCCTCTCCTACGGCGGGCAGGACTGTGGGCAGCCTGCGGTGGAAGAAACGCTGATGAGTTGGTTTGTCCTGAAAGCAAAGCCCGGCGCGGCGAGCTGCGGTCCCTCCCAGCCACAGCCTGCCCACATCACAGCCTGAAAGCCGGGAGGGGCGAGGTGCTGGGGAAAGGAGCCCTGACAGAGCCCCGCGTGCCCTTTCCATTCTGGCTGGGCCGTTTTCTATTTGCACTGAAACGCATTGATGTAAATAAACTCCCGTAAGCCTTGCAGGGCTATTTCGGCCGTTTGCGCAAACACCCGTCCCCTCTCGTCGCCAGCCAAGGGATGCGAGCACAACAGGCGCTTCTCATCCCGGTCCCCGCACACCCCGGGGAAGTGAAGGATTGTGTTCCCCGCACAAAAGCGGGGCTGTGTTCGGGGGCCGGGGTGCGAACTCCGTGCGATTTTCCGGCAGCGTAAATAAGGGAAAGCCGAACGCGATTACGAGCGGGGAAGCAGCAGAAGGGGGGAACTGTCACTGCCCCAACTCCTCGGGCTTGGGTGCTTCAGGGAAGAAAGGGCAGGGAGAAATCCCGCCGAGGGATGGAGTTTTCAGACAGATTCCAGAAAAAATATCTCGATCTTTGGTTAAAAAAAAAAAGGAAATAGGCTGCTCTCCTGTGTTTTGTTGTTCCAGCAAACAAAACCTGGAACAAGGTTAACAAACGAGGGGGCTCCTCCCACGGCCGAGCTTTAAATCCTGCTGGGGAGAGCGAACGGGCTGCGATGGGACCTGCAGCACCAGAGGATCGGAGACAGAGGTGGGACATGGCAGGAGGCGTGTTAAGCCTTGACACTCTGGTGGAGAAAGGCATTCAGCCCGGTTTTATCACCACTCTGCGTAATCCCTCGTATGAGATGTGGGCCAGGGACAAAACCAGCATCCGTGGGCCCAACGCCAACATTTTGACAGCATCGTTCAGAAATTTTGGCAATTTCAGGCAAGTTTTCACATTGCCAGTAGCAGCAGAACCTTGCAGGGACTCATGTTTCTAATGCATCTAAATTTTTAATGTGAAAAGCAACAAAGGGCTAGGCAAAGTGGTCTGAATCCTCCTCAGTTAATCTGGGAAAACCTGTTACATGTTCTCCCTGTGGATGTACCCGGATGAGCCCCCCCATCCTCACAGCCCCAGGTGTCGGCAGGAGGTACGGGATGCAGGCACCGATAACAAGAACTTACACAAACCAAACCTCAAAAAAAATATATTCAAATAATCCTTTTGATTAATTTCACTGCTTTCTTTGCTCGCCGGAGGCCCATAAGTGGAGTTTGATATTATTCAAGTATTCCTAAGGACTTTTGCTGGGAGCAAGCTCGTGTAGCCCAAATGGTGGACAATGAGAGCGCCTGACACTAGCGCACGAGCTCAGCTCACCTTTCTGTTCCCCGGCAGAATGCCTTTAGTCCTTTTTAAAGCAGGTTCCCCCTCCAGACAGTGAGAATTCATACACTTGGAAACGTGCTATCCATTACAATTCTGCAGCGCTCCCTTGGGATTCTTGGTTTGCAGCAATCTGCCCAAGTTAAACTCTTTCTAGATAATGGATAAAAACGGCCTAGCAAGCAGGTAAAGCAATTGGTTTAAAGCCTCCTAATAACATTCACAGACACTTCAGTCCTTAAACAGTTCCAAAAATGCTGTCCCAGGAATATGAGAGCATCTGGTAATGTGGCATCGCTCCACAGCTGTCAGATCCAAACTGGAGGGGGAAGCTGGCACAGGAGCTCGCATCGCAGCTGCGTTTTCCCCAATCTTTCCCAACGCTTACGAAGTTTTGGGCCAAGAGCCTTCAGCGCAGGTTTCTCTCTCAGTCATAAAGACAATACACCCTCTAAAAACCACGTCCCACCGGGCTCTTGCTAAGTGAGAGTTCGCCACCGCCGAGCTCTGTCACTCTTCTCATTTCTGACGTCTCCTCAAGCGTGACAGCTGCCAGAGGAAGCTGCCTCAGCCCTCAGCATTGCTGGGGCTCCGAACCCCGGCTCTTCCCACAGCCGCTGGCTGCTGCAGAGATGGGGGCTCCTGGGGGAGCTCTGCTTTACGAGCTCTCACTCTCCACCTGAAATGTGAGCCGGTTTGTAACTCCACACCCCATGCACCCTCCCCTCCGAAGCTCCCAGGCCGTCCGCCGTGAAGCAGAGCGGGCAGCCATCGCCATCCCGGCACGATCACACACCTCGGAGAGGGACTTCACTCTCTCCCCGGGCTGACGACATTCACAGGGCACTGAACGTGGGATCCAGGCCTCGTGAAACCACGCGGAGCAAAACACAACCCCTAGCATCACGAGAGGCGGTCATTTCGAAACCATTTCCCACCTCAGAGCACGCCCTGTCCGTGCGCACGCTGCAGCCGCACGGCGTGTCGGAGCAGCAGCGGGCTGAAAACCCACAGCCCCGTCGGGCACGGGCTCGTCTCTTGACAAGCAAAGTCGACCTGCTGACCACAAGCGCACAGTTGAGCAATTTTGGTTTATTCCGGTAGGAATCAGCGATACGTCAGCGTATACACACACATACACACTCCATGCTGCAACCCCGCGCTCTACCCCTCGCATTTTTACAGTTTGTGTTTTCCCTTAAGAGACCACCAGGCTTGATGAAGTGTTTAGCTGCCACGCCAGGAACACACACTGCACACGGGACAACTGAAAGAGATCCCCTAAGAAAGGGGAGGCACATCAGTAGGAGACCGTGTGCATTTAAAAGGACACAGTAAAGAAGTCGACCACCCCTTTGTGACACCCCAACCTTTCTAAAATTAAAACCTACTCCTTTCTCTAACTAGATATAGAGCCAGTGGCTTAATTAAACTTTGTTTTACTTGTAGGACTGGGAGCCTGACTAAAGAACAGCTCCAAACTGAATGCTGATGACGAGCTGCCCTTCAGAGCCGAGGCAGCGCTTCACCCGCAGCGCCCAGAGCCCCTCGCTGGTTGTGCTGCCCCTCGGAGGGCCTCAGGTTGTCAGCTCCACACCTGAGGAGATCACAAGGAAGGAGGGAAAAACACAGCTTCAGAGCAGCCTGCCACGTGATGGCACGCTCCTGCAAGGCCTGAGAAGTGGATTAGCATTTAATTTGGGGTGGATGAGGCAAAAGCTTCTTGACGGTACAATGAAATGTTTCAGTACCACTGATGGTACACGCAGGATAAAACCACCAGGGAAATAAGTGCTTGACGACTCTGGGGGACTAGCAGTGTAAGCAGCAACCAGCAGTCACCGATGCCCTGGTGGGATCCGGGATCCTGGTTTTGTGCAGCAAAGATTACCAGTGCTGCTGAATGTGGGTGATATCAGTGCCAGCCTGATGTCCTAACAGCACCCAAGAGCACAAGTACAAGGAGAGGGTTCCCGGAGGCCGGGTCTCTTCCACAGCTGCAGGTTATTTGCCGTGTTCTTCGAGCGTGGCCTCTCGTGTAGCTGGGCAGGCGCTTTGCCATTTCCCCACCATGGCCCTCAGCTCTGTCTGACGTGTACCGTCTCTTTAGAAACAAATACTGGAAACTGAACAGATTGTTTTGCCAAGCAAACATTTAAATAATGATGGAAATAAGAATTATAAACAATTCCACTTATTCACTGAAGACAAAGATACTGCCCCAAGCCAGCTGGTATCCTAAGGCACTGACTAAGCCCCAGAAGGAAAAAAACTACATTTAAATAGCCTTTAATCATCTAAGACGATCATTCCCAGCTCAATAACCACATCAGCTACTATTTTTTTTTTCCAAGGGAATTTCGGTTCCCCTGTTACCGGCAGGCTTCCACTGGGCTGTGTTTCTGAGGGGAGCAGGCAGGGTTCTCCAAGAGCCGAATCAGGCCCGGCTGCTCCGGGAGCTCCAGCACAAAAGGCAAGCAGCACGGCCAGCGCTCCCGCCTGGTGGCTCACGGCTTCTCCTGGAAATCTGCTTTGCTGCATCACCTGCAGACCTCGCCACCGCCGGGCTCTCCACACAGCAGACAAGCGGCCCGTGTTTACTCGGAGGAAAGGACGTGCCATTTCTCCCCAGGGAGCCGGTGCTGACCTTTGGGAGCAGACTTGTTGACAGAGCCACGCTCTGATTTCCTCTGAATTTTCCCAGGCTAGGTTCAGTTTCGATCCCGTTCTTAAGGAAGCTGCTGTCAAACCAACCCGCACATCCCAACTGCCGGAGGAACTACGGCCCTACAACCGAGGACGGCCTTGAAGCTAAGCCCTGGGGCTGAACCTTGCAGGTCAGCCGTGGAGCCAGCCGCCTGGTCCGGAGGAGGATTTCACAGCAGCTCTCACTGCCTGCAGCGGGGCCAAGATGCTGAGGCCCAGCGTCCCACACCGAGAGAGTGGGAGCAGGCAAAATGCCATCCTTAAGACCAGACGGACCATCCCGGCCGACGCCAGCATAGCCCAGAGTGAAGGGAGGCCCACGCCTTGACTGCAGAGCCCCGGTGCCTTCACACCACAGCTCGACCCACCCCTCTACCACGCTGTTTCTCCCCTGCCGACCCCACCTTCTCCTCCATCTTCTCCGCCTGCTTCCATACGCACCCTCAGACGCACACACGTAGCCCGCAGAAACACTCCCCGAGCTCGTCAGAGGCTGGGAATCTCTCAAACACGAGCCTCCCACGCGGCGAGAGGGGCAAGCTGCATCACGCACGGAGCCTCGCCAGCAGCCCTCCTTGCCTTCCCCAGCACCCCGAGCCGCTCGCGGGGTGGCAGCTCTGGAAGGGAGCGCCCTCAGGCACCGCGGGGTGAGCCTGCTGCTGCGGGTGCCTGGGAAGCCCTGGCGGTGGCTGCGAGCCTCCTGCAGACTCGGGAACGTGCTCGTCCCATTGCATTCTTACCTGCAGTCTTCGTCACTGATAAACTCAGCACATGCTCGAGCTTGTTGATCCGCCGCTCCTACAGAGCTAAGAGCAGGAACGTTGTAACACACAATACCATACGTCCTACAAAAACACTTGGTGCTGAGTTAGACCGTGCTGGACCACCAGATTTAGTGACCGTGGGTCTCCACCTGGGCAATTAACCCCAACTAATGCTGAGAACATAAGCATTTTCATCGGTTACATCAGACATCAACCTCACAAGCACCCCGTGCCGATTCCCCCTTCGCTCTGCCCCAGGAAGCCGATACCCCGAGGCTGCCAGGTCGTCTCGAATCCCAGTAACCCTGTAAGACACCGAGTGCTCAGGCACGTGGTGAAGGTACGCTGGACATGAGAGTGGATGTTACAATGTTTGATACAGCTCGGGGCAGCAGAAGAAGGGACGCTGGTACAGAAGAAGGATCATTGGCAGCATTCCGATGAACTCCAGTCTGAACAAGCGCACTTACAGACCGCGAGGATTTTTTATAGTACCATTTTTGTTTAATGTGCTCTTCAGCGCTCAGTTACTTCATTACAGCACTATAAACAATCAGGATGGCCCTAGCAATAACAAATGAAGCTCTTGATGTTTTATCGTCAGGCTGGAAACAACTTACATCTCTTTCCGCTCCCTAATAAAATTCTTGATATTCTTTATTTTTTTTAATGTTCTAATTGGCTGCTAGTGAGTTCCTCTTTCTGCACCACTTTGAAGAAAACCTGCTGAGATCAGCAGACCGCATCAGCCAGATAATTTTTTGCTAACTGATACACAAAGCAAATGCTTGAACAGCGCCTTGTTTATTTGCCTTTTCAAAATTGTGACATTTCATATGTCTCCTTGTGGCCAAAACGTCTGTGTGGGTCATTGTGTGCAGAGGCTGCGATCTGCCTACCTCACATTCCTGCCGCGGCTCTGGCGGGGACGTCGTTCGCCTCTCAGACCATCAGAAACACAACGTGGGATTACTGCGCGCCACCAAAGGCAGCTGCTGTGCTTTGTCTTGGAGAAAGCTGCGCTCTGCAGTTGCAGGAAAGGCTCCTTTCAGACTCAGAGACCCGCCATCCTCACTGAGGGATGGAGAGGCTGCTATCTGATCGTAGGGCTTGGCCCCTCTTGTCCTGCCCATACTGTGATCCAGGCACCCAGTAACACCGGCACAAAAGCAGACTAGAACATTTGGAGTAGCTGGATGAAATGCCAAAGATGCACTGCTGGTGATTTCAGCTAGGACACCAGGCACTGAAGCAGGGCCACATCCGCCCTGCCCGCTTTGCTGGGGGACAGGGTTCCTCAGCAGAGAGGGGCAGCACCCAGCTGGGGTCACAGCACCTGGAAAATGCCCAAAGCGGCACTGAGCAACTGGGCAGGAGGGAAAGAGCCACCCTCCACACCCGTGCCAGTTGCAAACCCCGCTGCTGCCTCCTGTCCCAGCGTGGCCACTGGGAGGGTGAGCTGGCTGCATCCCCCCCTTCCTCACCTTACGCTTTAGGAAATTTCTGCACGTGCTCAGCTGCGAATCTCCATCCTGCAAAAGCACCTTCCAGCAACAAAACCCGGGGCCTTCCATCTGTAGATGTCTCTTACTGCGGAGTGGAATTGCCAGGCATGATCCCTGCTATCCCAATAAAAGCGTTCCTTTCCCAACAGGAGCACTGCCTCCCAGCACTACCAGCTCAGGACAGGATTCTGCTGCCACCACCACCAAACCCACCAGTGCTGGAGGGAAACCTCAGATGCATCTACTGCACACGCGAGCCGAGGACCCAGGTGCAGGGCGCATCCCAAAGTGGCATTTCAAATATGACACGAAGAGGTGGCTCTGACCCCACGTGGTGCTCAGGTGCAAATGCCTCTCCAGGGTGAAGGACAACAAATAATTGGACTTGACAAGCAATTTATCGTGCTGCTTTCATCTACGCAGAGCTAATTCAATACTTACAGTCCTATTTGCTGGAACACTGGCATCCACGCGTAGTCTGCTGCCATGATTTGACCCACACGCGGCAGCAGATGTGACTTGGTTGCACAATTAAATGAAACCAGGGTGCTGCGGCTCCATTTAAGCCCACACTCAGAGATCTCCAGACCTCAGTGAAGCAGCACAGAACTGACGCTTGGCTCGTTGCGTTGGATCTGGTTTCTACTTTTCCAAATCCCACAATGTGTCCAGATTCACTGCCCTATTACTTATCTCGAAAACCTCCTGACACACAATCCAAGCACGTGCACTGCTGAAACGGCACGGCCACACACTTCCAGGAGCTGAATCCTTGGGACAGAGCAGCCTCTAACTGCCTTCAGTGCCTAAAAGGAGCTGCTAGGAAGTATTAAAAACAGCAACACCACAACAACATACGGCAGCATGGCTCTTAAACCCCTGAGCCATTTGTCGCAGAGACAGCTGTTTAGGGAAGGGCGGGCTCTTTTTTAAAGAAACCTGAAATTACAGTAGCGAAATTAATTATTTGTAGTCCTTCCTCTTTGCCCCTGGCAGCCCCCTGGGCTCCCCCACGGGTCCTATCCAGTGTCACTGTCAACATCAGGCATCGCAGCCCTGATTAAGCCGTTACAAGTCAGCCCTTGTTCCTCCACTTCAGTCAAGAGCAAAGGAGGCACGTGCAGGCTTCGGAAGCCCTGAAACGCGGCTCTGTCGTGAGGGGGATGAGGGGAGCTGCAGACTCCAGCTGTTTTAGATACGAGTGTGCTTGTGAACCGGCTGAGCATGACTCGCTGAGTGTTTGCGTGGTTTTTGTGCTGGAAGGGCCGCATCAGAAGAGCGCCACTACCAAAGCAGATGGATTATGCTAAGGCAACGTTGCCGTGCCTGGTAGCAGGTTGCAAAAACCAGGTCCGGGCAGTCCCACAGGGCTAGGTCACAAGCTCAGGCTTCCACCCGAAATCTAGAAATCACAGATTTCAGCTCCTTACCGGGAGCAAAGGGAGGGGGATCTGAGGAGACTGCCTTCAACATCAACAAGCTGGTGGCACCTCCAGCTCCAACAGCAAGGTCTGCGACCAAGAGCCAGGTTCTGCCCCTCAAGAGTTTGAGGAAAGGGTCCCGGTACTTTCATGCTGGTCCCCAGTTTTCATCATGAAAAACTCTGATCTGGCTTTTCCATTGCAAAAAATCTCTTTAGGGTATCTTAACACAACTGGGAAGTGCTGTTTGCAAGGCAAGATGTGGCCCAGCGCAGATCCCCGCTACAAGCCAGTCGCAGTTCAGACAGCAAACGTGGGGAATCATCCACTGCTACACCCTGACACCGCTGCCTTACAACACCAGGAGGACTTTAACACTTAAACACAGCCAACTGCAAGCAGCTGCAGCAGGGGCAGCCCAGCTCCTACCCGAGGCTTTCGGTGCTTCCCCCGGTGCTGTGGTAAAGCAGCATCTGCCGCTGAGCAACAATCACTGCACATCAAGCCAGGGGTTCCTCAAAACGCAAGGGTTTCCCAACGTGCCCTGATCCGTCATTTATTTCTCTATCTCCCACTGCAGACTTGCACGTTAGAATCATGAATACAAGCTGCACTTCAAGATCCACAGCCCATTTTTTTTTTCCCTGCCTCACCTAGAAGATGCTCTGGCAGCATCAGAAGCCCTGAAAAAATAACAGCAAGAAAAGAAAAAGAAGAAAAAGAAGAAAAAGAAGAAACACCTTATGGCAGCATGAGCACAAAGGGCCTTGCCCACATATTACAGCTAGGAAACTGAGGCCCAGCTAGGCATGGCGACATGCCTACAGAGACACGACAAGATCTGGAAACCCCAGGTGAGGGCCTTGGGACTCGCAGAGCCTCACGGCACGAGCTAAAGAGGCTGTTGCAGAGGGCTGGCGCTGCTCAGGCAGCAGTGGCCCCGACAGGGATCCCTGGGAGAGAAAAGGGTTAAGGGAGGGAATTTGGTTACTTTCTTGTCGTATTTTCTCGTGGGGGGAGAAGCGTTGTGCAAGCGGGAGTTTTCCACTGGCGCTAGGCCCCCTTGCACTTATCAATGGGACCTTTCAGGGCTCACTCCCTGATTGAGACATCATTTCCTGTCCAACACACTAACCCCATTGATAACTCCCCGCTTGATGGGAACTTTTCAAACCTACCAGGAAAGGCCAGGAGACCCAGAAGAACACACGCATGAAAACAGAACTGGGGCGAAAAGAAAAAGGAGAGAGAAAGAAACGGTTCGGGGCACGCGGACAACAAATGTTTGTGATTACAGAGCGGAGCATCTTTAGGAAGTACGTCAGAGAAGGAGAAGCCATTGCACACATCATTCGTGGTGGGACTGACAGGCCTGGTGCTTCAGGCTAGAAAGAAGTGGAGAAGGGCTTAAGAACATCCCTTTTTTGTCTCCCAGTCACACAGCAAAAGAGGACATTGAGACTGGCTATAAAAATTGTCCAGTCTTCCACCGCAAAAGCCAGACGAACGTAACCAGTATGGCTTTCAGAAGTGGCTGGAGACTTCACATGTCCAAGTACAACATGCAGCGTGAAAAGGGGGAGCAATGACCAAACTCTCACTCTTCCAGGTATCTCCAAGCCTGCACTCAAGGGAGGAACCAGTTCTTTTCTAAGTTATCCCAGCAAATTGACTCACTGTTCTTTCCCAGGCCACAGCCCAGCCGGCTGTGCGTGTCCTTAACGCTGGCTGCGAGGACTCATCTGATATTCTGAACACAGCCCAGTTCCAGCCACAAGCTGCAGCCCCAGATCAGCATTGTCCCCAAAGTTCAGGAGCCTGTTAAACCTCGGTTTTTGCTTTCGCTCGTTCCCAAGCAGAGGTTTTATAACCCCAGGCAATTATAGTCCTGCTGCCTGGAAAGGTACAGACACACTGGATCTGGATTATGGCTAAAGAGGACAGCAGCCAGAAAGCTCTCCCGAGTTGTACAGGTGCTTGGCAGCACCACTAGAAACAAAGCAACGGATGCCCACACTGAAACTTTGTAATTCAGACTTTCTAGTTTCCTGGCTTCAGACTTTACCCAGCATGGATCCAGCAAGAAAGCTTCCGATGAAACCTAAATACACAGGCGTGGGATAAAGCTACAGAGCCACAGTGGGTATTTGAAACAAACGAGCAGGAACCAGGATGCTGGCTGCCTGGGGAGGCGGTTGGAAGGAGGGACAGAAGGTTTCCACTGCCATCCCCACCACTCAGTTGCTGTGGGAGTGTGCAAAGGCTCTGTTCTTTTCAGCAGTTTAGGCAAGTAGTTTCAAGACGTAGCTCCCTCTCTAAGTGCATCTCAAGTATTTAAAATTAGATTCCCTCTTCAATAGGAACCATTCATGAAAATGTCAGCCCTAAATGTCTTCACAGCGCAAGTTACTCATTGTGAGCATACCACCCACCTCTCTTATACCCTACAAGGACAGAGCCTGAAAAGTTTTGGGACCGTGACATGTAGCAGACCAAACAAGCACAAAGCCTTATTTAAACGTAGATCATCCCGGCTGGAGGCATGACTGGGAGCATGAGCAGAAATAATGTTTTGTGTAAGGAAAGAGAGACTTACCTGCAGATCAAAGAACTTGCTGTATCTCCGGTAGATGATCTGGGAAGTCAGGTCGGACCATGTCACGTTGATTATATAGACCTGGAGAGGGAAAAGAAAACACAGGTCAACACGGGCTCCGAAGCACAGGCTACGTCCAAAGGCTGGACAGGCAGAACAGGTAAATTCAGCATTTCTCTGGCTACCCCTGCTCACCACGAGGAACATAATCCGAGGTGCAGGACTAGCTGAAATTAAAGGTGTTGCCCTGTCGCAGAGGTCTTAGGGAAGCCAGCGGTGGTTTCGCACCCCTCCTCATCACCAGCTCCTGTGGATTTTGCTCCCCCTGGGATTAAAGCTTTGTGATGGGACACTTCCTGGTCTCTGGCTGCACACCCTGCCCTCTGCCTGTCTGGAGGAGCCCAGGACCTGCTGCATGCGCAGCCATGAGAGCTCTTCCTGTCCTCAGGCAACACCCTAAGGGGCTGCTGGTCTCCAGCACCGTGCTCCAGGTTTTCCTTCTACATGGGGATGTGACCTTGGCCCCTTCAAGCAACACACGGCTCTCTTTTAACAAGGCTATTCAAAGGGAACTCAGCTCTGGGGGCTGCGGGATTGCAGCTCTGTAATCACAGCCAGGGACACACACCTGTACCTGCGCTGCAGCAGCTCAGCCCAGCACCTCTGCTACCTATCAGACTGATTCAAAGGTGATGTGAAGCAGGTCAGTGAGGGCGAGAGGGTTTTCTTACATTTGTGGAAACAACACGAGCCGAGAACAAGCCCAAGGTTTCCCTTGCCCAGCCCTGTTACACATCCTGAACAAGCACCTTACGGAAACACTTTTGCCAGAAGACACGATGAAAAATGATTCACAAGTGCACGCACATACACGCACATACTGCACACAAATATTTCCTTTTGACCCTAGTGCCTCCAAAACATTTTTAAAAAGGGGAAAAAAAAGAAAACAAGCCACGTTCTGGTCTCAGCCACACCAGCCTTCAAGCCCAGTGCTGGGCCTTGTTGACAAATACACGAGACACAACCAGACTTGAGCTAACACTGGTCACTAAATGTGACCACCAGACTCCAACGTAATGGAAATCACAGGGCAGCTCCTGGGTCTTTAAAGCACTTTCCAGGTTCCGCATATGGAGCGAGATAAGGATCTGGCAGAGGAAACAGCAAAGCATCCCTCCTCCCTCAGCCCCTGCCCGCAGCAGGAGCTCTGCCCTTTGCCTGCGGGGACGGGGACGGACGAGCATCACCCTTGTGCCAGGACACCGGCCCATCTGCCAAGGTGCAGGTGCTGGGTTATTGCTTTCAAAGGTAAGAGCTACTGCATGGAAAGCCCCGGAGGGATGTTGAAGACCAGAATGACACGTTTCCAAGGACCACTAGGGGATTTTCCCCCTTCTTCCCTGGTTAGAGCGAGGTGTCATCTGATGCCCTGGGAGCACAGAGGTCCTGCAGCCTCATTCCCTCTCTGCTTGTTACGACCACGTTCAGTCCCCAGGCCACGTGCTCCCTGTCTCCCACAGCCCGCCTCCATCCTATTTCAGAGCCGGACACGCTGTTAAGGAGATCTGGGGCCTTTTATAGAGCACTGATGGCAAGGAGCCTGAATTTGACCGCATTCTCTTATCCAACCCATCTGCTGCTCCCAGGAGAGCACAGCTCTCAGAAACCCAGACCTCTCTCCTGTTCTGCTTCAGATTTCTCCTGGAAAACCGAGCCGGGTGACCTGGCTCCCACAGGACCCACAGACACAAGGGCGACAACTGTGCGGCTGCACGAGGGGCGGTGAGACCGAGTGCCACGAGCACGTCAGGCCCCCTTTAAAGATCTTACCCGCGCAGGCATCCCGCGGGGGTCAGGCCCTGGGACGGAAGCTGCTGTTGCCAGCTTTCAGCCCAGCTGCACAGCACCGCGGAACATTTTTCCATGTGTTTGTTGTGAAGAAAGAAAAAAAAAAAAAGTTTGCAGCTTCACTCTGGGCTAATTCACAACACAAATATTTCTGCTCGTTGGCCATCCAACAGCTACTTTCAGATGGAAAAGCCATTCGATTAAAAACAGATCGCGACGGATGGGAGCTGACTGGGATCCAAAAGCAACTTCAGATACTGTAACTCTGGCCCCGGGTTCTCACAGAGGGGATGAGACAGGGGCAGGAGGATTTTGCTGCACGCTTAAAACGAGAATTAAATCTCTTTGAGCCTTAGGTCTCTTCACGCTCAGCAAAAGCTGACCCGGGCAGCGTACGGATGCATTGACTTCTCTTTCACGGGAAGATCAGAGCGGCGGCAGGGAAAGCCTTTCAGCGTAACGTGGAGCTCCGGTCAGCTGAAAATGCACGGGCTCAAAATCTGCGACAGGACGCAGGTGCAAACATCTGAAAGGGCGATTGATTTTCACTCTTATTTGCATAAATCAAATTGCTTCTGGGAAGCCATTTGAAATAACGGGGAATAATAACTGCTCAGAAGAGATCAGTGAAATGCCAGATTTTAAAAGCAAGGTCCAAAGGTTTCCAAAGCCTTAGCTATCGGATTTCCCTCCTTCAGAGATGGGAGTTTGATGGTTATTCCCTTCTGCTGCCTCACCCAGACCCATAACCTTTTCACGAGCAGCAAACATTACATCAGCTTACCTCATCATATTTTTTCGCTCAGATCTTAAAACGGGTCGCTGGGAAAGCGATTAAAGGTGTCCCGGGGGAGAAGGAAAAAAGCCGTCCCGGGGGAGCCCGAGGTCGTGCCAACGCGCGGGATGAGGCGGCGGAGGAAATATCAGATAAATACTGAGAGCCGCTCCAATGCCCAGCATCACCCCGCTGCTGCCTGCACAGCCAAGAGAGGGCTTTCCGTGGCTCCCCAAAACACGGCCAATATTTAAACATTTTTCCCCCAAAAATCCTTTATAAAAGTCCTTCGCAGTAAATAACTGAAGTACAAGCAGCAACCAACTCCCTACACAGTCACTGGACACCCCAGCTGCAAAGAAATTCTAGTTTTCATTTCACGCATCCAAGTCTTTTTTCAGGCTGTGTGTTTTAAAATAAATCCTTCCTCAAGGAAACCAGCAGCAGGCCTGTACAAACCGGAGAATATTAATCAGGAGCCGTGCTTGATGAGCAGCCCTTAATATTCATGCTGCATGAAAGAAGGTGCAGGATGTCAGGGGGGTTTTATCAGCTGCTAATTATGGTTTAATTCTAGCTCTGGGAAACTTCCATTTGATCCACCACAGAGCAGAAAGTTTATTGCCAGCTGAAGTTCTAGCTCTCCCTTCACTGCCTACACAAAGCAATGAGGAGATGACTTCCTACTACAAGAAAACATGACTTCAGCTGTCATTGGGCACGACTTTACCCCTGAATGTCTCGTTTTCGATGGAAAATAACCAGCCCCAGCTGGCACAAACCCCAGAGGTACACAATTCAGGTTGCTCTCATGTGACTGGTTTTTCAAGTGGCTTTTTAGAGGACAACGCTTTGTTTTCTGCAGCTGATCCGGAGTGGGAGATAAATGCCTGAAATGAGCAGTGTGATGAGCCCAAGATAAAAATCTCTACAAATACCCAAGCCAGTGGCAAAGACAAAATTCCAGAGCAGAGACTAGAAACATGCCTATACCCATAACAGAGGGCACTGTTAATCTTTAAGAAGTAATTACAGTAAATACTAGCTTTTAAGAAAGATTAATGAATGCAAAACCCAACAATATGGTGCAATTTGTATGCAGATATCACCACGATAGCGCCTTTTACCCTGGAGAACATCAGCACCTTCAAAAGCCTTGTATTAAAGCGTTGGATGTTTGTCTTCCAGTGGGTCATGACCAAGCTGGAAGAGATCCTCCTTTTCCCCTGCATTCAGCTGTCATTGCTGCCCGAGAGCTGGAAATTTCCCACCGGCAGAGCTCAGCTGGCGGAGCACAGCATGGGAACACTCCCGGTCTGCTTCAGCTCTGAGCGAGCTTTCCGTGCCCACGAGGCTGAAGGAGCAAGGCCCCTCTGAGCATCGTGGCTGATTTTTAGGAATCTTCCTTCACCTCACAGGACACGGGCATGAGAGCTTCCCCACATGGATGCTCAGGGTGGGGGTCCCCAGTTCCTGGTGCACCTTCCGCGATGTCACCTTTCAGCACGATGGCCTCCGGGGGACCACAGCTCAGCCGGGCCAGGGCCGAGGAAGGGCTATTTTCAAACCCAGTCCGGAGCTGTTCTCACCGCAGGAATATGAAGAGCGAGCTGAGAAACAGAGACACGGGACTCGGCAGCAACACGAAACGCAGGCAGCTCCGAAGGGGAAGGCCTGGCACGGGCTGGCTGTGCCGGTGGCTGGCGCAGACCGTGCGCAGGTGCGGGGCGTCTGGCTGCCTCCCGAAGCAGATGTGGTTTCACAGCCATCCCTCTGCAGGGCTCACGTTTCCATTACCGACGGGGGAAGTGTAACTGAGAACAAGCCGAAAATCGACCCATGGGTCTAGCGGATGAGTGTTGCACGTACCTACATTTTGGAAGCAAAGCAGAGCCGCAGGGTGCTTGGAAGGCGATCACCAGGTCTCGTCTGCGGGCAGCCACCGCACAGGAAATTTAACCAGGACACAGCAATTGCAGTTTGAATTGCAATTTGCAAGCTAATTTACAGTCTAATTAAACATATGGAGAGAGAGGAAAAAAAAGAAGAGGGATAGAAGCATTTTCCTTCATTCACTATCCCTGACCTCAGTCAGGGTCTTGTTTCAGCTGGGAAAGGCAACACAACAGGATGAATGCTGCTTGCCTTCCTAGCCATAACACATCAACTCTATTCTGTGTGCATGGAAAATAAACTCACTGCTAGCTCTGAACCCAGCCACACACCGAGAACCAAGCTGGCTCCTTTCTAGCTCAGGAGATGCCACCACCGCTGCGTTCACATACACGGGCACAGACCTTCCTCCTGGCACAGCATTAACCGGGATGAAATCCTGTTTTCTTTCCTAAATCCTTCTACCTAAACACTAAGGAGAACAGCAAACAGCTGCCTCAAGCCAGCCAGCAGACAACCTTGGGGAGGCAGGAAGAGGAGCTCATTTCAGTACCAGGGCATGTGGCTAGAGTTTTCTGTTTGTTTTCCTAGCTTCATGTGTAGGGACCAGGAGAGTACCAGGGCTGTGTCTGAACGACGAACCCAGCTCACCGTGTGCACACAGGCAGAGCATTACAATACTTAGTAGCTTCCATATTTTTCTCCTGAGTGGATGAGGTTTCGAAGTCCATGGTTCAAACTTCTCTTTAGTCTCATCTTTACATTTCAGGGTGGTGTTTTTTTGTTTTTTTTTTTTGGCTTTTGCCAATTTGGATTCTTAAGCACCGACTTCCCCAGGCCTCCACAGCACCTTCCTGCTAACCAGATGCTAAACAAGCCCTAAGCCAAAGGGATAAAACTCTCCATCATATTTCTTGATCATCTGCACAGCCACAAGAGAAGGTAAAAAGGTAAAACGTGGAGTCAGTGCCCACATCCAGTGACAACAACTTGACCAGGCAGCTGCAGAACAAAACTGCTCAGAGCTCTGCGGCTCCCTTACAAGCCACTTCTGAGCCTCTTGCCGGGCTTGTCCGATTGCTGCATTTAAACAAATGGACGTAAATTTAACTGAAAGATTTCCCATTCATCTCATTAAATTGGTTTGAGAAACTGATTGGTAGTTGAACTTGTTCTGAAAAGAAACACAGGCCAACCCATTGGAGCCAAAACAACTGTCATTGAGTTTCCTGGGGCCAGGGACACAGGAATAGCTTGGGCAAATGAGAACTAACAAGAACTTGTTAGTTAGTTTGAAAATAGCCCTAGTTAGTTGCTTGCCATGGAGGTAAATGCATCAAGACCAAGGAGACACATATAGAGAACATACGGCCTGGACATCCCTATTTCCCAGACCTAGCACGTTTTTGCACAGTTATTTATCCCCATGGGAAACCTCTCCGGACACCCTTCCTTCTGCTCTGAGAACAGGGGCCCATCTGCCTTCTCCCAGCAGAACCGTACTGAAGCCTTTTCCCAACTCTGCAGCAGTGCTAGAGCATCCGCAGCTCGTGGTACCCAACGACAGAGCACCTCATCACATTGCTGGCCCTGTTTCACGTACCAGCACAGAGCAGGCTCGCACAGTGTTAAGTACACAACCTTAATTACTGAAATCACAAAACCTCCCTGCAGTCAGCCTTGTAATTGGAAAGGGATTTTCCTAAAACCCAACTTTTCTTTTGGCTTCTCGCGTCAGGGATTCCTGCACTGCACCAACACTTGCACGTAGTTTATATTAGCATGCAAATCTTCCGGCTTTGATTTGTAACCTTACATATGACCCCCAGATGCAGTGCTGGAAAAGCAAAGCAAGGGCCTGGGAAAGGGAGCAAAACTGCTCCAGGCCCTTCCAGAACAATGACAAAGCTCTGGGACATTCTTAGTCCAAATAATGGAAATTCTCCTGGGATTTTACCATAGAATACTAGGATTTTTTTTTTTTTTTCCTCTCATTTTGAGTAGAGGGAAACAAGTTCATGTAAACCAAGAGACCCTCGGACTCAAGAAGACAGACCTGAGAGGCACGGTACTTGAAGTGTGACCTACTATCCATGGAAAAACAACCCTGAAAAGCTCTTCTCGTTTCCATAATTTGCACAACTGCAGTTTTCGTGCATGACTGGAGGATGAAACTTGAGGTCAAATCACCTGGACCAACCGGCAAAGCATCACTGAGCAGTCAGCACCATGCACTGAGAGAAAAGTATTTACGTTTCATTTGCAAAATGCTAAAAGAGTGAAAAATGGGCTTATCCTCAAACTGTAAACACCATTCAACAAGCGTGCAATGCATGCACATCTTTGATTACACCGTCTGCATGACCATATGTGTGCAGCACTGAATGCACTCCTCTGCAGGACACTACTGACAATGTGCAACAAAATCTAAAAGAAGGGAATAAAACTCCACAAGCTCAGAAAGACAGAGCGCTGAAGTCACAGGGAAGAATTCCTTTTATTGCAGTGCCCTTTGATTTCAGGCTTAGGTGAAATCCAAGTTTCTTGCGGAGAGAACTGCGAAAGAAGATGGTTTTGTGTCCTAGTTTTGCAAACACCACCTGAATTTCACTGTGAAATTCTACAGAAAAGGCAAAGGTGGAGAGCCATCCTTATTTTCCCCCATACTTTTGGCCAAGCCAGGAAAACTGATGCAAGAGTCCTGTGCAGGACAGATTCCCAACAGTGAGGGCACAGCACCAAATTAACCACAAAATTACCTTCTTCCTGTGGAACTTGAGGGTTGTCAGGAAGACGCTGCCAAATCCTCACACCCTCAGCCCTTCTGCCGTTTTGCTAAGTTGAACCATTGTCTCTGCCCCTTCCTTTCCCCCTCCTCTTCTCACAGCCATCCCCGTTTTCCCTCCTTTTCCCACGCTTGGCTTCCTGCCTTCTGACTCTCCCTCCCCAGACGGGCAGGACTATCGCAGACAGCCCCGGCACATCCCACTCCAAGCCTGCAGTTTGCAGCTGGGCCACACACACGCAGACGCACCCAGGCTTCCCCACAGGTTTCCAGGTGGTGCTGATTCACCGCTCCAGGCTGCGGGCTCCGTGGGTGCGTAAACTTTGCACAGCAGGTCGGGGACGCAGAGGATGCGTGAAGGCTTCCAGGCATCTCCGCTCCACGGGGCACAACCCCTTGGAAACCTGCAGATATAGGAACTCTATGACAGGAAAGTACATTTCACTGAGGGGCACTGGGATAGCTGCTTGGCAGGACGGTCACGCTGCCTAACTCCGTGTCCCCAGACGAAGGATTCAGCAGATTGTCTGTCTCCGGGCTGGGATTTGCCCCTTACTCGGTTTCCCTCCTGCTCTGAGGCATGCTGCCGGTTGGTAACGCGCTCTCTGTCACGGGTGATGGTGACAGCAACCACACAAATTCCTTCTCGTTTACCTATCACAACCAGGCCACAAGCCACACATACCCTGGGAGTTACTCATTTTTGGAAGGAGAGTGTGCGGCTGCAAGTCAGCATGTGTCACCTTCGAAATAAGCCTTTTAGAGCCATGCCTATATTACACGTTCTACTGAAACCGGTAATAAAATGTGGATCAGTAAACTGACTGCACACTTCAACATTTCTGTCAAATTCAGGGTTTACAGTGCCTTGGAACAATAAATAAACCTCTTCCTTTCAATCCCCAAACATGAATATTCTCCCACTCCTAGCCACTTAAAGGGAATTATTAATGTTCCTCGGAGAGAAACTATTAAATCTACTTAAGTGACCACCCAAAGCCTAGCAAAATTACTGTCTGTAACAGCAGGCTTTCACGGACCGATACAGCTGCACTCGACACACACAGCATCTGGAGACGGCAGGAATTCACTAGGCAGGATTCTGGGGGAAAAAAAATATGTATGCATCCCAAAATCAGGTTCTCAAACTGGTTAGAGCCACTCAGATCTTTCTCTGGGTAAATAGCTAAGGAGGATCCTAGGCCAGGCAGATGATGCCCAAACGGGAGCTGAGCTGTGTCTCCCTGGGGCTGCAGCACCAGCAGCCAGCTAGGCCCCACAGAAGCCCCCATCTTTGTGGGGCATGGTACCCCAGCACAGCACCGCTCAGATCTGGCCTGGTGGGACCCCAGAACCCAGCCCAGCACACACCTCAGCCACGGCCTCAGGGTCCAACCGCTGCTGGTGTAACGCTTCCCAGTGGCAGAGGCCTTTTCTAAACGAGGATTCGGCTCCAATCCACATTCGGAGGATTCAGTTTTTAACCTGGGTCCCCAGGGCGATTTTAAACTCCAATTTATGAAGTGCTAACACAGGAAGGAGCTGGAGGCACCACTATAATTTACCACAAAGCAGATATGCAGAGATAATAATAAGAAACAGTGTCCTGACAGCAGGCCAGGCCTGACTGCCAGCGCGCCCATGGCCTGCTCAGGCACAGCGTGGACCAAAGCCAGCGCCTGCATTTCATGGCCTTGGACAGGCTGTAACCTGTGTTCCTGGAGGCTGGGAAAGATGCAGATTTTTTTTTTAAAAAAAAAAAAAAAGACATGCTTCCACTTCAGTCTGGCTGGGCTGCCAGCTTCAGAGCAGCTCCTGAATTTGTAGCCGCTTTGCCAGCACATTGATGGGACTGGGGGTCCCATCGAAGGGCACACAAGAGTTCTGCCACCCCGCAGGTGTCCTGACACACAGACAAGCAAGCAACACTTCTTGTCCCACCCCACGGCAGCAGATGGGTTACTGCATCCCTGAAGTGAGCTGCAGCACGAAGGCAGTGCCTGCCAAGCATTTCATTAACAACGATACAATCTGAAAATCCTTTCCCCAAGTGTGTGCTCTTACAGAGGAGATTTGAAGCAGAGATCTATCTAAAAGATAGATACAACTGAACAACCTCTTAACCCATTTCAGGCTTCAAAGTTTGCTTCTGCTCCTAGGCAGCAACCCCTACTGCCCTAAACGTCCCCAGCAGGTAACAGGAGCAACGCAGACAACAGGCAGCACACAACTTCCATTTTATGTAACGCAGCCTTGATTTTTGCTAGGACAATGGTTTTGCTCATCAAGGATACACCAGAGTTGGAGTGGATTAGGGCGATGCGAGAAATGACCCAAAGAGCCACAACTCTGGCTGCCAAAGGAAAAGATGGAGTAAAAGGCAGTGGATGGAGAGCCAAGCCCTGCAGCCACCTCCACCTGAGGGCTGAGCCAGGCAGGGCCAAGCTGAGCCGAAATCACTCGCACTGCACGTGCAGAGCATGAAGCAGTCGGCCAAGTGCCACGAAACACACGAGGTGTGAATTACAGCGTCACAACTCACACCCCAAAGAGTCCTGTTGCAAAATGGCTCAGGACAGAGCTAGGATTTTTTTTTTTTCCACTGTTTTAATTCCCCTGCAGCCATCTTTTGAGTACAGAGAGGTCCAAAGAGGATCAAATCTCACCCTTCTCGGCACTGTGAAATGTGAGTAAAACTAGCAGGGCTTGGCCCAGAGCGCCTTTTCTGAAGGCTTCAACACCATTAGATGAATACTCTTCAAATATAAGCCACTCAGAACAATACTAAGATGGACATAAGGCTGGGTGCTACCAGACGGGTGCATGAGGTGCCCTAGCAGGCTCCCTCCCTGCCCATCCGCCTCCACATCTCACCGTGTGTCAGGAGCGGGTGGGCTGCCCTGAAATCCAGCTGCAAGGGAAGATCTCCAGCCTCCAGCCCCACAGCTTCCACGGGCCCATCTCCGCCTGCAGCCCACTGACGTGAGCTGGCTCTCCATCTGGAGTCCCTAAGTACAAACAAACCCTTGCCCACACACCAGCAGATGCAGATGGTTGAAAGGGGGGCTGCCCTCAGCACTACCACCATTTGCTTCAGGGTTTGCTCTGGTTTGCCTCAGGGACAAGGAAGGAACACCTCCCAGTGCAGCGCAGGGGCGATTCATCCCTCTGGAGGCCAGTGGCTTGGTGTCCAAGGCAAAAAAAATAAATATAAAAAAAAATGAGGCAAGGATCTGCTTGTAGGTCAACCAAATTGCACTGGAAGCAGAAAATGCTGAGGAAGTCTTCCACAGGACATACCAAACCCCCCTCTGGCACAGCCACCGTGGCTGTTGTCGTCTGAGGGAAAAGACAAAGCCAGACCAAGTGAAGGCAGGAGCTCTTCCAGATGGGAAAGCCACAGACTTGGGTGCCAGCGAGACACCATCAGGCTCCCATAGCCTCCCCTCCCTGTTAAGCAGCCAAATTGCTCCTGAAGGTAAGCAAAGGAAGCCAGCTGGAGAACCGGCCGGTAGTTTTAGCAGAGGATAACCACCCGCCCTGAGACACAGCTGACCACAGGGCAAAACCAGCACTCCCATCAGCACTCTCTGTGGGGCTTCTTCCCCAGCAACAGAAACACAACTGAAAAGTTCTCCTCAGCTTGTAAGCACAAGGCAAGTCTTACAGAAAAACCTAAAAAAAAACCTAAAAGCATTTCAATTTCCTTGTGGTTACAAAAAGATCTCCTCAGCAGCTCTCCCTTCTCCCAACACCGAGATGATGAGAGCTTTGCTTTGGGCCCGCAGATAGATGTCGTCTCCTCAAGACGGGGCGTTCTTGGAAAGCACAGGGCAGAGACCGAGCGGTCTGTGGAGACCACAGCAGCGATCCCTTTGGAGGCTCGGACTGCCAAGGCAATGAAGGGCAGGCCACTCTTCAAGAAAGGGCCTTAGTTCCAGAGATTTCAATGGAATTGAAGCCTGCACTTCACTCCACTGCTGAAATGCAGCCCCTGACCACCAAGGCCTTCCCCTTTGTCACTTCATCCCAAGAAGTGACAGTTGCAGCCCCTGGACTTGTATAACCGTTGACTTTGTGGGCTCTGCTGAAAATCCAAATTATTGGTGACTGTCATCCTCCCACCAAAATTTTGGACTTTCCCCAAAATAGGCCCCTGTGCTCGGCCTACGGCCTGACCGAGCATGTGGGTGCTTCTCCAGCCTCACGCAGAGGAGCAGGTACCCCCCGGCCCCTCTTCGTCCCAATTCCACAGAAACCGCTCCGGTACCCTCACCTCACACATCCCTTACACCCCACTTCCCATTTCAGCTGGAGGTGGCTGAACCTTCTCCACATTGGCTCGCTTCTTGCCACAGCTGCAGCAGCCTACACAGTTTCCAGCCCTCGTTAAGCCTCCATCGCTGTGGATGCCACATTTCCAGTAACGCAGCCCCTCCACGATGGCAAAAGCCGGGTCATGACTGCAGTCGCCCAGCAGCCAGGAGTCCTTACGAGGCTGCCACATGGCTTCAGTCTGTCAGCTGCACCACATCTTCACTCGCAACAGCAAGCGAGCGTGCCACTGGCTCTCCAAGTCAGCAAATCACTACCACAGGGAGAAATTGCTCTAAGAAAAATAGAAAAAAATAAAAAAAACACCACACCTCTTCCAGCTGACTAGCCCCATTTCTGTCCAAAGATTTAAGGAGAAGGATGGGACAAAACGCTATTTGTAAGAGGCTAAAGGGTTTCTCAGGAGGTCAGAGAAATCCCATCTATGGGATGGAGGCACAAATTCCCGTCTGCAGGCTTGGCACCCAGCAAGCCCGCCGCCTCCTTGCAAACACCCGCCAGGCCTCTCAGAGGCCTTCTCACAGACATGGGAGCCCTCCTGAACTCCAAACTGACTCCAGCACACTGCTGAACTGCAAATCTGCCTGGCAGGGTGAATTATCCAAGTATGATTTAAAAGTGAGCTCTGAAGGTAGGGAGCTCAGCCAACTGCCGCATCTGGCCACAATATTGAGAGTCAATCCCCCAGTTAATAACCTCAGACTCCATCGAGGTGTGACATTAAAAAGCAATCCCAGTAATATCCCAGCCGTGTCACTTTATTTTTTTCCCCTTGAAAGGGCATCTGGCATGCAAGGCTTGGGTTTTCCTTCATCCCATGGAAACCAGCAGCAACATTTTCCAAGGATCTCTGTTTCTTCAGCAGGGAGTGGGAAGCGATGCAGTCAGTCCATGTGTGGCTCCAAACGTTTTTCCAACCAGCTGGATTCCCATCCCCTTCATATTCCTTTTTTTATGCACAAACTCAGTTACTGCAACCAGCCTGGAGCTGCAGAAGGAAAGAAATGCCGCTCCCACGGCTGCTGGTCCAAAATCTGCACCCAACAGGGGCTGAATACAATGCACCTACGACCTCCTTCAGGAAGGTAAAAGCACCTCTCCCACCTCACATACAAAAACTCTCCAGGAACAGAGCTGGAGATCTCCAGCTATGGAAACAGCCTATGGAAACAGAGATCTGCTCCTAAACCCAACTCAAGCAGAGCTTCCTCCATGTCAATGCTCTTGCTCATACCTTTGTGACTCCTTTTGAAGGACAATTTCAAGACTGTTCTGGTGAAGCAAACGCTGACTTCAGTTGCATGGTACCAAGAATGCAGTTCTTATTCTCCCCTCCTTTGTTGTGTGCTATGGGGCAACAAACAGGATTGTTGAAAAGTATGTGTGCACCTTTCCTTGTTTTTAGGTTGGCATGAGCTGAGATTCCTCTCCCAGTTTTGTGTTCATGTGATTCTGACAGCTGACAAGAAAACATCTTCCCCCCAGAAGGAACTGAGGAAACAGGCTTGGCTATCTATTATGAGTCCAACCACCTTACCAAACTCCTCACCACAAAGCCAGGCAGGACGCAGATCAACCCAAACACCCTCTAGATTTTAACTCCAACCCTTTTTAAAAAAAAGGGCATTTTTATATCAGGTTTAATTTGAGCCTTGGGCCGCAGGCAGGGCTCTCCTAACTAACTGCCAAACTGGCTACTGTGTTCCTCTTCTCTCCACAGTACTTATTTGATTGGCAAAGTATTAGTTCAGAGCTATAAAACCTCTCTGGAACATGCTCCCAATAAACTGAATTCCTTTTCTAACTAATCATTTTATTAGTCTAATTATTAGCAGTGTTTGGAACAAATTAGCCACCCCAGGCGGAATCCAGCAGGGTTTGGTCCCGGCCCAGCAGCCGTTTACACACTGCCCCGTGAGGGACCAGGACTGAGGTCCCAGCTGGGCTCCTCGTGCTGAGGCTGGGCAGCAGGACAAGCTGAAGGTAACCGGCAGCATGCTGCAGAGCTGCCTGCCGCAGGGCATGATGCACAACCAAGGCTGGTAACATCCAGCTCAACTGTCCTGCACCTTACCTTGACCTAGAAAAGGTGCCTTCTTTGGGTACTGGCCTTCACGGAGCAGCACGTGCTGTCTATCCACTTTGACACTGGCAAGTGCACTCTTCAGGTCTACAACACCCCTCTGTAAGGAAAGGGTTTGGCAGGAAAGAGGCAAGCCAGCAGCTGAATGTCCCTGCACAAAGCAAACGAAGTACGCTCCCTGCATTTCTCCAGCGGTAACTGGAGGCACAATCTGGATGCGGCACCCATGAAACCGAACTGCTCTCCAGCCCACGTGGAGGCAGCACCAGAAGGGCAGGTGCAGTTAACCCAGACAAAACCCATTCCAGGGACTCCTCGGAGCAGAGATTAAAATGCAAGAGCCACAGGGCAGCTATTCATAAAAGTGAAGGATGGACAGGTTTGTGAAGCTAATATCAAGGGTATATATATAGTTAAACTTACAACTTGTCAGGTAATACTGAAGTAAGACCAACACAGACCACTGCTGAGAGTGCCTGCTGCTCCGATGCAGCAGAAGAGCAAGCAGTGTGCCCCACTCAGCAGAAGCCTCCCCTCCAAGCAGCACAATTTCACTCGCTAGAGCCTCTCAGTGGCACACACAAATCCTCGGGGATATAAAAAGCCTGTTGACTCGCCTGGCATGGGGGGCCAGCAGCTCAGTCACGCACAGGGATTTGCTCCTCAGACACTTGCAGTCTCCCCCCATGCAGGCACACAGACACAGGCGGTACCGGCCCGGCGGGGATGCGATACCCGGTATCGGATGTTCAGAAGGTTCAAACGCCAGTCACGTCTGACGGGGCAAGCAGCACAGGATTAGATTTACCACGGGAGGAGGGCTTCCAGGTCCCAATCCACCTCCTGCATGATCTCTCCTCTCCCATGCTGCCCGAACGCAGCATTTCCACAAAAGCCCTGTGTTTCCACACGCCCGGGCTTGATGTCCAAGGCAAAGGCAAAAGGACAATATCCTGAAGCATAAAAGCACTTTAAACACATTCGTTTCACAGTTGCTAGAATATAAAGCAAAGCCCTGGAGCTCTGCCAGCCAGTCACTATTTTTACGACCGTATCAAAGCACATGATAAAAACAAAAAGCTCGAGGGTCAAACTCGGTGCTGGGATTAGTAACCAGGCCGAGGTGAATAGCGTGATACCACGTCTGAACAGGATCCTCCGATCACAGGCCCTTAAAACACATTTGCTTTTTTTCCACAGACAGCAGTCATGCCTGAAACCCCTGTGCCAGACTCCCCCTTCAGCCCCTTCGGGTGGGGAGGGCTTTGTGCAAAACCTATAAACCAGCCCCAAGCGCCAGAGGAGCCTGGAGCTGCCTCCAGTCACCTCCGTCGCCCGGAGGAGCGCAGCACCTGAGCCCCAGATGCTCAGCCCTTCCCTCGGCCCCATTTCAGTGCCCTGCTGCCGACGGCGTCCCTGCCAGGAGCAGAGTATCACTGAGCTCAGCCCCGCGTGCGCCACGTTCGCAGGCTGGAGCACCAGGGAAAAGAGAAGGGAAACGCCTCTGGGGCTGCCAGCGGCAGAGGCACCGACCAGGGTGCCCAGCGCAGGTTTTACTTTAAGCTGAACTTCTCTTTTATCCAAGGGGACGGGAGGCTTCCCTGCCCAATAGTCTCCGAGAGTGAATTTTAATGGAAGAGATCAGAGGGAAGCTTCAAGCTTGGGCTGTTTGTTTTAAACACTGGATGTTCCCTTCGCTCGGTTATTTTGGCCTTTGGTTAAGCTCCCTTTTATGTCACACATAAAGATAATTCCTTCTTTTGTATGTCAAGGTCGATCAAAAGTCAGAGTGATTTCCTTCCAAAACATTTTTTCCAACTAAATAAAATGACTTATTTGTTGCATTCGGGGTTTTTCAGTAGTGCCTTCAGTTGCTTCACAAGACGCGGGATTTTATTCCAGCGGGTGTGCTTCAAATAAACCCCCTTTTTTTTTTAAACCTGATTTTCTCAAGGAAAGAAAGTTGGTTTTTAAGGTGAGACACTTGATTATACGTAATCTGCAATGACAATTATTTGGCTTGCGTCATTTCACCAAAACAGAAGTTAGAAACGCACATTTCTCAGCCACGGTGGTTTAACTACAGCAGGAGCAACGTACAATTTGGGGACCACGTTACGCACAACAAGGGCTTTTGATAAACAGATGCTCTGGTCCCGCTCTCCTCTCTCCATCACGAAGGCTCGGTGGATTTGAGGCAGCAGCTCAGCCCCCGAAACACACAGCGAGATGGCATCGCACATCACTGCTGGATTCCGCCCCTGGCGAGCTGTAATTTTGATTAAAGGAGCAACATTTTTAGCTCCCCCGAGCAGCCACATCTCCCATTGCATTCTTCTTTTGATCCATCTTCTTCCCTCAGTCAGAATTTTCAACAGCTAATGGTGTTTGCTGCTCTCCTTCCTGACATCTTTCAAGCCACCGGCCTTGCAGCACATCAGGCACTGTTACACGATGCAACGGGTCTCAGTGAGAGGGGGAGCTCTGCCACGCATCTACACGAAAACAGAAAGCAACTTGGGGGAAGAAAACACCAAGAGGAACTTTTCCAGGAATAAATTAACGACCTGCCAAAAACAGCATATGCAATAGTTCCTCTGCTACTTCCAGCTACAGATTGTCTGATGGAGCAATTAAAAAAAAAAGAAAAAGTAGTTTTAATGGGGTCGCTGCCTTACCTGAAACTTCGGCTGCTATCAGCAGGAAGAGCACAGGTCTGACCACACTACAACGGGGAGATTCAGTCTGACCCCAGGACATACTTTATAGCTACAAAATCCCAACACTTCTCTAATACTTGACTCCAGGAACCAAGAGTCACCCCTGTTACATGTCCAGTCAAGGAAAATGGGCAGGGATCAAATCTAAACCTACAAGTGCTGCCTCGTTGTGACCTTACACATCACTCATACAACCAGTGAAGGCACCTTCCATTTGCTAAGCTGAAAGCATCTGGCAAGGAATGGAAAAACACCATCGTATCCCCCAAAATGATTTTTTTACCTTCTGCATTCATGAAGCCGGATACCTGAGAGGCCAGAGAACCACTTCAGGTGAACCCTGACGTGCCAAGACGGGGACTCCCAAGTCTGGGCGATGAAGAATTGCTGCCCCCGTGGGGTTTTCATTTACCTTCCTGTCTTGTCTCTCAAGACATTGTCTCACAAACGATGCCAATTCATAAAGAAGTGGCTCCCAAACCCAGCACACCCATCAGCTCGTCACCTCTTCCGATCCAAAACGGGGGAGAAAGCTGCACTGATCCTCTAACACGTTCTTGGGACTAATGAGCCGTGTCACGGCACGGTGCTCGGGCTCACCGCTGCCTCTTGCTAAGTCCTATTATGACTAAAATTAAGCAGCTCTTTTTAAAAGTGTTAAAATGACTCCTACCTCAGAACATCGCTCTCAGGGGAAAGAAGAAAGTTTGCAATTTCGGCAGGCAAATGCGTGAGATTGCCTCTTAATTACCACGGGAGAGGCAGCTGGTTCAGTTCACGCTATCTTCATTTTCCTCTCTTTGATGTCTTGATCACATCTCTCGAACAACACGCTTGAAGCTTAGCACTGCAGAGAACACTTATTTTCATAATGAAAGGGAAATATTTTGCTCCATGCATAATATTTAGTTACCCTGATAGGCCGCATTGATAGGGCTTTCTGTATTGTGCTTTCAAGCTAACGCTGACTTGAAAAGAGGCCTGCAGGGCAGTGCAAGACTGGTATCTGAATGATAAACACGTAATCAGTGTACGTGTTTAGCATCCTTTAAAGTGGCATCAAATGGTTTCTAATAGGAAAGATACAAGCACCCAAAACTTTCTTGTCCCGAAGGCACAAGAAGGAAGATGACTTGCTTCCCAATTCGGCTTTAAAAGTTAAAATTTCTAGGCCATATGAAAATGATGTTAAACATTTGCATAGCGCGACAGCATCTCCAGTGTCGTACAACACACAAAATCACAAATTCTGCTTTCCGCCGACACCGGAGACGGCCAAAAATCTGGAGGGAGCGCACAGTTCTGGAGGCTGCTGATAACAGCACGGAGCTTCAGGAGAGTCGCAGAGATCTGCGGAAAACTTATCTGTGTGCTCCTCTGCACTGACCCACGGGAACAGAAAAAGCAGGGCAGCTCCGCACGTGGCACCAAATTCCTCGAGAGGCAGCTGCCCCTCAGTGCTGGAAAGCCAACTGGGTTCAGCTGTCTGCAGTCGGGAGCTGTTTCTTGACCAAGAGGCCCCAAGCGAGGCGGGCAGTGGGTCCATTTATCCTAACGGTGTAAACCACTGCGGAGCCCAACCCGAAGTCAATCAGGATATCCCCACTGGGCTGCACATGAGAATAAAAAAAAAAAAAGGGTAGTGAATCTTGGAGAACTTGCTAAAGAGGTCGTTCGGAGACGGGAAAAATGTCTCCAGAATGCTTTTGACCGGGGCTATCGCAAACACAACCTTTACTCCAGTTCTCCCCGCACACGCTGAGCCTCGATCCAGCAGGTTCCATTCAACCTATCCAAACAAAACCTGGCTGCGGAGGAGCGACCTCAGGATGCGGGCTTTATTCTAAGCACAACACCCATTTCCTCGCCCTTGTCGCTTTAAACCAGATGCTGTTCTACTTGCGTGCGTGACGTTTACGCTTCACAAGGCAGACGCTGGTCAGATTTGCTGAAACAGGCAACAGCACCGCGGTTAAACTGCTTCCTACCCGCGACGGCGCTTTGAACATCGTGTGTGTCACGGAGCCCGGCGGCTCGGAGCCGCGAGTGCCGCCCGTTTGAGGTCTCAGGCTGCAGCTGAGCAGACGTGGGAGGCAGCTGGCCGCTCACCGCCGCTCCTCGCCGCCCCTTCCCCTCCAGCGGTGGCTGCCACCAGGACCAGGTGTGCTGTCCCTCGAAGATCCGGATGAGGAAGCGTGGCTCTAGTTAATCCCTGCTGTTTGGGAAGAAGGGAGGGCGCCAGGGAGCTGTGGGAGGATGTGACCCCCGGCCAGGAGTAGCTGGAAGCGCTGACATCTTACCCCAGGCACAGGATAGCATCCCTGACCACAGCCTCGGGCTACCAGCAGCCAACAGACGAGCTTTTCTTCCAAAAAAGGAAATAAGTGGGGACTTTTTTGCTCCCTGAATTGGCTAACCACAGTCTCAGCGAGATGCCAAGACAAAGAGAGCGCAGGGAAGAGGACCCACTGACATCCAGGAGCCCGACTGGCTCTGGGTGCCGGCCCCCAGCGCCTGCAAATCCCAAAGCGGGTCCCTCACGGCCCGCACAGACACGGCTATGACTGTAGCTGTCTCCAGCTCTCCCAGCATAATTTTGGACCCATTTCTTCCCGCATCCACCTGACATCACCTTCCTTGCCCTGTTATTTGCCTCACCGCTGAGCAGCTTCCAAAACACGTGCCATCCCAAGCAGGATGCTGTAGATGGGGAGCCAGCCGAGGGGCAGCCCGAGAGCCAGGTTCCTTCCCTGGTGACTCCACGCTCATCCCTTCTCCAGTGAGCTCCAAAGAGCGGAGAGAGGCTCGAGCAGCCTTAGCACAGGCAGGGGAAGGCCCAGCCTGGCTGTAAGCAGCACTCACCTGCCCTCGGAGGAAGGGGGGGAAGCAAAGGCCACTGCCACCCGTCGTCCTCCTCGCGGGGAGCTGAAGACACACGTGCTCACACCCCTGGGTGCAGTTCCTTCCTGTAATTTAGCACCGCACGGAGCAAAGCTCTCCCCAGCCAGCCTCTCAAAATAAAAATAAACTGTGTTCTATCGCTGGGGCAGCCTGCCTTAGCTCCTCAGCCTCTCGCAGGCAGAGGCAGCTCGGGGCTCTGCCCTGCCCCGTCCTGTCCCCGACAGCTGAGCCGCGATGTGCCGAGGGAGCCGCAGCTGCAGGGCCAGCTGAGAGCCCGGGGAAACCGAGCCGCCGGCTTCTGCCAGACTTTGGGGAACAGTTGCTCCAGCAAATTCAGCTTCTTGTCCCCTGCACGCACACACACGTCTCCCCCAGCGCTGGAAACATTTGCCAGGAGAGCCCGGGTCGTTTTTATCAGCATCGGTTCGTGCTACCTGGGGAACGCTCAACATGCAGCTCAGTTCTGATCAAACGTAAATCATTTATTAGGAAAGTTCTAGTGAGAAGCTAGCAATAAACGTCACTAGGTGAAAAGAGTTTTAGGGCATCCTTTGGGATACTACCGTATCTCCAAATAAAATAAGGAAAAAAACCACCACGCGTCTGAAATGTGGCTGATGTTCAGCAGCACTCACTGATATCCTGTTCCACCTTCTTCCAGCACGAAGGAACGCTCGTACAGCCCAAGAGGACAGCAACGAACGCGGGATTATAAAGCCCCAGACTGCTGAAACACAAGCTCATTAAATCAAATCAGGAGTTGTAATTTCGGAGAGGGAGGCACCCCGAGTTGCGATAACACGCTCTGCTGCTGCCAAACTCATAGCACTCCGTGGCCAGAACCGCTATTAGCATGTTTCTCTACGAAGACCAATTAAACCAGGGCAGAAATTAAGAGATGTTCCCAAGGAAACGCAGTGAAGCAGCGGTAATTAGTTGCAAGCGAGACCTCAGCTTCACCCTCAGCTCAGCAGACGAATCACTTCATGTGTCCGACCCGCAAACCACACCGGGGAGACACAACCAAAAGCCCCCGCTCCCCGAAGCCGTGTCAGACTGCTCACTAGACCACGCAGCGGGCTGATCAGACGCTCCCGAAGCGCTACCATTAACGTTATTACACCTATTAGTTAATTCACGGTAATTGTGCCTAAAGCCTGGCTTGCTGCTGCAGCTCACTGCTCAAGCACGAGGAGCCTGGATTCCTCTGCCCAGCGAAGCCCCGGGGACAGGAGCAGGGATCCCGATGAGAGTTCACTGGCAGGAGTCAGTTGGTTTCCTCCCTCGGCTGCACGCTCCCAGTGCGAGAGAACCAAGCAATTACTGAGAAGCCACCTGGAAGAAAAGGCTGCGGAGGGAACAGTTTTGCAATGAACGGTCTTAATTTTAACCCCCCATTTGAATCTTCTAGTTTTTTAGTAGTACAGCAACAAGCCCACTCGGTATTGTACAGCCAGAGTTACCCTGCTGAACGTTAGCCTCTCTTTTTCCAAAAATAAATGACAGCTGTTGGCAATCCCTCCAACTCCGGCTAACCTCCATCTGCCAAGGAGGTAACACGGCCTCAGGAAACGGGCCCGGTACCTCGAGCACGTTATCGAGAACGCTGTCCTGCCTCCCAGCTTTCTGCTTTGTTTCCATGCCTTCGCGGGCACAACATCCCTGGGGCGGCTGGAGGGGGGAGCCGGGCTTCAGCTGTTTGAGCTGCGTGCTTGGAACTGCACCCGATAGCAGGAGGCTCGTTTCACACTGCCAGGTCCCGCTGCCTGCCTCCTGGTAACGTTTCGTGCCTCCTGCCTGCTCAGCTGGGAGCTCCATCTCCGCTCCCTCAGGCTAGGAGCTAGAGCGAGCTGCTCCTTACCTTGTTCAGCAGTGAGCTAAGAGCTGAAGGGGCATCCTCGTCCTCATCCTCAGCCCCAAGCACAGGCCAGCAGCTGGAGTGGGGTCACCAGATCCTGGCCGAGATGAGCAGAAGGGATTTGGGGGTGGGCAGCTCAAGGACTCCCAGAATCGGTTGAGTTTCCAACATGCAGGCACTCAGCACCTCCTGCAAAAATAGTCTTGGACAGGCTTCCCAAACACCACCACCCCCCAGCTCCAAACTTTCTCTCAGGGCCACTGTTCGCTAAATTCACCGCTAGCTGCTCAGCGCCAACAGACGAGCCAGGTCTCCCACCTTGCAGACAAAAAACCTTGAGACAGATCCGGAGCACCTTCCTTGCAGAGTGCCCTGAGGTTTAACCAGCCGTGCAGGAGGCCTGGGGCCAGCCCCAGTTCCCCACCACACATTTTTCAGCCTCTCCACACCGGCATCTTCTATAGAGAAGCTTCACAAAGAAGCTGCCACCGAGCAATTAGCGCTGTCCCGGCACAAACCTCTCTCTCCAGTCTCATTGTTGCTTGTGGAGATGCACAAACGCACCGAAGATAACAAATATAATTTTAGCCAGTGGTCTCTGCTCATTTTTGATCAACAGTGAATTGAAGCCGAATAAAGGCAAAATTACTGCCAGTTGTTACTTGTGCCAGTGCTTTTGAAACAGGCTACAAGTCTGAGCGTAAAACCCGATGCCTTAAAAAAGAAGGCACGGTGTTCCCCTCTTGGTTCTCCCAAAGAAACGAGCCTCGGCAGCTATGACAGAGTTAAAGAGTAGAAGAATACCAGAGTCGCTGAGATGGCTTTGATGAAAACAAGTTGCAGGCATCACAAAGCTGCCTTATTTCACTGATAAGGAACTGGAGGGCAAGAAAAAAAATGTGTAAAAACTAGCACTGAGAGCAACAGTGAGGACACTGGAAAATGCTCATGTCAGGCCCTGGGAACATTCCCCAGCAAAGGAGGATGGAGAAGCCAGGCAGCACGGAGGCTGGCCAGGGCCAAGGACAGCTCTGGGAGAGGACAACTCGATACAGCTTTGCTGGAGTACAGTCAGCACCCAGCTTGGCAAAGGGGACAACGTCCAGCGGTGCTGATTTTAATGGCAGCAGATCTGTAACGGCAAAATCCGGCCTCGATGGGACTGATATCCCAGGGGTCGCTGCGGCCTCTCCCTTACCCCGGTGACAAACGCCAAAAACATTCAAAAAGGGCAGACATGGAAGCGGAAAAGAGAGCGCATTCATCTGAAACGTCCAGTTTCAGACCATCAGCACCCCCAAACAACATAGGGAGCAGCTCGCTGATCATCGGCCCCCTGATCTCCGCCAGTACACCAGTGACACGGCACGTCGGCCCCGCGCCTGCCAACGCGACGAGCTCCAAACGTGACCCTGGCTCTCTTCCCCAAGCGCCGAGAAGCTCTTGTTGTGTTTGGCTCGCCCCTTGTCCTCCCTTCGCAAAAGCAGCACGCTTCCACAGCGTCAATCTGGAATGATTTACTGCTGGTGAAGCTCAGGCAGAAACCGCAGGCACCTCGCCTCTCACCCCAGCAGGACGCCCTGAGGATGTGCCCCCGGGGGCAGAGGGTGCCCAAACGCCAGGACTCACCCAAGGGCTCCGCCAGCCCTGCCGAGCGCCTCACCGGGCGAGCTGCTGCCCCAGTGCCCTTCACCTCGCCCGCTCTGCTTCTGAGGCTCGCAGAAAACCACTTGATCTGCGTTTTCAGAACATTACATAGACGCCAGCTGCTTAAGATTACCCTCATTAAAGCTAACGTGGGAACATAATCAGCCGCGTTTTCTCTTCGCTGCTTTTGCAAGTGGAGTGTCACTTGCAAGGCTTTGGAACTAGCTTCACCGAGATCCCCTGAAGGGATGCAAATGAAACCATGAGAGAAGGTGCTGCCCAACAACTGTCCTCCTCCGCGCTGACCCAACGCACAGCTCAGGGCCAGGACAGTCCTGAGAGCCCGTCTCTTCCACATCACATCTGCTACAGCTGGCAAACCACTCCTTGAGGTCAGCCTTTTCCAAGGGCTGCATCTGGCTGCTGCCAACACACGCAAGGCCGTGCTCCGCAGTGCGAATTCTCCCCCTACATGCTTGAAGTTGCCCAGACTGAACTGTTAATCCATGCCCGAGCTCAACAGTTCACTTGTATTCAGCCTGCTATGGCTGAGAAGTGTGGGGCGGGGAAGTCTGCTTGCCTTGAGCGTGGCCTCCTCCACAGGAACGAAGGCCAAGAAGGGATCGGTCACTCTACAAAACAGAGAAGTGGGGCAGGAGGTCAAAGCAAGCTAAAAGAGACCTGTTCATGCAAAAATACAACACAGGAAGCAGGATGGGCATGAATAAAAGGCTTCCACACTGGAACTGAGGCTTCCAGTCAAGCCAACCCAACCACCTTGAAGGGTCATATGCAGGAATGCAACACGCTCACATTCCATCATGGCCCAGGGCTGCCCTAGGTCCGTGTCCGCAGTCCCATGACCCACTTCACAGCACTTCTAGCCATAAAAGAAAACTTCTTCCATCAGCCCAAATTATCCACCAATCTTACGAGGGCTCTGAAAAGGGACATCTGCCAGAAGCTATGTTACTGTGCACACTGCTCTCCGTGCCTAATCTGCCTACCTTGCAACGAGATGCCGATGCATCGAGTGCTGGGGGACGCTTTGACGAAAGGCAGTAGATAAGTTCAAAGTCCGTATATATATTAATAGTCATACCAGACACGATACCTCTACCGAAATAAATTGCCACTTGACCCAGGGCTGGAAAGCAGAAGGCGATCTGTCGAGGCCCAGATGAGTGACACCAGCTCAGAAAAGCGCGCGGAGCACAGGATGGAGCCGGGAGCGATGACGGGAGGCTCGCTTCCTTCACGCGTGCACCGCTCTTCCTAACCTCAGCTGGCCGCGGCTCAACAGCTCTCGCTAATATTAGCAACATGCAGCGAGCCTCAGAAGTGCCATATGGTTAAGGGACATCCGGGAAAGCAGCAGAAGACCCAGGCTAGGCCAAAGTGAAGTTGAATGTAGGCTCAGCACCCTGCTTCCAATGAGGTTAGATGCTAACTGTGTAAGAGCTGAAGAGAGGACGCTGTGCTAACTTAGCCTTCAGCAGACAGCCGATGACTTTCTCACCCAACCACACATCTCTACACAGTTTGTGTTTGATAGGTGTCGGCCCTGTCCCCAGAAACTTGGAAACGTGTACTTTCAGCCTTCGCATCAACTTTCAGCAAGGTGTTCCACAGCTTAATTACACAGTGTGGAAAAAACACATCCAATTTAATCCCACCTCCTACCCAAGAATGCCGTAATTCCTGCACCATTGCCGAGAGGCCGAACCTGTTCCTCTCCATCATCCTTTTGTCCCTGTACCACAAAAACCTAGGATCTGCATTCAAACCAGCATCTCTTCCTCTCCCCTTTCCTCTGCTTCTAGAGTACTTCAGCTGATTCAGGATATCATTTTGGGCAGACCTTCCTATGAGAAGGACTGGATCACTGCCAACCTCAGAAAAACAAACCGGAGCCGGGGATGGAAGACTTGTTTGGTTTAAGCAGATTAGCTCCCAACCACCGCAGGTAACTTCATAAATCTCTACTTTCATACCCTTTGCAGAGACAGATGGGAGTAAGTCTAGAAGCAAAACAAGGAACAATAGTTACAAGAATGGTATGAATGGCCTTATTTCATCTATGGCGAGTGTTGTTTTGGAAAACTAAGGAAGTTAATTTATAACGTTGGTAATTTGACAACCACTCTATTTAACAGGAACCCGGCTATTGTGTTTGAAACAAACGGGAGCTAGCATGAGGAGGATTGCCAGTGGCTATGACTTGGCTATTATTTTATCACTAAGGCTGCAAAACCCCTCAGCTTGCCTCGCACGAGGAAAGTCATGGAATTAAGAATTTGTTACAGCTAAAGTTACTGGAAAACGAAGCTTTACAAACAGGCATCTGCTAAACAGATATGGGAGTCCCAGCTCAAATAGGCCTCAAAGTGTTAGCCGCAACCTCTAGGCCCTACACATTTCCCATAAAGCTCCTGTAGGTTTTGATGGGCACAGGGACCAGAACACTGCAGTGGGAAGAAAGAGCCTGGGAACTCAGCTAACGACCCAAAGTGAATGGACGTTCGCTGACGGCAGCACTGGGAAGCTGGCTTTGGTGCTTGGCTTCTGGTACGACAATGACATAACGCTGTGTTTACTAGCAGGGAAATCTGAGGGTTGGAAATAGGTCTGTGAAAAAACCACTAACACGGTTTTCTGACAAGCCAACAGATTAACATCTATTGTCACTGGGGCAAGGCCAAACTCGCCTGGAAAAGGTCCAGGAGTTTGATGTCACTGAGAGGCTCGCAAGGACGTCAGCTGCAGAGCGTTCCCATGTCACCTCGGCACTCACTGCCGCGTCACTGCCGAAAGCAAGCCATCGGCCAACATCACCACCCCTTTAACCCTTCCTGTCGCAACACGCAGCAAAAACAACGTGCTGGCCTCTCAGCAACAGGGCTTTGACTCAGATTTGCTACTGCTCATGTTAACCAGAGGCAAAAGGTTGATAAAGGACCAAGCAGGAGAGGGTGCTGGCAGCTGAATGACGCATTGGATCACGCTTGGGCTGTCGGTCCTCAGTTAGTACTAACTACCATTCACCTTCTGTGAATGGAAACGGTGGGCATCGTTTCTTCATTTCACTCCTTAGGATGTTTTCAAGTCCCCTGTGATCCGAATCACTTGGCCAGTTGCATCCTACACTTGGCCTGAGTCAAAATCTTCATCATCACCCAGCCAACACCTCTTACACACGCAGCAAGACAAAAGCCAAGTCGTTTCAGCTCCTCGCCAAGATCCCAACTCAAACCCGAGGACACCCAAACTCCCACAGCTGCCAGGGCCTGGTGACAAACGATCACACTACTCACCGGATGAGTTAGAGCCCTGATGGCTTAGCATTATCGTACAACAACTAAGTGGGCCGAGACCCATAAAGCCCTTAACACACAGGGAAGGCTTTGAGCCACCTTTCTTCAGGTGCAAAGGCTGCTGGAAGCACATCAGTGCTATGTTCTGTCCTTCTACAGACCCTCAAACACAGCGGAAGCCTTCAGTGCTCACTCACAAGATGCTCTTCGGTCCAGTTCTACCACACCAGGTCACCTAAAACTCCAAAATTAAGATAATAGGAAACAAGAAATGGCAAGATTGCTCCTTCTTGGAAGAAGGAGGGGAAAAAAATAGACTGAAATAATATTCTTAGGGTCTGTCCAGGACTCTGGCTTCAGCTCCAACAGGACCTAAAGATCCCCTGCAAACATCTCTTTTCTGTCCCATTTCTCTGGCCGTGCCCTCTTCTCGCACGAAGGCAGAGCCATGCAAGCGTTAAAACAGAAGCACAACACACGCACACAAAACCTCACATCAAAACCCCAGTTCCTACCAAACAACTGCACACTTCCCCAACACAAGAGGAGAGTTACGTAAACCAGTAATCCCAATGCTTATCGTGACCAACACCAGGGCACGCAGATGCACAGCGTTACCACGGCTGAGCAGACCAGTAGAAACCACCACCAGGGCTGCCCCAGACGAGCAATCTGGCCGACACGTTCAGCAGGGAGGCCAAGGCTCCGAGTGGCAATGCCTCGCTCCATCACCAGGCTGTACGACCTCTGACGCTACTCATCTGGGCTGGAACCTCAGCTCTTCCCAAAAAAAGGTGGCTTCCTGTGAGAGGGAAGCACCTCTCACACGCAGCATCGCTCTGCAGTGCCACTAGCAAATTGCCAGGGTGATACAAACAGCCACTGATCCTCAGTCTGAGAGGCCAGCAAGAGGTTTAAAGACACAACGACTGACTTTTTTTTCCCCCCGAGCATGGGTACTGCAGTCTGCAAGGGTTGTCACCCAGGACAAATTCACTTAAAATATTTTCTAGTTAAAAACAAAGCACTGATGTTACCTTCCTTCACAAATCAGGGATGAAATGCAAGCTCCAGCTGCCCAGCACAGGTGGAAAGCTGCTTCCCCAGAACAGCCCTGAGTTTTGACACAGACTGGCACAATCACAGAGACAGCAGCGAAAGGTTAAACAGAAAATTTCTTCTAGAGCGGCTGAGAGACAAGACTCTTCCATAGGCCTCAAGTGAGAGCGCGTTGGAGGCTGGTTACTGCTCTAGGTATGAGTAAAACATCCTCAGTTGTCTTTATAAAAGATCACCTGCTGAAGCATTAGAGGAAAATATATTCGGATTTGGGGAAAGAACTTATAAAGGGTGTCCAGGGCTTGCACAACACCGAAGATACAGGATTGCTACCTTTCAGCATGCGGAACACCAGCATGGACGTTCCTCTGGTAATGTTCACTTCTTATTCTTCTCTACTTCAGCAAATAGCTCCCATCTCCCATTATTAAAAGAAAACAAGCATCCCTTTCATTAATAAAAAGACATATTAGTACCAATGGTCAATGGTGGTTCAGGGATTCTGACGGTTTTGCTTGAGATATATATACACACACAAAGACATATGAATATTCACACACACACACACACACAGTTTCCTGCTGCTCCTGCCTTTCCTATCCCACGAACCAGTCCCAGAGCTTGTTTTAATCCCACTCAGGAGAACGCTGAACTCCAGGCTCTCCTCCTGCGACACGCTCGGGAGATGGGAGGGAGGGAGACGCGCTTAATCGGCTCTCCGTGGCTTTCTTCCAGGAAAATACTCCACATATCCTTGTTTGTTTGTTTTTAAATTCTAAGTGATTTTAATGCCAGTGAAAGTCGTTGGAGTGACAGCCCTGGGAAACTGCAGGCCTCCAAAGCGAGGCGGTAGCAGGGGCTGTGCCAGGAGGCCGGGAGCTCCGCTGGCTCTCGCGGCGTCCATCCCACGAAGAGCTGCTCCCCTGCTTTAAAAGACGTTTAGATGTAGAGCTTAGGGATATGGTTTAGTGGGGACTGTTGGTGTTAGGTCAGAGGTTGGACTCGATGATCTTGAGGTCTCTTCCAACCTAGAAATTCTGTGATTCTGTGATCCTGTGCTCAGGAGGAAGCAGGTGTCAGAGTGCCAAACTTCCAGGCCAAGGAAATTCACTGAGCTCAGCAGCAGCGCAACAAAACGCTCGCAGGGCAGGGGAATGGAAGATGACATAAAATAGTTTCTCAGAGCATTTTGTTTGAGGTGGCAGGGGTCTAAAGGTTCGCCACTGGAACAGCCCACCGAAACCACGCAGGTCGGTTAAGTTATAAGCGATAATAGAACAGCCTGAGCTAAGGAGATGGAAAATGTCACGTTGAGGGAGCGGTTGAAAATTCTTATCTTCGTGGAGTAAGGAAAGTGGTAATTCAGGCGCTCTCTGCTGCAAGGGTGCCTGCCCAGAGGATTTCACCTGGGCTGCTGAGCTTCGCTGACAGGGAACACAGACACTGCAGGCAGCGTCTCCCTGCCTCCTGCCAAGCCAGCTCCCCAAAAGACCATCCTCCACACATCACCCCAAATGCTTCCACAGATCCCGGGACTGCAAGACGAGAGGGAATGACCTGGAGGAGCAGGCTGACAGCCAAGAAGCATGCCTGGCATCCTAAATGTGCGTTTCCTCAGCGAGGAACGTGGCTTTGGTATCAGCTCATTCATTACCATGCCTGCCAAGCGCTGGTAGGGAGGCAGCGGTCTGACCGACTCCCCCTTCCGCACAGCAACACGGCCCTGCCAGCCTGCAGCCACCGCTCCACGGGGCGGAACCGCTGTGAGAGGACCCAAATTCTGGGGTTTCAGAGCCTAGGCCATCAGTCAGCCCCTAGGTCCCTCATCCATCCTCACGCTTCACCAAAGGTGAGTAAATCCTGCCTGCCTCGCAGCAGAGCACGCTGAGACGCAGAGGTTAAACAAACAACCCAAGCACAACCCTGGTAAAGAAGACCGGTGAGCTCTCCTACCATGCTGCACGGCGTCTTTGTATCACACTGAATGTTAGCTGCAAACTTTAATGTATGAAGTTGGTAAATCATCCAGGAATGCTTGATTTGTACGCGTGCTTCCAGCATTTCAGGGGCAGCTGTGGAGGACTTCAGAAGGGCAGCGTGGAGCTCCAGCTTACACACAGCCATGGTTAACACTGGTTTGGCACATTTCTCCTGATGAATGTAGACAGGGATGTCTTCCTTACATACAAGCTTGTATCAAGCCTATAGAAGTGTTCTACTAAGTGCTGAGGGCCTAGGAGCCTGGTGCATCACTGCGTTTGGCTAGTGTGGTTTATGGGAAAAATAAAACACGGCCCATTGGTCAAACTGAGAGAGCAACATTTCCAAACACAGTTATTGTTGTTACATTTCAAACACAGTATATCCAGGACTGTACACACATTTATGGACACTTAAAGTCTGTCAACATTTTGCTCCATCCAACCAGTCAGCCGCCACAAACTGGAGAAGTTCGTGATGATAACAAATGTGACTACGCAGCGTTACAGCCTCACTGGGAAGCCACGGGACGCCCTGACCCTCTGCTCGATGTCAGTGATACAGAGACCACTAAGAGCACGCTGAAGCTTTGTAGAGCAGTGTGTGAAGCTGTGATGAAGGCACAGATCTGGGGATGTATGTTCTGCCCACACAAGAAGAAAGCTCCCAGTCTGGCAGCTGGTTGGTTAGCCACACACTGAGCTCCTCTCCCGACAGCTGGAACATGGCAAAAATCAGCGGCTAAACAAAACCCAGAGAAGAACATTTTACGGGTGTCACAAAGGTCATTCCAAGCATGGCAGCACCAGGTAACACCACCACGTTCAGGCACTTGCAGGTATTACAATGAATAGGATCTGTCTCTGCTCCGCCTTCACTCCGGAGCAATTTGATGTCTTATTACCTTACCCTTCCTCACGTTATCCTTCTTCACCTTCGCAATTCAATGCTCGCTGCTTAACCAAGAGTCAAGACAAACATTCAGGTTTGTCTGCATGCTTCTTAGAGCAAAACGATCCCTGCTTTGTACCAAAGGCTTTTACACATTCAGAAAAATACAAATACTTAAGTACACCACATTACTGACATTTAGTGAACGTGACTCGGAAAGACTGACTGGGTTGTTATTATTCAAATGGAAGGCAGTACAAAGAAAAAGTGAGCAGTGGGAAGGTTCTAATTAGGTTGTGAGATTTTCCACTTCAAAATCCTTTCGGGTAAAGAAATCCGCCCTGTTTTCTTATGCCTTCCCCTTCCCACTCCCCCAAAAAGTGATGGTGTCCCTGCCCAGAAGAGAGTTACAAAGATCCTGGAGAGCCATTTATGCGTTTATAGTCAAGAGAAAAGGGGATGCATTATGCTTAAAAACCAAGCAAATAAACAAACAAACAAACGTGGTATTTACTGACTTCTGAGTAAAACTTTCAATAAAGCCTCTCTATAAAGGTGTGAGCCAAGGCCCAGGGAAGCTACTGGGAGTTTTTCCGTTGACATGCCTGTATTTTGGTCTCGACTCGACCTGATTAAGCAGCAGACACCTCCGATTTCAAACAGTATGTTACTGTGTAGCTCTCTGCCTTTTTCATGCAATATTTATACAGCATGCTCCAGGCCAGAAGGTGCCACTTGGAGCTACAAGAAAGCATTCAGCTTCACAATGCCAAGCCAGGCACGGTGCTGTCAGCCCCCTGTAATAATTCTGCTATTCTCCGTGGTATCTGGGAACCAATTCCCTTTGTGCGAGCAGGCTCCAATTAAGAGGACACGGCATAAAAAAGGAAAATAAATAAATAAAAAAATCTCACATTAGAAGGTCCAGCTGTTTCCTCCCAGTTGACTAAATTAGAGAGCTTGTACGTCACCTCCTGCCTCAGGTAGGGTCACATTGAATCCCTCTTCCTGTTTAATCCACATAAAATGGGAAATGGTTTTTGAGGAAGACAATGGCAGAATATGAGGGTATTTTTTCAGGCTGTGTACTTTTATCAGATAAAGTGCAAGACTGCTTTAACAGTCAAAGAAAAAAATAGAAAACGCTTCCACACGCTTTATGGGTGGCTGTGGGCCCAGTCACCTAACCTGTCTTTGCCACATCTTCCCAAATGGGCCCAATGCCGGCACACACCCTACCTGGCAGGGACAGGAAGAGGGCAGTGCGTTGAGATGCCCGTGGACAGGGCAGGATGAGTGCACGGGACCACAGACAGGCTGCTGTGGGACGCAGGAAGCCTTGGCTCCATTCCCCATTTCATCATTTGCTTCCTTCGGATGTCTGCTCGTTTCTCTCTTCAGGCTCCTCCTCTGGGAAAAGGGCACGATTTCTGTCCCTCGATTCCTCTCCCTTTTAGCTCAAAGCAGCCAAACTGGGGTAATTCTGACCAGCAAGCCCTGCAAGCTGTGTTGCACAAGTGGGCCCTGGCACCCGTCCACCCACCCACATACTCTCAGGGCTCTCCAGAAGCCACAGAGGCCACCCTGCAGCTCGCGGCGGCTGAAAGCGTCTCTGCTGTTCCTTAGGCCTACATTGCCTGGTAACCAAGTCCCGGTTGGAGTCAGGAGGGGCGTCCCAGCCACTTCTAAAATGGAACTTGGAGGCTTTTGGAGCCGTTTCCCCCAGCTCAAGGGCTTGCTGAAAGCTTTTCAGTGACTTTCCTTTTGGCCGCCCTCCCGACGCGCCTCAGGCCTAACTGCGGGAGAGCCAACGCAGACGGCCCGCTGGGGCTCAGAGCCTCCTGCAGTATCTCATCCTGTCCTAAGCACGACAAACCAGGACAACTACCTCGAGTTTCGGTTGGTTTTAATCTACTTCTAAGGCTGGGGGCAGCCAGTCACTTGGCAAACTGGTGAATTTAGATATCGCTGCCTCTTGGCTTAACACAGCCCCGGTGGGAGGAAGGCCTGTGAGCGCTCCTCAACCTGGTGGGCCACCCCGCTGCCCTCTGGAGAAGTTTTTGGTTTTAGAAGTAATAACTGCCAGACAGGGCATGATGAAAAGCAGGTAGATGCCACAAGTATCTCAGCTGCCTTGCAAGTATGCCTTGAACAAACTCAGAGGGCTGTGCATCTCTTGGGTGCTTCCTAAGGTAAGGTCACAGGGAAAAGACCTCAAAGGCAGATTTGCTTCCAGATATGACACTGGGAGAGCAAGAGGATGCTGAGAGAGGGCAGAAAGTCAACCTCCCATGGCACTGAACAGAAAAAAAATGGATGTGACACTGGTATTACAAAACAGTGGTGCTTGAAAAATGATAAAAAAGGAAACAGGATGCAACATCTGATGTTAGAGAAGGATTTTGCTTCCATGAGCAACACTTCCATCAGCAAGTGGTCACAGTGCTAAGGAAGTGAGCAGTCCTCTGAGCACTTGTGGGTGCAGGCAGCTTTGACTGGTGAGGTCTGATCTCTCCCTCCTGCTACTTCGGCCGTTAGGGAGCAGGGACAAAGAGCTGAACTAACCTGCAGAGAGCTGCCTGTCCACAGCTTCCAGATTTGTTTTAGAAATACTGACTTTTTATCTTCCCATCGTCTTACCAGACCTAAAAACAGTGTAAGATTGACACCTCAAACAGGCAGAGCAGTGGAAATCATCCTGGAAAGACAAGTCTGCCCCAGCAGGGTGGTCCTGATACAGAGAAAGGCAGAGCAAGGCAGAGGGAATTCTACCTGGCTGGCCTTCTCCCGAGCTCTCCTTTGCTCCATGCACAGGGATCACAGCCTTTTTTGATGTAACCCTTGCCAGTACTCAGAAGTTCAGTTCTGAGGAATGATGAAGTCACAGAGAAGCCTACTAATTCTCTGGCCTCCTCCCAGCACCCCAAGCAAAGATAATAGTAATAATAATAATAATTCAGACCAGTGAGTCAAGCTGGATCGTGGGCCCTTGAAAGAAAGCCACAGACAGTTTCCTGTTGGAGGAAAGGAGAGGGCAGAAAATGGAACAGAAGTCCTAAATAGGTAATCCATCTGCTCACGTAACATCTCCTTCTGCTTCACATCAAGTCCCTCACAGCCGTGTGAGCTTCAGGCCCATCATATCCTTATATCCAGCTCACTCTGGAAGAGATATGGCTCACAATCTCTAGCTCTGCTAATTAAAAGAGTCAAAAAATAAAATAAAATAATAAAAAATAAAAAATAAAAAAGGAAAGAAAAAGCCAGGCTGAGTTCATCTTCTTACCCTGAGCTCCTGACACTCCCAGCACACAAATCAGGGCTGCACTGGATGACCCCAGCAGGGGAAATCCAACTCCTTCTCCCATGGTGCTGTGAAGAACCAACACAGGATCAAACCTCCTTGCTGCTAAACCCATGCAGCAGAGAAGCTCCTGTGAGAGCCCATCACAAGTCATTCAGAGGTGGCGTTAGGAAGCGATTACCGTGCCAAAGATCTGGGACAGTATGCAGGCATCTTATGACTAAAATCAGCAATGCACCTCGCTCATTTGACTGGAAAGAGACAGGGAAGCCAATTCCAAAGCAAGAGCATTTTACCTTCCCTCTGTGCTGAACAAAGCTGCAAACCACACAAAGCCCCGCTACAAGAGGAGCAGAGCAGTGCAGGAAGAGGAAATCTGTACTGATGTGCACACCCCTGCCCTCGGAATAACACAGGCACACTTAGAGACCTCAGAAATGACCTCAGGCATATAAACGTCTGCTGAGATAACGCACATCACCGATCAGCCCTTTGTGGAAAAGCAAGTGGTCAGGAAGGGCTGGGGAGAAGCCTGTTAATTTGGCTTCTAATGAATGATTGCCATTACCCAGCTTGCCGTGAACACTGCGAACAGGTGAAGGTGCTAACCCCTCCTCACCTTCCTGAGCGCAGGATCAAGCACATCTGGTAGGCAGAGGCACCCTGCAGGGCTCCTGCAGGAGGCAGACAGGCGGTAACTAAGCTATCTGTCTGGAGATAGCCTGCAAGCAGACAGGGGAGGGGAGCCTTGTTTAAGCCCCTCCAGGAAGGGTTAAGGGAGGCAAGCATCAACAGGGGTCTTTTTAAATAGAGAAACCCTTTCTGGTTTGGGATCGTTAATTCACACAATCACAATTTGAGATTAAAAGCGAGAGAAGCAACCCCAAAACTGACCAAATTTCCACACAATAGAGAGACTTTAGGACCATTTAAAACTTAGCAGAGGGTAGAAAAGGGATTTGGATTTTGTTACCAGCTTTTTTTGCTTCAGAATGATTAACTGACACCATCAACCATTAAAAGAAACGTCCTACTTCACCCAGCTTCATCACAGCATTGCTCAGCCGACGTACGACCCCTGTTGTGCCGAGGGTCTTTCCATCAAACCCAGACTTGCCCTTCCTGACATTGTTCTTGTTTTTTTAGAAAAAAGGGAGAAAGCAATGAGATTTAGCATTTTTACAGTATCACCGAGTGCAAGTTAATTTTAAAAAGACCACCTGTATGGAGAAAAAATAGGAAATAAATTCAGAAAATCACAAGTTGTAGGAACAGCAGTAGCTAATATTAGTGATACGCCATACAAGAGGTATGTGGCCATTAATCCTGCCCCGTTTATCCTTCACGTGCTGCTGTCCAGGCAAGCCAAGGGGGATGCAGAGGGAGGCACTGCAGACCCCTTCCCTAGCAGCGATCCCCTAGGGAGGACAGCTGCCTGGGTTCCTATCAGACAGCACTGGATCTAAGATTTGCACCTCTACCCATGCACAGAGCCCTACAAGTCTTCCAGAGAGGTATTAATCTCTTTAGAAGTTTCACGTGCAGGGCTCACAGCAGATGATATGCAAAGCCATCTACTTGCTTTTACTTTCTCGAGTCAAGGCCACAAAAGCTGTGCCAGTATCATCAAAGACATCTGCTCCAGGGAACAATCCTTGGCATCTCGGCCAAGCAGCGCAGGGGATTACGTGCTGCTCGCATTTAGCCCTCTCCACGTGCCTACACTGCCTAAGATCTGCCTTCATCTCTCCAGGCTCCACCACAGCCCTGAAAGATTGCAATTAAAAATGAAAGGAGCTCAGGTTAAACTGCCTCAAATACCCACAGCACCTTCCACTAGAGAAATACATCGTGAATCTGATGCCACGATGTGTCGCGTGGCCTTACGGCACAGCATGGAGGTGTTTACAGGTGTTGGAGGCAGCAGGGCTGCTAAATCCCAAGCCACCTTTACGTTCATTACCGAAGAAAATAGTTGCACTGCTGTGTAAAAGAGCACAGAAACTAGCAGCCAGTGGATCAGATCCAGGGAGTTACATTCTTTGACAGCGTTGGTTCACCCCGAGTGAATTATTCAGCCAGAGCCAGATGAAAGCTGCAGCACATACATCTGCAGCAAACCGTCATCTAGGAAACAAAGAAGCAGCCAAGACTTCTGGACCCACGGGTTAATTCACTCATCTACAAGACAGAGATTCACAAGGACATGGATCATTTTTAATTGAATTATCCCAATGCTTGTTTGCGAACCAAAATCCATTGTGCTGAACGCTGTTCAGCCAGAGTCAGTCAGCTGGACGAAAGGCAGACACAACAATATTCACACAACAAACCATTTAATTTGCATTTTTTTTGGCCAAGAACTGGACACACAAGGATATGGAGCTGTTGCACAGAAGACAGTATTAGAAACGGCGTATGGAGAGCGGCGTGAAGGGGGAGAAGTAGGTTTCCCCCTACAAGCCCTGTGGAAAGCTGCTTGTAGCAGTTCGGGTTACTGTTGGTAAAACGCAGTAACAACAATCATCGAGGAAACACGGAAGCATTTCTGCAGGAGAACAAGGGAAATATTTTGTTTCACGCCTGACAATACAGGATTTAAATCCCTGTTCTCTGATTATTTTCCAACAAATACAAAATTAACTTCAATTTTTGCTGGTGATCAGGAAGCTATTGTTCCCAGTTCCTTTGCATAACTTGCTGCTTGGCAGACATACTTCTTTACAGAGGCTCCAAAGCCTCTGGTGCCAAATCGCAGCCACCTTTCAGGTGAGATAACAGCTTGCAGTGGTGTCAGCCACAACTCAGAGACAATTTGCAAAAGTACCAGTAGTCTTTCCCGCCTGGAAGCGGTGAATGAATAACAGCCTGAACGCCCAGGTCCAGCTGGCAAGCTGAGAGGACGAGACCTGGAGCTCCCAGCCCTATGAATCGGGCACAAGACGTTTAATTGCCCAGCGGATCAGAGCTTCAGCTTCACATCTGCAAATCAGCATCTCTCAGCAACATAGTGCCCTCTAGCCTTAAAGGGGGTTACAGTGGATGCCTTAGAGGAAAAAGCTCAGCGATGTGAAGTGCTAATACAAAGCTTCGTGTCCGATCTTTGGCCTTACCTTGCAGGTAACCCGCTCAAACACCGACCAGCTCCAAAGGAAGCTGGCGGACGCGCAGTGCCAGGACAAACGGTGTGCTCAGAAGGGCTCCGCACCAGGTGCTGCACCCCTGGGGCTTCTGCTTATCAAATCTGGGTGATTTATCTCCTGTATACACAAAACCTAACCCGTGTGTCTAAACACAGGTCGTATTTTGAGAAGAGAAATAAAGGACTACGTGTAACTATAACCCAGGAAACGAAGAAAAGACGTCTTTTCTCATTGCGTGGATGGGCAAACGCTACTCCACCGTGAACTCCCGCAGGCAAAGCGCCTTCCACATGACACCCTGCAGCTGCAGGGTCCGGGAGGTCGTTAAACCTCGCCTGGTGCCGCTCCGTTAGCGGCAAGGTGCGAAAGGAGGAAGGCAAACGCGAGATGAAAGCGAGCCCACACGCTGAGGTGCCTCGATAACCCCCCGGACCGCCTCCACCCCCCAAAACACGGGTCTCGATGTAACTTTCTGTCAGGAAAGGAGCAAAGCCTCGTTCAGCACCTTTGGCTCCGTGGCCCTAGAGGTGCCGGGCAGCGCCGGGGACGGAGACGGCACGGAGGAGAGCGTCCCGTCCTGCGCTGGCAGGACACACACACACACCCGCAGCCCCCCGGGCGCTGCCCCCGCCACTCACGTAGTGCTTCGAGGGGTTCCTCCGCTTCTCCACGTCCACCACGTTGGCGTCCAGCACGCTGTAGGACAGCATCGCGCCGCTCCTCCCGGCGGGGCTCCCGCCGGCTCCCTGCACCCTCCGGCCGCGCTGCCCGCCGCCGCGATGCCGGCCGGCGGGGCGGGCGGGCGGGCAGGAGGAGGAGGATGCCCCGCTCCCGGCTCCGGCTCCGCCCCGCGCCGCGGCGGCGGCGGCTCCTCTCCTTTCCCCTTCTCTCGCCTTCCCTCCCCTCCCTCCGGTCAGGCTCCGCGCCCTGCCCGCAGCCTCCGGCTCGGCGGCGGCTCCGGCGGGAGGAGCGGGGCTCGGCCGCCGTCCCCGCCCCAGGGCGGCCCCCGGCGGGACGGGGCCTGAGGGGAGCGGGAGCCGCCGCCCCCGGGTGCCGGTGGGGAGCGGGGGGCGCGGCCTGCCCTGAGATGGCGGCCGCCCGCTGCCTGCCGCCGCCGGGGGTCTCCTCACGCGTCCCCTCACGGATCCCTCACACGTCTCTCCGCAGCCCGCTGCCACAGCCCGGCCTCCAGGAGGTCTTGAAAGGCTGGGGTCCCTCGGGGCATTCCATCGTTGGAAAAAAGTGTCCAAAATATGGCCAAGGTCACACCAGAAACATGAGGGTCCCAGCACAGCCCTCAGCACACAAGGCCGCTGAGGGAGGTTGGCGATGCCCTGGCCCCCTACCCAGCGATGAAAGGTGGAGGGAGGTTGCACAGGCTATCACCAGGGCTTTTAGAGTGATAACCCTATTTCATCGCTTTGTATATACACAGATTGTGAAACAGCCCTTATCCTCCCTTGGTCACACTTCAAGAAGAGCTTGCCCTAGAAATGTCAGGGTGTTCTTATTCAGTAACGTGTCATTACTTTGCGTATGATTATTCTGGAGGTAGTTACCTCAGAAAAGGTAACTTCCATGTGATCTCCCAGCCGGCAGCTTGCTTTATGAAATTCATTAGCTATTCACCAAATGAAGTCACTAAGATCTCAATTTCCTCCACTGACTGAAGTGTCTTCAATAACAGCCTGAACAGATTTTCCAGTAAGCTCCTTAAGCACTGCTGACAGCTGCAGACCTGCAAGTCTATGAGTGTGGAAAGGTCCCGGCTCTTGGCAAAAGTCCCCTATTTACAGTGACAGAACGGTCAATCTCAATGGGATTTCACTATATGCTCTATAAGCACATTCTCTGAATCACAATTTTTGTACTGTGTTATTAGCCCTTCAGCACGATCATAAGATACACAGGAATCACAAAGTCACAGACACCTAAGGCTGAAGGCTGATGTTTCAAAGTGAGGAAGTCCATAGTTGGTTTCCACAAGCAGCTTAAAAAAGCAAGGAAAAACGTGAGCAACGCCACCAGCAATACAGCTACGTGCTGTGTAACACCTTCCTTCCAGCCTGCAGAGAGGAGGATGCTTGGACCCAGCCTTCTCCTCCCTCCTCAGCTGTTACACCCAGTCCACCAAAACTAGTGAGCTGATAGAACAAGTTAAATTTCTGATGTCCCATTCCAGGCATGGAGCATATTCTAGACCAATTCTTGGTGATGGGATAGGAGAGGAGACGTGCCCACCTCTATTGTCACTTTTTCCTTCCAGTGCACTCCCTTCTCTCCTCTTTGAGGGACATTCCACCTCTAACCCTCATGCATGACACAAGGCAGTATAGCAATTATTTACATTAGAAACCTTTACTGTTTAGACTGGCCAAGAAGTCCCTGGTGTGCAGAGCAAACAAAGAAAATTCTTCCCCGACAATGTAAATATTCAAATAACCCATTGATAAAAATATGCCCAGCATGATAAGTCTTCTGGGTCTCAGATGCCTCTTTCCTGTGAGCCATTATCAATATACATTACACATTTCATCCCCTTCTCCTATTATCCTATCCAAAAAAGAATAAAGGTTCCCCCCATCATTGAAAACACTCAGGGCTTGTTTAAAATCAGCTTTAAAAACATTTCATTGTGAGGGAAAAAGAAAAAAATACATAATTCTCCAAGCACTTTGCCCCATCCTTCCTGACATTCTTACTAATCGGCATCTTTTTACGGGTATTCTCATCTGTTCTTGCGAGGAAGGGCTGCTATTTTCAGGCAAACCTTAATGATGCTTTGGGGTTTGTGCTCCCTTAGTGACTGCCCTGTACTTTCGCAGCATCTGGTCCCGTTCACCTTTCCTCTGTTCAAGGCAACTTAATTCTCCCCTGTTCCAGACAACCTTCTCCAGCTGCAACGCCTGCCCAGCCCTTGTCAGATCTGGCTCCCCTCCTCCTGTTGTCTGCTGATTTTGCTCTCATTGTCACCTTCTGCTCTCCTTGTTTGCTTGCTGCATCCATCCATCTACATAGGAAAAAAAAAAAAATGTATGTTGCTAGGGGCATGGATTGTTCTTCTAAAATATGTACAACACCCAGTCTAGTGGGAGTCTGATCCCAGGCTATTGCAAGACTGGCAGAAAATAACCAAAACCCCTTATTATGCTGCAGGCTTGGGAAAATCGGCTCCTCTCTTAGGAGGCAGCTGGGAAAATGGAGCTGACAGTGCCTGCCTGGCCCTGGTGCTGGAGAGCCAGGCTCGGGCTGATAGGGCTCAAGGAGAGAAAAGCACGGCAGGCTCGCTGGATGGCTGGGCCCACGTGCTGAAGAGCTTGTACCTGACCGGGACCATGAAAACACAGACCAAGGCATGGCCAATTTGTAGGAAAATTGCTAACTCTAGGTGTTTTAATCTTAAATCTCCTAGTTTTTATATTTCTTTCTTAAAGTCTCTCTTACTGAAGTCCTGTCACTGCATGGGGATATCACTACTAACAATCACTTTCATTTTAATATGTATATTAATGTCAATATTAACAGCTGAGTTAATAATTCACCTTTACACATTCATGATTCCAGTAAAATCCACCTCAGGAGCTCCTCAGGAAATTCAGACTTCTGAAGACTGAGATAAAAGAGCTATTTGAAAAGCATTTTTCTACTGATTTGCTAGGTGAGTGCTGGGGCAAAGGATTATTTTTTATTTTTTATTTTTGACTGAACAGGTAACCACATTAGCCTCTCAGACCTAATACAGCCACAGCCCAGCAACCTCAATTTTGCTCCAATTACAGAAGAAGCTGATGCATGACAGACTGTGCGTGTGACGGTCTCAGAGCTAGAGCATGACTTGGGTTTTTATATTGCAAGAGAACTTTGTCATGCTGGCAGATTTTTTGTAAATAAGCATTAAAGTTGTAAATTGAAAACACTTGGATCATAAAAACAGTGAGAAAATGAAACAAGGGACAGACTTTTCTGTGCTCCATTAAGGCCATTTTTAATGCTTCTTATTAATTTGTGGCATATCACTGTAGATAAGCAACCACCCCCACCCTCCCAAATATCATCCAGCACACTGTAGCCTAACAACCTTTTATGAGTGTCTCGAGTCACTGTTCAAAGACATTTCCTTCCTGCTTCTGCTTTTCTATTTGTCAGGGCTGGACAGCCAGGTCTGCCCTTGCGACAATCAAGTGCTTTCCTGTCCCATTCAGTATGAGGAGCTCTAATGGTGCTCAGCACCTTGGGCGGAAGCAAAATGCCCTATAAGCTCAGCCTCCTGGGGGAAGGGGAGCGATTCGGTGCTGTGCATGACAGATTAGCCACACAACTCATTACTGGCAACTAGAGTTGCATGCATAATCTGCTAGACATGGTACTAGAGATGTGCCCCTTAGGGGTTTTTTGGCTCTGATGTGCGACAGCACAACACAGAGGCTTTGTTACACTCCCATCTCAGCTTCTGTACTCACAAAACCTCCGTTTCTTAAAAGGGTTGCTTGCCATGCAGTTCTTCCACTCCAGGTTTTCAACATACATGCCTTTTGATACGAGTGACAAGAATAGTAGAGCCTGTCTGGCATTCAAATCTCAAACTCTGAAAACACAAAGCATGATGCAATCTTTTTTTCTTTTTTTTTTTTTTTTTTTTTTTTTTCCAAGTGAGCCGCATCTCATTTTCTTGGGAAATTACTGCTCTTCAAATGAAATTCACTCTTGAGATAAATATGCCCAGCTAATGTGGCAGAGGGAGCTGAAGAACCCAAGAACCCAGTTGCAGTCCTGGCTGAGCAGCCCTGTAAACTCAGTCTTGTGCCCCTTCCCCGCCAAGCTCTGCACCAGAGCACGCTGCTTTATCAGCCCCTGTGCAACCTAGTAGAACCGAGAAAACAAAATAATTATTCTCCCTGCTAGCAGTGTACGTGCTTTCCTAATGGCTAACAGCTTTTTCTTACTCTGTACGAGCTGCTTCACCCTCTCTATTAAATTATAGATTATACTTTTCCCCGAGGCAGCTTTCCTAGAATTTAACCTGTCCATTAGTAACGTTATCTTTCAGCCCTCCCTTACCGGAGTTGTGGATGAAGGACTTCAACAGCAGTAGGTGCATCACACGCTCTGCTTAGGGCAGTAGCAGCAGCCGGCAGACTGTTTTTCATCGACATACACCTTGTACTTTTCCGTTGTTATGAAGGTTTTGTAGATATCTGATGACACGGTTAAAACAAATAAAAGAAAGCAAGCCCAAACCATGCTTTTCTTACGTCTTACATAAACATCAGGCTTACATTTGTGGCAGCTGAAGTTTTTCAAACTGATCACAGGTTTGGATTGGGATTCCCCAGGCTAATTCCCAGATGCTGTCCCTGACTTCGGTTGTGCTCACTGTCCTCAAGAGGACATTTCAATGCCATCTTCTGCCTCAGTCTGCAAAAAACTTGGCAATCTGTTGTTGAAAACGCAGGCTTGATACGACCAAATTAGAACTAGGAAGAAGTATTCTTCATTTGCATTTTCTTCCCATGCGGCCTCTTGGCATACACATGGACACTGAGTCCTCTGTACTAATAGATATAAAGTTTCTACCAAGTCCTTTTAAACCTGAATTTCCTTGTCCACTATTTTTACTCAAGCAACCCCTTCTGAATCAGTGATTTTATTACTTAGAGCTTCTTGTGGAAGACAAAGCTATGGTTTCTCCAGCAGGGCCTGGTGTAGGTGTGCTTTTCACCTGTGGAGTGTGGAGCAGTACTGGCTGGCACGCTATCCAGGTAACTCCAGACATTTCTTTGGATTTGGGCATGTATTAGGCTGTGTCCATGCAGCACAAGAGACAAAACCCTAAAAACCATTTCACTATCAAGAGAGTTTGTAAGCTGCTGGTGCAGCAGCTCTTTTCCTCTCCAGGCAGGTCTCTAAAAGGCAGCCAAACACAGAGACCGCCTGTGGGACACGGGCAGCTTCTTCCTTCAGGACCATCTCCATCAAGCAGTAACAACCTCTGGGAGATGTTGTCCAGAACATTTTGATCTTTAAAGGCATTTTGGGGTGGCCAACTCTTACTTTAGCCTCTAACTTTGAGCATCAAAGGGATCAGTCTTTTCAAAAAGACGAAGAATCCTGCAGAACAGGAACTGTTAAGGGACAGAAGGCACAGAAAGAGCACGTAAGTATTACTCCGCTCTAGATAAATTTGTCCAGCTGTTTATGATAAATATTCTCTTACTCCATTTTTTTCATGCCCTCATTTCCTTCCTTGCTTTCTATTTACAGAAAATAAAATAGTACAAGTCCCTGCCTTCATTACACGCAGCACCTGCTGCCTGGTCTGAAACAGATGTCTGAAGCATCATTAGGCAATTATTTCTTAGCCATTTTCAACTGGACTAATTTCAAACATCTTTTTGCTAAATCCTCCTCCCTCTGCTTCCTCTCTAGTTCTCATCCTTTCCTACACTGGGAGTTCCAACAAAAACTCCTCTCTGTATCACTTTGCTCCCGTTATGTTTGTCCTGGATCATGGTACCCAGAGAAGAACAGAGAGAGACTATAACTACTTTGAACCAGGAATTAAGTTCAAGAGACATTCTTGGAGGGGAAAGAAAAGACAAGGTAAGGGAAGAAAACAATGAGAGACCATTAGTCAGCAGTGGAGGCAGCAGCTTCAGAACCGCAGCTGGCTTGTCGTGGCTCAGCTCTTTGCGGACATTACAGCGAAGAAGAGTTTTACACACACGCAAGGCCAGCTCCTACGCTCTCACTGGGAATGACTTCAGGTTTGGCAATAGGAGAAAAACCGAACTCCAAACACCCGTTTTCAACTCCTCACCGCCTTCTATTTTGGCAAGAAAGCACATTTTAAAATCAGGTGGGCCTGCAGGGCCTTGATGACTACTGCTGGGGAAGGCATTTGCAGGAACAGATTCCTCCCTCTTATTTCCAGGTATCACTGCAATATTTGGATGAGGTCTCCACCACTGGGAGGAACTTCTCAGCTCAGTAACAGCCTTGGTGCATGCTTCATTTAATGCCATCGACTGTTAGGCAGTGACATACGCTTGTGATTTACCTTACCATGCCCCCAGCAGAGGTGGGACTACTTTACTCTCTGCTTTACTTCTAATTTGGGGAAATCAAAAAGATGAATTAAGATTAAGGCTGAGACATCTAGCTCTATCAAAGCAAGAGTTTAGCTGCAGCTATTCCTCCAGTTTTCAAGCAAGACGAGCAGATGTTTAGGCCCATACATGCTCGCACATTCACAGCTTGCTCATCCCAGGAGAAGCTGGCAGAGAGCTCCAGATCTGGCTGGTAGGAAAGGAGTGTTCACTCTTCCAATCAATAACAAAAAGCAAGCTAAAACAAGAGTGTGGCAGATGTTGTGCCAGGTTAATTGGCACCATGCTGTTCAATGGTTCAACTCTTGCTGAAAATTGTTCCTTTAGGTTATTTCTTTCACTAGCAAATTCCAGGTTATGTTATGTTCAGGCAATCTTGTTAATCTGGGCTGGTTTCAACTTGTAAATCACTATGACTGGATTAGTACAGTTGCCATCGCACATTTAAAAGGTATTAGTGGGAATGGGCTGGTGGCATCCCTAGCAATCATAAATTCAACTCTCCGCCCGGACAGATGCTGCACCTTTACCAGATTTTAAGTTCATTTGCAGTTCCCTATCACGAGTGCCTGCCTTGGGGTGACCTCTGCTAGCCAACTTCAGGCAAAACAGTCTAGTCAGCTCTTAAAAGAGCAATGCAATGCAAGAACAAATGGTTCTTGTGGCAGTAAAAGTTACAAAAAATGGGTTCTTTGTTTTGTGCACAGTTTCTCTGGTGTTGTATGACTTTCTTCCTTCCCCCTTATTAGCAGCACCAGGCTGGGCCGCCTCCTTTTATCTGTGCGACCATTTTCTAGAAACGCGCAAGCCCATAATGTCATCGGGTCCTTCACTCTTCTCGGCCAGCCAACAGCTTGCAAAATCACTTGAGGTGGTGGGACAGAAGAGGTTGACAAATGCCCAAACGCACGGTATAATCACATCCATCACAGCACAGCATACTTGGGGGAAAAAAAAAAAACAACAACAACAACAAAAAAAAACAGGCTAAATGGGGAGACACTAACTAGTAGATGCACAAACTAAAAGTTTCTAGAAGTCTGCCTCAACTTTACCGATCATGTCTGTGATGAAAGCTGCTTTGATTTGACACTTTAAAGTGTCAAGGAGAGGCGGATGGTTTCTGCCATCTGCAAGCACAGTGTGTACTTGCTCTAGTTTGGGCAGGATACAAGCGTTTTAATTTTTAACTATGTTTATTTTCATGCTTGGATACAAGAAACCCGCAATTAGTAACTTGGAGGGTGCTACTAGGTCGGGGGTCCTGGGAGGTAGGAGGAGGCTGTTTTCCTGAAATTGCAGCTCATTCCTGCTGCATGCTACGTGGTGAAGGAAAGATCCCCTTCTGGTGCCTTGGGAAGAAGCAAGGATCAGCCTGCTGGAATCTGAAGGGGCTGCGAACCATGCCAGGTCAGTTAGGCAGAGGGATTATACCGGTGTTTGCAACTGTCGGAGGCTGACAAGGGTATTGGGGTGAGGAAAAAAAGGCGAACAAAGTGGGGAGGAAGCAGGTTTGACCATGATCTGTGGTGCAGAGATGAACTGCGAGACTGTGAATGCAGTGAAAGGCCTAATAAATGACAATTAGAGGAGAGAGTGGAGAGCAGAAACAGGTGAAATTAGGAAGAAACCCTCTGTGCCTGACAGGGCATATTGCTGGGAATGAAACCCAGGATTCCTGACTCAGCATTTCTCTGCTGCCAAACATCCACAAAAATGTTTCCGTTATGCTGGGGGCTCCTCGAGGATGGTGTCCAATTATTATAACTACTCTTATCTCCTGCAGTGAACTTTTTTTTCACTCACCAGCCCGCACTGCTGGGGCAGGAGGGATGGAGACTGTGCTCAAAGAGCAATAAAGAACACAGCACCACACCGAAAAAGGAAGTTTCAAAATTCAGGTTGCCTGTGGTGTCTGAACTTGCTCCCTTTCCATTTAGAAGTAAGTACAAAGATACGATCTTTGCTAGGCACATCTTTTCCCCAGTAAGCCACGGGATCGGCTCGCTCCCAAAGTAAACCAAACAGCATTTCTTTGACAAGCAGATTTTCAGTACTTTGTCTCCTAATTCTTCACATGGCTCCACACCTTACTGGCTGTTCATTAATGATTTCTTATTCTGGATAATGAAAAGCAACTTCTTCCGTGTATAGTGCTCTTCACCGAAATAAGCAAGTATGGACAGATCCACAGAAGTAAGAACTTAGGGTCATGTGGCCAATCTTTTTTTTTCCCCCGCTTATTACTTTGAAAGAAAACCATTTCTCAAGTGCTTTGTGTAAAATACACACGCTCACGAATACAAACTCACAATCCAAGCATTTGAGAACAAGAACCCTCAGAAATCATTTAGGATTCCAGGAAAAATATTCGATATGAATATAAACCAGGAGACCATAATTGCCTCATAGGTCGTGGAGACCAAAAAGACAAGACAGGCAAAGCAATATGCATTGAGAGAAAGAGAAAGCAGTTCTCTTAGTGAAAGTGGGGCTTGGATTAGAGCTAAGTCCCACTGCAGCATCTATCCATTCCCTCCCTCCAACTCAGCAACAGTGCTCTAACAGCTACCACTGACAGATCTCAAGAGCTTTTAAGTAATGTTAAAAGCTTTGTTAACTAATGTTAACAAAACCTGGGGTTATGTGCTACAACCCAAAGAATTACACCATCCCCAATTTTCAAAAGAGAAAACTGAGGCGTGAAGCAACCTTATCTTCTCTCTCACCTAAGCAGATGGCAGGAAGTGAAGGTAGCCTCGTTCTGTCCTTTGTTCTCTCTCCAGAAAAACAATCAGCTTATGTTTTGCTAGAATAGAAAATTAAAATTCTTTGGCAATTTAAAACACTGAATTTCTATGGCAATTTCTACACCTTTTTAAGGTAACGTAAAAATGCTGACTGCTTTTAAAACCTGCATTTTACTTACCTGCCTTTTACTGCTGTAACTGTTTCTATGGAAACTAGAAGTGGCCATGAAGCAGTCCTACAACATGAATTCTCGCTTGTCAGTTTTACCTTCAAGTGCCACCTTCAAAGTCCTTTAATAAACCTGCAACGACTGCACTGCCTAAAGAGTTTTTGGGTTAAACAAAACAAGAAAGCGCGCTTTCACTGAATGTTCCACACAATATTTTGTAGGTGTGGTCTGAATCTAAGAATTTTAACTGTGCGTGATACGACTCTCTTGGTTAAGGATACGATCTGTAAACAGAGAGACAGTTTATTAGCAGTAAAAGCCCCAGTGTGTGTAGTTAGACTTACATAAAGGTGGCTTATACCAGTATGGGTATGTCTAGACTGCTGTCACAGAAGCATACTGTAGAGATACTGACTAAATGGGTAAATCAACCTATAGAGAGCTCTGTGCTCCAACAGCTAGCCGGGGTTCTTCTGTGCAGGCACAAGCTTACGGTATTCCCTGTAGGTACAGGAGCAGGAATGCACTCAACCAGAGCCAGCGTTAGTCTGTGCCGGGTGGCTACCATGGAAAATAAAAACTATGCAAGCTTAAGACACGACTATTCCACGCTGTTGTTCAGAATTAGTATCAGTATAACTTAAATCTAGACTCCTCCATCAATTTTTTTACCTTGAACTTTCACTCTTGTAAAAACTGTAGGCTCTTTTGTGCTCATTCATATTATTTCCCTAAATCAAATGAGAAAAAAATCTTTTTCCTGTTCTTGGGGATCAATCTCCAACAGCGTATATCCTTCATCACAACAGTCCAGCACTGATAGCAAGGACCAGCTTTAAAACTTCCAAGGACAGGTTCTTTTCTGAGTGACTTACCTGTCTTTCCCCAAAGAGTTCCTCCCACCTCACCTCTAAGGCTTCACAGTTATCTGTGCTTTTAAATCACAACAGGAGCAGGACAAACAGGGCAGACGCTTTCTGTCTGCATCAACCACCAATGCTTAGAAGATAGAAGGCCAGACATTTTAGGCAGACTTTACACACAGAAATACATCTAAACCACAGGAATTGCAGCATCAAAGTTGGAAGCAACAGAATACTTTAGATGCTGCATGTATGACTCTATAGGCTGCAAGGGATGAAGATATAATCCTCTTTTGGTATGAATTTGTTTTAAAGAGATCCTGAAGAGCAATACAATCTCCAGGCTCTCTTTTCCTCCAAGACTCAGCTGCACAGAGCTTCTCCCAGAAGATACCCAGCCCAGTCACTTGGCTGACAACCTCAGGAGAACCAGGGTCTCTCATTCTTCTAACCTAAGAGAGATGATCACCCTTAACACCGAGACAGCAAGATTCACTCAACCCTTTCCCAGGGAAATCAACTTCTGCTAATCCAGCAGGGCATTCCAAGGAGCAGGTCAGTTGAGTAAAATGAGATGCCGTGCTCTTCCATGTGGTCCGAGACATCACATACTCTTAAACTATCCTCAAACTCATGCCACATAGGCGATTTGTCCACAATCAAGAGATAACATGGTTAACAGGGAAGTGAGTCTGAACCTTAAGCTGGGAACTGATATTTCAGCTTACTTCTCCCATTATCAGCCTTTGTTCTGAAGCATCACTTCCAACTGATCCATATAAGAGAGCAGAAATCTGAAAAGCTCAACTCCCCGTTGACAATATGACCAAGCAGACCTTTTTGTAGGCATCAATTAAACTTGCAGCTCCCCTCGGTACCACTTCTCTCAGTATCTGGACTTCTCTCCCTGCTTCCCACAGGTATCCATGGAAAATGAAAGTCTTCTACACTTCTTTCTTAAGCCCTTTCTCCCCTGCTTCCTTCAGCACAGGTACATCCTTTTGGCACCTGTCCAGGCCCATACCAAGATCTGCCTACAAGGTACCTAACTCTTAACACAGCGGTAACGCTCGAAATAGAGGCAGCCTGCAGGGAAGCCAGCTATTAAGCTCTGCAGCAAGTAGGGTAATTACAGTGAAATAATGACTCACGCACGGTTTTCCACTATGGACAAATGCACCATCTCTTTAAGGCTGGAGTTTTCCACAGGCCTCTCAATGCAAATGCCAAATATTTCATCATGCTTTTCTCTTAGCCTATATCTCACTGCAGCTATGGCTTGGAACGAGGCATATAGCAGCAAACCAGAGACTTGGCACACACGGGGCTACTCACTGGCTTTCCTCATGCATATGGTTTATTTTTCCCTGCTATGTCAATCCTTATAGGGCTTTACCTCTACATCTGCCTCCTGGGAGCCTGCTAGTTCAACTGTTACGGGGAAGGTGCAGAGCAGTGAGGAAGGATACAGTTTTCCTTTTTGTGCTTTTCAAATTGCAGAAATCACCTCCATACTATTAATTAGAGTACTTAGACAAGCCCCTGCTGCATCAAGCCCTCCAAGCAGATACTGAACAGGTCCAGGCTTTGAGAACTGTGGCACATACCAGAGTTTTGACTATTCCAGGTCAAATGCCTTGCATGGTAACCTTCTCCAGGCTGGTCTTATTTCATTAATGTCTTGTGTTCTGCTGCAAGCATGGATATGGATAGTATTTTTCCTGAAGGTGACAAGGAAGAAGACACAAAAGGCAAGAGGAAGCAAGAAGGTCACAGCAAGTCTTGCTGGTTTTCATATTTTCTTTTCGAAAGCACCTGATTTACAGTTTTATCATTTGTGATGGAGAAAGCAATTTAAAAATAAAGCAGAAACAGTGACTGATTGAGACTTCTTGTCTGAACAGAATCCACAACACACATCGGCAGTGCACGTGGTAGCCAGGGGAATCCAGACCAGCTTTACAAGCAGTGGAGAAGGCTGCAGGATGGGAAAGGGATGCTGGTCCTCATTCCTGAATGTTACTTCTCTGTGGAAGGTGGGGACTGCTTTAGGAGTAGCATATCCGTGCACGTTCAGGAATATACATATACATACATGGGTGCACCAACACTGCCAGGAAGGACGGGTAAACCTTTTGATTGTTTTCTTTCATGTGCTTTCTCTAGCTATTACAAAGCATACATAAAAAGAACAGTTATTACCATATGGAAAGATCACAACATCAGTCTTTAAGCCAGAACGATGAGTCCTGACATGATCATTACTGTAAACAGCGCTTTTTAGCGGTGACTTCTCTATAGGGCTCACCGGACGTAGATGCGAGAAGGCCATGTCACATCTTACTGTTTATCAGGGAAGGACATGCAGAGAAAAAGTCCAGCTCCTTTTCCAGCTCCCCTGCTGTGTTAGGAACGTCCAGAATCGGTTTGATACAACTTTCACTAATAACAAGGAGGAAGTCAGCAAGAATATTAAAACAAATATTTGGACAACTTCTCAGGAGGTGAACAAAAATAGCACTTAGAGAAGGAGAACACTCTTTTTTCCCCCCGCATCTATATCACAGTTGGTAATAGCAATTTTTCAGTGTCAGAGTTCTGTCTCAACTGTTCCTTATTCCTTGTTTTATCCTGATTGAATGAGAACAAACGTATCTTATCTTCCCTCTTTAAAATGCTATATAGTATCCTTCCATAGTGCTGACAACATCACTGTTACTCTCCAGCAGTTCCAAGACACGGTGCATCACCACTTCAGCCAGGCTGGGGTTGTAGTTCTGCCGAACACAACCCAGGACATGAAGAAAGTGGCAGCCTTTTTCAGCATCTGCAGGAAAAAGATAATAAAAAAGGAAAATGTAGCCAGGCACTGAGGAAAGAACTCCGTCTAACTGCTTCAACTATTATAATGCAAATTAGTTGCAAGTAAACAAACAGCTATCAGATGCAGAATGCCTTAAGTACTAAAGCAGAGATGCTCATATTCAGAGGGAAGGGATCCAGTCTGTGCCTACAGTTCTCCAGTTACCAACTGCTCCCACTGACTTCGCTGGGAAGTGTCGGGGCTGTAACACTAATCATGACTGTGAATGATAATTAGTCTTGCAAACAGTGCTCATACGGAACAAGCTCGACAGTCCACCTATACAAGCCATCCAGTTTCTGCAACTGCAGTTCGTCGTGAACAGAAGAAACCAAAAGAAAATCCCTTTGCCTGTATCCAGCATTACAAACGTCTGGAACAGGAGGCAGGCCCGTGGCCAGATGTGACTACTTGCCCAATACTGTCATCTTGTGGAAGAACTGTCACAGTGCAACTTGTGTTCTGCTTGCGATGCAATCCCATTCCTACACCTCAAACTTCTCAAACAACTACTGGAGTAGAAAGTCACAGAATTTCGGTATCAAGTTTTATCTCATTTTAAAGGGAACAAACCCTGAAAGTGTACATTAAGGCAGAAATATAAAAATAATCCCCTTTCCTAGAGAGCAAGTCAGAAACAGATGTCCTTAATGACTGCAGTACAGCATGCAGCAGCTACTGTGTACCTGATGGAGCCATTAATTGAAGCTCAGCTGTCCCTACCGACAATTTCTCCCCCACAGACCCTGTAAAGTCACCATCAGTGCTGCAGGATCCCAGTCTTTCCCCCAAGTTCTCAAAACAACAGAGATTGCTCTCCTCCATGGCTAAAAATGGAAAACTGGCATAAATGAAGCACATTAACACAAGTGACTTTCCTCCACCTCAGCCCTCAGCTCAGATGACATAAGGTAAGTTTGAAACAGCTAGTGAGAAATTTGCATGAAGTTCTGAGGCCAGGAAGATCCCTGTCCTATTTTGCTGCTGCTTTTGGTTTTATTTTAGCAAAACTCTAACTCTAGAATTAGCTAACCCCCAGAATCGCCTGAGAAGCCACTGAGATAAGTCACAGGTAGATAGGATGTGGCACTGTGTACTGGTGTACACTTCAGCCTAACTCCTATCAGACTGTAATTCAGGCAAGGATACTTCTTCAGAAGTCAGTGGCTCAGTGTGACGAAAGGCCTTTGTGGCTGGAAGAAAATACATTCACCACCCTCGGATGGATAAGCGCAGAGAACAGAACAAGGTGTCTACCTGCTCTTAGTGACTGCTGCTGCAAACAAAGTGGGTAGCTGCATTTTGGATTAGTCACAGCTTTGTCATAAGACGGTCAGAGTGCCCATCCCTGATCTACAGTAAATTAGCTTAAGCCCTGATGAATTAGATTAGTGACTCAGGTATTACCCAATAGTACAATACATCTTTTGTTCTAGATGCTGGTAGAAAATGGCATTTTGGGGTAATCGCAGGTGTGTACAATAAATAAGTAGCTCAGATACATTCCTAGGCTACAACCCAAGTTAGAGGGAATACACGCTCTGCCGTGGCGTGATGCTGTTTTTCACTGACACAATGGGCTTTAGCGTTCGTCTGTGATCTCAGGTAATCCAGGCTGTGATAAACTGCCTTGCCTACTGATAGAAGAGGGGACAGGGTTAGAGAGCAACTGCTTTTTGCCTATTGTGGACGTGTGGCACAGAGGTCCAGTTGGACACATTACATTTAACTTCAGGTAGTTTGGGCTTTATTCTCTCCACTATTAGCCTCATCTAAGCCTGAAACCAGAACAAATGCGCCAGGAAAAGAAACAAGTCTGGATTAAGTCTACCGTTTTGCAGTTCAGTCTGGAGTCCAACTATCCTGTCACCCTTGTCTGGCTGTCTGAAGCCTCTAGATAGACCCAGAGTGGACTCATATAAGGGCACTTCAGATCAGGCTGTTGGGAATTACAATTAGAACCAAGGACTAGGATTGTAGTGTTGATATATTACAGATCAGGGTTTGTGGAGCTCAGACTAGTCATGCTGAGGGTTTTTTTGTTTGTACAATAGTTCCAGGCAGCTGGGTTGGGCCTGAGAGTGTGTCACAAGAAATGATTGGGGTGAGGCATTGCCTTGAAAGCTAGCAGAGAAGTAGTTGATTTGGATAGAAGAGTTTGGTTTATCATAAAAACAGTCTTACTGTCGTGGAAGATTAACGTTGCTCTTGAAGGAAAACGGGTACAAATTTATTGCAATAACCAAACAAAAGCCTTTGAGGTACTAACCATGTTCCTTTTTTCTCACCAGGAGCCTGCTCGCTAATCAAGGCCAAGCGGGTGGCTGTACCTGCCCATCGACAGCAGAGGGGGCCCGACAGTAACAGTGAGCTCTGTGCCATTGCATCATTCAGGGACAATAAAATATTCAAAAGTATCCTGCTGCTTTTGACCGAAGCTTTTTGGTTTTCCTTCTCAAAGTCTTCTATTACCAGTGACCAGAACATTGAAACAGTCCTTCTGAAAACCACCAGAGGAAGAGAGACTTACGTGGAAATTGGGCTTTTTACAACAGGAAAGTAAACAGATGGAAAGCTTCAAGGAGAGCAAGAGGCTCTGTAAAGCAATTGCTATTTTTTCCCTGCTCAGTATGAAAAAAAATAGCTTTGAGAACTCAGGGCTCTGCAAAGTTTTCTCTGTAACTACCTACCAGTTTCTATCTGCTGTTGACTGGAAGAAAAAACTTAACCTCTGGTGGAGCAGGGAGAGAGTACTTCACTGTGACAATGCACACCAGGCCTGGTGTCCTGCATCAACTACATACATACAAGTTCTGGTTTTATAGTTGCCCAATTAGGAAACAAAATGTGTTTTCAAAAGAACTTGCTGATCTGTAAAATGGGCAGAGAAATGATTTGCCTTTTACAGAGAAGGTGTTTGCATTTGTTAATGGATAAAAGATAACAGAAAACATATTGTAATTTGTTGCACTGAAACAGCCTCCAGCAGCTAAGCTCATCTTCAACTGCTTGCCCTGTAACAGCTACTCCCACCAACCCCCCAGAGAGACAAAACTTTATTTCCACTTATAAACCATGTTAACAGCTGCGCTATTGCTCAAGATAGCCAGCTGGAAACTCAAAAATCATTTTACTTTGCTCACCCTTTTTTCTCTGCAGGATAACCATCACAGATCAGGTCCTACAAGCGCCATCGTAATTATGATGGTATAAGGAGAAAAGCAATTTAAGAGTATATGCTTTATATTCTAGACATTCTTTACTATATTTTATAAATAGCTGCACTCCAGCAGCAAGTGATCCCTGCTAACATGTTCTGCCCAATGAATTGACAAACCCTGTATCAATGTACCTGTGTAATTAGCAGCCACTCAAGTCAAGCACTAGCCGTTGCAATGACAGTAAGATACAATATGCTTCAGGAACAGGATAACTCAGAAGCCAGACAAGGGATATTACATGAAAAGGAGTGGATTTTGTTAGATTGAAATCCCTATCTGTGAAAAACAGCCACTCGAACTCTGCACTTGCTTAAAACCTACAGCGAATATCCTACTGACATAAGTGAATGTTATTGTTGGCTTAATGGAGGTGAGGATTTCACTTTTCTGTACAACCGCTTTTGTGTCAACTCCCATGTAGAAACTGAACTAGCCAGATCTGCCACCTACCCGGAGCGCAAAGCAACTGTTATTAGTTGCTGACCTAACCTCACTGCATTTGGTTCCTCCCAAAATCTATGTACACTCAAAAGATACAGATCTTAGATAATGGCTGCTCATTTCACATCTGAGAGGTTGCTTCATTCTGGGCACATGTGCTCTCTCTCTCTCTGCTCATAGGAAACTGCTCCTGCACTTCTGCCTTTAGGTACACTGATGAGCTACACAAGCAACTTAGCTTCGAGTTCAAGGGTAAGGACAGGAAGTGTACCTAATCCAGCAGCAGGAGGAGAGATTGTCATCGACATATCAGCACCAGCTCACCAGAAACCTGACCACACCAGTACTTACGCCTGGGTTTTCGGCAGTCCTCTTTAACCACATCAAGGGTCACTTTAAGCAGCTCCTTATCGTGGTCAGTCACCTGGAGGTAACGGAAGAAATTGAAAATTTATAGTAGTCTATTTCACAGTAAATGGAATGGATGTTAAAAAGGATGTATCATGGCCATACATCAAGGCCATGATGTATTCTAAACTTAGATTTCCATAACTACAGTTAGCAAGATATGCTGCCTCCAAGATCAATAACGCATGTTAAATCTTCAGTTATCCTTTTGAGCAATGTTAGCAGAATTCAGGAGTTAGGAGAAGAACATGAGACACCAGAATTCAACCCAAAAGAGGGCATCCAACTCAATGGAACACTGAGTTTTAACCTAAACCTGATAGAGACCTGTCCCAGTCTTCAGTGTGCTCTGCCACATCAGCATACAGTTAAGCAACCTCTGTTGAACACAGACTGCACCTAGGATACAACAGTGCTGAAGCTCAGCTTGGTGGGTGACGGAGAAGTAAAAACAAGAGTAAAGAAAGCCGTAGATAGATAAGCCTTTGGAATAAACAGTCAGCGTTCGGAGGTCCAGCTTCCCTTCCTGAAATACTTCTACTCTGAAACTATAAAATAGCCATACCATTGTATATATTTGCAATCACAGCTCAATTCCTTACATGGTACAAGTCCTTGGAGCTACCGGGTTTCTGGAAAACCACTCCTTTTTCTTGTAGCATCGTTATTGCTTCCTTAAAAACACTGTGAATCCTTTTGGAGCTGGAGTCACTTTTTGAATTCACCTGCATGGGAAGAAACGGACAAAGCAGATGGTGAGAAATCTCAGCCCAAATAAAACTGATGGGAAAAGCTCCAGACAATTTCAAGAGCAAGAGAACTTCATGCCATTTTCTTCCATGTTTTTCTTTATTTGGTAAGTCACAAATCTTATTTGTTACATGTGAACCAACCTGTTAACTTAATCAGTTACATATGAACTAAACAACACGTCAGGCTTAAAAAAAATAAATACCAGAAGCTTGTGGTTTCTGCAGAATTGCACGATCTCCTGTGTTTTTTTGGAAGCCCTCTTCTTCTGAAATAGGCCTGTGATGCTTACAGAGAATTTGACTATTTAGCTCATCAGCTTTGATGGTATTTCTATGTTGTTTCCTGGGAATGAAGGGTATATGGGAAGAAGATAGGAAGATCAGAGCTTTGTAAGGTGATATTCAAGAGGAATCCAAGTGCCGGGAACTGGATCTCCGTCTCCTGATATCAAACTGAGGCTGGGTCCAAAGAAAAGAAGGAAACTGGTAAGAATAATATTTGTTTCTTGTCCCCTGCTTTCCAAATTTATACAAACATTTTAGTCATGTTTTTAAGAGTCTCTCCACAGCCCTGATGAAATGTAAAGAGACAGAGCATGCAAGAAATTAAGACAGATATTTGAGATAAGGAAACAAAGGATGAAGGTTAGAAGGCAGGTGGGAAATAAGTCTCGTGTGAAGGGTTCAGGACACTGCTAGCAGAGTAGGAAATAAAAAAAGGGGGGGGGGAAACAGGGAAAAGCAGGGGTTGTTTGGAGATAGAGCAGAGCTAAGACAGTGGAATGACAGCTGGGGAAGTGGAAGGAAATAAAGAATCAGCTGTGGAGAGGAGAACATACGGGTAGATAAGGACAAGACCATTACATTCTTTCCCATCTTTATCTGTCCCACTGTTTCAACCTTCCATTTATCTACAAAGGCCACTTCATTCCCCAACTGTTGTTTCCACATCTGTTGGGAACACTCCGTGCTCCCTGTGGTTCCCTTTGAGAACAGAGCTGAACTGCTTCCCACAAGCGAACATGTGATGAATGGAACCAGACCACACCAGAGCAACCAAAGCAAGATTTGCCAAGCCATTTCTTCAACTGTCACCATAAACGCTCCCATCCCATCCTGAGCAGAACTATCAGGCTTCGTGTATCCTACTTCATTCACCAGGGGAACTCACAAAAATGCTGGGAGTGAAACAAGCAACCATCGTGCACCAGAGTCGATTCACATGGACACGTGGTGACAGACATCAGGTTAGTAATGGGAGAACGTCCCTTCACAAAGCGTTACTTCCATCCATCTGTAAGGCTCAAGTCCAACTCAGACTAGCTCTAAGCCTGGGAATTGACGTGCCTGACCAGGAATGGTTTAGGAGATCCAACAGAGATATTGGCATTAGCATGCTGTACAATTTTCTCCATGCCCTTCCCCTCAGTGTTTCAGCAGGCCATAATCACAGCTCTCTCTCTCTCTCTCTCTCTCTCTTTCTGTCCAACAACAGCAAACTTTTTCCTCTCAAATCGTTAGTCAAAAATAATTACCTTATAGTCCAAGACAATTACCACAGAAGAATAGCTATTATTCTCCATCTTTATTTGGCTTCAAGTTCTCTCCTGTTACAGAAGGACTTTACTGTGTGAATGTTTGCTTGTCCCCCTGTCCACCACAGATTTTTTTTTTCTCCAGGACAAGAGGCAAGGGGCACAAACTGAAATGCAGAATTTCCAGCTGAATATGAGAAAACACTTGTTTGCAGTGAGGGTGACAGAGCAGAGCACTGGAACAGGTTGCCTGTGGAGTCTCTTACTGTGGAGATATTCAAAACCCACCTGGATGCCATTCTGTGCAACGTGCTCTAGGTGATCCTGCTTGGCAGGGGAGCTGGACTGGGTGATCTCCGGAGGTCCCTTCCGACCTCAACCATTCTGTGAAAAGCACGTTCTCGTAGCTGTATCTAAACTGAAGAGGCTTTGCCTCTAACAAATGCAGGAATAAATCCTCAAGAACATAAGAAACTGCTAGCAAAGCAACCACCTCAAGACTCTGATCAATTTTTAATGTGAAAGCAAACATTTGGCGAGGGGAAAAAAAGATAAAAATATCTCCAAAGAAGCAGGATAATTATTCAGTTTGGCTTAACACTGAGATCCCGTCAGAAAAGGGAGATAATTAAAAACAGACTCCGTGTGAACTGACACACAGCTCTGCCTGGATGGATACTGAAACAGAATCACTAAGAAAGCAAGTCAGGAGACTGACGGAGAGAAGGCAGAGAGGCAGACTTGGGAGTGAGAAAATAAGGAAGAAGCTGCTACATATCAGCACCCTCTCATATGTGCTGCAGAGTCTGAAGGAAAGGGCTCTGTGGGAGAATTACCTCCAAAAAACAGATGAGGGCTCTTGCCCTATCCAGAGGGCACTATCCTGAAATGATGGGAACAGTTTTTGTGTTTTTGTTTTCTAGCATGCTCTAGAACATGCTTCCGCCTCTCTAGCCCTCTGAGTAAATGAACAACTTGACAAGTTCTTTGTGAACACCACCTAAAGTTATTTGATCTGTTCTCTTGGTCCACCCAAAACATCTCCAATTTCTCATCCTGCAGATCCAAAAGTCAATAGCCTGTCTCCCTAATACCTCACCTTTATGCCAAACCAGACCCTCTTTTCTTCTGGACTTGCACAATCCCCTGAGAGCCAACATACACTGAAGCTTAGGATTTTGCCTACTTAGCAGAGATCTAGAGGGGGTTGAACATAGGCAGAAGAAATTTGGGACTATAAAATCCTACCTGATTTCACATTCCTGCTTTTATTTCAGGAGGAGATGGAGAAATGCTTGCATTTCAACAGTTACAAAGATGTGTTTATAGCTGTTAACATAGTTCCTTCCAAATCACAGCTTATTAACCATCACTTTACTTTTACAAAGCTTATTATCCAACAAATTCAAAGCATTTGAAGGTATTAGGTAGTTTAAATGCTGTTCCAAAGCACTAGTGAGATTTGATTCTTGATTTTCAATTTCCCTCTCGCAACATTCACAAGTCATTTTTCAAAGTGTCTCCCTTCAAGCATGCCTTAAGTCTCAGGTTTCCTGAAGTGCTGACAGCAGGGGTTCTCCCTGTCCCTCTCAAATCAGATCCTTTTTAAATAAATGAAGCTGGACATTCAAACACAGGACCACCCTAAAATCATTCATCACTTTTGCAAAGCTCAGCCCCCACACCTCGCTTGGAGAAGCAACTATTGAATAATGATTTATCATTACCCCCCTCCCAAGTTCAGCCATGGACTCTAGCAAAGCTAACAGAATACATGTCTCCAGAATTAAGTCAATATTTTAACCAACGTAGTTTAACCACATAGTTTAGTGGGCTGGTGCTGTGCAACCAATTATTCTCAGGCCTTTAAAGCAAAATAAGCCTCCTGTACAATCAATAATAGGTCAAAGAATGAAGTGGCACAGGAATTAGTTTGAACGCTGAAAGTATGTAACCTTTGGCTCATTACAAATCACAACACACCCTGACGGTGTTAAAGTTTCCTGGTATAACCACACACGTGATACTACTCATGGAAATTGCCCTTTGCAATTTCTCACGCAACATTTAAGCCTTGGTTTAGACAGGTGATAATTTTAGTAATAGTGATTCTGGATGTGTCAGCCCTGGACTCCTATAATAAGCATTGCAATATACGTATTTAAAGTGGCAGTGAAGCTTCCTGAAGAGGCAGGAAGAGAAGAAAATAGCATCAAGAATGTATAATGCAAAGCACTGTGTTACAGCTACAGCACAACGTACATGGCTGGGGTAAGTGTAACACTGTAAAACTCCCTCCTTTTTCTACTTGTCACTGCTGACCTTGAGATAATATTCAAATCAAGTGAAGTACAAACAGAAGAGTTTGGAAAGCATTACTAAGTCCAGGCGAGTGACGTGCACAAGCTAGAATGATAGGAAAATTGCACACGCTATAGCTAAGGCATGGAAGGAGTACATAAAAATGGTTGATCAAGACTGGCTGGTTGCAAGTCAAATTTATTCCAGATCAGAAACTGGATGGATCAAGTTCACATGAACTTTTTTTTTCTCTAAACAAACAACAACAAAAAGCCTAACCATTAATTGTCTAAGTTCAGTAAGTACACTCTTTGGGTTCTGTAATCACAAGACGACTTTTCCTTTCTTCTTGCTTGTAGTTTTCCCTGTGGCACCCACCCCTTCAGACTCAAAAGACATTTGTTTTAAGGGAAAGGCTACCAATTAGGAATAGAGGGGACACTGGTTATGTGAAATAAAGCTTTACTAGATTTAAAAATCAAAACAGCTTTGTTAATTTGTAATTATTTTTAAAAACGTCGAGCTCTCTTACCCATCCTCTGTAACTATAAAACTAAAAGTTACCTAGTTAGAACAGAGGACATGATTTAAGTTTTGCCACGTGCACCTGCTAGAGGGAAATGTATTCTTCTGGAGGACCAAATGATTGCACTGCTGGGGAACCATTAGGACTGGAACTAGATCTCCTAGAACACGTGTGGGACATGGGCAGGGTTTAGATACAGCAACTCTGAAAAGGATTAGATACAGCAATCCTGAAACAGAGGGATGCTGCCTACCTCAGCTACCTCCTTCCATCTTCACCCCCTGTTCCACTCCACTGCCAGTGATTCCATAGCGGCTCACCACCACCCTGGAGGAAATTTTCCACGAGAAGATACCCTCCCATGTTGATAAACACTGTGCAAATACTTTAAAAAACGGGAAAGAGATGAAGGGAGTGCACCACATCTCCTAGAAGCACAGAGAAATGGAGAGAAAGTCAAGGAAAGAGTTTACACAGCAACTGTGCTACAACACTGGAAACAGTAGAAAATGTAAGAGACCAATTATTCATCAGAATATCCCATCACAGCCAGGAAAAGTGCAAGAAGCGAGCAAGTGCGTGTATTGTACTGTGGCTTAAGGCTTACAGTTTGCTCCACTCGCCTATCTCACGCCTTAATAGGCACGATATAAAATCATTATACACGGGTGGGACCTTTCATTCTTTTGGTTTGAGGGCGATGTAAAACAGAAGACTACACAGGGAAAAACAAAGGAAGAAGTAGAGAAATCAGATCGATCATTTATTTTTGTGGATCAAACTGGGTACTCGACCCTTTGCCAATAATGGGAAGTGACGTCTTCAAGGGACAGGGCAGAGGAACAACAAAATACATTTCCAGAGCACTACTGGGAGTACTCTCAAGGCATTCAGGTCACTTGACAACTGAATGTTCTTTCTTATGCAAAGAGATATAATCCTCTTTGCAAGGAATTAATACCAAAGGGCAATGGAGAGAACTGCAATTTCTAAATAAGCATCTGTGTGCCCAGATTCCTGGGACATATACTCACACCCTTGCATCAGGGTCAGGAGCAACAGCTACTAATTAAGATAGTTCCTCATGACTACTAGCAAGGCTGATGCTGTGGGGAGCCGGGGAGGAGGGATGGAGGTGCCTTTCTGTTTGCTCTACACCAGTTCCTTCTTTAAATGGCTTTGCAAGTCACTCATCTTAATCTTTCTATAAATGCCGAAACTTCAGAGACGGACATTTCCAGTATTAGTCACAATGACCACTGCTTCCTTTTATGTAAAGTGCCTCAGGACTTTCAGTCCTGTTCCAGCTGGTTTAGAAAAATACCCTTTTCCACGTTGGATTTTCTAGTATCAAACGTTTCAGTTATAAATCATAGTAGCTCTTGTCCTTGCTTACACCCGTGATCATTTTAAAGCCAACAAACCAAATAAAAGCCTTTAATAAAAACAAGCAGCAGTTATCAGACGCAGTTCACTGAGGCAAACAAGAATCGAGCTACTTCTTATCATTATTTGGCCTCATTCACAAGGAACATTTGTTTTTAAGTAGTAAATTAATATTACCTACTAACATAATGTAGCACTTCTAACAGTGCATGTCTGGATCAGACACCGAAAATGACCACCATGAATTTATTTCTTTACGGAAAACCAAAAAGCAAATGAGTCATAATGCTCTGGATTCCTGTTTCAGTTGCTGTTGGTAACTTGCTAAAATCCATAACTCTTAGTTTTGAGGAAGCTTACGACTTCACACCTGTTGAGAATCTGGCTTGTAATTTATCCAAATAACAAAGTAATATAAAACCATTTTACAAAATGTTTTTTGTTCTATCCTTTTGTAGTAGGTCAAGAGCGTACTGTCTCACTGGGAAGCAAAAAACCAATTTGGGTACATGCAGTTGCATGTGAACTGATATAATCTAAATGCCACCTTCTGACTCTTTCAATCATGACCTTTCACAACTAGGGATGTCCAACAACAGAAGAGTTTAATAGAGCATTTTACATTCACTCATTATAATCTCCTATTGAAAGCCGTGTCTATACTAGTATATTGTACTTCAAATGAGAAATAAGGCAAAAAATTGTCCTCCCTTCTCCTGAGCAAATTCAGAATCTCAACTGAACCTCCTCTGAACCAAACAGCTCGAGTGCCTTGAAGAGATCAGTGACATTTTTCACAGATCTAGGTAAGTCAGTGCACATTGCATACTGTAAGGTTACTCGGCCCTAATATAATAGAATTTTCTTGTGGTTTTCTTCAGTCCAGCTTTAAATATCCCAGTTGACAAGGCTTCTCAAGCCATGTAAATAATTCATGCATAAAGCTAACAATGAGGAAAAAGGACTTACAGTTTTTGAATCCTCTGAATGCACCAGTCTCTCATCTGATTGTTTAGAATTCATGGCATTATTTTCCCTACCAAAAACTTGAAACAGTCACAGTCACTCACCTGACAGCTGGGACCAGAGAGCGGCCCACCAGCCAGGGACACCAGAGCATCAATCATTTCCAGCTCCTGTTGGTAAAAGGTCTGAATTTTGTTTTCTAGTAGGAAGTCTTTCACTTTCTCATGCAGAATATAAATTGAGAAATCCAAACCCTCTGGGCCACTACAACGATACAGAGAACAGGTTAAAAGGCAAGAAATATACTATCGATATTTTTAGATCACTTGCTTAATGTTAGCTTGGTAGACAGGTTTTCAAAGATCAAGAGGTATGTTATCGTCCTTAAAGAATTTGAATCTAAACCCTGAATTAAAACAGACCATTTAAAAACACATTGAACATCCAGCTGTTCCTCTTCAATCGTTTATTGTAACAGTGTTGGGATTTTAAGATCTGCAGTCTCTAAAACTGCACTACACGCATCAGGCCTGCCCATAAGTATCCAGCTACCCTTAAACTGAATACAGTAACGTGTGTTTGAGTTAGTTTGAGGTTATACAATCACCATTTGCAGACAACAAGGGCAGCAGATTCAGGAGCATTTTGATTGATGAGCTCTTTATACTCATATGTAAAACAAACTCAGCCAAGGCTGCACACCCATTTAATTTGTTGATCTCACCTGCAAGTCTTGCTCCAGACTCACTCCTTTAAGAGATGCAAGAGGCCCATGCACAGTATTTTACTACCTTCCTAGTATTCATTTTAGTTCAGCTTTATGCTTCTTTTCTCAGATTATGAACAAGTATCTCATCTGTATGGATCATCAATTATTTAGGAGAAAAGACTGCTACTAAATGCTTGCGCAGAGTCTAAATCACAGTGGGGCCGTTCTATCTTTCTCCACAGTTAAATAACAAATAAGCAATAATAAAAGCCTATGCTTTGCCTTTAGACCAGTCTGGATACCACATTTACCTCTGTTCCTCCCCCGGGCTTTGGAAAGGTTTATCGTAAACTTCTCTATAGAGACAAGGGAGCTCCAACATTCTTGAAATCTGAACATCACACACAGGATCATCCACTTTATCTGGAGCGGAAAAAAGAACACACAGACTCGTCTTTTAAACAAACATACCTGAGGCAGCACAATGGGGTTTCACATGCCAGTATTAAATCGGCAAATTTTGTTTGTTGCTGTTGTTATGAAAACAAAACCACAAAGGTCACTCCCGCTTTCATGGTTTACAAGGTGGTAAATGACCGGTGTATTGCAGACTACGCTTTTATCTGAAAACTTATTTAACTGGAACTTGTGACCTACATTTTACCTTTCAGCAGCCTTTACACATTAAATGAAGTTAGCATATAGTAAGGAGTTTTGTTTGTGCCAATCTGAAAGCAATTTAGAGGCCATTTGAACTGCGCAGCTCTCCTTTAATGAAACAATGGCATTGTTACCAACCCTTGAGTGGGTTATATATTCATAAAACTTCTGTTGGGAAAGGAGGGTTGACTTCCCTCTCAGATTTTAGCTACAGCTGAAATAACTATAAATTTTCTATCTGAGCTGCACGAGGCTTTTAAAAGACAGGCTTCTCCAGTTACACAATAGCACAGGCACTGAGGAGAATAGATGTTATGCAACTGGAAGCTCCTGGGATACAAATAATGGACTACTGTCCAAAGAGCTGTCGGATATGTGCCAGAGCGACAATGAGGAATGCTTCTCAGTCATTCTGCAGAGCCAGATAGTTTAGGAAAACTTGGGCTTTAATGTAAAAATGGGACAATAAGTTGCTGGCTGCCCGTGGAATGGATTATATGGGCTGCAACAAACAACTGTTCCTTCAAAGCAGCAAAAACTCTTGATTAAGTGTGACACAGAAGGTCATCAATTCCCTTCCTATGAGTCTTGGTTGTTCTGCTTCAACACAAATAAAAATGAAGAGCAATTCACTATCACAGATACCCAATCATAATATCTGGACAACCTTCTTGTCTGCATTCTGGTCATCTGTAGAGGTTATTCCAGGAACGCCCCATTTACAGGCAGTCTGATCCCACATGTTAAGTAGTGTATTTTCTAACCTTACACTGCTAAAATTAAAATAAAGGCATACAGAAGAAAATCTCTTCAGAAAAATGAGATGCCAGAAAACAAAATGAAAATTATTCAATTAATTACGTAAAGCTTGAGTCTTCTTATAAATTCAGACAACCAGGTTACATACGTCACAGATGGGTAACACTCACAAAAACACGAAGCCTGAATTTCTCTTTGTTGCCGGTAGGTTCGGATGTAACCTCTGACCCTGACAACATCCCCAATCACCAGCTTGGTTTTCTGGCTCACGGTTTCCTGGAGTTTCTTCATCTGTTCAAGCACTTTAAGACTGCTGAGTGTGCTTGGACAGCCTGTAAGAAAAGGTGAGCAGATCAGGCACTGAATACATACGCATCACAGCAGTCATATTGCTAAAAAAGGGGCAACATCCCAAGCATCACACCATCTGGCCAGCAAAACTTTTAGATACCAAAGATAGTTTATTGAAATAGTTCACCCAGGGAAGATGTATAAGGCTACAGATACTGATTTATCATTGAATATGTCACAGATAGGTTGAAATTTGAAATATTAATTGGAAAATTAAGAGTGATTTTGTCATACTAAAAGGGAGAGGGGAGGAAAAAAAGGTCAGCTGAACATTTTATGTAGAAGAAACGTGATTCATCTGAGGTGAGGCCAAAGGACCCATGTGATGCAATTTGATGTCCACGCTGAGATGAATGCAACTTGACAGAACTTCACGTTTACGTAACACACCTTTGCAGGAGGGTAATTTTTCCCTAACTGAAAAGCTGACTAATGACCCAGGAAGCCCTGATTATGATTACAAAAGGTGGGAAGAAAATTTCCTGTGCCTTTGGGAGCTGTTTTCTTTAGCAGACACAAATTATTTCCATCAATAGAATAATGCTCATTCAGTCAGTACTGATGTACAAGTAAAATAAGAACACAAGGCTGAAACAAGCACTCTGGGTCCTCACTCTGTGTCAGCCAGTATTTCATGCAATTTCTTTCATGAATTTAAGTTCTTCACAAAAATAAACCTGATTTGATTGTGGGTCCCCATGACTCTTCTGGAAAATTTCTCTAAAAGCGAGAAATGTCTTCTAAATTCCAGTGTCGTAGGGACCTTTCATACCACTTATCATATTATTGTTAAATGTAAGCTAGTATGAATCGTGTGTATATAAAAAGGCTTGTTCCACAAATATAAACAGTTTTTAACTTTGATATCATGCTTTTCCCTCACCATTTTATGTAGTATATATGTAAATGAATAGCAACATTGATTTCAGCAGTGTTTTATCAGCTTCTAACTACTACAGGGGCTTTCAGAAACATCCAAATTAGAAATTATCTTATAATTTGATCTACAAGGAGTACAGGAAAAAAGGTAAGTAGAAAGCTAGACACTACCGAGTTCTTCTGTTATGAATGCAAGATTAACTTCATTTCAAATATACAATTTTTTTGCACATTTAGAACTGTTCAAATCATAAAAACACCAACGGCATTGCTCTTTCTATTTTAAAGCTACTTTTGAATTCACCACTAATATCATAGTGCATGAACAGGAGGAGAATATGAATTTGAACAAGAGAAAAGAAGGGGGATCCAGAAACTACTGTATCACAAGGGTGGGGAACACAGACCAAGCTGCTTTGAAAAAAGAAGATGATTCTCTAAAAAAAATTCACAGCACGGAATTGAAGCGTAAGGAGAAGGCATGACAGGTCATAACGCAGTGTTTATGTTTGCATCACTGTTGGCAACAGCACAAAAACTAACATGAAGCTCCCAGAATGGCCCAGGCTGTAGGACGTGGTGGCATAAAATAATAATTTTAAAAGTAAGTTCCATTTGCTCTTCTGCAAATTTGATCATTTACTAAATTACTTAAGACATAAGAAAACAGGAAAAAAAAGTACAGACAAAAGAGGAAATATTTATTTGATAAAATACCTGATAAAGATCTTTCTGCTACCATGGGATTTTTCCAGCAGACACAATTTATAACTCCAGTGCTATCATCCACTGTAAAAAAAATAAAAAATGCAAGAATTACAGGGAGCAAGAAAGCAGGTAGTGGAAAGCAGGTTCCAAGAAATGAAAATACATAGATATGTGGGGACATAACTGCCAAGACTATCTCAGTCCAACAAGTTTAAAAGGGAAAGTGGGTGCCCAGCTCCTATTTCTGCCTTTGAAATAATCGCCAGACTTGTTTGTGGCTGTAGCTCAGCACCAGATACAATGCCTGTGTCCACGGTCAGCAAAATAACAGGCGTCTCCTCAAAAAAATAAAATAAAGCTTTTACTTAAATTATGATGATTCACTACATGTACTGGGTACGAGAGGTTTCTAATTTAATTGCCAAAGTCAGAAAACAGATCAGTCCTGAGAGCTGAAGCTAGACAAATTCAAGCAGGAAACCAGGCACAAAGCACAGAAACTTTATTGCAGCAATGAGAAAACAGCACTTCAAGCTCGGGGGGTACAGTAATGTGATCAGACTGAGTGTCCTCCCTCCAGCTGCAGTTTTCACACTAATTAATATTGTGCACCAAGTCTGCTGGCCTTTCCTGTATAGGAAGATGATCCATAGAGCAGAAAGGCAGCTCCTCCAGCCAGGGAGGACAGAGGACGTGCTTGTGGTTCTGCCCTAGGCCAGGGATTCCCAACCTAATGTACCACTAGTGGCATGCGAGCCACTTCCTTTCAGAAAAAGCCTAACACCTCCTGAGCAAGGTAGCTGTACAGCTTTTCCTGTTTTGCTAGTACCTAGGCAAAATAAACTGTGATTTCTGCCCCGGGCACTATATTGTTAAAGACGGCAGAAAAATAAATAAATAAATAAATAAATAATAAAAATAATTTAAAAAATAGAAGAAAAATATAGACTATATGTGTGCAGGCAGCGTGCTCAATAACCACCCTCTAAACCTCTGCCTGTTAAACTACAGCGAGGATCCATTTCCAGTCCCGCTAGCACTCCGAGCACATTTCTCCTTGAGCATAACCAGCTCCAGTGCTGAGCTTCCACTCTTCACAAATTAGAATCCGCATTTTTCTTCTGATCCCCAAACCAGGTCCATGACTACAAAAGCATCGTTAATGTTTACCAGGAAGGTACTGATTGGTACCTGCGGTCGTTTCCTCTGGGAACCATAGCATCAAAGCAAAATGCCTCTGAATTGTCTCATGTGTTTTGAAACAATCTCCCTATCTGGGGGTCCGATTTCAAGTCATTGTCTTGTCTTCCTGTTTCCCAGTGGGTTTGCTGACCTAGTGTGGAAAAGGCACATTCCTAATAGCAAACACACAGCATTTATAAGATCCAAGCAATCCCCAATTCCATCACTAAAATTACGGTTGTTTTATTGCTTATCCCCCTTTTTGAGCTGCTGTGTCTGGAGCTATTTCATCAGCTTTAATTCTGCACCAGTAGAGATAACAATCTAGCTGGTAGGATTTCCTCTCCTTAGTACAGATAAAAACCAACTATTTTAGGAGGAGGAAGTGTCCCCATACACCATGCCAAGCCCTCGACGCCAGCCAGTGATGGCAGTAAGAGGGTAGAAGACGTCACCGTTATAGGTGATGCTCCAGCTAGAGACCAGCTGCAAGAGATACGCTTCCTAAGAAGCTTAGGAACAAACAAGACTGAAGGATTAGGAGGCCAGACTCCTCCTCCTCAATGTAACAGTCAAACACGGAGTCCTAAAGGGATTGACCTCGTCCTGACCACAAAGAGAATGCTGGTAGCAGAGCCAGGCACTGAAACCAAGTTTTCCCAGTTCACAAATAAAAGCTTTGAGCAAAAAAGACAAATAACTCCTGAACCACAGATGAATGCAAACTATTGCAATTGTATTCTAATTAGATGGGAAAATGTTAATCTCTTTTAAATGCACTCAGGGGGTCTACAAGCTTTTGAAAACTTCCTGTGCTCCCTGCTTCCCTTCCTCACGCCCTTGGGTTTAAACTTTTTTTTGACTCTTCGATTAGTTATTGTACCCATCTTGACACTTACAGATTAACTATTTGAGAAGCAGTCTTCTCAAAGTTACCTGGAAAATTAGGAGCTGTGTTTGCTTTTGTTTCTTTATAACAAAAAGTGTGTGCTTCTTGTAGGGCCTACGTGAGCCTGCTGAGACCCCAGTGAGATTTTGTTTGTTTGTTTTTAAGGCAAGTGTGAAACCTTTCAGAATGGCCCTGGAGTATAATGAAAATCACATCTGATAATGTTTGGTTTTATTAAAAAGGAAAGAAAAGGCCAGAAAGGTGCACTAACTAAAAATATGAGCCTTGGTTTAGGCTTTAATTAGATACCCTTTCCCTAACTGATTATAAAATAACATAATAAAAAAAAATCAAAATGTCAAAATTGGGTTTTAAACGGCATATAATTATTTATTGCTAAGAAAGAGAGATAATTCACTCTCGTAGAATTATTATTTTGCCACCAATGCTGGCTGGCTGGTTTTGCAGCCCAGAGAGGACTTAACACCTATATATATATATTCTGAAGTAAGCAGATAGGAAACGAGGGAGGGGAGATGGTGGCAGTGATACCAAGACATTTCAGATCTCTATCAGAGCAAAACCACAATGGGGCAATTGCTTGGTAAGTCACTTTTAAGCAGATGGAAAGTGAACAAATGCTGAGCAGCGCGCAGCACTCCGACCGATGCAGCACCTGCTCTGCGACACCAACCAGAGCCTGCTGAAGTGAGAGATGCCCCACGTTACAAGCAGGAAACGAAGAAGTTACAATTTTAACTTGGTGGAGTCAGCCTGCCTGAAAGCGAGGACAGGCTGGGGAGAGGCACCCTGGCAGGTAGCCTGAAAGTTCAAACCAGGAACTGGCGGAACAAAGAGCAGAGGTAGATGTGGAAGGACAGCAGGAAGGCAGGCTCACTGAGAGCTGTACTTAAAGGTTGGTTGATCTGACATTTAGGCCTGAATTCCACTGCTCTGCAGTTTTTTAATTTCTATTTCTCCATTTTCTGCCCCCGATCAAACACTTCCAACAAGTTTATGTCCAAACTAATGCTGAAGCTAGCATTACCCCTGGAACTGTTCTTGCCTTGGTCATTTAGATTATCTTCCTCTGTTCTCATGAAGTGATAACTGTATTTGCATACTAGTGCAACAAAAGAATAACAATTGGCATTCCATTTGTTTCAGCACTTCATCACATCACCAGCTACATCTCCATCTCTTAACTTAGGCTTCTGTTTAGCTTGTGCTACTACAAGTGTGAAAGGAACTCATGCCTTAAAACACCTGAACTTGATATTTAGCAAAAAGGCAGATTGAAAAAAAAAAACAAACCAAAACCTAGAAAATATCCCCTCTAAGAACCTTGCAGGGATACTTCTGCAGAGCAGAGACAACTTTAAGTGACCATGCCCAGTGTGGGGTACGCTACACGCACTAGCTGTCAGAGCTGCTCCGCAGCAGTATGATGCAACTGCAGGTGTTAAAGCTGGGACCTGGCTCTAAGCTGTCGATGGTATCTTCACAACATTCCTCTTAGGCAGGGAATTGATGCTGCCTCAATTTTGTAAGTAGCAGAATTGTGTACAAAGAGGCACTCGGTAACTTACCTCCATCAGGTAGAAACCCATGGTGGTGGAGACACTGGACACGGGTCCTTGAAATGCTTGGATAGTGTCCATGCATTGGGCTCCCCCTTCCTACCGTGAGACGACATCCCCTACCTTTTAAACTTGCCACATCACCACTACTCCAGTCTGCTTTTTCTCCAGATGAAAAAGACAGCTGAACAAAATGACTCTCAGATGTTTCCACGTTAATGAAATAGTCTGAATATGGGAAAAAGCAGCAGGGAAAGGTCAACTCTCAGCTGGTGTTGGTAAGGACTGGTAGGCACTGTGACGGTTGAGTCAGATTTGCTAAGGCACTTCCGCATCTAAATATAAACAAACTCCTGCCCACTACAAAAACCTGGCTTCAAAATGTGACAAAGCATACAAAAAGACAGAAGGGATTTCTAAAGTTCAAAAAAAGGAAGAAGCTACTTCTCCCTTACAGGAACCATTATATCCATTTATTTATGACCGAAGAAGCTGCATATACATGTGAAGGGAAGATGGTGGAGTCCAGTGGCAAAACAGTAACAAAAAATAAGATTTCTGGATGGCTCTAAATCAGTTACTCAGCTTTAACCACTTATTTCTCTATTTTTTAAGTGAAAAGAAACAGTAACTACCCTAAGTTTGCCAACTAATCTGGGCTGGGGCTGCCCCATATAAGGACAGGAGCAGAGTTGTTGCAAGAACCAACAATGACCAAAAAGGCAACCTTTAAGTTCTACCAGTAAGATTGGAGTGCTGATAAATGCAAGAACAAAGAAGGAAACTTATCTTACCTCCATAATTGTAAAAGGCATCTCGCTCTTTAGTGTGAACCACTATCCCAACAACGTCCACCTGTCTTACTGGGCGCCTGTTATAAAAGAATATACCTAGAGACAAAACATTCTTGTTAAGCATAACTACTTTTTTTTCCCCTTCAACAGCCTACTGTACATAGTCATATTTGTCAGTTAAAAAACATTTCTTACATACTTAATGTATCTTAAATTTAACTAATGCCTCCTCATGTGAAAAATCCCCTTGACCTGTGAGTTCTGGGAACACCAGAAGGAAGTATCAGCTCTACGCAGGAGACCAAAATTGTGCTTTTGTAGTTTCAGAACTTTATTAACTGCTTGTTTTCTTGTACATTTGGATCTGCAAAACTGTTTGTTTGTTGCGGGCTTTAGGCTTTTTAAAAAAAAAAATAAATAAAAAAAAATTTCGGCAGTCTTCAGAATAAATAACAGAACACAATGGAAGCAGTTTGAGATTCTCCCAGTGCAGCTGTTCCTGGTTAAGGCAGAGCCACCCCAAAGAAGGAAAACCAACAATTCTACACAATTCTGTCTTTCATTTCTAAAAGGACAGGAGCCACAGCAAGGGGCAGGGGATGGGAGGGAGCGTAACAGCCCTCTTAGATTGCAGAGTACAGTATGCAGTCACCACGGGCAGTACCCTGAGCTTCAGTTTCTGAAATAACATGTTCTAAAAACATCCATTCAAAGCTATTTTTGTGCATCTACAAAGATGACTTGGATACTCTTGGATAAGAATAACACACAAAATTACATTCAGGAAACGGGAAGGAATCGGAGCCCAGTGGACTTTAACTTACTGAGGGTGCCACATGCTGTAACCTCTTCAAAGAGAGTGACAAATGTCTTTAACAAATGCTGATGTAAGCATATACCGAAGCTTCATAGTGCACCAGCAGGAGGGGAACAGGACAATAAGCTCCAGATATATCCCGGGATAATCTTTAGTCAGTGTGTTTGCTCCGGTTTTGGAACGCTGTTGTTTTACTGAAATATAATGCCATGTTCAGCGAGTGTCTACTAAAAACTAGGTAACTCAAGGGACACAAAGGGAACATTTAGCTCTGTGGCAAATCTTACAAAGGGAAAGAGAAACACTGCAGCAAGGGAGTCACAAAATTGTTCTGCATTTAAAAAGAAATAAAAAAATAAAAACTGAGATCCAAAAATAACTTGTCCTACATAGCTGGCAGCCTTAAATGGGTCTGGAATTAGCTTTCTTTGCGTAAGAGACAAAAACAGCAAAGTCTCAGAAAAAGTCAAAGGTGATCAGCCAAGCAGGTCCTAAACAGAAGTTTTGCTGGTAGAAGTCTACTGCCATGGTATGAGGATGCATCTATCGCTGCCATCTCAGTGCCGGTAACCCAACCACGCAGTCACTGGCCAGGCGTGGTACAGAGAACGTTTAGCAGGTTTGTCCACTTGCCTCATTGCATTTATCAGGACACAAATAAACAATACTACAGAAACTCTCAATGAAGATGCTCCCAGTATATATAAACATTAATTAAACCTTACAAAATGTCTATAAAAAAAGGTCTGGGTCAGTCTCAGGGCAAATCTGTGAGGCAGACTCCAAGCTCTTCATGTGCAAACAAGCAACATGTTATTATGTTCATTTCGCAGTTAGTAATCTGAGTTTTGGCAAAGGACAGCGACCAGATAAAACTGGTTCTCTCCATCCCCATAAACTCACACAGAACTCCACCCATACTCTCTGAGAAACTACCTGAATTCATTTAAAAGATCAAATTATATTTACACTATCAATTAAAAGTTGTTGAACTTGATGACTTAAAAAGTAATCAAATCGTCAAGTGTAAAGGAGTTTTTCTCCTCCCAGATGATCTGTTCAAATTACGTTCGTATCAGGAGCAATAAAAACATGCTAAACATTTTGAGCCATGTGTGAGTGCATTCAATCGAGCTCTGATTAACCCAGTAAATAACACAGATATTAACATGCTGTTACCACAACAGGAAGCCACAGCAGCAGTTTAGGGGGCTATAGATACAGAGCTCACTAGAGCAACTTCTGGTCCTATCTTTACCAGCACTGAGGTGTTTGCCAGTGCTTTAATTCTTATTACCTCCTTTTATGTTATTTGGTGCTTGTTGATAAGCTGTCACAATGCAATGATGCGTGATATTTCTGAGAAAAGCTCATTTTCATGATGTGATTATGTGTTACAACCGAGTGTGACACCCACTCTCATTTCAAGGCCTCTAAGACAACAACACTGTTGCTGTTTTTATCTGAGTGGTTTTCCAGCCTTCTTGTCACCATTTATAGCAGGAGAGTAATTGGACAGATTTAATGCTTTCCTCTGTGTTCTTTTAAGGGATTAGTCATTGTTGCATCAAATCCGAATGCTTAAAAATGGAAAGAAAAAACTTATTAGGTCATTCAGTTCATTTCCTCAGGACCAATACAAGATTGTTCCGTACAGTAAATTCCTGGCAATTTGTACAGTCAGGATATAAATAATCCCAGTGAATGGGATCCCACCTTTTTCCTGGGGAGGCTGCTCCACCATTTAGCAGATATCGTTCTAAGGATGTTTTTCCTGACGTTCAGCCTGTGTTTCTTCCTATTCCTCCTAGTTACAACTCTGTTTTGCACTTGTTCATTCTTAATTACCCTTACTTAGTGACTGATTTATAGTTAATCATAATTAGCTCCATCTGGTCTTTAACAAACCCATTAAAAGCAGCGAACACTGGTGGCAAACACCTACCTTCTTCCTTCCCCCCAGAAGTGTTTTCATTGTGCTACCATTTGTTGCCAATGAAAGAGAAATGCTGAAAGATCTCTCATTTGGTATGTACGCAGTGCCAGGACGGTGAACAGAGTTCAGGATGTTTGTTCTATGAAATTCATTTTATTCTTTAAGGTTTGGCTTCTAAAATGTAACAGGACTGCAAGCAAACTTAGCTGTGCAGAACGCCAGATGCACAGGAAGCGGAGAAAGCTTGCATGCACCAATTTTAAAGGCTGATATCTTGACATGACAGATACCACTTCCTTAGGGCCATCTCAAAAAAAAAGCGTAACAACCAAACTGAAATAGTTCCTGAAGCACAGGACAACTCACTTCAGTAAAAGAAAGGGAAGGGAAGTGAGAAGGAAAACCCAAGTGAGGTGAAAAAAAGAGCACAGGGTAATACTTTCTAGGGCTAGTCCTCTTTTGAAACATGATTTTTGATGTTCATAGTTTTAATTCTTCTGAGAATGTGCGTGTGTATGAATTGCTTTGTTTTTTTGTTCAAAAACAATTAAAATGTCTTTAATTAAAGCAGGAGCAGTCTTTATCAGATGCATTTGCTATACCAATACTTCAATAAGACTGCAGACTTTAAAAATCTTCTAGGTACTGCTCATTCTAGCACAAATATCAAAAATAGACTGTAGTCCCATACTTGCAACGGCTTTACGAAAAAAGTCTCCCATCATGTTAAATAACGAAGAGGTGTAGAAATTTTTATATATATATATATATATATATAAGCTTTTGCAGTTTGTGAAGTCCCTATGAACATAAAAATGGTTGTGAAGAAAACTACCGCTTCTTCTTTTCATTAAGAACAGCACTACTGTTGTCTTTGCTGTTAAAGTAAAACAAGAATAACAAAACCTACAGGACAGAATTTATTCAATGAGCCAAGCACGGGTACCTTTTATAGGTACATATACATATTTATATATAAAAGTGTGTACATGTATATATACATACACACAGTTTTTATAGTGCAAACAAAAGCTCAAGGTCAGACCCACGTTGCTTTGGACAATGTACACACGTGGGTGATATTGGCCAAACACCAGCAGAAACAGACTGCAAAGCACACAATTTCTAGCAATGGTTAGAAAACAAAAGGTATGGCGTAAGATTCGGAACAGATGCCAGAATGTACAGTAAAGTTGTTCAAATATATGAAGAATGTCTTACCAAATCTTGAAATTAAGCACAAAATCTTTATCATTTTTTAATATTATGTTAATTTGCATCGGTAAAATCAAAATACATGCACTCATCAATGCCATCAAATAATCAATATTATGTAATTATATATTTAAAAAAAAAGAGGCATAAAATCCTCATCAACTGTTGTGGAGACAGTGGCAGGGTATAACACGTGGCAGAAAGGACCAGCATTTTTAGACTAACTTTCGGAGTATACCACAAAGCAGAAGCAAACATTACCTTAATGTAACACAAGTTGTCTGTACATTCATACATGTGTATATACGTACACACATGCACACACACACACGTGTATATATATACATATGAGAAGAAAAGCCTTCAGAACTAACACATTTTATTCTTCCACCTATAATCCTTTGAACACAGTATACAACCTGTTCTGTTATAGGTACTACTGCCACTTAGCTTCAGGGCATTAAAAAACAACTGCACGAGCATTCATGAAGCATTCTTAAATCCCCAGACAAGGAGCACAACGCAAATCAATAATAATTCTACATGCTGCATGACCAGCACATATAAGTACATACCTGGCACTTGTTTAGATTCTCTCATTTCTTTTATATCTTTAATATAGAGTCTTGCAAACGCAGAGAATACAGGATCCAACCCCCAGAACAGAGAAGGCGTCTCTTCTTCATACTTCTTGGACTCAGACTGCATTCAAAACCTGTGAACACAGGAAAAATTGTAGTTATTGTTCACACAGGTGAGGAGAGGCTGTTCTCCTGTGCTCCAGCTGAATGAAAAAATAGCCTTTGATATCAAAAACAGCAACACAACAGAGCTGATGAAGAGTCACAAGAACTTGACTAATACAATGCTACCTTCGCATCACCAGAAGTAGTCAGTATTGATATTATGAGTATTTTTTAAGTATTGAAGCTCAACACTAACGTCATTCTGCCAAGCTCCTTGAAATGAAATAAAATTTCAGGGATTTCTCATCTGAGGACACAGAGAGAACCAAATACAATACTTCTTTAAGAGTGGGATAGTAATTGATTACTTTCTGTACACTTGATATTTCTCCTCATAATTCTCTTTCCCTTCCCTAAGACATTTTCCTCGTTGTTCATCCTGTGCTTTACCACGAGAAGGAAGGCTTTTTTTTTTTTTTTTCTTTTTAATAAAACAAAAGCAACCAGCCCTTCTTTATTTTGGATGTGCAGTCTCCAATAACTTCATCATGGTTCCTTTTCCCTTTTACCTCTTCAGTTTTCCCAGTTTCACGCCTGTCTTCTGTCGCTACCAGGGCTAATTCTCAGTTTAGCACAGTTGATTTCAGAAAAAATAGCTCTCAATTCAAGAAGGTTTGTCTTGAACACCTTGTGTAGAGATTTTGAGGATGGATATACTTTTTATTAGTCTCTCCTGCATGGGTAGCTAAATTGTTCCTGTAAAGCTTTACAGATTACCAATGAATGGACATCAGCCACTTACAGGTGTAGACCAAAGGTGATAAGTGGACAACTTTTGAAAATCATGCGTTATAGCTGAGAGCCGGAAGCTCAAGTCTTCTGAGAGGGAAGAGCTCGCTGCTACGGGTTGCCAGTGATCTCTGTACTCTGCAAGAGACACTTACAGCTACTGATAGAGAGCCAACATGCCACGAATATCAGGATAGCATCTTGCTGCTTTGGGAAACAACACAGCTTGGATTCTGCTTCATTTCTGTTTTCACACCTAAGGTTTAATTTGTGGCAGAAAAACAGTGTAGCACAATATGCTGGAGTGTTGCTGACATCTCCTCTATAAGGTGGAAAGAACCGCAGATGATAATTATACTTATTTCCAAAATAAATACTTTTCAAAAAAAAAACAAACAGTGATACTTGTTTTATGAGATGCTGAAAGTACTTGATTCAGCCAGCTCCACCATGACTTCACCTTTCAGTAACAACCTGAGTACTGTTGTTTACACTTGGATTTTTGTCTCTCTCCCACCTACAAGCAGGTTTTCCCAACCTACCCCTTTTGCACATGCAACGCCTACTCAAAAACTTTTTACCATCCTTTTTTTAGATCCCCAATCTCCACAGGAAACACACTTTTTCTGCTGCTGAATTGCAGGCACTGCTCAGTAGAAATCACTAAGCTAAGCTGTTAACCACATGAACTCAGTAATGCAAGGTTGCTGTTCCTCCATATGGCAGTTCTCCAGTTGCTTGCTATATAGCCTATATCAAATTTAGACCACAAACCTTCCCAAGCAAGCACATGGTTTGAACCTCTATTTTACTTAGCACGTTCATTTCCATGACAAAATTAGTCTTCCCAGTGCCTCTCTGATTGCTTGCAGTCTCACGTACCCTGGTGCCTGCATTGTCCCTACATTGCTGTAAATAGAAATATGAAAAAAAACAATTAGCCCAACAAAAGGCTACGGCACATACGAAGAGTTCACACATCAAACAATAAACACACGTCCTACGGTCAATCAGGGTTAGCACATGGTAAATTGGAACAGAAAGAAGCACTCCTGCTCAGTGTCCCGCTCTCACAGGCACTTTCCTGGTACCGTTTTGTCTTTTATGGACTACAGCCCCCCAGCTATTCGCTTATAGTGGCTCTTCTCCCAGACAAGAAACGTGGACCCAGTCACAGCTTTGGTGCCTGTCATTATCTTGCATACAAAGCAATATTCCTTTCTGCACCGTGCCCCCCAGTGTATTCTGCGGGCTTATTGCAAACTGTTGTAGCTCAGCATCAGCCTGTTCTCCTAGGCAGGTAGCAGACCTCAAAAACAAGCTAAAAAAAGAGAATCAGGTAAAAAGCCTAACTTTGTGTTTTGCACGAACAGCCACTCACTGGAGCAAAACGCAGAAGACACCCCCGCACATGTGCACGTCTGAGGGGAGAAATTGATGAAGCAGCACCACTAGAGATTAAAAATATCTGCAATTTATTATCTCACTACACAATTAACATCTGGGCATTTTAAACACGGTAATAGTCCGAGCACTAGCCAGAAGGCTGAACATTTCTTACAGGAAACAAAGCATCTTTTACTGCTTCCCTGTCCTGAAGAAAGGATTTGTGCAGCAAAAGCTCTTTCTGTCTCAGAACTACTGGGAATTGAATCTCAAGTTCTGTAGTTTTCCTCTTCCTCACAAGCCTTGTTATAGCTCTTCACCATAGAAATGTACACCCCTCATGTATAGTACATTTCTGCTCGGTTGACGTGTGCTGCAGACACCCCAAGTTCTGTCTTACACATCTGGGGATTCCTTGATAAATAGCAAATCCCCTCCCCAGCACAATGAAGGCAGGACTAGTTTTTGTGAAGTGCACAGAACGAATCCTCTGAAACCACAAGTTCGACAACCCAGAAACTGCACTCTAGCCACGAACTTGCTTTCAGCGATGGCCAACAGGCTCTGCTTCTGCGGAGCCGTTTTCTCTTGCCCCTTCACGGTCCCGTCAGCCTTCCCAAGCACTGCCACCACCCAAAGTCAAGCCCATTTTCTTCCTTCCCTCCCAAGCGGTCCGTTCAATAGCCTCATTTTAACAGTTACCTATTCAAAACCGAAGGCTTGTGGCCCTCTGGGAGGCAGGGACATCTACTGTCCCCTGTACCGCTTCCCTCCACACACTCGTTACAAGTCCATTCTTCTGCTAGGGTGGAAGCTTTCTGGTAATTCTGTATTGAGCTGTGCCCTTACAGCCAGCTCAGCATTGACAGCCGCTGTCCTTTTGCTCCTGTAACAGAAGATGTGAAGCGACCCCTTTCAATGGATCTGCTTTTCAGTTTACAAGCGTGGTGCACGCAGACTGATAGCGTTAGAAAACAGAATTCCTACAAGGCTGATAAAAACGCTTCTAATCAATTTCTCTTCAGCTATGTAACTGTATCTCCCGTCACTCCCAATTGGCACAGGAAGCCTCTCCATCCCGGGGGTTAATTAATCACGGAGTCATCCTGCCAAAAGCAGGGCTTACCACTATGCTAGCAGTGCTTTCTGCTCCTCGCCGGTACCGTTGGCGATACGCTATCAGCCCGGCAGATAACAGCCACCCGGCACCATCACGGAGCGAGGGGCAAATAGCAGGCACTGTGGTGATGCACGGCGCTGGAATCAGTACAAACACAGATAGCCAGCTGTAAACAATCCCGAACGGATACTGTACGCACAAACGTGTGGGAACTCAAGTGACTTTTGCTGAACCACGTGACGAGGTTTAGCAGAGTCCTAGTAAAATGTTATCTCTTCGTGCATTTTGTTTTGAAAGCAAGTAAGGACTTCACAACTGTGGTAGGGCAAAGAACTCAGTCCTGTGACATGATGGGAAGGCAGAAGAGGGTCCACAAGGTCCACAAGTTTAGTAGATATGAAATATCCTTTTTTGCCTCTCTGTAAAATATCTTTGAAGGCAAAAGAGACACAGTAAACAAACATACAGCACCACCACAAATATGTATATATATTATTGGACCACTTCTATTTGAGATTATTCTAGACACTATTCTATTCAAACAAAGCCATTTCCTTGACCTCCTGCTATCAGTGTTAGTTTTTCTGACCACAGCGAGAACTGAAACAAGTCCATAATCCTCAGACTTCTCTTGTGAGCTCAGCAAGGCACTATCCTAACAGAAGGGAAACCCAGCAAAGTTGCCAGCCTTCTCAACAGCTGCCACGTCCCAAAACCAAGCCCATTTTCTACCTTCCTTCCCAAGTGGCCCACCTGGGAGGATGGCCCAGGCTTGTTCGCATAGCTCCCAATTAAACCACACAAAAGATTTGTTCAAGAGAAGTAACTCCGGACAATAAATATCACAGCTCCTAATCCTGTGTTCACCTTTTTAAAATATGGTAAAAGATGAAGAACTAGACTTCTTCCAAACCCAGTGAAACGGGAACCACAAGGAAAAGAACCTGTGTTCATGATTCTCATGGAGCCTTTTCCCCGGACGTGATTTGCAGCCAGAGCTCTTGGAGAAGATTTCCTTAGTTCGAGGTGCCTAAGGTGATTGTTCGGAGCCAAACGAAGCCACGCAAAAAGTAGTCTGCCAGAGGCTGTCTGCAACTGGTCTGCAACTACCGGCAGAGCGCTGCAAGACTCTCTCAAGGTAGCTTTGAGTCAGAAGCAGAGGACATTTACCCACCAACACATGCAGCATAAACATCCTGCCAGGCATTTGCTCCTCTCCAAAGCCTGCGCGCTACACTAGCGCCAGCCACGTACGGAGGAAGCAGCTCCTGAACTGCTGCAGTTGGCAACCCAGAGTGTTAAAGCAACTTGCAGTCACTTGAACGAGCCAGGCTATAAACTGTGGCTGGCAAAGAATTGCTTTACGGGTCAGCCATCCCCACCACAGAGAAAGCAGCTTGTGGAAAGTGGGGCAGAGTAAACAGCTGGGTTTTGTAACCACCCCAGTCATCTGAATTGAACTCATCTGTGGTTGAGTCAACACCCGACACGACAAAAGAGCATTATTCAGTTCTTCATGAGCAGCAGAGGCGATTCCAGCATGATACAGTTAAAAATGGTTTTAATTAGCCAAAGCCACATACCACACTTTAAGTTAAAAGCAAGCAAACAAACCCAACATTTTATTATTTGAGTAGATCTAAGCGAGCTGGAAAGCAAAGCCTTTGGTTACAGACAACATGGAATAAAGATTCTAAAACCGAAGCTCACCGTAGGCTTTTTTTAAAACTACATAATTAAAAGAACATTTTCAACACCAGTAACAAGAAAAAAGCCACTGAGATCGGAATACATCACTCAGAGAAAGTGGGCAAAGCACTTCCAGTCTTTCCTAATAATCTACCTTCCCCTGCTCGTGTGGACTCCCGTTACTAGGTGCTGCAACAAACGTCGGTAGGGAACTACATCCTGTGTGCCGTGTACACAAGGGAAGTAGAGTTTCCATTTTTAAAAGCTGTTTTTGCAGCAATCTTGAGAGCTAGAACTCCTGAACTGCCAGAAGTGTAGCAGTTCCTGAAGTTACTTGTGCAGGCGTTAACAACTGCAACCTCCTGGAAAACTCATTTACCAGAAGTGAACAAATCACAGAATTTCTGTTAAAGACACTGCTCAAAACTTTAAGCATCTGTCTTTTAATTACATGAGATGACATTACAGCACGCTTCCCTGCCAAGGGAAGATGGTGCAAGACCAAAACCCATCACCGTGAACTTTAGCCAGTAAGCCATATAGAAAGGTATTGCCCACGGTGCCTGGATAGGAGGAAAATGCCTTATTTTGTCATCAGACTGACACAGGTACTGCATTGAGTAGTCTTCCAGGGGAGCTGACGTCTTCTGACGTAAATTGTCATGTATTTTTATCTCTGTTTTTCACTTCCAGAAGGATTTTGAAATCCTTCTGGACAGACAGGTGTTGCTGCAAAAGACCAGCTAGGTTGGTTTCTCCACCATCAACAGTCTCCAAAAGAAGAAGGGCAAAGCTTGCAGTCCTAAGGCATCTCTGGCGCTGCAAATTGTTTTACACGCACGTTAAACCTGGTGACAAGGCTTCAGCACCCAATCTTCCAAAAGCATGACTCTGGACAAGTAACAAGGAAGCGTGCAATAAAAAAAAGTCGAGGCAGCTCCTTCAGATCCTCATCCATGTGTTAGTCACAAGACGTTTTCGTACGTATCAAGAAACCAGCAAACCACTCAACAGACAAACACACTGGCTCTGTAACAGACAAACACACTGGCTCCGTGCGTTTATCTGTCACCGCTGTAATCTTAACAGAAATAAAGCAGTGGTAATCACTGCTGATAGTCATAAAGCTTCACTTGCTATTTGTATTTTAAAGCCATTAGATAATCATGCTGAAGTACCCTCTTCAGCTAATTCTCCTAACCTGTCTGGAGCGAGGGCAAGAGGAAGTCTATGAAGGTGATTAATTCCCTCTAAAAGCTCTTAATCTCCCAGGGCGCTGTGAGAATGAGCTGAGCTGCTGAAAAGACATTCTTTCGCCGGGAAAGACAGTTCCCAGTTGTTAGCGTAAAGTGAAAACAAACAAAAACTAAAAATAAATTACTTTTTTATTTTCCCTAATAAATAATAAGTTTGCTGGTTGGAAAAACAGCAGGATGGAAGCTTTGAGAGAGCAGGGCTCCAAGCAGCCTCTTGGCAAATGAACGTTTTTGGGACAGATGCACGTATCTTGCTGATCCACTCTAAAGGGATATTCAGGTTAACTAACAAAGCAAAGAGAATAAAACATAACTCGCCACATTGTAAGGCAACAGTCAGCTTTCCTGCTTTCATGCAGCAGTGCAGAATAGATTTAGTGCTACTTGTTGAAGGAATATTTTCAAATTCCAGAACTTTGTGTAGAAGTGGCAAACAGTTAAACAGCTTTCTAAAGCTATGAGGCCTGTATTCTCCACGGCAAGGTTAATTCAAGTTCTAGAAGCAAGTTTTCCTGACTATTTTTTGTCCCTTTAAATGAGTTTACGCGTCTGGTGTAAATTAAAACAGCCTCTGGATTAGGATCAGGATTTATATGAACATTCATAGCACAACAGAGCATTCCACCACAACCAGAGACCTAGAAATGATTAACCTCGTGTTTGGTTGAGGTGCACAGATGTGTTAAAAAGTTCTCAAAATACTCGCAGAGCACAGCAAAGCACTAGATGATGGCAGACCTGTTTAAAGTTCTGAATTCAATTAAAGTTCTTTGCTGTACAAGTGAACCTTTTAACTGTATCAGAACAGACCCATGCAAACTGAGGCTGTGCTTGAAATGTGGTCTCCAACTAACACTGTCGTTGGCATACACAAAATAATTCAAGGCAGAATAACTTTGAAGTCTCAGACACAAGTAGGATCGTCGCATAGTCTGTGAGCGTAACTAGAGGCTGAGATGACATTTGGAGCTCTTTTGGAGGACTGTTACAATGGTTAGAAGGATAAGAAAATCAAGTTGACGCTGATTTTTATTTTTAGACCGGCTACAGTTTTGGTTTTTGTTTCATTTTTCTCCCTTTGTATGCAATTCCACAAAATTATTCATTTTATCCTCCAAATGCAAACTCGTAATGCTTCCTGGTCTGAAGGAACTTCTCATAGAAAAATGTTTAGATGCAGCTAAAGATATCCCCATGCAAACTGAAAGGCAGCATGGAAAAAAGAAGCATTGAGTCTGTATTTATTATTACAGCATTTTCTCTCTTACTGGGAGAATTTCAAACTACCAACACATGTAAGAACAAAGTTTGGCTGTATTTTTCTAATGCTCCTTGTAGAGGTTATTTGTTCTGTCGGCCATTGTCTGGAAAAAGTATTCAGAGTTGTTTTCAGCATCAAAGATGCTGCAATTCCCAGTCATCGAGCCGCTGAATTTCTTTCGCAACTGTGCCACCTTTCTGAGGCCTAGAACTTCTGTACCTGAATCAAGCACAGGATTTCTGAGTCACAACAGAACTACAAAAAGTTTTATTAGGTAAAGAAAATCGATTTGATCTTCTCTTATTCTTTGGATGCTCGCACTAGAGAGACGTAGACAGAAACATTAAAGGTGTGCAGATATTTCCTGATTCCTTAAGACAAAATGTTCTGCACCATCTCTTACACCCTGTTCTAAGAACTCTGAAAGATTTGAGGAGTAGTTTATTCTCAGCTAAGACAATCTGGCTCGTCATCCTTTATCTTCAGCTGCTAAATTCTACTCGGAGCTGTTAAAAATCCACAGACTTTGTCCTCTATCAAATTGTGGGTTAGCAATTTTTGCAATTCTCAGAGGATGTTCTGAAATAATGAGTACTTCACAGGTCCTCCCGCTGAGCTCTTTCCATATCTCATCACCGAGAGCTGATACGGGACACCAGTCCTGTACAGAACAAACCAAAAACTGCACAGGAATTCTTGCCTGCAATACGAATGTCTTCTTAATAGCTTACCTCCCTATAGAGCAAAGAAGGCTAAACTGCTTTGCTAGAAATTATTTTTGCCTACCTTTAATAAAAGCTTTTTCTGAATCCAGTAGGAGGTCACCAAATGGGCAGAACACTACCAAGAATCCCCAAAGAAAATACCTGGCTGAATCCTGTGGCTGCAGCTCCTTATATTCCTTGCATGAATCACTGTCACTGCTACCATATGATAAAGTCATTACTATTTTTGACTTCGCAGTATGTGGGAAAAAAAAAAAAAAAGACAGACAAAACATCCTTTTATAAACAGATTAAAGTATTTCCTTAATTGTATTTCAATAGATGCCACACCCTACCTCAGGCTTCTGAAAGTCAGTTGCTCCTGTATACCGCATCCACAACACTGTATTTTAGCTCAGCCAGAAGCTCCAGGGATTATTTTTTCCCATTGGTAATTTTATGGGTCTCTGCTACCAAAGATCCAGTTCTAATTAGTGTAATGGACTGTTTTTGGTTTAATTCATAAATATCTCATGGTGTGCTATACAATATAATTCTGTGGATGTGAGATTAAAGGTCTATTCTGTCAAAAAAAAAAAGAGAGAGTATTTTGGGGATATGGGGGAACTTGAGATACAAATTGAATCCCGTCACAACGCTCTGTTTTCTCATAAGCAGGTCCCAGCATCCAAAGTTTGTGTATGCTATTGTCGAACACACAATAGCTGTTGTTTGCCGGAACAATCTACACATGACAGCAGCAGGGTGTGCAGCTGTAACACCAAGAAGAGATCCTACAGAAAGCCAAATCATATTTTACAACTTACCGTGTTTTTTTGACCCACAAAACAGAATTACACTATGGTTAATAAAAATCTAGATAAAAATAGCAGAACATAAACATGGATGCAATGTAAAAATGACTTTTTCAGTGAAAAACTACCCTTTTCTCAGCAACAGTTTACATTTTGAACTTTAGCTTTGCATTAATGAACAGTCGGTATCTCACATCTAAAAGTTATTTGCCCTTTTTGATCATAGATATGTTTCCAATACTGGAATATAATGGCATTATATCCCATTAATGGAATTAAATTCCAGTAATGGAATACTGGGATACTACTAAACCATCAGTGGCTTTCTGTCCCACCCTTTTGTCAGATTGCCCTTTATTTCTTCCAAAATGTTCCCCACTTTTCAGTGAGTTATGTTTTTACAACGTGTAGAAGACATAATAGTGACCCTGCTTATGCTTACTGCATAACCAGGACTGGGTTGCTGGCCATAAAATAATTAAAAACCCAAACAAACAAACAAACAACTTGTTTCCATATTGCAGAACAAGTTATTCAGTCCTAAGATTCCAGAGCTGCTCAGGATCACACAAGAACATAATGTCCAGTCTGGAAAAAGGTTCCTGGGAAACAGAGGATGAAATTTGGGATTTACAGAAAGAAAAGCAGTAATACATGTGGGTTTTTCATTCAGATATCTTGTGCCAGTATTGACCGAGATGCAAAGCTATCTTTATCCCTTAATAAATTTCTAATCCTAGCTGCTATGTGAACTAATGCAAATTTGAAAGCCACGAACAAAAAGAACAAATCAGCTCGTGACTCCTATGCGAGAGGAAAAGGTCTAATTACCATCTGGAGGAAAGACAAACATGGTGAAGCATTTGTAACGCATGCTTTCATGTGACTTAACTAAAGCTTCTAATATCCATCAGATGGAGGGGGCTCTACAAGCTTTAAATACTTTGCCTTGTGTTCACATACAGTTTTGATCAAATAAATGTCGCTTTAATTATAATCTCGGGTGAAAAAATGCTTAGAAAGAAGACATCGATATTGCTAAGGCGAGTAGCATTTTGATTTTATATTATTTTAAAAGAAATCAATACTCTAGGTAGACTTATTCATGTGTAGATCTGTGACATTATAGTCATCCACACACGGAGTAAAAGAATTTAGAATAGCTACTGTACTGAAAAAATACAGCTATCCACAATGCAACAAAAAGTTTTAATACTAACCCAAAACTCATTTTATAAGAATTTTCAAATTAAAAGTAAACTGAGAAGTGTTCATTCTTCAAAATTTTATCATGAAAGAGGACTTGAAGTTTCTAACCACATTAGTCAATTAATCAACAACAACAATCAGCTGCAGAACTTTAAAGCAGTTGATTTTCCCATTAAACCCAAGGCATAGTTTTGCTTGTCACCCAAGTAAGTGTAAAAGCACGACTTACCCCTCCAATTATATATGCAAGCCTGACTATGTTTCAGAGTATCAGTCTTGAAGATGGTTTTGAAGCAGAGCAGCTGGAAACAATAAGACAAATTATTCTTCTTAACTTTTTTTGGCAAGAACTTCAATTACGTTAACACATTAAAGCTTGAATACATTTGATCTGATGCGTCATGAAATATTCTTATAAGATTTATTGAAATATCTGATGCTTATTCAAGATTTGTAGACTTGTATTGTTGTTTATCTAACATTTGATTTCAAATAAAGTCTACTACTCCATAAAACATCATTAATTTACTTGGAAACATTCAGGTAATTTGGCAACTCTTGCTCTGTCATCAGTCCAGAGGTGTTGCCTGCTATCAGAAGATCAGGAGGTTTGCTGGGAGCGTTATCTCCAAAGGTCAGAAGTAGAAACCCCATCACACATTTCTAGAAGAAGTCACCTTACACAATTAAGCACTGCGTAATAAATATCAGCCTTTCAAGCGGGTGTATTGCCCTCTGAAGATTCCTTCCCCCACCGACTACTAAAAAAGCTAAGCCAAGTTAGACTAAACCCAGATTTGTCAATGATCGTACTCCTAACATTTTAACACTTGATCTTTTTGTTACAAACATCAAAGCAGCACCAATATACGCTGAAGCTTCCAAACGCCATATGTTTCTAGGGCAATTCCTTTCTGAAGAAGGCTGATTTTCAAACGCAGAACAGAAATGCCCGTCTCTAAACTACAGATCTATCAACTGTCCGTTTAGTAGAAGGGCTAAAGGAGCATTGTACGTGATGCAGTCACCACTTTCAGTGCTTGCAACAAATGGGTACTGTGACTTGACGCTCTTTGGAGGAAGATGTACAGCCATTTAGGCTACCCTCTCAACACCCTAAAGGAATAACAGACTTTTTTCAGTACTTATCTACCATCAATCAGAGCATTAGGATAGAGGAGTTGGGCACAGCAGGAGAGGAAAACGTCTGCTGAAACAGGAGAAGAGGGAAAAAGGCCAGGCATGAGAGAATCACCAAAACTCTCTCATAAGCATAAAGTTAGTAAAATTATGGTGGTACAAGGCAACGTATCTGAATTTCATCCCACAGAATCCAGAACTCCAAGGAAAAAGGTGTCAGATTCAGCAGGAAGCACAGCAGACTTTGGGAACGACTTCAGAGACGGTAGAGTTTACAACTGAAACAAGAATCCTCCAGAAGAGACAACGTTAACTCCAGGGACAGAAAAAAGCAGAAAAAAAAAAGTCTATGGAAAAAACCACCTCCATACAACTGGAAACATCAACAAAAATACCACAAGCATCAAGTAAAGAAAACAGGAGAGCGAGCGCTGAGTGCCAATGGTGACAGACAGATCAAGGCATACGGAACAAGAAGCACGCCTCAGATTTAGCCACCACCGAGTCACCCGTGACCTCGCAGCAGTTCAATGAACTCAAACATCAGAAAGAAGATTGGAGGAGATCAGTGAAAGCGTGGGTGGACAGCAAGTCAAGACAATATAAAAATATACCATTAATTATTTTTGAAAGAACTGAGGACAGGATGTAGGACTGCAGTTTAGGGCAATTTACATAGTGAAGTACACATTTCTAATTGAATTTCTGAAGCGTGCATTTACTTTGAATGAAGAGAAGCCGAAGAAAAGCAGTTTAAATGAAATGGAGGTAGAACTTAAAGGGGGGGCAGGTAGGAACAGAAGCAAGTGTAAGCAATTAAGTCAATTGGAAAGGATGGTGACATTTAGCAGCAGAAAGTAGCCAGAAGACTTCTAAATCTTTAAGAGAAGAAAAGGATTGCAGCAAAGAGTCACAGCTATTTCCAAGCTGGCTTATTCAACCTGCCACTAAGATCACTTCACCATCAGCCTCCTCAGGCGTTTTAAGGAAGCACTGAATTTTCAAAACACATTGCATTAAATTCCTAAAGACAACACTTCTATACGCTTATAATCCACTTTTATCTTTTTATCCCTACCATCTGAAAACACTTACGGTTGCTAAAAACTCCTGCTACCAGGAGAAAAGAAGGGAAAACAAAAATACCAACAGGCTTTATACAGCCTCCTCCATACCAGGACGTCAATGCAAAGTGGGAATTATTTGCTACTTGCACTTAGCCTTCACCTGAAAGAGTTTATTTTTAGGATTGAGTGGCAAGCTGTAACTCCATAGGAGAAGAATAAGAGAAAAAGAGAAAATTGTGACATTCTCATTTTCAGATAGTGTGTTTAGACCTCAATTTACTGTTAAAAGGTAAGCAAATAATAAAATAAAATACTTATCACCAGCTTAATTGCTCATTTGTTGTGCCAGACTTTCATCTTATATTTTCAACCAACACACCTGTAGTACCTAGCAACATTCAGTCAGTGTTAGGACGACGCTACTGTCCTTGTTCTGTTCCAAGTGAGCCAGTTTTATCGCTCACGCGTTAAAAGCAAACCAATATGTTATGTAGGTGCTGTATGTGAACTGCTTGCACTCTTCATCAGTAGAGCTGAGAAAGAACACGGCCCTGGTATCACAGTTGCCTAACTGCCATCACTCTTAGGGGAGCAAACTCAATTACATTTATTCACTTGTAGCTCAAGAACTTTTTTCACTTTAGCATTTATTCCCAGTTACTGTTACAAACTCTGACATACACAGATGCACCCCCTGCTGCCCTGTCACATTAACCCCAAGGCTAAAGAAAAGCTGATCCTGCCTAGATACGAGGATTTCATGCTAAGGCTTTTGGATTCCTTTTTTTTTTTTTTTTTTTTTTTTTCACCCTGTCCTCATCAATTAGTTCAAACAACCAGATGCAAATTAGCCCCAAAGAGCTTTTAAAATCAGAGTTAAAATGAAAATACTTTCTTATCGTATTTAATCCCAAACTTTGTACATGAAACTCCTAAATGAAGCCAATAGGTGCAGCCAGTCAGATTATAAAGGTGAAAGGAAAACAGCTCATCTAGATTGCAGCTGTTTCTTGGCATTAGCTTTATATGCATAAATGTTCTGGGCTTTAACACCCTCCTCAATGGTTTCACATTATGCATCCCAGCTGTCGATAGCAAGGAACCACAAAGCCCCAGATCATTTTTGAACAATGCTGATTGCTACAACAAATCAGGACTCCTATTAGGCTAGCAAAAGTGTTTAAGAGGCTCTCTATTCATAGAGTAGGCTTACCCTTGAAACCGATTTTGTACAGGTTAAAGAAATTAACTTATGACAACGTTTTTACTTCACTGGTAAGATTTTCCTGACAGGGGCCATCTTCTTGTGCTGTGGGGGCAGTACCTAGCACAGCGTGTTCCTGTACACTATAAATACTATTAGCAGTAGCAATTACTTAGCATACAACACCAATATGTCCTTAAGAGGTTTTACCCCAGCACACCTCACCCACCAACATCACTGTTAGGACATGATGGAAAATTCAGTTCCAGTCTACTCCTATGCCCTTATTTCCCTCTGAACCACTGTTCGAACCTTTATTACTACAAACACCTGTACTACTCCTTTGCTGAAATCCTCTTCTCGACCCAGCCCAGCACTTTCTATTCCTTAAAATCGTGCTCCTTTCAAGCAGGCTGCCTCGGCTGCCATGATCCCCACAGCCAGTCTATCTCAACCTCTCATTGGCGTTACTGAGTTTACACATAAACTGCCCTCGTTAGAGAGCAAACTACTGTCATGCTAATAAAATGGTCTGAGGAATGATGCACACCGGAGGCCTGATCTTTAGAAGTTTTTAATGAATGGTTTAAATTAATGGTAACTGCAGGCACTCAGGTTCATAAGAGGATATGGTGTTACATTATTATTCTCACAGGGCGTTTGTCTCATCGCCAGATCTCCTAAGTCTCAAATCATTGCCTTAACTGCAGGATCAGCTTGCCGCCTCCTGTCAGAGCCTAAACTTTGCCTCCAACGTGTCTGCAAATTGCATCTTATCCAGGATGCTATCCAGCTTTCATGGGAAGGAACACCACACATTTTGCAGCATACAGATGCGGCTATTAAAATACAATCATATTTCGGGCTGATGAAGAAATCACTTGTGGGATGAGAAGGTTGTTGGGGACGGCAAATCAAGTCTGTCCCGCTGATCAGACCTCATGGGACAGCACCTAACACTGAGGCACATGAGGGGCAGGTGGAGAAGCAGTGCTGGCAAAAGCGAGTGTTCCCCCAAAACGAGTGTCCCCAAAGAGTGGGTGTCCCCCAAAAAGTGTCCCCCAAAAGCAGGTCTCCTTGGGCAGCCTTTTTCTGCCTCAAGGAACCTCTGCGAAGCCCGAGGCCTCCATAAAGGCTGGACGTGGTGCTTGGGGACACGGTTTAGTGGGTGACATTGGCGACAGTGGTGGTTGGACCACATGATATTGGAGGTCTCCTCCAACTTTAACGATTTTATGAGGCCCCTCGGCCTGTGAGGGGCTGGTAAGGAAAGGCAACGGAGCGCAGGAGAGGGCAGCGCCCCCTCAGCGGACACGGCCCCCCCCGCGCCGCCAGCCGCGCCCTGAGGTGAAGTGGGGGGGTAGCGGGGGGGGCCGGGGCGCGCCCTCCATTTTGGGCCCAGACACCAACTTACCCGCCGGAGGCCTCGGCGCGCTCCTATTGGCCCTCTCCGCGTCACGTGGGCGCGGGGGGGGGTTGAAACCCGCCTTTTCCAGCGAGCGCTCGTTGGGAGGAGATGGAGGGGCGGGCGGGCGGGCGGCGCGGCGACTGCGCATGCGTATGCGTCGCGGGGGGCGCGCACGCGCCGCCAGCAACGGCGGTTCCGGGAGGGGGGGGGGCGGGAGCGAGCACGGGGCGCGCGCACGCGCCGGCGGCGGGAAGAGGGAGGGGGCAGGAGGGGGGGGGGCGGTACCGGGAGGGAGGGGGGGAGGCGCCGGGGCCGCCCCGCCCCGCAGGAAACGGAGCCGCTCGGCGCCAGGGCGGGGAGCGGAGCCCGGCAGCGGAGCGTCGCCGTCCCCCCGTTCCTTCAGCGGGAGCAGCCTCACGCCCACCCCCGTGCCGCCCGGGCAACTTGTTGCCGCCGCCATGGCCCCCCGGCCCGCCGCCGGCCCCTAGGGGGGGGTCTCTCGGCCGTTTCTTTCCCCTCAGCGGGCCCCGCGAGGGGGGGGGGGGGAGGCGTGAGGGGCAGGCGCGATGTCCTTCTTTAACTTTCGCAAGATCTTCAAGCTGGGCGGCGAGAAGAAGAAGAAGCAGTACGAGCACGTCAAGAGGGACCTGAACCCCGAGGAGCTGTGGGAGATCATCGGCGAGCTGGGCGACGGCGCCTTCGGCAAGGTGTTCAAGGTACGGCCGCCATCCCGACGGGGCTCCCCGAGGGGGCACCGGCACGGCCCCGGCTGCCGGCACGGCCCCGAAGCCTCCTCCGAGCCCGCCTCAGGACAGCGAAGCCCCGCGGTGAGGTCACCGCCGCCTCCCGCTCCGCCCTGCCCGCCGCTGCCTCCTTCGCCTGGGCTCCGGCCGCCGGGCACGTGCGGAGCGCGGCCCTGCGAGGGCTTTGAGGCGGTTGTCGAGTTGGTGCCGCTTGGTTTTGGGGAGTTTTTCTACAAAAGGAAGGCTGTGGGAGTGGGGCTGAGCCGTGCCTCACGCGGTGCTCCCGGGGTTGGTTTTCGTGGGCCTTCCATCGTGGTCCTTGTGGAGTACAACTTGAGGCTCCTGTCACCCCGGCTGTCTGTCCGTGGCAGGACGTCTGCGTGTTCTCGCAACTTTTCTCAGTTTGATCTTTTTATCTTTTGAGCACAAGTGGCGTTTCCAAGGGTTATTATCTGCAATTTCTCAGGCGAGATAGCCTCGTGAAATAGATATGCTGCTACTGTTTGACAAGACTAGCTCTCGGGCAAATCTTCAGCTGGTCTTTCCCTCTGAAAATTCATCGATGCTCTACATCTGGCTTAGGGATAGTTTGGAACAAATGTCATGGAGGATAAGCGTGACAGAATCAGGGAACTGACGTGAGTTGGGATCCTGGAGCAGATTTGGGGAACAGGAATAATAGCATGAGAAACAATAGCACTTGCAGTGTTTCTAAAAGCTAATCTGGTAAAAAAAACATTCATTTTTAGACCCAAAGTCTCATTTGAGACTTGATGAAATCTGGGTGCAGACCTTGCACTCGTGAAGCCTGTGCTATTTTTGGTATAGACTATCTTAGACTTGGTTGTGTTGTGCTGTTACCTGCTTGTGAATTTGAGCAAAAAGCGTGTTGCCACAGTGAAGTCAGAGCTGGGTGTTTTTCCCCCTAGGAAGTGGTGTGCATCTCGTATGTGAAGAGCACCTAGTTCATTTTGATGTTGGTGCAGTACACAGGCTAGATGGTGGTCCTCCTATCAGCGTGGAAGATCATAGATTTTTTTGATTAGAACGACTGGGGAATATGGCTGAAGGTGCTGTCTTGTAAAGCTTGGTGACTTTAAAAGCATCGTGTTGTCTCTAGGAGCATTTGCAGAGAACTGGGGTTATTTCTTTGAACTCCATAGTGGAGTTTTGTTTCCCTTTCTGTGACTGTGATGCGCTGTCCCAGAGAGATGACTGGGGGAGCCTTAAAGAAACAATACTAAATATGTTTTCCCCCGCCCCCAAGCGCATTTCCCCTCCCATCTGCAAACCTCTTCTCAATTCATATTTATCTGTTAGCATGTCTGGCTGAGCCCGTCTGCAGAGGAAGGTGTCTGAGCAAGAGAACCGATAAATTTTGCTTATCAGTGCAATTTGTCTACAACAGGAGAGTTTTCAAGTTAGGAGATTTTTATCTGATTGTGAAATGGCAAAGTGTAAACACTTTATCTTGAAGTTTTTGAAATTAAATCCTCTTAAAATTGTGGTAGCCAGAATTACACGTGCAGTTACACAGATAAAATTGATGAATGTAGCACAGGTAGCAGTACTCCTGGGGGGAAAAAAAATCTATTTAGAAAATGAGTCTTGCTGCATGTATCCAGCAGCATTCATTTTGTTTCCATCTAGTTTGAGGAAAAAGGATTGCGCTCAGATACTAACTGTGCTTGTTTTCCTGCATCTGAGCATGCTTGGCAAGGAAGTGTTTCGAAAGCCTGGGTGTGTTATATTGTTCTTTCTTGGATATACACCTCAACTGAGCAACTGCAATAATAACCCCTTTCATACCTTCTCAAATTTTGGAATCAAAACTGTTAACTGGAACAGAACTGTCAGCTTCTGGAGACAGTTTTTGTTCTTTAAACAAAAGATAACCCTAATGTCAGTTACATTTGACAAAAAGAAGTCCGTTTGCTTAATGTTAATAATCAAAACATTCATTAAAACTTAATGAATGTGCTTCAGGAGTTTAATCATCTCCATTTTGAATTCCTGTATATCAGATATGAGTTCTACCCAGAAAGTGGTTAGACCTTTTTTAGCTGGAGCTGATGTCACAACACCCTTCTGCAGTTACTCCTGAAGTGGAAAATGAGTGGAAACCAGCAGTCCGTCAGTAGATATGGAGCTGTACTGTATTTTAACTCCATAAACTGGATTTGCAAAGGTTAAAACATCTTTGTAATTAAGATCCTAGGAGTCAGCGTATGAACGTCCCTGTTCTTGGAGCCTTGGCAGATGCAGGATAAAATAAATGGCCAGATAAAAAAGGCTTTGTATACGTCTGGGCTTTTAATAAAAACATAGGTTACATGCTATGATTTTCCCTAGAAAAGTATTTGGCTTAGCTGTAAGCTCATCATTTGGACAGGAGTATCAAATATTTAAACAGAAACTCAAGAGCAACTTTTAAATGATTCTGGCAGTATTATGAAGCCCAGCTGATCATATTTTTTACATTAAAAATGCTGCATCTAGTGATAGGTAGTAAGCCTTAAGGGTATTGAAAGCTTGTGATTCATTTCCCTTCTTCCCAATCAAGTCCAAGGGTCTTGCGTATTTTTTATAACTTATTTAGCTAAATTACAAGAAGAGCTCATTTCCTCTGACTCTGTCATGTTCTAAAGCTGGCATGGCCCTGACAGTTGATGTATTTGCGTTCACTAACTTCTAAATGATGCTCAGGAATAGTGGTCCTTAGGACTTGGAAGGGCTTCAGCTGCTGTTGTGAGCCCCTCTTGTGCTCAGAGGGGCTGTGTAACCGCATGGCAAAGGTTGACGCTTGTATAGGGCTTCTCCTCCTGCCCTTCTCAGCCTCTTGAGAGAGGCCGCTTATAGGCTCTCTTCCTTTCTGGTTTTGCTCTTGGTTAATGAGTAACAGGGTAGTTCTTCATCCTTTTTCAATTTCTAGGCTGTTGCGGTTCGTCACTGTCAGGTGATGGCCCTTGGAAAGAGAATGGTGAGGTTGCTGGTTGTGGACTTTTTTCCAATCTCTTTGAATTGCCATTCTTGGATTTCCAAGAATTCCTGGTTGGGCTGCCAGCGTTCGGAAAGGCACTGAAGAAGCAGGGATTTCAGCTGAAACTGGGAGTTAGGTAGCTCTCCAACTACTTTTTCCTCTTTTTTTTTTTTTTTAAGGATTAAAACATCTGATTTGATCAAGTTTCCTGGAAAAAAAAAAAATAGGCTTCTTGTGTAAAAGTTAATTGTAAACAGTTTGCTTCAGGACTTGGTTACATTATTATATGATGTTCCATCACTGTTGTATTACCCTATTTGTATCGAGTGCCAGTTCCGTGCCTATAGTGCAGATCCCTTTAAGGTCAATCAGTGTAAGTAATTGTTAAAGTATAGTCATTTTAAGTAACCCTGTGAAGTCTTTCATCAGCTTTAAGCCGCTTTCTAAATTGACAGAAGTTTCTGTTCAGATGGTGTGAAAACAGACCTTTAAAAATGCCTAATGTGTGCTGGGGCTTTCTTGCTAAAGCTCCTGACTGAGCCTCTTTATCATACAGATGCACGGCTAATTAAAATGCAGATATCTTCCTGAGTGAACATGTGAAGGAAAATAAAATGCTGGGACTGTATTTCACTAAAATTTGCCAGCCTTTTTTTTGGTGTAATGAATACTGTACTCTAATCTAACATAAGAACCCTTATACTGCAGAAAGACACTTCTGTAGTGTTTTGTTGGGGCGATCTCTGAGCCCTTCGCTGGAAGATACTCCTCCAAGAAATTTGTGGTCTTCAGTGCATCGTTACGATAATTATGGGTACCATCTGTACAAATACACTAATTTTAGGTCTTTGGGAACACATTCTATACCGGCAGAATATGCATGGCAGGATACTGTAAGATAACAGGGTACCCATATGTGGTACATAGGAAAATATTGTGTATGTATACACAGTGTGATAGGAATTCTCCAGTTTTCTTGAGAGAGCCCTTTGTACTTGTCTGATTTTTGAATTGTATTCATGCTTCTTAGATTGAATTGGCATATTCTGCCCACTTATAGTATGCCATTTATTACTCGGAATATTAGATATTGGAAGCATTGTGCATACAAGATTCCTATAGCCATTTGGGAAGTCAAATATTTGGATTTCATCTGAAGTTACCGAGACAAGTCTCCCAACTGTCAGCAATTAACTGCTGCGTGGTTAAAGAGCCAGCTCTGCTTCCTCTTTAGTCAGGAGCAGAAATGTTTCGGAAGCTGGTAGCTACCATCAGGGTGAACAGCATAACCAAATGATTTTTCTTCTGAAAATGCACAAGTGCATAAGTATTCCTCCAGACTTTGTCTGCAGAACCAGCCAATACAAACTCAGCTCTGTCTCATGAAAGAGGACTTTTGATAATGTTATGTCCTTTAAATGAAATGAACTAGTGATGTAGCCTCATTTAAGCTTTTGTTTCTGTATTTAAAACAAACTTGCCTCTAATGGAACTGTATGGCATTCAGAAGAGCTTGCTTTTGCCTTAATATCTTCCACAGCAGCCAGAAACACAGTTCTTGAATAGCGATTTCATACGACTGGACCATTTTGGCTGCCTCATTTAACCAGCCTTAACTCCTTTTAGCGCTTAAAAAAAACCCCTGACAAACGGTGGCTGCTTAGAAATACTTTTTGCCTAATGCTGCATCGTGACTGACTTCTAATATTAAAAAATACCTTAAGTAGTTTGTCCTGAAAACAAAATCAGGGCAGAACGAGGAGAATTTATATTTCCTAGTCTCCGTGGCCTTCCAGGCACATTTGTCTAAATCACTGCTGCAGCTGGATATTGCAGCTTGAAGTTCTCGCTACGATACTAATGTATCATGCTGTTTGCTAGGATGGCACCTTTCACTTCTGTGACTTACCACTTGCAAGAGTAGATTTGACCAATTAATATCTAAGTTGAAACATTCACTGTTTTTTTGTTCTTTCATTTGTTGTTTCTTTTGATTTACCTAGTGTCATTAGCTCTACTAGCAGTTAATTGTTGAGAAGGATTTTAGAGCTGTTGGAACTCACAAGCCTTTCACATTAAAGACGCAGTCCATGCAGAAGTGCATTGCTTGAGTTCATCTGAAATCCTGTGGGTTATGTTTCCAGTCCAATACTGTGCTTCAGGAACCTCAAGTTTCATGCATGGCTGCAGTGAGGCTGGACGTGGGAAGAATAAGCAGGTGAAAATATCCTAAATTAAACTTTAAAGCATAAGAATGAATCGGTTCAGAACTTCCAGCAATCTTGATGAAAGTTGTTTGCTGTACTTAATTGTTCTAATCTATTTTCATTCATAACTGACTATATATGAGTTGACCTCTTATTAAACTAGAGCAGTAAAATAGTTCAGTTGTCCTCAGGAGATCTGAATTAATAATATTCACTTAAATGCCACATTGCTTTGTTTAGCCATAGAGGCATTAGTAGATAAAAGGGAGAGGGGAAGAGAGCTGACTTACTCTCAAGAGAGTAATGCATAGGATGATACTGTTAAATTTTAAATATTCAATCCATGTAAAATAGAGCTAAAGCTTTTCTTAAAGCTTGTTGAGGTCGGTCGTTTCCGGAAGAGTAGCCTGGATGTTTAAGGGCTGCTTTATATGCCCTAGATGAAAAAAAGATGCATGCCGTCCACGGAAGACGAAAGATTTTAGTCTGGCTGATCAGCTTGGTGAGTTGCTCAGAGTTAACCTCTTCTTCCTTTTGCCTGCTGCTCTGTAGTGTTATCTCTCCTGTCACACAGCTGCAGTTCTAGCGCCTTGAAGATACCGGATAAGGAAAAGGCAATATTGCTGTTTAAGCCCAAGAAACTGTGGTAAGGCAAGAGCTTTACAGATCTCTTTACACCTATTGTCACTTTCGCTGAGTTTTCTGAGGAAATGGGTAGTGCAAGAAAGCTGTCTGCGGGTTGTAAAGCGAGAGGAATCTTCTTGTTTTAAGCGGATATTTGCAGGCAGTGACATCTCCTCCTCGTTCAGTTTGTGGCGAGGAAATACTCTGAAGAAGAAGTAGGCACATGTTAAGTGCCTCACTTTTTGGATGGCTTAGTGCCTTGGCCGAAAACCAGCATCACAATACTTAACTTATGACTAATGTATTGTCTGTCTGTTGCGTTCGGAATTAAAGCTGCAGACAAGTTTGTGGAGGATAAATATAAATTGCTCATGACCGCTTCTTAGTGAGGCAGTCATCTTTTCCAAGGTGTGAGCACAGCTATATAAACTGTTTAAAACTCCAAGTAAATAGGAAATTATTTGATTTCTTTAAACTGTTTATGGAAGTTGCTATTTTTTCCGTGTAACCTGATAGCTCATATCTCTTAGCTAACTGTTTGTGTGCTTGGTTTCTTGTCTGTCTTTGGATTTTAGGCAGAAGCGAAACGTGACTGCCTCATGTTTTCAAACACGTTGCAGAACGAAGCTGCTTTTTTAAGCTGCTCTAACTTGGTGAAATAATTCCTCATGCCTAAGTCACATGTGGTCTAATAATTCTGATATAGGAGCTGAAAAAATGTGGTAATGTTTTTTTAACAGGTCTTGTAGACAAATTGGTTAAACCTTTTCAGCTAAGTCTTTGGCAGAGAAGTAGTCCTCCAGTAATACAATCCCCGAGGCAGAGTATGTGCTATTGTTGCAGAGCAGTAGTTCACAAGTTTCTTTTGGTGGTCGCCCAAATTCTAGATTTGACCACCCCATAAACAATACCGAAGGAATAATTTATTGGGTTTGTATTTGTGATTGCTGTGGTCCCTACTTTGGGATTCTTACTCAGAAACAAAAGGGAAAAAAAAACAAACACAAATCTAAATGATTTGAAAATCCTCCTGGAAGTAATATTTTTAAATGGCTGTTTTAAATTTTAAAATGGCACAAAATTGCCATAATTTTCCTTCTTTAGGGTCAGACTGTAGGTGATGAGAATACTTGTGAGATGCCAAAGTGGGTTCTTTCTCAATAGTTTACTTCTGCAGTTTTATTAATTCCTGATGTTGTCTGTGACCTAAATGACAATTTTCCCCAGTGCAAACACAAAAGGACAGGAAACATCAGGAGCCTCCCTCTTTCTGCCCCTTTGCCCCCACAACCTTCCAAAATTGAGTCTTGAGAAAGGCTTTTCCAGTAATTTGTCTGTAGCTCCTGAAGGAGATGTAAGTAGCAACGTAGGAATGCAGCAATTCTTAAACACTCAGTCATCAAATGATTTTTTTCTGTAGGCCTCTGATGTCTAGTTGTAAGTCTTTTTTACATTCTCTGAGAGCAGCGCTGTTTCTTTTAGAGTAAACTCAAGGAACCAGAATAAGTAGGAGACTTTGATGTGACTGCTATGCATTATAAACTTTCAGCTTGCCTTAGCACTCTCTTTTAACACCGTCCAAAGTGGAAGTAGCAATATTTCTGCCATTCACACCAGTATTCAGGTTGCAGAATGGTACCCACCGAGTGTGTATTACGAACATCCTTCGGTGGCACCTGTGGCTTAATGGTTCCCAGATCTGCACACAAAGTCCTGCCTTGCTGTGTGTCGATGCCTAGCATACATCTGAGACGTGTGCATGCTGTAAATACAAAATTTGCTTGGCTCTTCTGTATTACAGGTAAGCTTTAGAGCTGTTTACCAGTTTATCCTAATTACTGCCAGTACTGAACGCAGCTGTGAATGGGCTTTACATATTTCATGGACCATGACCCACGTTTTGAGAATTTCACAAGATTATAACCATCACGCTCCTTAATGACAGTTGCACTTCTGTAGCAGAGGCAGCATGTAATTAAATCTTCCGGTTTGTGATCTTAAATGCATTCCTGGAGACCCTGGTGCCTGAAGTGTAATTTATGAATACTTTTTCAGTCTTTGCTTCTTTGTGCTCCCCCAATAGCCTTTAATTATATTCAGATTATAAGCTCAATCGCCAAAGTCGTGTTGTTTCAAGTCTTCTGCCTGTACTCTTACTTTACAGTAACTGCCAAATTACTCAGTTCCGAGGCTTGTGCCGTCTCTTCCTTAGATACTGTCCAGACTGTTCCACCTTTCGGTGTCCAGTGATGGAAAAGCCATGAAATTTGCTGTTAGACAAACAACAAACCTGGGTGGAGTGGGCAGCAAAACAAAGGATGAATGAGGGTTTATAGTTCATCTCCAAACCTGTATAAAATACATATTGTATCTCCCTCTTCACTAATTCACTTTTAATGACTTTATAATACGATTACCGTGTGGACTGCTTAAGAGAATTTTTTAACTTTCAAATATGTTCTGTGGAAACACTTCATTCAGAAATGGAAGTCTTTTTACAGATGAAGAAGATCTAGTACTTGCAGAGTGTTTGAATGATGACAGGCACTAAAAATTAACTAAGTAATGTCAAACAAAACCTAGTAGGCTACCTCAAATTGCTCTTCAATGCTATTTGTACTTCAGCTAAAAATCAGGGCGTTACAGTGAATGTGAACATTCCGTTGGCACTTCTAGTTTTCTGTTGGATGTGCACTATGCTCATGCATGCAAAATAAGTAAAATACATGCAGCAGAAAACTTACCGAAAGAAAAAATTATAATAAGTAGTAATGGAAGGTTCTTTGTATATTTAATGCATCTACTTACATAAACTATCGTATTTGGTTTCAAGAGGATGTATTTTTTCTGAAAGCACTTTGAAATGTCCATAAAAGCAGGCTCCAATCTTTGTCATAGCACAGAGATTTTTCTTGTTCACTTTCACTCCTCTGGATGAGGAGTGATTTGCAATGTTCTGTGGGATTGCGTATGTTTATATAGAGAGGGCAATTTAAAACAGCTGAGCATGAATGGTGATTTAGAATCTAGGAGAAAGACGCGAGCATTTTTCCCCTTTATAATACCTATGTTTATATTTCGGAGCCATTTTCTGTTTAGTTTAATTACCTGTAGCCAAGAGCAATAAATTGCTCAAGAATAGATTAATGCCGGAATCAAGTTTAACCCAAAATCTGGCTTTAGGAAGGGTTTCTACCTGCAGTACGCTCTCCTATGATGTGATTTTAAATTTTTATTGACTTTATGGAGAAGAAAGTGAAGGAGTGAACAAGTAGGATTGTTCCCTGAGAGCTAAATCAATTGATTGAGTAGCACTTAAAATTTGCTCAATCTCTCCATGTTACAGAGGGCTAAGTGACCTTCAAGAGGCAGTCTTAAATTTGTCTGTTGGTTGCTGTTTTCCAAATGTTAGTATGTGAAATTGAAGGAGGCGATACAAAATAAAGGGAGTTCAGTATTCTTGTGAAGAATTTTCCTAAAGTTTCCTTAATGCAGTAATTCCAAATGAGTGGGTGAGCTGAGAGTGGAATTGCAACTGTGTAGTCTGCGGCGATTTCAGGGGAGCCATTACCCCAGAACTGAAGTTGTGCCTACACCAAAATTGCTTTACTTGTATGAAAGCAATGGTGAATCGCCGTGCTAAGGCAGAATCGTTCTCGGATCCATCCAGCTCGATAATGAGTTAGAGAAGATTGTCCCCTTTGCGTTTTTCCTATTGAATAGGACGGCATTTGACGTCTGGGATTTGCTTGCTTAAGGAGGACTTTGGGGAACTGGGTCTTGTCTCTACAAATAGTCATAACTGTGACTGAGAAAACACTGTTCCGAGGGAAGTTGCACTGGAATTAATTCTTACTGTATCTTGTAGGACATAGCCCTCTGGATGCAGATTTATGCTGGAAATCCAGAGTTTTTCCTCTAACAGTCATCTGGATTTCACAGCATAGAAGGGGACTTTTCACCTGTATTTCGAAGCAGTACTTCACCAACTAAAGAGTTAATGCTTTGTCATTAGGAGGTAAAACTTTAATTGAGAAATCTCAGTTGATAGCTTCAGCAAGAATTAGCATGTTGCAGTAAACTCATCTCCTTCAGAGCCTTTGTGTCAGTCGGGTTGCGTTCAATTCAGTGTGCTGCCTTGTTAATTTTGGAAAGCTCAGTCATGTTCCTGCCCCACCTTTAAGCTTTTTTTCCTGTCTGAACTGAAGAGGCCCAACCTTTTTATTTTGTATTTGTAAGACCAACTGCTTGATCCTTTAATGGTTTTTAACTGTCTTTCTCTCTGCCTTCTCTATCTCACTTGCGTGACCTTCGTGGCCGCTGGGGATCTTTCAGCTCACCCTTCAGGTGAACTGTCCTGCTGCTCAGTGCTGGGCAGTCCTGGGTCAGATCCAGAGGCCTGAGCAAGTCTGGAACTTCAGATCAGCTCTGGGAAATGTGGTCAGAAGGGTTTGAAAAGGCGTTAACCCTAAAACAAACTCAGATGGGTACCCACAGAGAAATGGGTACTCCTACGTGTTCGGCCAAGCTTGTTTTTTACTCTTCCACCTTCTGAATAGCTTTTACTGCTAGTGGAAATGCACTAAATGCATTATAAGTAACCTGAACGAGGAAAGCAGTCTGATGCTACTCCTCATCTCTTCCGGGTAGGGAAAGCTGAAGGATCATCACAAAAACAAGAGCTCTGCCAAGTGTTTCCTATGGACAAGGACAGCTGCCTTACCTGAAAGTGCCTCCTTTGTCTGGTCAGCTTAATGACCCTAGGAGTTGTTTGTTTAAATTAACACTTTAGGCTTCAAACAATAGTGTTTAGAAGTGAAATATAAAAATGAGCTAGTGTACAGGCTTATTAACTCTCCTATTTCAGGGATGAGAGTTTTGATGCTGTCAGAAATTCTTAGTCTTTAGTTGTCCAGCATGGGAACGTTTGCCTTTGAGCTGGTGCAATACAAAGAAAACCAGTTTTAGTCTTAATCAATACTGTACCATGAACAGAGGCAATTTCTTTAGATGTTAGTACAGTTCAAATAATAAAAACATTAAATAATTCAAAGTGCTGCAGCTGAGCAAGAGAAAAGGCTGAGAGCTTAACTCAAAGCACTTGGGGGATCCTGGCACATAGAAAATGGATGCTTAATAGCTGGTGACTTTAAAGCTTTAGTGTCAAATTCAGGTCTTAGTCTTAAGGTTCTTTTGAATCTTTGAAAAGCACTGAAACAATATGGAACTGTGATACCAAGTGAAACATGCGGTAACACGTCTTCTCAGATGATTTTCAGTGGTACTAGTAAGTACAGAAGTGACTTTTGAAGTGTTTGGGTCTTCTCAGTGACTGCCTTCCATAGCAGGTTACAACAGCACAAGTCAACTCAGCCACAGTACAGGCCCAGTATTCCCATTCCCACCTGCTGCTTGTGACAGCTTTGGTGCTCGCTGACCCCGTGATGATCTGGGCCAAGGGACCAAACCCATCCAGCACCTGGCTGTACACAGTCAGTTCCTGTCCTCCCTCCAGCTCACAGGAGGGCCACACAAGTGACAGTGCTGATGCAAGGTAGAAAGGACAGGATGGTGTCAGCATTGGCTCAAAAGTTATTGAAATTCACCATTTAAAAGAGAAACTGAATCTGAAAGGTAACACCAGAAGCCATGTGTCCCACTGCTGTCTGAATGTGAATGAAGCTTGCTTGCAGAACACAAGATGCTATTTTGGTGGCACTTGAATCGCCAGTTTGCAAGGAATACCAAATGTTGGTTGGGGTTTTCTCATCTCTTGATACGCGATACTTGCAGCACAAAGATACAGCTGGAACACTGAATTGTGTGAGAGAACCCTTCTGCCTTGCATGTCAGATTTCCTGCTGTTGTCATGAGATGACACGTAGCCTTAGCATCGTTATGTAAAAGACTCACAATAAAACTAAGGGGAAGTCACAGACTGTGTAAGCACTAAACGTACATCATCAGAATCCATTTGGTAGAACTGACCCGCAGATAACTTGTTTGTATTACAAAGCTGTAGAAGAGTTGAAAGAAACTGGCTTTATTGTATTGACTTTTTGTTGTTGTTTTGTTGTCTTTGCCATTAGTTTCTTAAAGTGACTTTAAAGATATAGGCATAAGGGGCAATAACTTCCGTCTAGAATTCTGAAGTTCCTGTGTTTTAAAATACATTAATACCAAAAGAATTATGAATTTGTCCCTGTGACAGTCTTAGGTAAGGAGGATGATATATAGCTTTTTAATGAAAACTGCCAAGAGCTACTCTACTTCCTTTTTCCTTCAGAAATAGGGGAAGTTTCATCGCAACAGACGAGAGCCTGCGTGGAGCAATACACATAGTTTGTGCTTTGATAGTTTTGCAAGAGCTGTTGCCAATGTGAATGCATTGATGCAGTTGTTTCACTTCCCACTATGTTACAACTGTGACTTCACTTTTTCATCAGATGTCTTTATGTAAAATATTAGATCTTAAGCTGCTTATGTAGCTTGTATTTTTCTCCTTAATATATGAAGTATTCTTTGTTTATTGCTCATATTAGTAAGACGAAATGAAATGGGATGGTAATGCTTCATTTTGTTTTGTTTAATCTTTCCCCTCTGGCCATTTAGCTGTGCTCACTACAAGTCCTGAACGTGACACACATTGCAGTGGCAGGCTACAGAGTGCCCTTTCCCAAACTGACCATTTTCTTGAGCTAGTAAGTGTATACACCTTTAAATAACAACTAAATTCTGTTATATCCCATCATCTTCTACAGTAAATACAGAGAATAAACTCTTAGTACAGACCCTCAAATGTGTTTTGTGATCTGAAACATAGAGCATTTAATCATATTCTTTACTTTGACAGCGAGTTTTTTTAACTTAATGACTGTACCACATTTCATTTCTATGACTATGTAGTTTCCCTAGTAACCTGTCAGAAGGTCTTTGTTGAAGGGTTCTTAAAGTCCAAAGAAATTGTCATTTGTTCTTTATTTATTATGTTGTTGACTTGTTCATTTCTAGTTGGGAAAAACACGTTTCTGTGTTCAGATCGGATGTGTTTTTGTGTTGTACGTGAATAGCTGTACTGGCTTGGAAAACAGATCTTGCCATCTTACCTCTGATCTGGCTAAAGGCCCTGGGCAGGAGAAATCCCAGTTCTGGCTTTTGTTACCTAACTCAGAGGAACAGAGTAAGGAGGACCCGCGGCTTGACCTACTACTTGATTTAAACAAATTCTAGGCTAATATGTCTACAGCTGTGAATGTACAACATGTAGTCTGTAAAATGCTAGTAAACAAAGTGACTTAGTGCTAAATGAAGCCAAAATTCTCTGTGATACATTTGTTCGCAGGCAGCTGTGGAGTTAGCTTTTAAAAGTCCAAATGTCTCCCTAGGAAAAGATGTTAGCAGGAATAACGCTGGCTCTCTGAGCCTTGTTGGTAATGGAAGAAATCTAAGCAAACCGCATTTCTAAGTGAACTAAGAAATCCAGTGATGAAGGCTTCTGCCTCTAGCAGAGGATAGAAGCAAGATAACAATAGAGAATGCCCCCAGGTAAAGGAATCGGGTTGCTTAAGGTCTGTGCTCAAACAAACCATAAAAGCATCAAGAGCAAATGAGACAATTCCCAGCTACCAGCCTGGCAGCATGGTTGCTCTGAAAAGTGGTTGAGACACAGCTTCGACCCTGGTTGTTGGCTGATGCCTTAAAAGTAGTTGTAGCGAACAGCTAGAATTGGCAATTGTGGCTTGATTAGAGACTATTTATATCATCACTAATTGGAAGCTTTATTAATTTGTCATCTGGAGAATGTTTATTGCTGGAATAAAGATTTGATTTTAAGCTACAGTGATTAAAATAAACGTGTGAATGAATCAGCCATAAGCATTTTGGTTTTTCTAATGCAACAAGATGAACAAACAACTTTAGGCTCTCTGTAGGGCAGGATGAGGATGCACTGGGCCAGGTTTCCTGGGAAGCTGGAAGTCAGTTTGAGCTTGACACTGGCTGGTGCGGGGTAAACTGGAGAAAACCTCTGCTGGCAGCTCTCGGCGCCCTCTGCAAAAGACCCGGCCAAGCAGCAGCACTGCAGGGGTAAATCTTGACTTGTCACACCTCCCTCTTCTCTTAGGGGAGTTGATTGCAATGCAGAAATGTGTGGTTTGATGCCGCTTTTGCAAGTAGTACGCGCAGTTATTATAACTCAGTTTAGGGAAAAAAATAGCAGTCCTTTGCTTTTACACCTCTGACACCGCTTAATGTTTTAGTTGCTAATGTTTTCCCTATCTTATCGGCTGGATTTCTGGGCTGCTTCTAAGTGAGCTCTTATGCAACAAAAGAAGGGGGAGAGCTGATGTTATAAAACAACACTATCTTGCCAGTGCTTAAGATTTTTTTTTCCTAAATAGGTGTGCTTAAATAAGAAGGATTCTATAATCTGATATAATTGCCTCTTTTAAGTGGCCTTAAAGAACTGTTTGAGTTGTTGTGCACCTATTGGCCAGCTGAGCCCTGGAGGTCTCCCCGATGCATGTATGAGCATTCCTGTAACTTCGGGGAAACAGCGCACGGATCTGGAAGCAAACTCTGCTTAGCTAGTATGCAAAATACCGCAGAGTTAATGAAAATACATTAGGGAAATCATGAAGTTAAATAGAAAAGCTATACTGCATACCAGTCCCCAAAATATTTTGTGGAATCCTCAGATGCCAACTATGGAGGAAGCAGAAGAACCACAAGAAATACAAAGTGCAAGGAGAATGTAAAAAGAGTCAAGTTGTCATGGAGACAGTTCCAAAACCCGTGCAGCCCCAGAGGCAGCACCACACCACCATGCCATAAGCGTGTGCAGTCTGCGCTGAGCTTGGACATGATGTTAGTGATGCTGCGTCGTCGGAGGAAGGAGAGGCGCTTTCATCTGCTGCTTCAGTGTGGCATTAAACATTTCCTGGCCTTAAACATTTCCTTGCTTCAGCAGAAGAAACTCTCCTGTAGGTAGCTGTGCAGGCAGGGCAAAATTGTGACTCATCGGCTGGAGAATAAGGGTGTATTCCCTGGTAGATGCTGTCCTTTTGTTAGCTTCGGAGCTCTTCTGCAACAGTCCCTGCGACGTGTTCTAGCAGGAGTAACTGAAGTCAGCTGCTTAATTCCTTGGACCAAACATAGGCATTGAAACCCCCCATGGCTTCTTTTTAAAATTATGTTTTCAAACATGGTACAGTGGAAACTGGTGCAAAATAACGGAGCTTCTTTGAAATAATTGTCTCCTCTTTCTTAATTTCCAGAAGCGTGTGGAAGCTGCCATCTCCTTCCTTGGCCTAACTTCTGATTTACTGTAAAAACAGCGCCTTGATACTGCAGAGGCTGCTAGGTTTCCTCTTGAATTCAAGCTGATACTATTAATTAAATTTCTCAGCATTTGATGTTAGATGTTAGTTAATGATTTTAGAGAAAAATCTACTTTCATTAATAAAAAAAACAAACTTCTTTTAAAAACATAAGTTGTTTTAACACTTGAACCTGCACTGACCAGTATTTGAGTTTCAAAATGCACAGAGCAGTTGGAGTTATGATACACTAGATGTATGTGAAACAGTGTCCAGCGTAGCTTCTGTATTAGACCAAGCTGCTACTTACAGGTTAATGGGATTGGGCTGTTACAGACTGAAATTCTAACAACTTATTTTCTTCCTCCACATGTTAAAGGAAGCCTGAGATCCATTGCTTTCAGAGAGCTGTAAGAACAGCTCTTGCTTTGTGCTGTGCAAGGACACTTGTTGGGTTCTGATTACTCAGATGAGACATCCTCACACAGTGTACGTGGAGCTGGGTCTGACGATGCCAGCTGTGCACAGAAGTGTAGCATTTTACCTGCAAAAACACTCGCTGAACAGGGATGTGTGTTTTTCGCTTCTGGCAACCTTGATGGACTACAATTATGACTAGTTGAGAAGAATGAGTCAGAAAGGAAGAGCTCAAATGATTTGTTTTGCTGCTCGCAAAGCATTCGGCGTGGTTATGTAACTTCTCAGCAGCGAGCAGGCGTTGGGAAGAAAGGTGACAAATAATATTTCATCTCCCATCTCCGCAGTGATTGCAGTTGGCTGAACAGGAGATGAAGGACGCACTTTTTTCGGTTGTAAGCAGGGTTTTAATTTGTAGATGCCTACGTGCCATGTCGCAGGAGGGCAGCTGCGCAGTTGGGTAGGAAGTGTTTGCTGGTGTAGGAAACTGAAACAGCTCCTCACAACCAGGGCCAAAACTTCATATTGGCCATCTCAAGATGAAAGACTGAGCTATCTCTGAGCTCTAATCCGATTAGCGTGGAACGGTGGCTCTGCTCTCCCTGTTGTCCGTGGCTGGGAATATGCAACTGCTTGGCTGGGTGCCCAGACAGTAAACCTGCCTTTTAATATTCTGCTGTCACTCTTCACAAAGCTTCTGGATCTGGAACTTGTGTTTGGATATATGACACTGTATCAAAATCCGGGATTAATAGGGAAGGGGTCACTAATTTCATGTACTCGCAGATCCTAGTTTCACGTAGAAGGGTTGTTCCTCGTCCTGGTACGGATGTGTTTCCAGCTGTTCACGACATTTTTGCACAGTCAATGTCATTGCCATTTTAGTGTGAGGCATTTAGGTTCCGAGAGAAAGCAGTTTGCAAGTTCTAACTTACAAGACCATATTTATGATGTGCAAGCTGGCTGTCTTTCTCAACACTCCTAGAATTAGGAGAATAAAGGTATTTTTCTGTGTTTTCTGCTAACGAGGCTGTTCCATCTATTGCAAGATCAGTGCTGTAGCATACAGTTTGCCATTCCCTTGTGCTTGCTGTCTATATGGAAGTTAATGTTTGTAACCTTAAACATACATCCAAATCGAAGTTTTGGGGGAAGGATTGCAATGTTTATGTATCGCTGCCCATAATAATTAACATTATTGATGTCAAATTTTTGGAGGAATGGGTTATTCCAGTTCAGCTTTCAGCCTCATGTTTACGTATCTTTTGAGATGAAACGTTGATACAAAGATAATCGTTCTCTTCCCTTTCTTCCTGTCCCCACATGAGGCAGGACTGAACCATAATCATTAAAGACAGCAGTTTGGATGTCTTAGGACTGAAGCTTAAATCACCTCCCATGGAAGTGAACCAAAATTACTTAGGCAGAGCATGCAGGAGAAACTTGAAGTGATAACTGAGATCTACGGTATAGGAAGAAATTGCTGGGCTCTTCTGATACAGGGCACATCTTGAAAGTACCAACCTCTGAGTTACATTAATGATTATTTGACTTTAAACGAGGATATGCAAATCAAGATTGCAGCTACACTAACATTTTTGCTCCTGCTCTGACCTTTGGGGAATGTTATGCAGCAGAAGAAAGATTTCAGCCAAAGTCTAGCAAGAACAACCGTGCCCCCACAAAGCTGTAAACGCTCATTGTTCCTCCGAATCCAGTGGGCTTTTTTCCTGGACAACGCAAGGCTGCTTCAGTCTTTAGAACAGAGGCTTCATTTTATTTGCTTAGCGAATTTTAGAGAAAAATGTACTTTCACTAATGAAGAACACCTTTATGTTTTTAACGGATGTTAAATACCGGTGAATCATATGGGTTTTTTTAGCCACAAAATGCACAGGACAGGATTTCTTTTGTGCTGCTTACAGCAAGTCACATAAGTAGATGTTTACTACAGAGTTGTATATCTTGTCTGCCCACAGAAATATCTGGTGGAAATATGCTAATTCTAAAGGATTTGTCTTTTGAAGATAAAAGTCTGAATCTAGACATACAAAATATTACTATCGGAAGTAAGAATCTGAGCGTATTTTGTTTTGTTTATAGTTAAGATGCTTCTAAAGATAACCCCCATCTCTATTATCACTTCTGTTTTTAAACGAGGTATTTTAATAGAGCTACCACAAGCAGGGAATAAAAAATTATCCAAAGCAGATTCCTAATTGCTTCAAGCAACAGGATCTGGGAAAAATCAAAACACAAAGTACTCTGTAGATACGGGGGGGAAGCAATATATAATATAAATACAGCAAACCTCCCTGGAGCGGAATCGTGCATCCTAATTTATCCTTGCTTCTTTCTTTCCCTCAAAGGTGAAACTGAATCTGAAAATGGTGGTACCGCTTATCGTTAACCGATGTCAAAGTTGAAAATGCAGTTTTAATTAAAGAAAATATTATGACTACAGTTTGTGCAAAACTGTGTGAAAAATAATTATTTTTCTTTTTTTGAAGTATTCTCTTAATAAATTCAACAGTACTGTGGGGAGTGCCTGGCCATCTTGTTTCAAAAAAGTAAATTCATAGTTGAAATGTTTCTGAAGGTGCCCTAACGACTTGTCTTCTGCACAAATAAGCTACCAAGTCTAGCTCTGTTGTGATGTGAGACATCTGGTAAGCCTTTCAGGTTTCATTTACAGTGGAGCTCTGGGACAGGAAAGTTGCTCTTTCATTCCTGCTATAAAACATGAAACCAAAACAAATATTTTTTCACGTTATTAAGCAGACTTCTTTCTTATTATCAGAATGTGTCTGAAGGCTTCTCAGTAGTATGTTTGTGAATAACGTCATACGGATCCCTTCTGGGTTGTTAAAAAGTGGAGGGAAAATATTAAGGTGAATGTGGAAGGTGAATTGCTTTTTTTTGTTTTGTTTCTGAAGTTATTACCAAGACAAACTACTGCATGTGTGCCCAGTCTTTACCCTTGCCATAAGCTGAGCCATAGCTGATTCGTCTTATACCAGCGTTTTGCTGTTAGGGTTGTTTTACTAAATGTTTTCATAAGCATCTGTTTTAAATCTTTTTTTTTCATTAGCCACATTGAGAGAATGCTTTATGGTTGTCAAAGTAGTAATATGTAGACTGTAGAAATTACTCTTATGACTTCTTACTTGCTCTTTTTACAGCTTTCAAGTGACATCAGTACAAAAGAGATCAGGTGACAGAGGGTCGGGGCTCTCCTTGATTTCCTTCTGTGTGCTGCCCTGGCTTCATCTCGGCAAGGTGTGGGACGAAGGTGCCCATCCAGCGGCTGCCCCAGGCAGTTGGGATGGCCCCAGAAGGGTCCTGCCTCCTGCTGCTCTCCCCAGACTTCCCCTTGCGGTGTCGAAAGCCAGGTGGAGGGGATCTAGGCCAGTCCTGCCTGGGTGTCGCGTGTGGGACCGAAGTCTGCTTCGCCAGTTGTAACTTGGACTGAATTTTTTTTACTATTTAAAAACCAGCTTCTCTAATTGGTTGCAGTTTCCTTGGCTTTTTTAATGTAGGAATACTTAAGTGCAGAGCAAAAATGCTTTTTATTCTCAGGTACCCGCGATTTTGTTCTTCCAAGCCCAAATCCCACCTGTTCCGCAGCTCACTACAGCGGCTGTGCTGCCTTGTCTTAAGGCGTGGAGCAGGGAAGTGGAGGCTGGATGAATGCAGGCTTCGATGAGCAGCCAGTGCTCCTAGACTTCTGAAGCAAGCAGAGTTAAATGCCCAGACAAATTAATGGTGGCTTGGCATCTTTCTAGCACGGGAGCTTGAAGGCAGCCCCTGGCTCGAGAAGAGAGTAACCGACTGATTGCTGCTAGCAGATCTGGTTTTCTATGTGGCTTTGCCAACAGCTGTGCTGCCACAACGCGGGGAGCGTCAGAAGGGCAAGAAATGAGAGGGTGGAGGCTGCCTTCTGCTCCTTGCCAAGTGTGAGTAAATAGCTTTTTGAGGAGCAGCGCAGAACTTCACCCAAGGCATACGGAATGGTAATGACCCTAAGCTGCGTCGTGGTTTAAAGAATGCAGCATGAACTGAGTATTTCTCTGTCCCATTGATTCTTGACCTTGAGAAAAATCACTTTCTTCTGCTGGAATTTATCTAGTCTTTACTATGCAGGTGTTCTCTTTTCGTGGAGAGACAAGCAAAGTGTAGGAAAATGGTGCAGATATATCAAGAGGGAGGATCTGAGTTTTTTGCTGGTGACAATTGTTTGGAAAAATTAATATCTAAATAATTGCTGTAACTTTTTTAACAGGCTCAGAACAAAGAAACAAAAGTACTGGCTGCTGCAAAGGTGATTGATACTAAATCAGAAGAAGAACTTGAAGATTACATGGTTGAGATTGATATTTTGGCATCCTGCGATCATCCTAATATTGTTAAGCTCCTAGATGCTTTCTACTATGAAAACAATCTGTGGGTAGGTATTTTTTTCTTTAAATTCTTTTATTTATTTTAAAAGAATATTGAAATCATTTTTTTCCATGTTTTTATTGAAATATCACATTTCGTCTGGGTTGTCACTATTGGGATAATCCCACAATTTCAAAACTAATTTGTAAATTGTAAATATGACTGATGGGAGGCTGTCACTGTAAAATCAAGCTGCATTGAGTCATCAAGTCAGCAGTCTGAATATAAAATCTGGAAATTAGCATTTCATTGTGTTGTATGCGGAGAGTTCTTGGTTGGTACTTATTTGTAACAGCAGGATTCAGGTTTTAATTACATTATCACAATTGAGAATGAGGCTCAGAATTTACAGCTGCGAAATAAAAAATGGGCTGAAAAGGTCAGCCTGGGAAGCATGCATTTTAGATAGGAGTGATTTCATAGGTACTTGCAGGAAGGGACAGTTTACCAGGACGTGAACAATAATTTGCTAAAAATCTAGATATTTGTACGTAGAAGTGTTGTGGCAGTGTATGTGACTGTACCTCACTTTTCTGGTGTGCCCGATGCACTGAATAACTTGGGCTGTGAAAATACAGTATTTTCCTTTAGGTGGCCTGATGCAGTATTTGTAAGTGCTTTTGGAATTATACAAAGGACACACGTCTCTTTAAAAGGAGACTAGAATTCAAAAAGATACCTGAAACAAATAACAGAAAACTTCCTCCAAGTTATTCTTTAAGCCTGGAAACAATGGAAGTGTAACACCATATTTCCTGATGGAGATTTGTTTTAACGAGCTTTGCGAATGCTTTCTGTGATGTGAATGTGGAGTAAAATGATGCCGTATGTACGGTGGAGTAGTGAAAAAACTTCCATGCATAAAGGAGAATATGAAAGCAAGTATGCATAGAATATGGAACAGTTGACAGGCTTCGCTGGCAGATTAGTTACATCTCTTCTAACTAACTTTAGTTTAAAATAAAATTGTAGATATATAGTTACAGTGGAGAGCCATGAAAGTGAGAGAGAGAGAAGGCTATGATGATGTGGTGAACAGAACTTAGTGTAGAGGGAGAAAAAAAAGAAGAACGAGACTTGGACAGAAAGAATGTTTTTGCTTTCCAGTTTTAGAAACAGAGTTTCTTTACCAGAGACCTTTGTCAGATTGTCAGATCAAACACAAAGTTTTAGAGAAGGGAACTCTTCATACAGAACTTCCTATACTTACTTGACAGTAAGTATGCAGAAGTATGTATATAGGATAAAGGTTTAAAGAATTTACAGGGAATTTCATTATAAAATAGATGTACTAGTACCACCGTTGCAAATACTAATTAAACTGTAATTTGAAGAAAGTTATCTCATGAGGGGTAAATATGAGTGTTATTTTGTAGGGTATAATTTGAGGTTTCTTCTATGGACAATCATACTCTGGTTTTAAACATACTGTAAAGTACAAAAAATCAATATACTATTTCCCAGAGGGCTGTTCAGGCTTCTGACAACACATGCTCTTCAGCTCTCAAACTGGAAGTTATAATTTAGTGCTCAAAGTTCAAACTGAAGAAGAAAAAGAGCTAAGGAAGAATGGGGTGGCAATCTTGAATGATCTCTTTGCTTTGCTTTCCTGCTCTCCTCGTTCTTTGTCTATTCTTTTTCTCCTTTGTGTATGTTTTTCTGTCCTAAATGTCAGCATAGTTTGTGCCCCAAAATAGTGGCAGTTCAGTTTATTTATGTTTCACATGTAAACTGAGACCTGGAGATTGAGTTATTTTAGTGTGAGTTGGTTCTGGGATATGTATTATATGTATCTATATCACTTATGTATTGTAGGCATCAGTGAAAATGGAGGAAAATGAATACAAATATGAAAATGAATATAAATTCAGTTAAGAATATAAATTCATTTAAGATCATTTAAGATCTTAAGATTAAGATTTACAGCTGCGAAATAAAAAATGGGCTTTTAATCTTTAAGATCATTTTTTCCATAATCTTTAAGATCATTTTTTCCATATTTTCATCTCACCTGAAACAAATTAACCTAGGGGATGACATCTACTGGAAAACACTGTAGTTCCTCTCTTGGACTGAATATTCCAACTAGATTGTAGTATTTAAGCACAATATAATAACAGAAAGAAGTTTGCAGAACATAAGGAAATTACATTTACTAGTCAGATTCAGGCTGACCTTGATACTTTTAATGTGGAGTCTTACATTTGGATTAAAACTTTATCTGAGGATCTCCAGGCATTTTTTCAAGTCACTTGCTTGAGCTTCACAGCCATACTGCTAGTTGCTCCAAGTTGTACCAATATTTTGTAGAGGTTAATTTAAAAAATAATAACTCTAGGTCAAATAGTCTGAAACTCTTGCCTCCCCATAGTGATCCCTTAATCAATGACTCAGTTCAGCAGAACTATTTAACTTGTAATTTATGTATTCTCTTGTTTATATACAGATCCTGATCGAATTTTGTGCAGGTGGAGCAGTAGATGCAGTAATGTTGGGTAAATAAGTTTCAAATAATAATAGCATTTTTAACAAGTTAATAATATTTATGTATTTTAAGACTTGCTTCACATGTGTATTGTTTTTGAAATGCAAATGTTTATGTAATAGGTGTGGCATACGTGTTGAATGTCGGGGTCTTTAAATGATATTTACAACTGTATCTGTGGGTATGGTAACTTATTGAGTTAGACTAATCTTTCATTTTTAAAGTGTTGATTTGCTTTCCAAAACCCATTTTAATGTCTTGATCCTTAAATGAGTGTGATGAGCTGTTCTCTCATGCTTATGAAGCTCTCTGTTGTTTTAACATGATCTATATTGATCCTTTTTTAGGATCTCATTCTCCCCCTTTGTCATCCTCCAAATTACATTGTGATAACTTTTTATATTGCATCAACATTAAGGTTGATTTCCTGTGCTCATTCCTCAAATTAGGTGAATGCTAATTCCAGTAAGTAAAGGGTCTGTCTTTAACAACATCTGTGTGCACATCTGTGTACCGCAGAAAAGATGCCCAATCTCTAAACTGTGTAGCCTTTCCACAGTTCAGATAGGTAGCGGTACAAAGTTCATCATAAGGAGGGTTTGAGATACAAGGGATGAAATTTCTGTTTCACTTAAAAAAATATATATATATATATTGAAATTTTGATATGAACCTAAAAGGAACAAGTATTTTAAGATAGTTTTTCTGACATATGGTATTTAGAATCAGTCAGATTATTATTTATTTTTTTTTTAACATATATTTCTATATTGGTTGCTATAAGCAAATAACATAAGAATGCAAAAACACTGTGTTTGTCTCTTCCTCTTCAAGAGCTTGAAAGGCCATTAACAGAGCCACAGATCAAAGTGGTATGCAGGCAGACACTGGAAGCATTGAACTACTTGCATGAAAATAAGATCATCCACAGAGATCTAAAAGCTGGCAATATTCTTTTCACATTAGATGGAGACATTAAACTAGGTAAGCGTGTTGCACATAAAACTTTTCTGGAACTTTATGTGGTCTTATAATTGTCTTTTCTTTAGGCTATTCTTGGGCAGAGTTCAGCATGTAGCCATCTAAATACAAATCTAAGGATGAGAAGTTCTTCATTTTTTTCTCTTCATCTGCAAGTATTATTATGTTTACTTTTTTGGCTTCTCTTGGAAGGCTGAAGATTTAATAATGAACTCATTGTCATGCGATATATTTTTAAGCATAATAGAAGTACTCCTGTAGTTTCTAAGTAAGACTGTGTACGAGAAAATATAGGTAATAGAGTTTCATGGTAAGGGAGGCAGCGATTTCTTGCTGTTCTTTTTAATTACCTCACGTGAGCTGGCTCCTCCTCATATGGACTAGAACAAGTTTAACCTTTTGTCAAACTTGGCTGACATGTATCTTGATAGCTTGCACAGAGCTTACTTCACAGCTCAGACCACAGGGAGATTTCCTCCATACATATATTTAGCGATGTATTCAAGTAGTCAAGATTTCTATAAAAAAAGTTTTACTATAATTTTGAGAAGTGTACTGTGTCCCTTAAAAGAACATTTTAGCCCTATTAAGTTTTCTGTACTTTTTGTTTCTGGTACACAAAGATGTAGATGATTCCTCGTTTTATAAATATGTGACTAGCAAGTTTCCGCCTTGCATTTGAGCTTTACTAAGTGCGTCAATATTTCAGGTTTTGAATTTGAATAAATAGCTCTCTTAATTTTTTTTTCTGCACAGATCAAAATTAGGCTTCTCAGGTGTTGAGCCCATCAGGTCATTTTGTACAGATTAAAGATAAACATATTTTGTCCCTTTGCTCTAATCTCTAGATCGTCATTAAGAAAGTGATATCTGTAATAAGTCTATAATGTTTATATTTAAATGCCATCTTTTCTAAATGAAAAATAGTGTTTTACTGACAAATAACCTAGATATGCAAAGAAGCATATAAGATAGACAGGAAAAAATGAAACAAAAATCTAACTTTCAAAGAATTTAAATCCTGAAATCAAAAATTGAATGATTTGCTGAATTAATAAGAGGTAATATGCTATGTGCAAGGAACATTTCATAGGCTAGTATAGTCATTTTCTAATGAAAATAATTTAACTTTGATTTGGAACATAAAGCATTTTAAAAACAGCTGTAAAATATAAAAATTCTACCTCCAACTTAATACTATTTTTGCTGTTTGCTTTAAGCGGATTTTGGAGTATCAGCTAAAAACACAAGAACAATACAAAGAAGAGATTCTTTCATTGGTACACCATACTGGTAAGTGCACTATTTTGCTGGCCTTTTAGTATGAACTAATATTATCTTTATTAGTATAAACTTGATTAAGTATCACGTAAATGTATTAAGATTAGAATCTGCTTTTTAAAATGTTGCAGCAAATTCACGTTGAGAACCCTTTTCATAAGATAAGAGTGTATTTTCTAACCTGGTACTTCATTACTCTGTTTGCAGGATGGCTCCAGAAGTAGTAATGTGCGAGACATCTAAAGACAGGCCTTATGATTACAAGGCTGACATTTGGTCTCTGGGCATTACTTTAATAGAAATGGCTCAAATAGAGCCACCTCATCATGAATTAAATCCAATGCGAGTGCTCCTGAAAATAGCAAAATCTGATCCACCTACATTAGCACAGCCTTCAAAATGGTTTGTATTTCAATGACAACTTTCCCACCCCGGTTTGTAGAATTTGACTGTAATGTCTGTATGTGTGGCTTAAGTCTTGCTGAACGTTATGGTACTAGTTTTATGCATTAAGTCAGGTACATATTCTATATATGCTCTGCGTGTGTGTATATATATACACATATGTATCCTTACACAATGGTACTTTGACATTTTTGCTGTGGGTCTGTATGGAAGCTTTTATACAGAAATATTTTGTAGAATTTAAGAACTTGGCAGATTTTGCATTGAGACTTACAAAAAATAACCTTTTACCAATGCAGTAAAAGTTTCTTTTTCAGGTAGTCTTCAGAACATTAGGTGAAGGGAAACTTAGATATTTTTATACTTAAAACAAACAAACAAAAAAACGCATTAAAAACAAAACTAGAAAAGCTGTTAACTATTTGGTTGTTATAATATCCTTCTGTGATTAAGTGGGGATATAGCAGCTGTGGTTTATTGTAAATTCACAGCCAGAAGTAAACTCTTCTATAAATGGAAGAATATTTTGATAAGTGCCATGCTGATCTTTTCATTCCCTCATTGTCTTTCTCTTTTTCTAAATCAGTAGAAGGACATGGAGTTGTGGTGTAGATGCACGTGAAAGCAAAAGATGTTTCACTGTACTGATCTCATGTCAAGGCTAAATAAAAGCCACTACCTGTTTGCTTTTTGTGTAGGTCATCAGATTTTAAAGACTTTCTGAAGAAATGCTTGGAAAAGAATGTAGATGCAAGGTGGAGTGCAACTCAACTTCTACAGGTAGGAGGAATTAACTGTTTGGAAGTATTGTTTGACGGCAAGTGTGTTTTATATTCTCTTAAAAGCAGAACATAATTGGAGTGACTACTTAAATAATTTAATATTAGGTGTTTGTACACAGTCTGTGTTTAATATTGTTGGATGATCTTTATTTGGCAAAACATAATGAAATAATGCCAAGGGCAGATCAAAGTCTTTGCTTACATATTTTGATATAGTATAACTAATTAATTTGCATAAGTATTTAAATTATACTTTGATACGTGTAATGGGTGAAGGAGATATTTACATAAGTAGTCAATTGCTGACAGGTGTTTTAAAAGCTTTAGTGCTCAGCTGTCTTCCATAATGCTGTCACTGCAGAATGGCTAAACAGGAGTAGATGTGCCTAGGTACATTTGATTCTGTTTAACGTCAGCGCACATTTACTTTATCCATAATACATCTGACATGTGTTGAATAGATTAAGCAGCAGGGCCAAGTGGAGAAAGAAGATTAAGACAGAAGGAGTAGGAGAAGAGCAGGTATCTGTTTTCTCTTAAAGAAATAGTTCTATGTTCTTGATAGGAAAAAATGTTCCAAAGGAAAAAGATTTTTTCTCTGGAAAGAATGTTTCTAGATAAAAACTTATCAGGAAATAGTTTTACTGTGGAACTGAAAAGAAATGAAAACCATTTCCAGGAAAAATAACCTTTAAAACAAACCTCCTTTTATACTTTGGATTATGAAACAGGTTAGTACAAACGAATACCTTGTATTTTTAGTGTGTTTGTTAGATTATTTACACAGTGTATGTGATTAGAAATGTTTTGATTTTAAAACTTCAACAGAGAAAAATACATTCAGACAGTTATGATTAATGTTCATATCATGAGTCTTCAAGTTTGAGAAAACCAGGGTAACGTTTCTCTGAAGTTATTCTTTTAAGATATGATTTTCCCACTGCGTACAGTGAAGTTAGAGCTTAATATTGTGGTTATGTTTTACTTTCACAAGCATCCGTTTGTTACTGTTACTTCCAATAAACCGATACGAGAACTGATTGCGGAGGCTAAGGCAGAAGTTACAGAAGAAGTTGAAGATGGTAAAGATGAAGATGAAGAGGAGGAAACAGAAAATTCTCTGGTCAGTTTAAAATTTAATTGTTCAAATATGCAATTAGTTTTAATCACAAATTGCCTATGGAGAACTCAGTTTTCTGATGTTCTACCTAACTTTTCAACTACCAACTTGTACTCATTAAGAACTATTTATAAGGGATATTATCTCTATTTTTACTTGTGTATGCAGCGTAGACTTCTTAAAAAACGTATGCTGATTTATATATGAGGTTTTAAGTCTAAATGACTAGATGGGCAAGTGTATTCATTTATTTCATATGATGCTTAAAACATGAAAGAAAATATGTGACTATTACAACATAAGCTAAGTTTGTGATTTTAGTGTGGCTGTCAAAGAAAACCCCCAAATCAAGAAAATATCTGTTACTTAGAGGATACTGAATGTATTTTTAAAGATGCTTAAGAATCTTATAACAGGAATTCAGTTTGTCAAAGAGCAAAGCCCTGAAGTTCAGTTATGTGGCAGTAGGCTGTGCAGTACACATCGGCAGTGCTCTAATATAACTTGTTCAAGCACTGTCAGTGTGGACAGTGACCAGTACCACTGGAAGCAGCACAAAGCACTCCTCCATTCCTTCCTCATAGCTTGCCAAACTAATCATGTTCCCTGGCCTTCAGACCACTTTCCTTATCCACCCCAAGCAGACCTCCGAGTGTGCGTTCCCACCAGCTTCTTCCAGGACTTACTCTCAATCTCCTAGGGCATCACGCACCACCTCCATCTGCTGATTAGCTGCCAAGCCATCCATCTCCAGGCAAACTGGGGGTGAAGTCCACCCTGTGACTCTAAGTGTCTCAAAACAAGCAGCTGTACGTTGGTGCCTTGGACAATTAGGGTGGTTCCTGTCTGAGCCTAGGGAGCTGTGAGGAAGATGCAGTTACAGTACTGAGTTAGTTTTAAAAAAAAGCATGGAGAACACTAAGCTTCTAGAACAATCGAAGAAATCTCTTAAATGCACTTTTAAATGAAAAGACTGTTTCCTTTGTGCTTAGGAAAACCTTCAGGTAGGAACTGTGCGATCAAACCCGCGCTTGTTACAATAATTAGCCCAGGATATTCCGAATGGCAAATCAGAAGCCCTATCTCCAAATTACAGGGTTCTAACAGTAAATACAGACAGAGATACCATAATCACTTTGAAGAGTTAAAGGGCAATTATGGTTAAAGTGATACTTTATTGGTATATTCTTTTGTATATCTGTATGTAATCTGATAGCGTTCATTTAAATTCCAGCGATGGCAATTTCTACAGTTAGGTAACTGTTTCTGTTCCAGTTCCATATTACCACTTATTCAGCTGTGCTGGATGTTTTCACAATTTTAATGAAGTTTAACGGTGAAAATCTAGGAATTCCTAGAAATCTAGGAATTTTTATCAAAGAACAAAAGGAGAGATTACTTTTGAGGGAGCAGAAGGAGGTTTTAATATTGAGTTTTATCAGTGCTGCACTAACTAAAGCTACATTGCTCCTTCGTAGCCAACAGAACAAAGATGTTTTTCGAATCTGGCTGTAGATGGGACTACCAGGGAAACTAAACTAATAAAATAAGGAGCGATGTGAGTGTAAAAAGACAAGAAGATTCTGTAAAGTATGTGGCAGAGGACAGATCATAATCCCTTTCTTTCAATTGCACTTTATTTTATTGAATTCTTAGAAGTGGAGGAGGGTTTTTGTGAAATGTTCTCTTCAAAGCCCAGCTACAGTTAAGTTGCTTGTCCTGTCGTAATATCCAGTGAAGTAGTCTGAAACTATCAAATTCATATAATTCATAATAATCATATGAATAATAATAAATTAACAATAATTAATAATAATAAATTAAAATAATTCATATAATTCTGCCTCCTCTGTAGAACTGTGCTTTAATTAAATTAGAAAATGATGAAATACTCTTCTTCCTTTAATTGTTTAGCAGTTACCTGCAGACAAGCGTGCATCTTCAGACCTTAGTATTGCCAGCTCTGAAGAGGATAAGCTTTCACAGAATGCCTCTGTTCTGGAATCTCTTTCTGAAAAAACAGAAAGTAACACAATTGAGGAGAAAACCAGTACAATATTTCCAGATGATAAAACAATTGGAGACGAATCTGAGGGCATTAACATTAGGAACACGGTTGAAACCATCTCTGATGCTACTGCTGATGATATAAAAGTACAGAATGGTTCTGTGCCAACTGGTGAAGTTGAGCAAGGCAAACTGTTGCCAGCTGAAAAGAGTACAGAAAGCCTGGAAGAAGCACGTGAAAATACAGAACCTCAGAAAGGAGGGAAAGAACTTGATGCAGTAACAAAACCAGAAGTAAATGAACAGAACCAAAAAACAGAGCAAGAAAATGACATAGGAGATGTACAAACAGAGGAAGATAAAGTTAAAATAATACCTACAGCTGCTCATACAGTAGAAATCAGAGAAGCCATTTCTGAGGAAACTGGTGAAAAAGAAGAGGAGAACAGAATAGATCTCTCAGAAAGGAAGAATGAAAAGGTCACCGCAGATAATACTATAGAGCAAAAGGAAGATGGAGCCCAGGAAGAAGCAATGATAGACACCACTACAGAATCTGTACCTAGTGCTGAGGATAAAGTGCCTGATGAAGAAAAGGAACTAATAAAGCATGCAAATGACAACATTAAGGAGATAGGTGGTACTGGTGAAACACAGATCATCGAGGAGGATAAAATACCCGAGATGGCGGATAAGCCTGCAGAAAGTCAGGCTAAGCAGGTCGGTGAGATAATCAGCTCTGAAGAAACTCTATCAGAAAGCCAAGATAAAGTGATCAAAGCAGATGAGAAGCTGGCAGAAAGTGAAAATGAGGATATTTGTCAAATAAGTAGCATGGAGGAAACAGAGAGCAAAGACTCTGGAAAAGATGATGTGGGCCAGAAGACAATGCAGGCCAAGCCTGAGGCTATTTCTGATAAGGCGGTGGATAAACTGACGGAGATGGACCAAACATCAGAGGAGCACAGACCTGAGAATATCCAGGAAAACAATATTCAGAGAGACAAAGAACAGTCGGCAGTGACTTCTGATGAAATAATGAAGAGTAAGCTTCAAGATGCTACCGATGAACAAGCTGATGACTCTGAAGTCACTCCAGTACCCAGTATTAGTATAAGCACTGAAGAAAATGATGAAAAGGTCAAAACGGATAATCAAGACAATACTGAAACGTTGCAGCAGCTGGAATCTGAGAATCTGAAGGAAAATGATGCAGATTCGGGCACAGGTTCTACGGCTGATAACAGCAGCATTGACTTGAATTTGTCCATTTCTAGTTTCCTTAGTAAAAACAAAGAGACAGGATCAATATCTTTACAGGTAAGTGTTAGCAATAATATGTTTATATAAAATCCTATGTGAGTGCAGCCCTAAAGCTATCTCCAAGTTTGAACTTTGCTAAGAAAAGCTGTGAGGAACTGCTATGGCAGCGTGGAATATTAAAAATTCGTATGAACTGCAGGATTCTGAATTGAGCACTCGGTAACGTCTGAATGTTGTGCAGCCAAGCTAGTAGCTACGGACCTGTTAATTATTTCCTTATGTTGTGACATGATTATATTTTAATAAGGCAGATAAGCATATAAAAAATAACTATAGACAAGGAGATTTGTGTGTAGTTGTAGTTCACATAGTCAGGTTCAGTGCCTTACTCTGCACAGAGTCCCCGCTTTACCAGGACAGATCTCTTCCAGTGCCTGAATCTCATGTTGAATTCCTGTCACTTCCATCTTCTGTTTCGCTGTTTAGATTTAAAATATCTAAGGCAGACAGCCTCTGAAGTCTCTGTATGCCAAGCACTGTGCTACTCCTTTGTACTGTATTGATGCAGTTACGCTGGGATGAATGAGCTTATTTACATAAAGCACATTCCAGAATATGAACGTTACATCTTTATGCTGATATGATTACTGCCATACCCCGATACTAACTGTGTAATCATGGGTTTGAAGGAAAACAACAACAAAAAGGACATGGCTCTGCTAGCATGACTTCAGTGTATTTGCAGCAAACCCTTACACAATGGAGACAAAGTTTCTGCCGGGGTCTCTTTTGTCCTGTGGTGAAACAATAGCAGCTTTGAGAAGTGGGAATCCTTCCAATTCTGTCAGCAAGGTCACATGAGCTGGTTACTATCATGTAAGAATTAAAAATAGCCAAAAACAAAACAAAACAAAACAAAAAAACAACAACAAACAAGGAACAACAAAACGCCTTGCTAATTAAAAGGTGTGAGGAAAAAATAATTGAGCAGACCAGTTAGTTGCCAATCAGTTTCAGTACTGTTTTTCATAATTAAATACCTTTTTTCATGACTGGGAAAATTATAGACACAAGCTGACAGTACTTGCAACTCTCTTCGGCTCTTGAGAATCAAACCACATCAGTTTTTCATTCAGGGATTACCCAGCTTTTGCTCTGAATGGCAATTTAGATGATCAGTAATCAGTTTTCCTTTGAATAAAGAATGTTTCAGTACATGAGAATTTTTCCAAGTTCTCACTTAAGTGATAACCAGCAATCAAGAACTCCTGATTTATATGCAGCCGCCCTCCACACAAGCATTTGAAGTAATTTAGTATTAAGTTTTTTGTTTTTTTTTTAAAAAAAAAGGAATACGACTTAGATACAGAATAACTTACTGATGTTTTATTCAGGAAACTAGAAGACAGAAGAAAACTTTAAAGAAAACTAGGAAGTTTGTTGTTGATGGAGTAGAAGTGAGTGTAACCACCTCAAAAATAGTTACTGAAAATGACTCAAAAAGTGAAGAAATGAGATTTCTACGGTAAGCTTTTGTGAAAGTAAATTTTACAGGAGGTTTTATTGTCTTGCACATAACTGATTTTTTTCACATTGAATAAAAGAAAGGGGGGTAATGGTCTTATTTTTGTCATGGTTGGCATTGCATTCATTTCTTTTGTCAATAGAAAGGAATGTAAAGTGTTTCCTAACGAGATGATTCAAAAATAGCTTCAGTGGACCTCAGTTGTTAATGCTTTTTATAACTTTCTTTTATTTTTCTATCAATATTAAAAGTTCTCTTTCATTATTAGGCGTCAAGAGTTAAGAGAGCTGAGACTTCTTCAGAAAGAGGAGCAGAGAGCCCAACAGCAGCTTAGTAACAAGCTCTTGCAACAGCGAGAACAGATGTACAGACGTTTTGAACAGGAAATGACAGTGAGTTTTTGGATTTTGGTGCTCTTAAAATGTGATATCCCAGAGGCAAAATACTAACAACAGTGTTACAGGCATTTCTTTCTGATGGCTATAGTTTAAGTTTCATTCTTGCTAATAATGTCAATATTTTTTTATTTTTTTTTTTAATTAGAGTAAAAAGCGACAATATGATCAAGAAATAGAAAATCTAGAGAAGCAGCAGAAGCAGACAATAGAGCGGTTGGAACAGGAACACACAAATCGTTTACGAGATGAAGCAAAACGCATCAAAGCAGAACAGGAGAAAGAATTGTCCAAATTCCAGAACATGCTGAAGAACAAAAAGAAGGAGGTAAGAGACGAAGATGATGGTATAGAGAATAAGGAGTATGGCCATAGCAAATGGTTGAGGTTAGGTCTCCCAGAAGTCACGTCAACCTCATGTGCTATAATAAGTTGTGGAGGGAGTACTAGTAGGCAGTGTTATTCCTTTTGTTTTGCTGCCAGAAGTGAAATACAAACAGCTAACAGGAGCGTTTTGGTATTGACTTAATCTAGAAAATGTCATCAAATTAGGAGACTTTATTTACTTTATTTTTCACAGAATATTTAATAATTCCTTTTACAAATAGTAGATTAAGATATAGGATTTTATTAAAGACTGAAAATATTTGAGATCGCTACTTTAAACAAACCAGCTATAACTGCTTAGTAAATACTTACCAAATCAGGATTTCAAAGAAAAGGGTATGATCTTGATTAATGAGAAGAAACACTTAAATTCCTGAGTTTTGGTTAATTAAATAGATTTTTATTAAACGCCTGCTGATGTGGTTTAGAATTTCTTTATATTACATGTTAGTTCGTATGAATTTTGTTCTTTAACTCCAAAAGGCAAGCTAGGAGAGACAAGTCTGACCTAAAGTCTTGTACAGTGAATTTCCTGTGTGTTGTACAGTTAAGGCAAAGTGAGTGACATTTTACACTGACACCTTATGCTTTTGATTTGCTTGCATTACAATAAGAGTGGTGTACCTCTATGGATTTTGCTTCATAATAGCTGTTTTATTTCATTTTCAGATGAGCTATGTAGTGCTTGTTTGTATATAAATGTCTCTAGTGTTTGCTCTAACAGTTATTAGACTTTCAGAGGTTTCTTTTAGAACCTGTACTGTCCATGCTTTTGCATAGAAACATCCTGTAGTTTAAAAAAAAAATGCATAGAAAAAAATGTATTCAATTTGAACTGTCTGCTCGTATATAAATAACCATTTTTCTTCTTTTGCGGAACCTCTTGCATTTTTTGAGTCTCTTTCTACTTACTGGTGATTGGGTCCTACATGGGAAAGCGGGAAGAATTTTATGTATTTCTCTGAGCTAAAAGCAGGTCTTTCATGGAAACAGGAATAGCATGTGGTGATTTGGACTCTGTTTTCTGATGATGCTTCCATTACTAAACAAATAGGCATTGGTCTCTGGGTGCGTAGTTTTGTATGTAGAACTTCACCGGGTGATTTACGGTTTGAAGGAAAATGCAGCTGGTGCTCTCAAACGGCCCATGTTATATTGAGGTGTGCGCAGTGTTAAGTTTTGTAATTCTGAAGTGAGTAAAAAACAAAAACCCCCAGCAAAGTAAGAGATTAATATTCAGCTGATTTAGCCAGGTTATATTTAGAATATTTCTACTCATCTAGTCTAATTCACATTGAACTGAAACACATGTTGTATTTCAGCATATGTGTAACGAAAAGTTTCTTAAAAACGTAATCAGTTAAGGATGCTTTTAGCTTTTAAATTCTTCAGAACTGAACGTTTACAACCATTAATATTTTATTTGCTTCTATGATTATTTTTAAGACTTAGCCTATGTAGATGTCATTTATGGTTGAAACGCTGATAAAGGCATCTTGTAAATTCATATTCAAGGCAGTGTCAGAAATAGCTCTTTTTCGGTGGAATTTATTTTAAGTTTCCAACCATTTTTCACAGCTTTACCATGAGGTAAACATACTCTGTAGCCCTTTTTCAGTAGTGCTTTAAGAAAATGCCACTTCTGCAGGTGGTGGTTTTCTTATCTATCGACTGTTCTAGCTGCTGCATGAAAACGCAAGCCAAGAGCCTGCCATTTCTGAGAGCACTGGGCAGCATTCGCATGCAAAAAGAAGCTGGCATATGCCTCTCTGCGCTGGCACACCTGAAGCATGCATTGTTCTGTCTCTTTTCATTAAGCTCTCCTCACTAAGCTAACATCCCTGCCACTGAAGTAATTCCTCTAGTGCTTGACCTGCATGTCCTGTGTTCACAATAATGCTTGCTACGGAGAAAACGTGTTCTTTTTGCCACCTTCTGCATGCTTATATACACTGTAGGTTTTATGTGAAGTGGAGAAAGCACCAAAAGAGCTGAGAAAAGAGCTCATGAAACGCAAGAAAGAGGAGCTTGCACAAAGCCAGCATGCTCAGGTAACAACGGCAGCTTCAAGCTACTAAAATACAAAAGGCAGCAGTATTCACACAGCTTGATAATTTCAATTGTTGTTGTTGAGTGAACATGAAACTTAACTCAAACTAACCCTGTGTATTGCTCTCTTTCCTCAAATATTCCTGTGTCACTTCCCATGGCGTATAATGTGTAGAATTGTAGGAGCGATTTTCAGGTTTGTGCTGTTGAGCATAATGTTCTGTTACGTTGTGCCAAAAATAACTTTTTCTATGGCAAGTTTCATTACGGTGCTTTTATGAGTGGTGAGTACCTGCAGGTCCATCAAACGATGGAGGTTTCAGGCAGAAGTTATGTGGGGGCAATATAAACACAGGGGAGGAACATACATAGAATATGTAAGCAATAGGCATCTTACTCTAGTAGCAGAACAGATTAAGTAAAACAAAGTTACTTAATGTCTAAGTGTAGGTGTAGGGAAACTTTACAAGACATCATATATAATTTCATGCCTTCAAGCTTGCTGCCTTTATATGAGCTAGCTGGAAAGAGGCTATTTTAGAAGAAAATGCTTTTGTGATGGCCATGGTTTGTACCCCAGGAGAGCAGGTTTGGGTTGAGAAACTTAAAGATTAAATGTTTGTGACCTAGTAGAAAATACCAGCAGCTCTATCTGATTATGTGTTTGATTCAGGAGGGGATTTCCCAGCTGAGAATTTGATTGAGTTATAGCTCTCCCCATACCCAGGATGTGTCTCTGAGCTTGTTAAGGAAACAATTCAGGAACTAAATTTTCATAATGGTTGTGGTGACTTTGTTTTCTTCGCTGGTTTCAATATATTAAAGTAAGGGACAGTTTTAAAGGTGGAAGATCCTTACTTGGAATGAGGAAGTATGAGGCAGAGTGCAAATGGAACATCTTAAACGGCCAGAATTTTTACTGTCAGCAACTGCTTTTATGCGATTAGACTTGGCATTTTAAATGTGTATTTCTAACGTACAGCAGAGGTTACCTTCTGTCTTTTGAAGAGCAGCACTGTATTTGATTGTATTCTGACATGGGAAGTACGTTGTATCCCACAGGGCGTTGCTCAGGTTATGATTCAGTCTTTTCAGTTGTCTTCGTGTACGCTGTTCAACGCACAAATGCAGGATGTAAGTCCTAAAATGCAAACCAAAAAGTTTTATTTCCCTAATTTTCCAGATGTGTGGTTTTCTTCTTCTCCTCATACGTGCTGATCAGTTTCACTGCTGCTCCCAAGAGAGTTAGCACAAATGTTGTATCACTGCACTATTTACTGAAATTTTGATCTTTTTACTGTCCTCTGGGCAAGACACCTGAAGTTTCTCTCAAACATGCAACAGTGCCGTTCTCTGGTGTGTGTTATTTGTTCAGCACATGTGAGGAACAGCGTGACTTGTATGCTCTGCGTGCAGTGAGATTATGTATTGTAAAGGTGGGGGGTTAAGTTACTTACTGAGCAAAACCAAGTGGGAATTTAAAAAAGGCAGACTGCCTCGTACTGCCTGCCTTTTACACCACCCAGCATGTTCTGCAGTAAGGTCAGTGCTCGTTATTTATGTGATGCCTGGGTAGATGTGGGACGTAGAAAGGCCAGATGATTTTCTGCGATTGCCTGGTTTATCTTAGTTCTAGCAATTAGCACGGTTTCTGTGTTTTTATTTTTTTGTGTGTCTTCTTAACATTTACAGTGTAGGTACAGTAGCAATGACATTTAAATTACTGACCATAAATCCCAAGCATAATTCTTTTTTGACCATGGATACACTGGAGCAGCTGTCCCCATGCACTTCCTAAATCAAAAAACTCCTAGCAGATCATACACAGCATTAATTATGTGCCCACTTGCTCAAAGTAAACGCCTACTTTTCATATCCTTTCTTTCTAGAAAGGGGACCAGAGTGGTGTTTTTCTCCAGTCCACGTGTTTGGTTAGGGACGCCTGGTGTGGTTCACAGTCGTGGCCTCCCAGTCCCTTTTGTACCCTCAGGCCTGCTGCTGTCTGTTCCCAGCTTCCTCCCTCTGGTTTTCTGTTACTCGTGTAACTCTGCTGCCCCCTGGGAGAAATGAAAGCCTTGTCTGCTGTTCAATGGCTTTCTGTGGAGATGCAAATCAAGATGCTCCTGGTCACAACAAACTGTTTTTAATTAATATGGAATTCCATATATTGCTGATGGCTCATTCAGTAAAAAATAAAGCTAAAAGCTTAGCTCAGGAGGCCCTTCCACTCATCGCCTGTAGCCCAGCACTGTTTTCCTGCCTCGCGCCATGTCCCTTCCAACAGGCCATCGTTTGACATTGTTATGTATAATAGCAAGCTCTGCAGCTGCTCGCCTTGGCTCTGAGACCTGCACCACTATTGTGCTTTTTTGACCTTTATATCCTGGTAGAAGCATCTGCTTTAATTCTTTAAGCGTGTGTGCATGCCTGTGTGCTTGTAGGTGTGTTTGGGTTTTGGTTTTTGAATAGTGGCAGAGAAGAAACGCAACGGTATGTCCTTGGGGCGTGGTGGGGGCTTCCTACTACTACCAGCTCTTTGTAATGCGATGCCACAGGCTGGGATACCCTAGATAAGAGGAAGATGCAGATACGGGGACTGCATCACACAGATGGCAGGCGTATCACTTTGCAAGGAGCCAGGTCAGCTCTGGTGCACCGAGTCTGAGTCCTGCAGGACACAATTCCCATGAAAGCCGTTGGGAGTCTTCGTGGCAGCCTGACGGGATTCCAAACCTCGTCCGTAACTCATGCATGCCTTGATAAACCTCTGGAGTTCGTGACAGGATAAAGCACTTGAGATAGAGATACGAATCTGAAACCCAACATGTAAATAAATAGGCTTTACCTAATAACCCAAAGCAAAATAATCATAAACGCTTTTTTCTTACATCCACGAATCCATGACATGGGATATACTGAGATCAGCTTTATATCGAGCATGTTTGTCTTTGCTAGCTTTGAACCTGCAGGTTGCTTTGAGGAGAGATGAGATGGAATGATTTGCAGATGATTGGGTAGTCTGTTGCCTTTGTTCTTATTCCTGAACATATTTAAATATTAAAAATATTCTCTATTCTCTGCACAGAAAATACAAGAGATGAATAGTTCTATAGCACAAGGCATGTTAGCTCAAATTTTCTTAGTTGCTTGTTTTCACACATTATATATATATATACATATATAACAGAAATGGGAATTTCATTAAACTGTAATGTGGCTAGAAGAACAAAACTTAATTTATTTCTATTGGTTTTCACCAGGAGCAGGAATTTGTGCAGAAGCAGCAACAAGAACTGGACGCATCTCTAAAGAAAATAATTCAGCAGCAGAAGACAGAACTAGCCACTATTGAACGCGATTGCCTCAACAACAAACAGCAGCTCATGAGAGGTATTCAGCATCAGACTCTCTTAAAGGCAGATATTTGTGCTGCATCTTAATAAAACAATAGTCTGCCTGAAACTTTTGAAATCAACGGCCTTCATGACTAATACGGAACTGCAATAAAAACATGCTATAGAAAAGCTTTACTCTTAAAATGCAGCTGTAGGCCACTTCTCAACATCCACTTGCAGGTGGATTCAGAATTATTGTATTGTACTTTCTAAACCAGCCTACATTTTTTCCAGCTCGTGAAGCTGCAATCTGGGAGCTGGAGGAGCGACACCTACAAGAGAAGCACCAACTCCTCAAACAGCAGCTCAAGGATCAGTACTTCATGCAGAGGCACCAGCTGCTTAAGAGGCATGAAAAAGTTAGTGTTGCCTTTAACACTTTGTGTATTAAATCAAAAATGTATTTTATGTTTTAAAATGTACTACAAATCAAGTAAATATAGACTTGTGATCTCTTCACGTAGCTCTTCGCTTGCCTAGGCAATACCTGTGCAGGTAACATTTCCATGTGGTTAATGTTTTAGGAAACGGAACAAATGCAGAGATATAATCAACGCCTTATTGAGGAGTTAAAGAACAAGCAAACTCAGGAAAGAGCCAGGCTGCCTAAAATCCAGCGAAGTGAAGCAAAAACTCGAATGGCTATGTTTAAGAAAAGTTTAAGAATCAATTCATTAGCCTCTCCAGACCAAGATCGTGAAAAAATTAAGCAGGTAATTAATAAAACTATTTTAGTAGTGTAAAATCTTGATGTGATGTAAACGTAAGTGTGATGACAGGCCAGAATGCACTCTCAGCGAGCTTGCAGATGGTAGAAAACCAGGTTGATGTAAGGATGGGTCTGGTGCCATTCAGAAGGACCTGGACAAGCAGGAGAACTGGGCAGAGATGAACCTCATGAAGTTCAGCAAAGGCAAATTAAAAGTTCTGTACCTTGGGAGGAATCATTGTAGGTAACAGCACGTGCTGGGCATTGACTGCCATGAAAGTAAGCTTTGCTGAAAGGGCCCCAGGGGTCCCGATGGACAGCGAGTTGAATCTGAGCCAGCAGTGTGCCCTTGTGGCAAAGAAGGCCAACAGCATCCTGGGCTGCGTCAGGAAGAGTGCTGCTGGCAGGTCCAAGTCATCTTCCCCTTTTCCTGTCCTGGGCTCCCCAGTGCAAGACAGACCGGGGCTTAATGCAGCAAGTCTAGTCTCCTTGTTAATGTAACAAGTCTGTGCTGTGCTGGAAGGAGAGATTAGAGCGCAGAGAGAAATGAAACGGTAGGTGAAACTGTGAGGCCATTCCATTTGTAGCAGTTTAAAAGTAAAATAAAAATACAGTCACTATTCATGTATCTTAAAACCATTCAGTTCACTAATACTGTATGGTGTTTACACTTGTTCTGTTTTATACAGTTTTTGACTCCTGTAAACTGTTGTCTACAGAGGCACGATACAAATCATCTTTTTAATTTTAGTTTGCAGTTCAAGAAGAGAAGAGACAGAAAAACGAGAGACTGGCTCAACATCAGAAACATGAAAATCAAATGCGGGACCTTCAGTTGCAGTGTGAAGCAAACATCAGAGAGCTGCATCAGTTACAGGTTAAAAATAGATGACATTAAATGAACGTTCAGTGGGAAGATTCATGTTAATAACAGGCACAGGCAAAGCAGAAACATCTTTTCCTGCATTTTTACTGATTCCTGTGGATTTTTCAACGTTGCTTTCAAAGGCCTGCAAGTTACTGTTTAACCAGACTCAGAACCTAACATCAATTAATAAGAAATCGTTTTATGCATAAGAAGAGCATGAGCCAGAAGCAGATGATAACTCCTAGAATATTTAGCAAGTTCCCAGTGCTGTTCTCTGTAGGCAGTGTCTCCTTTTAACCCACTTTTGCTCAAATGTCATCAATCAGAACAGAGGTAGGCAGCACCAGGCACTGCCCACGGGGCACGGAGTCTTTGCAAAGTGCAGGCTGCCATGTTTGAGTTTTTGGAAGCTGTTTAGAAGGATTGCTCTTCTTGCAGTAAGGAATTCAATGTTGTCTTTTTTTGTATGCGTTCTGTAGCAGTAGGTTCTGCACGCTGAAGGCCAGGCATCCTTTTCCATGACATCTGCTTTTTCTCTGCTTCAGGGACACCAGGCAGTTTGAATGCATTAAATGATCACCTGCTGATCACCTTTGTAGAGAAAGGTTCCATCTTCCAGGGGCCAATGAAGCTACTTCTACCGATTGCTTTCTTGCATCTGGTGAAAACAGTCCCTGGCTGTGCTACTACTGATATGCCCCAGCAAATCCCCAAGTACCGTGGGAGTCTGTGTGAGACTTTCAGCTAAAGCAAAATCGAGCAGATGAGGACTACTCTGAGCCACATCAAGAGACGCTGGCCCTTAGCTGCACTCAGGACTAGCCAAGTGCTTGTCATTTTTGTTCCTGTGCTTTCATACTCTGCATCAGAGCCAGTTGGGACTGGAGTCTTAGAAACAAGAAGGGCTTTAGAGACTGCAGTTGCCAACTGCTCTTTAACATTAAAGATTTGTTGCAGCCAAATGCTAAACTGTATTCTTGCCATGCTTCAAAAGGCCCCTGGAAGCTAAACAAACACATGTGTAACTTAGAGGAATGTGAAACTTACCTGTGGTTTCATTATCCTCCTTGTTACAGGGCGATTCTGAGGCTGCTTCTATGCAAGCATGTTTGTCCTCTCTAGGCCACATTTGTTAGTCTCAACTGCTTCAACGCTCACCGAGAGTTGAAGTATTGGAAGTATTCTCCCCAAAAAAAGGCAAACTACCTCCTGTTTAATGTAACTGATTTTAATAAATTATACAAACTGGCTCTAGAAAGCAAAGCAGAAATGCTGCATGGCCTTGGGTGGCGTTATTAGGCAGTGACCACAGTCTGGAGTAGCGCTGTCAGCTGCTCTCTGAATGGTGCTCGGCAGCATGTTTAGATTTACAAGTATTTCTTATCTCAATTGGTTCTCGTGGCAAGATCAGCTCTTGATAATGCAGGCCCGTAACAAACTTGTATCTCGTAATTATGTACGTCACTGTTTACACAGGCTAGTAAGCTAATTAGAAAGAATTAGAACAACATATGTCACTATACAAATATTAAGTTGTCTAATCTGAATTGGTTTGACAAGGATTATCTTTATCTTGTTTTAAGAATGAAAAATGCCATCTACTGGTTGAGCATGAGACTCAGAAGCTGAAAGAGCTGGATGAAGAGCACAGCCAAGAACTGAAGGAATGGAGAGAGAAATTGAGACCAAGAAAAAAGGTAAATCAGAGCGGTTTGAATTGGAATATAATGAAGTGTTAGGCCTAGCAAATACAGATCGTATTAAAAAAAATGCAGAGGAGGAGAATTGAGCTACTAGACAAAACTGCTACAGCTCACTTACAATAAGTTAAAATACGTGCAACAGAAAAGGCTCGCATTAGCAGCCTCTTTCTGTGGTCCTCTTGCAGGGCATGTGTGCATATTTGTGTATAAAACCTCTTAGCTGGAGTAAATCTGTTTTAGGACTCTATTTCAGAAGCTAATTGGATATTAAAAAAAAAAAGTGCTAAATAAATTGAGAGGGGGGTGGTGGTAGTTGTTTGGTTTGTTTGTTATTTTTTTTCTGATGTTGTATCAGACCATGTCAGCAGTAGAACAGGCTTCTTGTACTTCCTTTGCCTTGTATTCATATAACAATCTGATCTTGGTTTTAGACGCTGGAGGAAGAATTTGCCAGAAAGCTGCAAGAACAGGAAGTTTTCTTTAAAATGACTGGAGAATCTGAATGCCTTAACCCTTCAACACAAAGCCGGATTTCCAAATTCTATCCAATCCCCAGCCTTCACTCCACTGGGTCGTAACTCTGGGAACTGCTGTAGGTTTTTCATATTCGGAGTTCTTCATCCTCATCGTCTAACCTGATCTAATCTGTGGAGTACATCAAAAGACCTGGCACTTTTTGTTTTCGGTGGAGACAATCAGTGTCACGATCATGCTTTTTTTTACTACTTTGAATGGAAGAGAAGAGAAAAAGAGTCGGTGTATAATGGTAATGTGACGTCCTTCAGATGTTTCAAGAATGTTTTTTTTATCTCGGTCTCAAAAAGTATGTTATCTATGGTTTTGACTTTAAGTAAACCTAAAATATGAATTATAATCTTTCTCATCACAAAAAATGGTTTCTTATGTGAACATTTAAACTGTATAATATCAGTTCTGCTACTGTGTTTTTAAGTGTGTCATTTCTACACAAGAGAATTCCACAACTGAAGCTGCCACAAGAGGTTTAAAATGTTAGTGTTGAGCAGTGTCTTCATAGCGAGGACTGAAAGTAATTGCTCAGAACATGCCAATAATCATAAAAAATGAACCCTTGTGTTTAAATATGGTTGGTAACAGTAAAAACCTTTCAAATTCTTTAAAAAAAAAAAAAAGAAAGAAAAAGAAACCTGGCATAAATTAAACTGAGCTGATCTCCATTGCATATTTTGTCCATTAGTTCCATAATGAAATGGGGTGCTAGTTTAATTAATACAGTGCCTGAAACGCTTAGGTATGCTAATCCTGGCAACAGGGTGGTGTTTGTCACTTAGGAAACAAAAACAAAATAAAACTCCTTTGCATTGTTGTTACTGTACAAAACAGAAGATTTCTTGCTGCTACTGCCATTTTTGTTGTAAATCCTCACCCTAAAATATTTTGCACTAAAATATGTAAAGGTGAAAGAAATGCTAACTTTAAAATGCACGGTTTGTTGTTTTCCTTAGCTATTGCAGGTGGATATTCTACAAATTGAAAAGTTGTAGAATGTATTTTTTAGAAAGCATTGTGCGAGACGCACGTGGTCGCTGTACCTGGAATGGGTAGAGCCATCCTTCTGTTCTTACCAAAGCCTGTTCATTGAAACTCCATCGGAGAAGTGGAGCTGGGAGGTTGTATTTATGGATAACCATGGCAGAAGTCTGATTTGGTTGGAAATGTTAACTTGATTTTTTTGTTTGTTTTAGTCATTTTATTTTATAGAAAGATTTTAAGTTAAATATATAGACAAAATACTTAATGAAGCTGGTTTCTTGTTTTTGTGTTGCCACGTACTAACATAGACGGTTTTTATTTTTTAAGTTCGTAGATGTAAAATAAGTTATTTACCTGACTGATCTGCAGTGGAAAAAATCTGAAACGTATCTCATATAGCTGGTAGGGAAGGAAAAGTGAATTAGGTCACTTTTAGTGCACTCCTTTTGATGGTTCGAGTCATATCAAGACAGTATTATAAGCTGTACTTTGGTATGCTGGCGTTAAATTTGTAAAATAGTCTTTGTTTTCTGTTATTTGAGGCCTAACTTTCTAGTCTCTTTGGGCATCAACTGCAACCGTTGGTTTTGTTTTGCTACTTGCATTAAATGTGAGACTGGTGAACATTTACACGATGTTCATTTCATGGGAACAGCATTGATGCATGTGAATGAACTCAGAAATTAACATAGGACTTCAATCAGATGTGGTTGAAATCTTGGATGCTGAAATCCTTGGGTGTTGAAACTAAACCTTCTCAATGAAGACATTTAAAATTTACAGCACAGTACAAACAGTTGGAAAATGCATGTTTTAATTTAAATTTTGTAACTTTTTGGTAGCATAATTACTTTAATAGCTAGCCTTAATTTCTGGCATTTTATTATAAATGTGTATCGTGTACCCTTGTAAATTCACATATCACTATCTCTAGAATGTTATCTGTTGCTAAATGCAAAGTTCTTTTGTTTGTTCAGTAGGGTGAAAAAAGACTCTGAAGGCCTTTCCTTTAAGTTCCACCATCATAAATTGACTGTTACTAAAATAATGTTAAGTAATCTTCATCTCCGTATTTAAGGATTTGTTTGCAATTTTGTATGGAGCAGGCTCAGTGATTTATTTGGAGAGTAAACTTGGCAGGCAGATCTCCTCTTCTGGATTATCTCTGCCTTTATCCACATTAAATTCTCAGAGAAATGTTAATCTTCTTACATATTTGGCAGTTTCAGTGATAACTTGCTAATATATATATTGGCGTAGTGGTTACCTCTGTCTACATCTGGTAAATCTTTGCTTTGAAGATCCTTTTTACAGAAGCTCCCGCAATCTGACCTCAGTGTAAATTGTACAGATGCCTGAGTTGTGTGGTGAAGGGAGGGACTGAATGTAGCAATCGAAGCCTTAGCGAGTCCTTGGCCGTGTCTGGAGCTGTAGAGCACTGTTAGGCAGCTGCAGTCCTGTAACTGTGCTGAGAATTTGTATCTGGTGTGAAAATCCACTTGTCTGGGATAACAGGCACTAACGTAGGTCCTTACATGTTTAGATTGAAAGCCAGCGTTTCATCAGCATTGTGGAACATGAAGGAGGAGGTGTGTGCTCTTAGAGCACTGTCAGAAAATCCAATTCAAATAGATTTAGTCTCGCATTGGCCTGGAAGAGATCTGCTGAGATACAAAATCCAATCTCCTATCACGTGTCACATAATCCCTTTAATAAATGGTGGAAGCTCTGTCTCAAAGGCAGTTAGGTGTATTTTCCGTAGTCAAAACAACGTGCTTGCTTGCTGAGGTTCTGCCAGATCTCATTTTCTCTACGTGCCCCTCAGAAGCTGAGCAAATACTGATTCTTGCTCGCCTTCGTTTTACATCATAGCTGCTGGCTGCAGGAGGATGAACAAAGGCAGTAAAGCACGTGCAGTGCACTGCGTTGTTCTCTGCTCCTTTATTTACAGTTGGTTTGGACAAGAAAAATATCTCTGCAAGCTCGTGGCCTCTGACGGATTCAGACCTCGCCATTTTTTAATCAGCTCTGAAAGCAGATTTCAGCACTTGCTAAATTAGCTTTCTTGGGATGGGGCATTGTAAATAGAGGAGGCAGCAGTCCTCCTCACACCCTGACAGTTACGGGAGCTCAGCTGCTCCCAGGGCCTTCTAATTCTCTGCCAGTGCAGCCCTGCGGGTGGACCAGGGAGATCTTTGGATGACCAAGCTCTTTGGATACTTCAATTAGTTTAAACTTTGCTGTTACTTGGGTGCAGAGCGAATACTCCAGCACGTTTGCTGCTCTGTTTCCCACAGGACACCACGGTTCTTTCCTTCAAGCGCTCTGCTGAATGCATAAGAAGCAAGTGTGGCATGGAAAGCTATGGTATGGAGGTTACTTCTATGGATGACTGGATTTACTCTAATTTACTGTTAAAGGTTTTCCTTTAGAAGTTCCAAGTGAGAGGGGGCAGCGCTGCAGCTGTTGGTACCAACACTCTGACCCGCAGTGTCCTGACCTAACGGGTGCTCACTCGGTGATTCTTCCCAGGACTTCGTTCAGTATCCAACCAATCACGTGGCTTAAGAGCCAGCAAGCCAGATACTTAAAGTATGATTCTTCTGTCCCAGAGACCTTTGTTATAAATACAGGGACCAGGATTTATTTTTCTTAATGAATACATAGGAACCTTAGCACCTTAACGAAGTCAGTCTGATAGAGCCAAACAAAACAGCAGTGTAGTTGCTTTCCTCAGGCCACAATGTAAAAATGTCTTTTATGGCAGCAAAATGAAGACCGTGGTGCCACAGCCATTGGAGCTCAGGGCTAGGAGGAGCCCTGGTGAGGGCAACCACCTGGATAACTTCCTGCTTTGCATGTTAGCATTTACAGCCCTGTCATTTTACTTCAAGGTCTGTACTTCTGCATCTCAGAGAACCTTCCTTGTGTTGATGCGTCCACATGTTTCCCAGTCCCTGACTTCTAATTGATAGCAGATGTGAAATGAGGTTAGCCTTCCTCAGTCCCGGACAAGCCAGGGCCAGGATGCCCTGGCACGTTTCTTACTTACAAAGGATGAGAACAGGTAAAGGGAAGGAAAGGAAGAAAACTTGATTGCATTTCTCTAGCTAGGAAGGTGGCGATATGTGCAGAGCTTTTCGTTGTTTTTCAGCCTCTTTCTCGCCTCAGTCCTCATGCTTCGTTTCTGTAACTACTGCGCTCCTGGCCCAAGGGCAGTCAGCGGGTCCAGAGGGAAGCAGAAACCCTCTTACGCTAAAACTTGCTTAAACCAGCAACTGAGTGAGGACTCACGCACTTCTCTGTACTGAAAGCAGAGGGGAGTTACTGAGCCCCCACTTGCTTTAATTTTATGAAATATCTTCCACGGTTTCCATGCTCGGTAAAGCCCCTTTCTCACTGATCATCAATCACCCAGGCTGAAAGGGAGGCAAGAGCAGACACTACATGTTCTAGAGCCATCCAGCGCAACCAAGCTGTTGCGCTGTCCTGCCCCTGTTCTCTGTAAGCAAGCCAGGCAGAGCGCTGTTTGTTCTGTCATAAAGCCTGGAAATCCACAGCAGCTCCGGCCTCACGTCGTCCCAGCAGTTTGTTGAATGTTTTGTGTTAACAAACCAAGTTATTTTTGCCTTACAGGAAGCAACCAAAAATCAGGAGATGGATAAATAGTTGGCTAAGGATCTCTGTATGTACAGCTCATGGAAATAAATTTGCAGTAGCAGCCATACACCAGTTTTTGTGTTTTTTTTTGTTTTTGTTTTTGTTTTTTTGGTCTTGTTTTTAAAAGTAATTTGATTTCCTGGCTTTCTGTAGAATATTGTAATAATTCTGCTGTAAATACAATAAAAATCACAGTTTGCTGAGATGGCCTCTGTTTTGTTCTTGGAATACCTGCATGAAACACAAGGGAGCGGCGAGGGAATTCCAAATTCACTCCGAATTCAGGCTGCCTCTCCAGCACTGAAATCCCGTGACTTGTAGTGCCTCACTGCAAGCAAGGCCATGGTGGGGGCGATGTGCCATGACTGAAAACCAGCCCTAACAAGAAAGAACTCGCTGCCTGCTCCTGTCATGTACCGGTGATGAGAAGGAAAAGAGCAGCCCTCAGCCGCCCCGACCACACACCGCATCTGCCACAATCACTGGTTTGGGTATTGCCTGCCCAACGTGACGCTGATAGGCACATGCGGGGTGTAAAATACACTTTAATGGGGGTGTTTACATTAAGAAGTTATTTTTTTCCTAATGTTTAAAAAATAGAATACAAAAATATTTTTTAAAGTCAACAAATTGCTTAACAAAAGTGCTTCGGTTTGGTCCCTGTGCATGCCCCCCCCAGTCACGCTGCTGTGAGGCGCTGCAAAGCACGGGGCCCAGGCTCCCTGCGACACTCAGGGAGAGCCCCGTGTGTTCCCTGAGCCTGTCCTGTAGGGAACAGTCAAAAGAAGCAGGCCCAGGAGCGGGGTTAATGCACACGGAGCGCCAGGACATTGTAAAACTGAGGAGCTGGGAGGAAATCACTTTTTGAAGCAGGTCACAGGCCGGAGTGACAGCAGGCGCTGACCCCAGGGGTCTGAAAGCGTTACAGGGGCATCGGGGCAGGCACCAGCACCGCACGCAGCCAGGTGGGGAAGGCAGAGCCCAGGCACCCCCCAGCCACCTGGGAAGTCGGGTGCTAAGGCACACATTCGCAACAGGAGCAAACACCCACATCAGGGCTGTGCTGGACACATAACAGAGCCATTCAAACCTCAGCAGCAACACCGAGCTATCGAGTCTAAGTAGTTAGCTTACTGGCAAGGACATGTTAGCAGTAAGGCAGTGAAGATCCACACAGATTCTCTGGGGGCTGCTAGGAACGCTGCCCAGTGCAGAACTGAGTTGGCTCTGTCCTTAAACCCCCACACTTCTTCTTTTTCTTCTGCCAACGTACACTTGTTCACCTGGGGACAAGGAAGTTGAAAGGCGGGTTAGTTGAAGCATTCATGTGGGGGGAAAAAAAAAAGACCAAAAAACCCACCCCAAATTTAAATCAAACAACACCCCAACCCGTGCTGTGTCAGTTCTCCAGCAGTTCCCAGCGCTGTGCTGGTGCCTGGGGGATCCTCCAGTCCCTGACCTGCCAACCCCGCTCTCCTGGGGGGCAGACGCTCCTACCTTTCTCGCCTTTCTCTCCTTTGGGTCCCCTTTGCCCATGGCGTCCCGGCGGGCCCATCGGTCCAGGGTCACCTGAAGGAAGGAGAAGACCGAGTTTGCCCTGAGCACGACCGGCCTGCAAACGGGGACAGGCAGGGGAACGGAGACCAGGTCAGGAGGGTGCTCGGGCTGAGGGCCTGCAGGGGGCTGTGGCCCCGAGAACAGCCCAGTGCCAACCATCCCGCTGGACACGGTGCTGCTTCCCGGGCAGCAGGAAGGTACTGGCATCAGAGGGCGTGAGAGGGAAGGGATGGCCAGCCTTACCTTTGGGTCCGGGGTAACCCCGCTCTCCCTTCTCACCAGGTGGCCCCTGGACAGTTCCGTGTGCTGGAGAGGAAAATGAAGGCGAGCATGAGTGAGCAGGACAAACCTCCTGCAAAGGACTCTGTTCACTTAGAGGAGCACTGAGTCACACAGCGCTCTAGGTTAGATGGGATTAGACAGAGCAGGGCAGGTTTTTCGTTAATGGTTTTGGTCCCAACAAAGCCCCAGGGACAGGCTGTGACCTCATGTCACCAGCACTGCTCTGCCCCCCCTACAAGCGTCCTGGCTGCCACCAGGGCTGGAGGTGGCCCGTGCAACGTGAGAGCAGTGAGCAGCAGCTCTCTGGCTTTGCCCTACATGTGCCAGCCCAACCAGCTTAAAATGGACCACAGGGCCTGCAAGCACAGTGCTCTTTAGGGCTTGGGATGAGTTTCCTGCAAGTAGTGGGACAACCTGATGGCCTTCCTAAGGATGAGAACGTGTATGAGCCAGAAACACCAGGGCAATGTCACTTACCTCTGAAGAAGTCCATAAGGTCCTCGGTGACATTGCCGTAGGCTGCAAAGACCCTGCTGATTCCAGGGGGACCAGGAGGACCTGGGGGACCTGGTGGCCCCTGACCAGTGTAAGACATCAGGTCCTGGAGGATACCTCGGCCTGAGGGGATAAAGACGTTTGAAAGGAGCTGTGGCTGGATGCTGGGGCGGGAGGATGTTAGGGATAGCCGTGGGCAGCAGGAAGGGCGAGGGAAAGGAATAGGGTGGCAGCATGTATAGGGCCTTGGGAGGCGGGCTGGGACAGGGAGGCTGAGGAGAAGGAGGCGTCCCACTCACTCTGCAGGTTCTCTGACACGTGGCGCGCCAGCTCGTTGTAATCCAGGGATCCAGAGAAGGAGTTGCTGTAAGATCTGCCTGACCCTGCTGATCTCCCGTGGGATTCCTCAGCTGCCAGCAAGCCATCAAAAGAGCCGTCACTACCCATGGAGGCACCGTAAGAGCCCTCGCTGCCCATGGAAGCGCTGTACGAGGACATGCTGCTCCTGGAGCTGCCGTAAGAGCTGCCTGTGCCCGCTGACATTCCGTGGGATCCCTCAGCACCAAGGGATCCTCCGTGTGACCGCTCAGAAGCCAGCGACTCGCCATACACAGATGCCAGAGACCCGGCCACCAAACCACTATCTCCTTTGGGTCCTGGTGGTCCCCGTGGCCCAGGGGGCCCAGGCGGCCCCGAGATGTAGCTTCGAACTTCATCACCTGCAAAATACACATCATCGCTTTCACTGCAGGAAGGGGTTTGTCAAAGAAAACACTTTTCCAATGGCAAAAGTCTGCAGGTGACCTTACTAACGGCTCACTGCTCAGTGCAGGCCATTTGGAACAGCCCAGTGCCTGTTCCTTTAGGCTCACAACAAGGACTTTGGCCTTGCAGTTGGCCTGAGAGGAGACAGGGGTGAAGCAAAGCCTCCCTACAGCCTGTAAGGGAAGTGCTGGGATGAGCCTGCAGGGATGAGGTGCTGTTGCTCCCGTGCCTCCTCAAGGAAGGCTGCTACGGAGCCAGCAGCCTGCACAGGCAGAGCAGAGAGCTGTGTGCGGGACGGACGCTGTCCTCTTACTCTTCAGGTACTGGATCAGCTCGCTCCTGAACTCGTCGCTGTTGGTGATGTCAGCGTAGGACAGGAGCCCGGTTCCCGAGAAGCCTGGTGGCCCTGGAGGGCCCGGCGGGCCAGGTGGGCCCTGCACTCCGGAGATGGAAGAGTATCCCACATCTTGAGAGAGAGGAAGAATGATGTACAGTGAGAGGACAAGAAAACTGCACATCTAGGAATCTTGTAAGTTTAAAGGTTCCAGCCCCAGCTTCCAGCCCTTTCCAGCTGACAGCGATGGGATTTTTTCAAGTGACCTGGTTCCCAGTGGGCAGTCACAGGTCCCGGCAAGCTAAATCTCAGACTCAGTTCCCCCCCAGCACCTCCACCCAGAATCTCCCTGCCAGCTGTGAGAAACCAGGTGCTTTACTTTGTAGGTAAGCAGAGATGTCCTCCAGAGAGGCGCCGGGTGATCCGGGGATCCCTGGAGGCCCTGGAGGCCCAGGGGGACCAACAAGACCACTGAATTCGGAGTCTGCAAGACACAAGGAAGATAAGATGTTACCCAACCCTCTGCAATTCTGATGAACTTTCCCTGACAATATGGTAATGCCAACTAAAACCAAGCCTGAGGTACTTTTTTCTCCCCAGCACCACCTAGTGCAGCCTTCCTGGTGCAGCCCACTTCCCTGAGTGGAGGCCCCAAAGAGTGTAGGTGTCCATACTTTTAAAGAGACTTTAAAAAAGTGTCCTAAGAAGCTCCTTTATGCTGCAGAGCTTGAGAAGACACATTGCTCCTCTACACCCATGCCCAAGAGCAGCACTTTGCTGCTGCCACTCTCCACAGGAGTGCAGGGATCTGTCTGCAGCCACTCGCGGTCTGTGCAGGCCCTGGCATTGCCCAGGAGGCCTGCAGGGCTTTAACTGAGGCAAAGAGGATCACTGCAGTCTGGTAGAGGGCTATTTGTGCTGACAGCCAAAAGGCAAAGTTCTGCACTTACAAACGAGTCATAGGGGGTGGTGTTAGGGCCCCCTGTGGCCGTGCCCTCACGTACTGAGCTTTGTTAGTGTGACTGGGCCTGTAAAAAGCTGCTGGGGGTGTGGAGGAACCTGTGGTGTGGGAGTCACGAAGTTGGCTTACTTCGCAGGTACGCTGCCAGGTCACTGTACGATATGCCAGGTGTCCCTGGAGGCCCAGGTGGTCCAGGGAGCCCAATGCTCATCCCAGAATCTGCAAAATCAAACAGATCCAACAACAGCACGTTACCAAACGGGGCTGTGCAGTGGGAGCAGCCAGGCTGCCGGGCTCACTCGCAGGCAGTGCAGAAGGGCTGCTGCAAATTCATCGCCTGGGCTGCCTTGACACGAAGTGGGCATAGATCAACTCCTCCCCAGTAAAATACGTCCTGGCCACAGACCCAGACAGACAAGCAAGATAAAGGCAATTGAAGGCATTGATGGGACTCCTAAGATGGCAACGGTAAGGTGATGGCCCTCAGCTCAGTTCTTAGCAAAGGAAGAACTCATTCCTAGTGTCTGTGGCTAATGCCTCAGCCACAAGGTATCTGTTCTATTCCAAGTCTCTCACAACCTCTGTGAGGACATCTCTGTACTTAGGGATTCACTCTGTCAACACTGGAAGAGTTTTCATTGACTGCTTGAGCTTTTTGGTCAGCTCTCAAGAGAACAGAGGGAAATACAAAAAAGACCCTTACTTGACAAATAGCTGATAAACCGTCTGGTCAACTCGTCGTAATCCAGTGACAGAGACATTCCGTCTCCTCCTGGTCCGGGAGGCCCCGGTGGGCCCTGGGGTCCAATCAGATACTGACGAATCTCTTCTCCTGGAAATGAAAGACGCTTCTTTTAAGACTATCCAGCTGCTTTAAAGAAGCCAGGTGTGAAGGGTTCACAGCATGTGAGCTGAGACCTCTCCACTAGAGAGACCACCCAAACCTATGGGTGCAAAGCTCCTTTCCTCTGCCACTCCTTTTCTGAGTGTGATCTGCCCTCTGCATGGAGTCAGAAACATTTGTGACAGGACAGGGAACCTCCTAGAACCGGTGGTCCCAGAAGAATGACATTTGGGTTGCCAAATGGACCTCCTTGTGCTCTGTGTCTTCAGGACACCCTGAACAACATCTTGAGTAAAGGGCAGCAAGGGTGACTCAGCTGGTAAAGACCAAGCTGAGCTTTGTGGCATTTCAGCAGCTATTTGTCTGTCTGAAATGTGGAATCGGACTGACTCCCCACCAGCACGCAGTGTAGGCCAGCATCGTCCATACCTCCAGGTACAGCAAAATGACATCCCAGTGATTTAGCTATCAGCCCACAATAGCAGCGTGTGGAGGAAAGAACACAGAGCTGGGTATCCTGCCCACCTTAAGAACAAAGGCACAGTGAGGCTTTGGGGTGGGCAAGAAGAAATGAGAAACCTTAAGAGAGTGGGGGAGCTGACAGGTTTTCGTGGGAGACAGAAACTGTGGGGAACTCCTGAAGAGAAGTGATGTAGACAGATGCCCCAGAGAGCCAAGGAGGAAAAGAGAAGGGAGAGAATCGGAAACTGCAAAGCTATAGCAGTGGGAATGAAAAGCAAACCAGGTGAGAAAGTATAGCTTCTGGAAAGCATGCAGACTCTCCAGTACAAGACAAATCTGTCTCCAAAGGACTTGAAAGGAGACACTGCAGCTCACTCAGCAGCACCTATGGCAGGCCTGCTGGTAACTCCAGCTGGAGGCAGGACGCCAGAGGGAAGGGCAGACCTCCAGGCTGCTGGGATGCTTCATCCCCACCTCCCATGTGTCTCTTCAGGGTCACTTACTCTGCAGCATGTCCAAAAGTTCTTGATACAAAACTGATGTACTTGACACTGAACTGACATATGACTGATAACGATCTGAAGAGCCTGTGGGAATAGAAAGGTTCTGTGTCAGGCAAGATTACGAGGAGGTAGCAGGTGAAGAGAGGTCAGGCAGAGACATAGGAAAGCTGAGTTAATCCAGTTTAACTGGTGGTAATGGGCTTCTCATGGAGAGCACCACAAATCAGCTGCAGTCTCACACAGCTTGGTCATTTCCACAGCAATGTGGTCTCTGCCCTCTTCTGAGATTCCAAGATGCTTCCAAAAGTTTGGGGAATTTCATCTGCTTTAGGAGGGCTCCAGGAAGACAAGACAGACCCAGAATATCTGAGACCATGTACACCTAATACAGCCACCTCTTGGTGGGTCTTGGGGACCTCACAGGCTCTAACAGCTAGTGTTTAGTGTGAGACTGCTCAAACAGCAACGATTAGTTAATCTAACAATTAAAATGAGAGAAGGCTCAGAGGCCACTTCAGCTGTGTGGAATCCTAGGCTAAGACATGCAAAAGGTTAATAGCAGGCTTTAAGGGGCTGCTGCTGTTCTTCTAGGTGTTGCACAAGCTCAGCAGAGTGTGATTTGGTACTCACAGAGCTTACCAGCACAGGAACAGGGTGCTTACTTGTCATGTAGCTCATAACCCGGGTAGCCAGCTCTGCATAATCCAAGCTACTCCCATCTGCAGTGGTGATGATCCCGGGTGGGCCTGGAGGGCCTGGTGGGCCTTGGGCACCGGTCAAATAATGCCTTACGTTGTCACCTAGGTGGGATGCCCAAGATATGCTCACATCATTAGAGGGAAGATAATGGCCACATGCACAATTACTGGACCCTTTTCCCCTAGGGAAAAAGCAGGGCCACAGAAGAAGAGTTCTGCAGAGGCCACAGTAGGCAACAGCACTTCGTAATATTCAAGAAAAATAGGGCTGCTGCCTCTAACTGTGACAAGGGGCTCAGGGAGCAAAAGGAAGACAGGCACGCATCTGCTGACCTGCAGCAAAACCCAGTCTTACTCACTTTTCAGGTAGTCGGTGACATACTGCTGGATCTCTTGAGATGAACTTCCACCTGGGCCAGGAGGACCGGGTGGGCCGGGAGGACCTGGGGGCCCCTGAATTTGTCTGGATCCACCTACAGAAATCATTGCAAGGAATGTTTTGGTCATGGTTGGATTAGACCAAGCAATGCTAAGCATCGAGCTTGCATTAAGCCCTTCCCACAGGTCTGGGAAGAGCTTTGGGAATGACCTATGCAGTCAGTGGCTCCCCTTCTATCTCCAAACACACTCTAAGCATGGGCTATTAGGCAGTACATCTTTAATTCATTTGGCATCTTACAATGCAGCCTATGCAGAATCTAGAGATATCCCTGGCTTCATGCCGACAGGCCTGCTCGGTTTGTGCGCTGAGAACAATGCTGGGCAGAAATGTGGATAGAGAGCCAAAAAGCACTCACACTCATTAGGCTAACCCCACTGCCCTGTGTCCCCAGTCCCAGACAGGAACGTCAGCATTTCCTGGTAGCATCAGAGCAATGACAGTTCTTACCTCGAGATGCTCCTGGGATGCCAGGAGCGCCTGGGACACCTGCATCACCTGGAAAACAGATTGAAGGAGACAGAATTATCATGGGTTTCATTGCACTTTGCATCCTTGGCTTGTACAACAGCTGAGCTACACGTTGGCAGAGAGGCCACCACCTAGCCCTTGCAGTGGTTATCTTGGATTAGCAGCTTGTTGAGAAAAAGCAGAAGGAAGAGGCCTCAGCAGCCACCTGGGTGCCTTGTGCTTGGAGGAAATCAATTGCCCCAGTTCTGCAGTGCCTGAAAAGGCAGGGGTGGAACAGCTGCCATTCCCAAAGGAGCAGGCTGCTCCATCCTTTAGACCCAACCCGACCCAGCTGTGTAAGGCCAGCAGCAAAGAAAGAAGGAAGATTTTTAACTTCACCTTTGGGTCCTGGCGGGCCTGGTGGGCCTGGAGGTCCCTGCATGGTGACTGTACCACCTGCCAATTGCCAAAGGAGAGTTAGAGATTTAAAGGAATAAAATGTGTGGACAAAATCCTGGCTCCACCAAAACTGAGTTAGGATAGAGCAGGATTTTGCCCCCTGGCATCTACTTATGGACAACGAATTTAAAGGAGGAAAAGGGGTACAGACTGACCGTGGGAGGAGAATCCTGGAAGGCCTGGCTCACCCGGTTCTCCTGCATGGGACATAGGATAGAGGAGAAGTCATACACAAACAAGCTACACTGCACCCCATGACATCCCCTGGAAGCTTTCTTACCTGTGAATCCTCGTGGACCTGGTTCACCTGCAAACAGAGGAGCAGAGGAACATCATTAACATTTGTTTTGCTCTGATCTTCAACAGCAACCCAGCCCAAACTGCAGAACAGCCTCGTGGTCTTTAATTTGCAGGGCAGGAACGGGGAACAGGATTAGATCCTTTCTTTTCCTACCCAGTGAGAGCCGAGCCATGCTTAACGTGGCCACCTCCTTGCGCTGAGTTACCAAGTCCATGTTCTATTTTGCAAAACAAGATTGTTCCCCTTTCTTTAATGGCAAATCTGAAGTTTTGAATGCTCCTGAACCTCAAGGGCTTGCAAAGCTGGGCTCTGAATACAACAATTGCCTTGATATCAGTACTGGAGACTAATAAATTTCTTCAACAACAACTGACTGTTTTTACTGAAGCAGGCAGGAGTACTACTTAGTGAGCACTGTGCCGGCTCTCTTACAGCCACAGAAAGGCAGGAGAGTTTCTGCACCCAAGCCCTTCCTTCTTTGTTTTCAGTCTGTGGTGCTGAGACCCATTCAGTGTCTTGGTGAGGACTCACCTTGGTCTCCCTTCGGGCCTGGTGGACCTGGTGGACCCGGTGGGCCTGTGAGGAATGCTTCTGTAATTAAAACAAAAATGTTTCTTCATGACATCTAACAGAACACGATACAAGTTTCCTTTGGTTTCACCTGTTCAAAACCAAGGGTATGCTCTCTGGAACCAAAACAGGCAGGACATTCTCAGGGCACAGGTGAGGGAGTGAGTGAGAAGAGCCTACCTGAGGTGGACATAGAAGATCCTGGTCTCCCTGGTGGGCCTGGAGGTCCTGGCAATCCCTCTCCTATGTAGAAGGGACACAAACAAGCTTCAGAAAAAGCAAGCCTGAGTAATGTGAGCAAAGGCTTGACAGAGCTCCTCCATCTCCAGCCATCTAGATAACTCAAAATTTTTCAAGTATAAGCTAGTGTCATTATTTTCTGTGCATATCTATCCCCTTTTGCTCCTTTTCATTATCATCTGCCGCAATAGCAGATGTAGGACAGAGAAATTCCGCTCTTTGTGGTGCAGCGTGCCTATCCCAGCTGGCCTTTGCTGCATTAAGAGGGAAGGTTCCTATGATCACACGCCTGACCTGCTTCCCTTTGCTACTGAGCAGAAAGCAAGAAACAGGGTTATGCTCCCGTCTCACGCCCTCCTGCACGTCCTCTCTTCTGGCCATGGAAAGCAAGCTATCACTTTGCTACAGGAAGTGGAATGGGGATGTGTTCCTCGTGGTCAGAGCTGCTACATCTGTCCCCAGCTGGAAGTTAAAGCTGGACAAGCGAGAATTAAATACAGAATTGTTTGCACTTGTTTCCTCTGTGGATTTGAGAACACTGAGCATCTTCCCAAGAAGCATGACTTATGACTTACTCATTTGTCTAGCAAACCTTTGCCAAAGCAAATCTGCTCCCTTGGGCAGCATCTCACTGCTGTGAAACTATATTGCAGTGAAACTGTATTAATAGGAACCCTCTATGTGAAACCCTGCTCCCAGTGAAGTCAGTCCCAACAACTCCCAACATGTCCCACATCCTACCTGACATACTGCAAAGTGCAGGACAGAGGCACTAAAAAAAACCTCTCACTTTCCAGGGTTGTTTCAGAGAAACAAGGTCTTACCTGGTGGGCCACGAGGTCCAGGGGGTCCCTGCACAGATTCACCTAATGATGAAAGAAACAGGGGTGTTAGAGGGTGTTTACATGGCCAGCTGCACACTCCAGAAGCATGCTGAGTGTGTTTCCGTGCCCCTGCTTACGTGCTGAACTCCGCTGTATTACATACCTGGTGGTCCAGGGGGACCTGGTGGTCCTGCTCGCCCTTGTAAATCTGCCATCACTGTGCAAATGAAACACAGACAAAAAGGAAAAACGTGTTGCTGTGAAGCTACTGCAGCTATGGAAACACTTGTTATGTTGCTGATAGAAGCTCCTGCAGTCAATGGAGGACCCAGGCAAGTGTGACTCTGTGCTGTCCTCTGCCTTGCCTCTTCAGCACACCCACAGAGGTCCCTGACCCTGGGAGTCCTGACTGTAAGTGCATCACACATCTAGCTTTGCACAGAGCAAGCAGGTACTTTCTTCAGGACACTGCTAAACCATTCTGCTTCTGCTCCACTTATTTCCACCTTGAAATAGCATTTTCCTCCTGTGAATTTGTCCTCTAATTTGCTGAGACATTCTGATTTTCTTCTATCCTTGTTGCTCAGATTAACATGCCCTTTTAAACCAGTTCTCCCCTTACAGATGGCTCCATGTTCATACTGCTCAGGGGACTGCCCTGTGCAAACACAGTGTCTGAAGGGCTGAGACCCCACAGCTCTGCGACCATCCCTCCTGCTGAGGACTGTTCACTAACCACTACTCCTTAGCTCTCCTCTCAGTGACACAGGCCTGGTGCCACCTAACTCCTTTTGAAAGCACTTTGGGATGCACGGATGATAAGCAGGGCAAAAAGAGGTGGCTGGTATCGTTATCCCACCACCCATCACATGCACACACACTTGCCCTGTGGCCTGTTGAGGGGAAGGAGGCAGAGGCACCTCCTGTTAGCTGTGAGCAGCCTCAGGGCCTCCAGCACCTCTCCAAAGGAAGGAGTGGAAAGCCAGGTCCACTTACTCTGAGATGCCAGTGATGAGACTTCTGTCTTGATAGTTTCTACCACAGCTTCACCTGGGGATCCTTTCTCACCCCGCGGACCTTTTTCAGGAAAAAAAAGAGAAAGCAAATTAGTTAACTGAGAGAGGGTGACATTGTGTACCCACTCCTCATCCCCCTGACAATGGGTTCAGATTTTGCTCATGTGAACTGGGAGCCTGAACTCAGTCCCTGGCTCTGAGGGACGCTGGAAGCAAACGTGGAAATTACTGCACAATTTGCCCTAAAAGGACCATAGAAAACCAGCTAAGAAAGGTTCTTAAGAGAGTCGACTCTGTTTAGACCTTTCCAAACAGATGTCTGCCTAATGGGCAGTGGTTTCAGTGACATTATTACTAATTTGGCTGTAGTTTGTTGTTGCATCTTTCAGAATAGCAGGAGGTATACAGCTGAGCTGTATCTCGTACCACAGAAAGGCAACTGCATTTGAGAAGCGCCTTAAAAATGTCAGCTTCCAGAAAAAAAGAAAGAAAAAAAAAAAGAAAAAGAAAAGAAAGAAAAACAAGAGGAGAAAAAGACATTTGCAGCTTCCACATCACACCAGCTCTTACTATCCCCTCCTTCCCTTGGGAAGGAAAAAAAAAAAAGAAAAATGGAAATTCTTTAAAAGATTAATTAAGCTCAATAATGCAGCAAAATGAACTGAAAGGAACAAATCTGCAAACAAAAGTGAGTGAGATTGTGCCAAGGGCTGAGAGACTAGAAACAAAAGAAGACTAATGAATTCAGTTCTGTTAAGGAGCAGAACCAAGGCGGATGGAGAATGGTACCTTGCTGTCCAGGGAGACCAGCTGGCCCAACAGGACCTGGTTTCAAAGGAAAAAAAAAAATAAAGCATTAGATTTTCCTGGTTTTATTTTATAGTAGCAGGACAGAATCAATAGGTCATTTCTAAGAACAGAGGCTATCAAATAATGTATTTGTCTGCTCAAGTAAATGGAATTGCTATGGGGTAAGAATTCATTAAAGTGCTTGGTGCCTCTCAGACAGGGGAAATAACCAGAATGGCACTGACCACCACAGAGATGCAATAGGTCTAACCCTCCTCTTGCATTCCTGCTGCAAAGGCTAGTTCTACCAAATCAGCTCCAGGAACAGTGCCAGCTACACAGGTGGGACAGGCACAGAAGTACCACGAGAACCAAGGCCCAGAAACTTTGCTGCCTGACACCAGTGTGCTGGAGAGCAGAGTAGGACCTAAGAGTGGTCTTTCTGCTGTCTTGAGTTCACAGTTAAGACTGAAAAAAAAAAAAAAAAACACTTAATAATTTCGTTTCTGGTGTGAGGAGAGGGATTAGACACACGTGTGCTTTACTGAGAGGCAAAAGGGCTTGATTTGAGTTGCTGAATTTGGCCTGCCTCTAGTTTGTACTCATCAAGAGATAACAATAGTGTTCCCAGTTTCTTCGTTTTCCCAGCCCTTCCTTCTGTCCTGCATCATTGTGGTTGTATCCCATTTCTCATTTAGGGCCACAGCTTCCCTAATGCTGCCTGAGATCTTGGTCTTTCTGCAGGGAAGGGTGAGGACCATGAGTACCTAAACTGCCTGAGCAATCCTGCCTCCCAGATGGGGCCGCCTGGCAGGGACAAGAAACACTAAATGTTAAATTAAGAACTGGATGCACAGCAATGAATACAAGCTGCCTCCAAAAACCTCTGCAGAGGAACAGCTTCCTCACCTGGAACACCGGGGGGTCCAGTGGGGCCAGGTGGGCCAGGTGGGCCTGGAGGGCCTGGGAGAGCAATAGTCGATGAACCCTCTGAAAAACAAACACATACACTTGTACACATACATCACACACACATGCAGCAAACCTGCAACAAATCTAACCTTAAGGAATGATTTGACCATCTATAGCAACACTGGGGGCCCCCCGTAGAGGCCTGGTACACAGTCAAGATGATTTTAGAACGCATAACAAATACAGAGAAATTCTTCCAAAAGCAGAAGCGCTTGAACTCTCACAGCACTACATACCAGCACTGATGACTTTGCCTGGAGCTCCAGGTTCTCCTAAGAAAAGGAAAAGACAAAAGATGAACTTCTTTTTTTGGGGGGAAGATCTGTCACTGTATCAATGACATTGTCTTATTTGTCTTATTAAACTCGTGATTCCTGATCTCTTTGCCCTTGATCTCTTGAGTGAGCAATCATAGCACTGGAGAGCTGTGGAGGAAGCAGCAGAGCCCAGCTAATCCACAGATTCAATCCAGAGATAATCCAGGTTCTCTCTGGTCTTTCCAAGCCCCACATCTGCCAGAATAGACACCAGGCCTTGAATTATCTGAGGAAGGTGCACAGATTCCACTGCTGCCACCAGGCATCACACTCACATGCCCAGGGCAGAAGCAGGTTTGCTATGGTTTTCTCAGCTGGAGAACTAGCTATGCCGAGTGCCTTAGTGGGTGCCCTGCCCTTCCTGCGTGCTCAGGGAGGCTTTGGCTACCAACTATTCCACAAAACTTCCTTTCCTGAAGCCACTAGATGCCACTGTTGATTCAGGGACTGGTCAGCAGAGCAGATAATCCTCCTTCAAATGAAGCGCTTAGAGAGAAAACGATTATCAGGGAAGAAACAAAACTCACCTTTAGTCCCTGGTCTGCCGGGGTTCCCTGGAAGTCCTGATATAAGGTAGACAAACAATTTTAAATAGGTAGCACAAGTATTACTCTGTTTTATTCAGGTACCCCAGTGAGTTTCACTCATAGACTTATAAAAGGAACGTCCTACTCAAGAACCTGGCTTTCAGCATTTATAAGCAGGTTATGCCTACTTCACAAGGTCCCTGCAGCAGGTGGAGGGTTTCATGGTGGACTGAGCAGGTAGTGTCCTTGGGCAGAGGTGAGGGCCTCCTTTCTCCCACTGCTCTCTGAACGATGGCGCTGCTCACTAGATTTGCCTGTAACTTCTCCCAGGTACTGCTCCCTGTTCTGACGCTCTGGGGTAAATTCCCTGGTGACTTGCCCCCAAACCACTTCTGCTTGCAGAACATCACATCCTCTGTTTCCACCTCTCCCCTCTGTTTCTGCTGCTGATTTGAAGGATTTTTTCAGTGATATGCAGGGAACTGAAACACATTCTTTGTTACAAAGTATGTTCTGGGCAAACTTTCAAACACTCCAAAGCTCTGCATTCCTCAAAACTTATGCACCAACCATAAAGTCTGTCTCAAAAGCCAAGAAAGAGGAAGAAACCTTGGAATATCACTTTGGGAGCCCTGAGTTGTACAGAGGAAAAATTACAGAGGGTTTTTGCCCATATCAGAGTGTGTCATTGATACATTTAAACACGGTGAAAAAACCTACCTGGAGGTCCTTGGGGTCCTGTGAGACCTGGGGGAAAAAAGGGGGAAAAATTCTAAGATAGCTAAATTTTGGGCAGGGGGAAGGATAGACAAGAAGAAAAAGATTACATTTGCTTAAAATTATAGCACACAGCCCACAAGTGGTGCAAGTTGGCTTAGCACCTGGTATGTAAACTGAATGTTGGCACCGCTGTTCTGGCCTGCAGCGTGTGCAATCCTGGGATCACAAAGGGTCTAAATTGCCTTTGTGTTTTCCTTTTATCACCATCTACAGAGATTTTCTGCCAGTCTTAACTTCAAAATAAGACTGGAAATCATTGACAGAGACGTGTTCCTGACCAAGAAAATAAGTATTTTTGTTCTCTGTATGCTTTTACCTGGCTCTCCTGCATCTCCAGTTGGTCCTGGAGGGCCTCGGGCTCCTGGCATTCCCATAAGACCTGGTTCACCTAGGGATACAATACCGTTAACAACCCACAACTCACGATTTATAATCTACCGATCCAATCCATTCAAGCTTGGCCACCGGCCATCCCATCTATTGTATCTTCATAGCCAAGTGGCCAATTTCAGCATCAGGGTCTGGGAGGTGAACCCCCATGACAGCAAAGAATTGCAGTGAGAACAATTCAGTCACAAATATACCGCCGGCTCCATTATATGTCTCAGTTCCATGCTTACAAGGTTGACTCTACAGTTTTCCTGGGATAGTGAGATGGCCCAGGATACGAATCAGCTGCCATCTTCTCCCACCCTTTTTACAAATCAGCTGCCTGCCCAATCAGAAAGTACATGCTCTTCTACCTCAGAGGAATCTCTTACCTTTTTCACCTGGCTTCCCATCACGGCCAGCTTGTCCTGTCCAAAAAAAAAAAGGAGATTCTCAGGGACTGATAAAATAGTACCACAGTTGCCCAGTCTTCCTACTAGGCGGAACACAGCCCTGAACACCAGGAAGTGGCTTTTCTTCTTATTGCATCTGGATAAAACCTTGGCTGCAGTTACCGAAGATCCAGAAAAAGTGATCTTGAAACTAAAGTGTAGGACAACTTTTCTGAGTGTAGAGACTGATTTTAGCTATTTAGAGAAATGACCTGTGATCAAAAACCAATACAATTCCGTTCACAAGTTGTTCCCTCGGCTGTGCTCATAAAAACAGACTCAAGGTGGAAATGGCATTGTCCAACATATAAACATAGCTCTTTCTGTTACTCACCTGGTGGTCCTTTGGCCCCTGGCTCTCCTGGAGGACCAGGTATACCTCTTGAGCCTTGTTCACCTGTAACAGGATAACGTAAAAATGGATCAAACAAATCTTGGTGAAGATGCAAGTTACGACCATTAGCAATATTTGGTGCTTTGCAACTGGAAACCAGCATTGACAGGATGTTCAGACCTCATGATTCATGACTGTTTTTGGGCATTAAAAGTGCTCAAGGGAAGTGAATACAGGGCACATGAGGGAGAATTTCCCCAAAAGACAAATACAAAGATTCCTACCAAGGATGGGAACTATTTAGTTAGGACTTGGGTGCATAAAATAGAACTCCTATAACCAGCAACTTTTTTTCAGAAATCTAACTAGGATTGGCTGGGCTATCTGTTCTCTGAAAATTCAAATAATGCAAGTGTATATTAGACAGGCTGCTACTTCAGGGAAACAATCCACTGACCTGTCATTCCACGAGAACCTTTCTCACCCTGGTCACCTGCAGTACAAAAAAGAAAAGGATTCTGTGAGACAGTTTCATTGTGAAATCTTTACATCAGACAAAGACAGTCTGCTTTCTGACAAAAGCACAAAAGAGCAAGCCAAAGAAGGGTAGGGTTAATTCCCATGGGCAGTATTCATACCTAAAGGAACCTAAATAAAATATCCATAAGAGATATTTAATGGATCACCATACCTTTGGGTCCAGGGGCTCCAGCAGCTCCCTTCTCACCTGAAAGATAAATGGATGATTGAGCGATAGCAATAACAAGTCAGAAGAGAAAGGAATTTCATACACCAAAGAAAGTCATAGAGGAAACACAGAAACTCGAATATAAGAGAAACTCAAATTGGAACTTCCTTTCCTTCATCGCAGCTCCATTCATCCATCCTTTTTTCCTCAACCAGATATCTTTATTATCTATCTCTTCTATTTCTCAGTATTTTCGTGTAATCACCGAGTCTAGTTCCTCCTGCTCTTTCCGTCCTCTTATGCTTTTCTCTGCCCCTAGCACCTCAACACTCTATGCTCAGATCAAGTGTGTTTCTCAGAGCAGTGCAGGAAAAGGGACATCAGTTAGTGCTGCTCTAATTGCACAGGGGAAGAGAAGTTTACCTTTAGCACCTGGGAGACCTGCTTCTCCTCTAAATCCTTGTAGGCCAGGAGGACCTGCAGAAAAATGAGATGAGGGAGTTAATTCATCCCGCTGACGACTAAACACCACTAAGGAAGACAAACTGTGAGAAGCTGTCACTATTTCTTTTTCCCTCTATTCTAAAATGCACCATAGCAAAGGAAGGCAGCACTCACCTGGAGGGCCTTGGGGTCCTGGAGAACCCGTCAGACCTGTGAATAAGGAACACAAATTTTCTTTCAGTATCACCACAATTAGAAAATGAACCAAATATCTTTGAGTTTGACCAACAGCATCCACAACCCAATAGATATTTAAGAGATCAGAATCTCCCCAGCCCCTAGAAGAAACGGCATCACCGGCATCTTGAAAAGCAGGACGTTGCATCTACACAATTTAGTTCTTGTAACATAGCTGCAGGGGTTTTCCCTAAGGTAAGGTAAAGGGACTAAAGCCTTCCATCTTGGCTGAGATGCTGGGATCTGTGCTCCAGGTAGGATCCATTCCTTATAGCACAGTTCAGATCCCCATTACATGAACTGTAGATCTGTAACCCTATTAACAACCTGTTGGTGGTATGGAATTTACCCTACCATATCTGAAAGCAGAGAAAAAACAGATAGAAACGTAACATATATTAAAGACTGACATTTTTTGAAATCTCTCTGCTGATCCCCACTCTCACTAAAAATCTCCAAGAATTTATTGCTCTAAAGGTTATATGTACCTCCCAAAGTAAATTTTAGCTAAAATGAGGACTGCCAATTTATTTTTCTGATTAATGAAGTGCAATATAAGTGAAACAGGAAGGCTGGAGTGTTCATTCTCTCCTCACAGAGCACCTAGACAGTCTGCTAGGTTCTCTCTGTCCATATTTACCTTTAAGGCCAGCAGAGCCTGGGGGACCAGGTGGCCCCGGAGGACCTGGCTCACCAACAGCACCTGCAGAAAAAGAGCATAAATAGATAATGTAGAATACAATTGTGATCCCATTTTCCCATTCCTCATATTCCATTATTATTTTCTCTGGCAAGTGTAATGAACAATCTGCTAGGTAATCTGCTTGTCAGTTCAAAACACACAAATAAGCACACATTGTCCAAGAAAAAAATCCCATCTCATTGATCTTTAGGATGAGAAAGAGAATAATCCCCCATCTTAGGTGAGTTGGATAGCAGGGAAGAAGATGACCTTGATGCTAAGAGCTTTTGCTTCTGCTAAATTAAACTTGACTGTGAAATCTGCCAAAACAAAAATACTTGTTTGCCCTTTGTAAGCTTGGCACAAAAAACCCTTAGGTCAGATTTGTTTGTGTTGGGAACATCTAAATGAAATTTGCATTTGAATTATCAAATAAAATCCTATTCCTGAGGTGTCTGATAAATCGGGACCAAACTCCAGCTTTTGTCTATCTAGCTTTATCCAAGAACAAGAGACCTAGTTCCTACCTCTGTCTCCCTTTTCTCCAAATCCAGGTGGTCCAGGCTCTCCTCGAGGTCCTGGTAACCCTTCTCGACCTCTTTGTCCCATGGGACCTTCCATGCCAGGTTCACCTACAGGAGACAAATGCCTTGTTAGAAAAGCTGTCTTTACACAGGCCTTAGGCAAGGAAGATCCATGTCTGCCTCCTTGTGGAAGGCAATGATTACACCAAGCTACGTCTGTGTTCCCTTGTCAAGTGCCAAACAGTTGTGAGAGACTCACAGCACTGCTGAAGATGCTTACCCATGCTCCCTTTCTGTCCTTTCGGTCCTTCTGGCCCTTGGTGCCCTATTGGACCAGGAATGCCTGGAAAGAAAAACAGAGCAAATGTTCAAAGTCCTTGTCTGTATACCATGAACGAATAACATGCAAATTAGTGGAACCTGGGTACCTGAAACCTGGAGGGATTCAGCAGCTGGGCTAAAGGATTTATTATTTGCAAGTTGGGTATTTGAACAGGTATGTCTTTAGAAGAGCACAACAAATATAAGAGCACAAGGAAGTCAGGCCAAGTACTCAAGTAGCTGCGGGACTCTTTCAAAAGTAGGCTGGGATCTTCACACCCCCAGATTAGTAATGCTCAGATAAAGGAAAGTCAGGCTGAGGCCTTGCTTATAACCAAATCTCTGTAGCTCAGCATCAAGGTATTAATCAAGTGACTTAGTCCATCTACACCTTGAGCAAGATTTGCAGTGCAAAATTTGTTCTTGTCAACAGTGATGTCAACAGTAATGTCACTAAGTGTCCTCCTTCAAAGGTGAGTTGTACTACTGCTCACCTGGGACACCAGGAAGTCCTCGATCTCCTGCAGGGAGAAAGAAATAGACAGTCAGTGAGGAATACATCTTCCCTGTTTTTTACATTGACTGATCCTCACCCCTTCATAAAAAGGAGTTTGTTTCTGGCATGTTTACAAGTTCTACCTTCTCCAGCAATGCCATGCTGGGCCCCCTGTATTTATGCAATGGATTGAATTGTTCACACTACACAAAAACCTCTGAAGCAATTTCTGATTAAACCAGGTATAGTTTTACCTCAGGAATGATTTTCATCCAGGTGAAAAAAGATCCAAGATTCAAAGTAAGAATTATTCTCTCTCCTACTGTGATCTCTAAAATTGTCTTTGCCAGGAAGAGCAAAGACTGTCACAACAACATCTGAACCACAGGGTACAGCAGCTTCTCTATCTAACTTCTGAGGCAGTAAAAAATCTTATGCTACCTAGGCCCTACGTAGGCTGTCAAACAACCTGAAACTGCAGGTAACTCCAGACTCACCTTTAGGACCCTGCATTCCCATGTCACCTGAAAAAAAGAGAAGAAAAATAAAATCAGGAGAGATCCTGAAGATATTTCCAGTGATTACCTATGTATTTTTTTTTATTATTTTTATTTTTAGTTGCTTTTTAGCCTTCAATAAAATATGAACAAATCTTAGATGAACATGGACAATTCCCCCTGAGACAGTGCAGGACCAGACCCATCTCACCAGCAAAGTACGGGATTTGGCCTTTCACACACAATATATTAGGTGATTGGGCCTCTTGTATTAATTCTGCAGGGGACCAGGCCCTCCACAGTTTAAGTGGCAAGCCAGCTTCACGCTCTTTTTGTTCAAGTATAAACCACCATCAACTTTCTCACTGCCAACTGCCTCTTCTGGCAACATCCACTCCAAACTCGAGCATTGCCAGAACCAAGGACTAGGAAGGGGGAACAGAAGGACTAGATGGCTATACCTTTCACACCAGGTTCTCCTCTCTCCCCTCGGAAGTAGCCTGCAACAGGAAACGAAGGTGCTGTTAGACTGTATTACACAACAAAACGGCTACTCGCTTCACATACAAAGATCCTTCTAATTAGATTTTGAGGCTGCAGGTAGCACAGGCTGTCAAACACGATATGGCTTTGGGAGTAGAGTTTCCTCAACAAATTTGCCTTCGCAAACCCTTGAACTGCTAAGAGTTACATGAAACCTCTAAAGCTGGGAAAATGCAAGATCCTCTCTTCTCAGCCAATTTCCATGGAAAGAGAAGTAAGTAATCTTTCCCTCGCTACCAAAAGTAGCATGAGAAATAAGCTGTGGGTTCATTTTTTCTGTGCAGCTCTTTCAAAATGGAAAAACCACTTGCTACAGAAATCACGACATGTCCTGACACAGGATAACATGTCCACAGCTTCCTTTCTTCTCCCCTCCCTGCTAGCTTTGAAGGATGCACTGCCTCTATCAGTTGGCAGCATTCTGTGCTCCAGCAAAGCTCTGTGAGGACAGGTGAGGACTCTGTATTTGAGAGACTGCATTGCACTCCAGAAACCCTGGTCTTTAGGTCCTTCGGAAGTCAAATTCTCCCACTCCCCTTTACATAATCTGGTCTCATGCAACATGACAGACATTTACTCTGCTCACCTCGTTCTATTTCCTTGTTCAGTCTGCTCTTCACCATCAACCAAACGGATTCTTCATTTTCAAGAGGGAAGGTTGAAGAGGGTGCCACACCTTGAAGATAGTCTACTCTTGAAACTTCTTTTGCTATGTTTGGACTCCCTTGGTTAACTGCCAGGAAGCTGTGATTGATTTTTTCCAGGTCGTCCACACGAGATTTCAGCTTTCTCACTTCTTCCGCTGGAAGGTTAAAGTAAAATGCTTGGGAACATGGAGATGCAGGTTCTACACCAGGGACTTCTAATAGCAGTGACAAGGTAACACTGTGACAGAGAGCTACGGACACTGAATTTTGCAGGACTGTTCTTTGCATTTTTTTTTTTCCTAGCAGGAACTCTGGAATTTAAATGACAGCTTTGGAATCTGCTAGTCTCAGAAGAGAAGAAAGATGTCAGACCTCAGAAGTTTTCCCACTCTCCTCGCCCCAAGACTATATAAACCCTCATTAAAGGTTTATATTCCTTATCCATTCTTTCTGTCCATTTGTAATATGTTGGTGGCAGTCACAATTCTGAGCACTGAACACGCTCCTCCTCAGCTCTCTGGCTTGGCACCTCTGGTAGTGAGTTACAGTTTGCTTGGCCTCTTTGCCAGCTTAAACCCTCTGTTACTCCTCCTACTCCATTCAACATTTTATTCCTCCACATGAACTCTCTCCTATAAGCGGAAGGGGGACCTTACCTCTGCAGCTTCCCTTTCTCTCCTTCTCACCATGGCTGTAATCTTTCTCAGGGACAGGGATACACAGAGGTGGATTTCTGTTCAGTCCCAACATTAACTACACATGGAGGTCTGTGACCCAGCCAGCTCTTGCAGCTATTTCTTACCCAGAGCAATGAGTCCAAAGAGTAACCCGAGGAGAAGCAGCCAGGCCAGAAGCAAACCGAGGAGCCATTTCCACCAGCTACAGCAGGAACCACAGGGACACCAAGATGGTGCTGATCCAACGGCACCCCCTGCATCGCCATTTCGTATTTCTGAAAGAGCAAAGCGGCACTCTCACAGTGAACAGCTCCTTGACTTCAGAGTCAGAGTCAAAGTCTGCATAGCAACACTTACCCGCATATGTTGCTTTGTCCCTTGTTGGTACTGATTTCAGTCCTCCTGTTGTAACAGCAGAAGAAGATTTAACAGTCTTTCCGTGCACAATCAAACTTGGAGCATGGGCTTGCAAGGGGAAGGCAGTAATGGAGGCAGAAGGAGGTAGGTCTCTTGCATTGCCATAGGGGCAAACTCTTACCATTTGCATCTGATTTGAGGCCTGTATCTGTAGCGTAAGAAGAAGAAAATCCTTGCTTCTCTTTCTTCAGTGTGTCTTCTGCAAAGGATCCTGAACAGGAACCAAATGTAATTGAAAACATTACAACAGGAGTTCAACCAAGCCTTTTTTTTTTTTCCCCCCAAAGGCAAAAGGCTTGTTTTTACTAGGAAGCCACAACGGTTCTGTCAGTTTAAGCCAGCTGCAGATTTAGTTTCTGTTTTTGAGGCTCCTGAGCTCTGTGAAATGTCCCAAGGCATGCTCTGAAGCTTTAAATGCACAGGCTAGACCTAAATGCTGCTGGCATGGTTAAAGGCTAAATGCCTGCCCAAGCATCATGGCTGGGTTGCAGGGATTTGAGTCGGGTGTAGTGTCCTGAACTCTGAACTCCACAGACAGAGAAGACCCTACACTGGCAGAGTTGATCTGGCTGCATGTGTAGGACAGTTCTTATACATTCCCAAGCCACACTGTTCTCACTGAAGCTCTGTCAAAATTTACCATCTCCAGAATGTGCCCTGTGGAGATGCTTCTGATTTACCTTCCCCTTATGATCACTCTCCATTTCCCTACGCTCAGCATACCCACACATCCCAAGGAAGAGAAGTTACCTCCATTAAGCCCGGTGTTTGAGGCACTAAAGACTTTGCCACTATCCTTTGTCATGATCAAGAGCTCCATCTCCTTCTTTGCTGGGGCATTGTCTTTCTCCAGCAGCAGGAACTTGCAGTCTTTGCGCAGAATGTCATCCCCCTGGGAGCTCAGAACTGTTCCCCCTGGAATATTGGTAAAGGATGGGAAAGATGAGGAGATGAGAATGGCCAAAGGGTCATAACTCCAAGCTACAACACTTTTGTTCATGAGAACAGGGAGTCCTGTTGTGATCGGGGTTGGCACTACTACAAGCCAGCAAGAGACACACTGACCACTTGAAGCTAAGAGGAGAGCTGTGTTTCATTAAGTTTTATTAGAGGTGTCTTTAGATATGTCATTAGCAGGGGAACAGTTTCTACAGGAAACGGAGAGCATGTAGAATTCAAACACATATACAAAATGATTTGCTCAATGACCACCTCACTCCTCAAACATACCTACTACAGAATCATAGGAACTCAGAGACATCCAAGGTTCACCAGAGCCAGCACATCTTAAGCGGATGAGCAGAGATACTCTGTGAAACACAAAGCACCCCGTATCCTTGGGAGCCAGGCATGCTTATGAGGCTTTTAACTGCGGCTCACTGAGGTTGGGCTAAGACCAAACAAGGGCAATGTGGTCACCCTTCTGCCATTAGGCAGTATCAAATATAACTGGAATGGTGTACCTGAGCTTGCAGAGAAATTGACACAACATCAAAAATTAAGATACACAGACTGGTATTATTCTATTACTCTAGCATGAAGCTGGACCAAACCTACATTAGAAATATGATCATAACTTCTGTTGTATTTCCATCTATTTTTAAGGCTTCCCTTTGAGACTACTTGGATTACAAAAGAAACTTGACTTCCCTTAAACAAAAAATAAAAGTCTTATTCATAGCTGTTGTAGTTACAGATAATAAGCTTGAAAAGTTGAATCCCAACCAGAGATCAAAGGCCAGTAGAAAGACCTCAGCTTCTCTCATTAATCAAATAACAATCTGTTCGTCAATTCCTTGATTTTTGAATGGTCAACACTGATACTACTGAAAAATAATGGTTAAGTGTAACCTTGCAAATGTTTTGGCTTGATATGCAGCACAATGTGACTTGAGCGATCTATCCAGTTACTTGCCTGTTGAGCAGAATTAGCTGCAATAAAATTATCCAAGTTAACGACAAAGTGGGGAAGGCCAGCTGATTTTTTCATTCTGAGCTCCTATATCATTTGCCTTCTTTTCAGAAGGGAACTGGTGAGGGGTTTGGCTAGGGACAAGTCATGTTCCTAAGGAGTCAGACGTTAGTACCACACAGCTGGCTGAATCTCTAACTCACTGCTATCATGACTTGCTTGTACCAAGCCGTGCCTAAATAACTGTCAGTGGTACACTCACCTGCTGAGGCAGACACACCGGTACTAGCCACGGTGTTGCTCTGAGAAGTGTTCTTCATCCCATATGCTGCAATAAAGAAATCCCAGAATGAAAGAGATGAAGGACAACAAGGTACCTACATACACCAGCCACGGGCTACACACCACCTCAGGAATCTTTTCTCATTTAGGGCACTGAGGAAAACTCACATGAGCAAGGGCTTCCCAGATAAGTAAGTTTCTAGCACTTACATAGGGACTGGGAGCCATTCCTGCATAGGCAAAGGAGAGGAAAAGTTCCTCACTACCTCCTCACACCACCCTGCTCCACACCAGCAGAGGGCAATGAAGGAACCTCTGTCAGTATGAACATTCTGTCAGTACGTCCCAGAAAAGGTGGAAGAAGGCAGCACACACCAGTTGTGTCCCACATTTTCTCTAGGCTTAAATTGTTGCTGACCTGTGGAGGCTGCAGAGGCATTCTGGGTCAGGGTTGAAGAGTTTGGTAACAGGTTGTTTTGAACTCCAAACACTGAAAAGAAAAATTAGAGGAGCTATAGGAATCCTGCGGTGTAGTTCATTGCATGTGTCTGCCAGGACAGTTAGGCCATGAAAGTCTGAAAGGAAAAACAGGAAAATCTGACCTGTTGAGGAAGTGCTCAGGCCCGTGTTCAGAGTATGATTGGTGGGAGCCAGGTTATTTGGAACACCAAAAACTGCAAAAAGAGGAAATCAAATGTTATTACTTCTATGGAATCAGAAATCCAGCACCAAGACAGTGGTACAGCTACAGAACTTAAAAGTAAGGGTCACTTGAAAATGCAGTTAGTGAAGATGCACAGTAATTGCACGAAGGAAAAATCTTGAAAATTGTGCCACTGAACCATGCTTTTACAGAACTCACAAAGAGGAGAAAATCCCATATCAGATAAGTTGCAATCATGAGATAATGTGAGAAAGCAAAGCTTTTAGTAGTACAATATCATGAAGCTTCCTGCACTCTCTCTCTGCAGCTGGGAAATGACAGCATGCCTGGTACTTAGAGGCAGGTCATCCAAGGTGTAATCACAGCCAAGATTTATTGATTACATCTTTATATAAGAGGACTGAAGGATTAGGACCAGGTGTTCTTAAAATGGGCCAGAACCATCCAAAGTTCACTAGAGTCTAAAACTAGATTTGATAGAGAATGTGAGCCTCATTTAAGTCAATAACAAAGCTATCATAAAAGTTCGAAGACAGATCAGGCAGTCAGGACAATTGATCCTCACAAACAAGAACTTTCAAATACAGTCAGTGTGGAAGCAGAGAGCACAAAGTTACAGAAAAGAAGAGGAAAATGTAAGCCTATCTTCTGCCACCTTGATTCTTCCATCATTTAAATTCTCTCTCTGCAGAAAGAGCACTACTGTTGACCCAGCTTCAGTACAGAGTTTTATCCTGCCAGCCTGGGCAGTCCTGGGAACACACCTGATCCTGTAGAGTGAGACATGGCATTGATCAAGGACGAGCTCTGGGCCATGCTGTTGTGGTATCCACCAAGGGAAGACCCAGCAGGCAGAGTTGAGGACCAAGTGTATGAAGGGAGGGCAGTATTCAGTATGGTTGTATCGTATGTCCCCGACACTGTAAAAAAACAAAACAGTAATGGTTTTCAACAGGACCAGGCTTGTGACTTAGCATGCACTGCAGGTTTATGGGGCAGACAAATTAATCTGCCTGAGATTTCAATTAATGTAGTGGAGTCCATGCAGTGACTCCAGGTTAAGATGGTGTAACTGCTCTCAAATGCCAGTGGATTACAGCCCACCTGAATTTTAAACAATGGAATAAAGACAGACCTGGTAGCATGACCATTCACAAAATGCCTTGAGGAGATCTCATTATTTATAGATACTGTGATACCACAATAAAACACTTAATGTACTTCATTCCATGTTCCTATTAGTAAATCATCCTGGAGCATGAAACCTTTGATTTTTGCTTCCCACATGTGTGGCTCTGGTTCACTCATGTACTGGACTAAAATTCCCAGTTTGAGACAGGATTTGAGCCAGCAGAAAGAAAAAAAGACATTCCTTGTTCCTACATACTGGTGCAGAACAGTGGAGTGAACGTGAACACCACTGCCTCAAGCACTGCAGTGGGGCTTATAAATAACAAACACTAGTTATAACATTTCAAACAGTATTTCTATTATTATCAAATTCTACTGATCTCTGAACCAGTGGTAGGGCCAATAAAACAAACACTGACTCAAATGTTGTCTTCAGTGCTATCTTCATCTTGCTCAGAGACAAGAGATCATGACACTGTAAGATATGTTTACTTAGAGCTCTTGTCTCTGCCAGCAGTACCTCCGGATTAAAGCTGGTGGCAGCAGGAGCTGGCTTAATTTTATGGAAGTTAGACAAGTCACCAGAAAGCCACCCAGAATGGCTCATGGTGGGGCAATATCTGGACAGCCCTCTGGCATTGTGCCCCTTTCTTTTTATTGCCAGCACTACCAGGGACTGAGACCATTCTTACTCTGATGTTCTTAGCAACTGGGTATACTGGATATTTTTATGAAAAAAAAAATGTTTGGAAGGCTCCAGCACTGCTAACTGTTCTCTGCCACGTACCTGACTGAGAGCTCTCGGTAACCATCTTTGTCTCCACCACAGCTTTTTTCGGTATCGGGAGAGTACTTGATGGAGATCGAGTAGGGCTGCAGCTGGCTGATCGACTTCCTTTCAGCAAACGTTTTACATCATCCAACTCTGTCCCTGGCAGGAAAAACAAGCATACAGACTTATCCAAAAGCCATTGTTTCATTGATCTGTAATCCTGCCCAGGCTAAACCATTTAGTGGAATTTACCCGTGAGTGTCTATGAAGTTGTACTTTTCTGGGGGTGCCACTGACTTAAAAAAAGTTTTAAGGGCCTCATTTCAGGGTCTAAGTACAACTCTACCCTTGTAAGACCACCATCTATCCCACAGCATGCTTCCTTGTTCAGAAGGGGGAGATAAATGAAAGTTCTTGCAGCAGGAAAATGGGATAACATGCTGCTATCTGTCACCATGAAGACTGGATCCTAGAGACACCGCAGACATACCTAGAGCAGCAACACTCTCTATGTTATACCTGTTCCCCCTGGAGTATAAGCCGTGGTACTTACATCTGCCGGAGGGAGATGCACTCTGCAGCCGGACCCGTATTTCACTCTCTGGGAAGGGAAAAAAGCAGATCATGAATATGGAGTGAGATGTATTTATGCCCTGAGCTGGAAATGAATTTTTAGGCTGAAGTGAATTCCTTCTTTCCTGATGTCTGTGTTACCTTGCTATTTGATCTAAGGAGCACTCATGGCTTATGTGAATTTGTTGTAAATTGGTTTGAGTGACTTTTTGTTTTGGGGTCAAATTTCGCTACTTTTAATTCCAGAGAGCAGTATTTTGCTCGAGGGCCTCTATTTAAATCAATAGAATTGTCAGCGCCAATCAAATGGAAGGCCTGATTATACAGTCTTCAATCACACTGATATTCCAGCTCATCACAATTACTATTACTCTACTGGGTGAAAACCTACAGAGCCAAAAGAAGCCTCAGGATTTTAAGGCTCACTAAATACACAAGCTCCCTACTACTTATTGGGTAAAATTCACACTGCCATCTATACAGTAGGCTGTAGGATTTAGGCTCTTGCAACCTGCTGCCTTTTGTTTTGGCTCTTTGAATGTAATCCCCAACTTGACAAAAACTCCATTGAATTAAAACTATCAGGTCACAAGCAGACATTTATTAAGCCAACATTCTCACGAGGTACTCCATTTTATTACTGGCTTTCACTGTCCAGCACAAGAGAATGAACCTGATTTGGTGGGGCAAGCCTTTAAGCTTGCTACCCACGAGCAAGCTGACCAGCCAGGACATGTGAAACATGCTCCTCAAAATGAAATCTGAAAATGCATGCACTAGAAAAGAAACACTGACTTTGGCATTGAGGTGGAGAAGCTGATAGACAGGGGCAATTTTCTAAAGTGGTATGAGAAACTGCAGCTGATTCTCCGCTTTATTATGTATGGCCTAGTTCTGCTGGGAGGTGTGTAGTGTGCTAAAGGAGGCTGTGAAGATCTGAGGTAGAATAATTGGTAACTGTGACACTCTCCAAGAGGAGTATGCAAGAGCATACGCTGATTTATATCCACTGCTAAAATTAACTCGGATAAAATGACATTATAGTTTCCTCCTCAAGCAACTGGGAACATATATTAAACTCTTACATAGTGATATAATCCTGCTCTCCCCAATGCTGTTAATAAATTATTAGAAGAGCTGAATGATTTAAACGATGCAGTTTTACAGTAAGCTTGCTAAACACACCACCACAAGTCCATAATTTCTTCAACATCTCCTTACCACCAGCATGAGACCATTTCAGGGAATGGCCTTACGGTTTGTTACATAGATCTCAGGAGGAAAAACATAAATACAGCATCGTAAAATTGTCAGAGGGGGGTCACAGAGCATGGGTGGACTGAGTTTATGATAGTAAACAGTCAAGATGGAAAACTATGTCCTATACCCCAGATGTCGAGGTCCCAAAGCAGACCCTCCACTCTGATTAAGTCCTAACCACCACGACCTTCACTAGAGTCCATTTTTACACTGAGCCTTTACGTAATTGCTTACAGATAAAATGGTTCACATCTGTAGTGGTGTAAATCCACATACTTTATCTGACTCTAGACTTAAACTGCTTTGATTCTAGCTAAGGAATAAGTCCGTTTAACACACCCTGAATTATACTGAAGAGTAAAAAAAGGAGGCTTCTAAAAGAGCAGTATCACTCACCTCGACTTTGGCTTCTCCCTCGTGTGGAAGCAGATGCTGTGAACACCAACAAGAGAAAAACAAAATTAGGTCTTAGTGCTTACAACACCTCTGAAAATGAATACATGAACCCTGCTCAGAGTGCTGAAATTCAGGCAGTAATCTTCTTTACTTGAGGCACAGCTGGGGGCATTGATTCCTCGGTTCTGCCAGGCCCCTCTTAGACCATGAGGCATCTCAGAGAGTGTATGGCACCTTAGCATTTCTGGACCACCTGCTGTTTCTATTTGTACACATAAATGTTGTTCACAGATGATGATCTCCTATTTCTGCAGGCCAATAGGAGGATAATAGCCCCATTTATGCCGTCAACCAAGGCTGGATGCTGTGAAGCCCTGTCTCTCCTAAGCCAGATAGACAACCTGATCACATCATTTCTCTGCCTGCGCCGAACATAATAGGCCTGTCAGAGTTTGGACAGAGCAAGCTTGTACCTGCTGGCATTATTCAGTATAAATATACCACTTGAGATCTAATTCGTCTTTCCAATTACATGATATAAACATATTGAAGTCTAGAAAAGAGCTAGTGGAAGAGAAAACCCAGCAATGGCTCAAAATCTTAAGGGGCTGTACTTGCTTGGAGTTATTCCCCTAGCTGTGCGACAGCAAATGTCACAAAGTGCCCTACGTCTCTGTTCTTCTGTCCATGCCCTGTGCCATATGGGGACTGTTACAAGAGCAGCTGAAGGCAGTAGGTATAGTAGGTACAAAATAGGCAGCCTCTGCTGGAATCAGTATCAGCTAGAGATACTGATAGCTGACCCTGCCGTCCGCTGCACTGATGTAAACCTCTAATAACTCCTTTGAAATCAGGAGCTGCACTGGCTGCCCAGTATAGTGGCAGCACTGGCAGGGCAAGACACATTAATGTGTGAAAAGCCATTGCAGTCACCAACTCACATGACCTTGCCGTAATACTCAGAGGGACAGTTCTGAAAGAACATACCAAACTCTTTTCTGGGGAACTCTGGAGAAGAGTTAGCGCTGGAGCTCCCTGCAAAGAATAAAAAGATGTCATTAATACTTTTTAGAAGACCATTAAGCGCTTTCCAAATATGTCTTCCTGGTACGTGTCTAATCCCACTGGGTAATAAACATTTCATTCAAAAAGAGCTGTTCAGGATCACATGAAAGAGCTGCTAATGTCTTTCAACAAAAATATGCCACAACTCTTCTTAGGAATGAACATTACTATCAATAGGACCCCACCATTAAAATTTGTCCCTGGTGGCTTATTTCCTAGCAAAACTGCAATGGGATTCTTGTGCTAATTAGGATAATCATGCATTAATATGCTGGCAGTCCCAGTTGACCTCAGAGTGCACTCCCATTGCCTCCTTTCTGTGGCACGTTCTGTGATACCTTCATACGTTGCATGGCGGCTGACATAGGTTTTTCTTTCAAATGTCGAACCAGGTGACTTGGTGAGAGTTGAGCTGGGAGACTGTGCTTGTCTGTAGCCAGATGATGATGATGAATTCAGCCTACCACTTCCACCTACAGACAAAACAAAATGCCCTCAGCAAATGGAACATATGTCCTGGGTGTACACTCTACATGTCTTGAGTGCTTTATGTTCCTGTCTTTGGAGCTGGACAGATTTGCGTTGGTATCTCACAACTAGAGGTGGGCAAGAACCACATTTACATCTGACTGTCCTCAACATTCACTGCAGAGAGGAATTTGTCTTTCTGGTTTTAAAATTAATCTTGTCAGTGATCTCCATGACCGCAGCATTTGGCCTAAGGAGGTGAATTAGCCATTTCTACTGAGCAGGACGACATCTGGCTTTAGATGGGGCTGGGTTTTGGTTCGGATACTGATACACCTGTAAACTCCAGTGTTACAGGACACAAAAACTGGGAGATGGTTGAACAAAACTCCTAGCGCTGAAGGATGCAGTTCACGAGCTGAGGGAACACAGACATGAGCGCACTTCCTTTCCAAAGCAACCAGCCACATTCGCACTTAGTCATGCCTTACTCAGTCCATTTCCTGGAGAAGTGATAGAGGTGTGAGTCAGGCCCAAGGCAGCCTGGAGGGTATTCGAGTTATATTTAGACAGAGGAGAGAATTTCCCTTCCTAATTCACATCAGTGCCGTGGAAGAAGAACTGAGCAGCCATAATGAATGTTTGGTTTGTGGAGGGAGCAGGCTCTTGTTTGAAATCTCCTGCTGGAGATTTGAGAGCGCAGAGATCAGAGTGCAGCACAAGGGGAGCCCTGTGACAAAGTGCAATATATGCATGCTGATCAGCAGGATCAGTCTGGATGTTGTTTACCCATCACTGTAAAAAAAAGAGCACGCCCTTGTGTTCTCAAAGCACTTTCTAGTTCATTTTTCCCTCTACATGGACCTTTTTTGTTCTGTGACTTTTCCACTTAATTCAGCAGAAAGAACTACAGTGACAAGTGGGCCTCTGCTGGAGGCATTCTGCAAGCAGAATGGGAAAGCAAAGATTAGAAAATGCTTTGTAATCTTGAAGGGCTCATTATCTCAGAAATTCAAATTCTTTTTCCTTCTTCTGCACACTGGAAAGAAATAATAAGTAGGACGGTACTCCCACAGAGTCATTTAAATAAAGAGCTTTCAGGAATGGGTTCAGTTCTCAGACTGGTGTCAGTCTAGACAATTAGATTGATATCTTTACTGGAGTTACTTCACATTTGCCAAGAGGCAAAGGGACTCCACACTCTGGCCTTTAACTGGTAAGAAGCTGAATGTCTGTCAGATCTACTGGGAATGGCTCATTCACCCTTTGAGCATACTGATTTAACACAACCAGAAAATACGGCAGACCATTCAAAGTGCTAAAGCCATGGATACCTACACAAGAAAGTATGTTCTATGAAAATCTTTAATAGTAATCTATGCTCCGTAACATTAACAAACAGATTAATCAAAACTGTCTTTTAAAGAAAAATACTCATATTGTGATTTGGAAATCCTGAAAGAGGGGAAATCTGATTTCCAAATGACTTAAGGACAGTAGGAATGACATTGTTATTGTTCTCCTGAAAGAAAAAGAGTTTTTCAAAAGTTAAAGTAACCTGAAATCAAGTTTTCCTTGTGGGAAATGGGAATTTTGCCATTTACTCACCCATCCTCACAGCCAGCTTTAGGGAAGGAATACCTCTGCTTTGAGTATTTGTCATTTCTACTTTCAGAAACTCTGTTTTCCTCACCTCTGCCTCAATCTACCTCCCTGCCCTGAATCTCTCCTCAGGCCCATTTCTGCTGCCTTTGATTTCTATTTCCAATGTCTTTACTCCTTACTTGAAGTCACGTAGCTGCTGCCATGGGTGTAAGTCCTCTTTTCCACTCCACTCCCTCCAGTGTGGGATGATGTTTTGAGCCCACTGCTGCTCCCTCCTTCTGGAAGAGAAGAGCACAAAATGAGACATTCTGTCAGGGTAAAAGACAAGAAGAGCACAGATGCTACAAGACAAGGCAGGAGGTACCCAAAGCTGTCCTCACTCTTTACAAGGACAGCTTAATGTCTGACAAGACATCAAAACTGCAGAGATGCGTCTTGGCAGGGCAGATAAACATGCACGCTGCAGTCAGCACGTTTGTTGTCAAGTTTTGTTTTGGACATGGGCTGGGGGATGCTCCTGTTAACCCTTATCATAAATGAGACAGTCCAATCCCTTTCCAACTCAGCTGCAGCAAGCTAATCAGCAACACAGTGATATAAAGAGCATGGAGGATTCTTCCCTCCTTGCTGCACAGAGACAGAAATCACCTGTGACATCTGCTACTACCCAAAGGGATTCACCCACTTTTGTCGACTGGGTAAGATGGAGGCAGCAAACCCAACACTTTTGTCTCTTGTCCCCAAGACAGAGGCCCCACTGGAGACTCTATCCCTGGGGCTATGCCCTTGAAGAATCCGGTGGACTGTGGAACTTTGTTTCTGACAACAGCCCGATGGTTCCCCACATACTGCTCCTTCTCTCCACTAAGCAGTGTTCTGGGAGGGGCATTTCTGAAAACAGCTTCTCTTTGTGTGTTAGTCTTTCTGCAGCAAGACCTGTTGCACCCAGGGATTTACAAAAGCAATGCTGCCAGACAGCACGGAGGGGCAGCAGTCACTGCGCAGAAGTAATGCAATGGATCACAATTACTTACTGGGTGGTAAGGAAGTCAGCCGTGTTGTTACTGTCTCTGTAATAACTGAGGACAGAAAATTATAATTATTATTACTCAGAACTTATTGCATGTTAATCTAGTCAGACAAGATCAATGTTCTACTTCATTCCCACGGAAAAGCATGACTTATTCAAGAAGATCATTTCATTTAAAGCAAAGTCCCTTAAGACCACATTGCCTGAAGGCTGTAGCCTGTATATTTGCACACTTTTGTCACATTACACTAACTAAGTGCATCCCTGCCATGAAAGATTTTTTCCTTTACAAGTCCCTGGAGCCATGGAAGTCGTATAATTTCAGGGCACTACTGAACCATGCAGCAGTTGCTGTAACTGTGAAGCTCAAGCCCCTCACTCGCTTCCTACGAGCTAACTCCCACAACACCAGCAGCAAACATCCTGTTTTATATACAGCCAAAAAATATATCTAAAGAACATTTTCTAGACCACGCAGGGCAACAGTCTCAGAGGCACAAGGAGAATCAAAATGTTTGCACTACTGGTTAGAAATGTTACCACAGGGCAATCATTTCTGTTTAAACAATCAGGTCATGCTAAATATCTCTAAAAGCCTGACCTTGACCGATTCTATTCTTTTTCCTGACTTTGGCAAAGTTGCCAAGGACAGGTGCAGACTTTAGTTCTGGATATCTGGTCAGCATTGAACCTTTTACAAAACTGGAGATCTGTTTATGGGATGTGCAATTTAATCTTGTAATATGAAAATAAAAAAGGTTCTCCTCACGTCTTTCTGTAACTTCTGATCCATCTTGCCTCGTTTTCTTCGTTACAGAATCCATACCATTGCCACCTGCAGGGAAAGCATAAAGACTGTACTTAAGAGTTTTGTGAATAGTAGAAGATGGCAACAAATCCCCACACGTCATCTTTCTTCAGCAGGGGACTGGACTGCCTGGAAGCCATCCATGCCAAAAGTTTAAAATGCATTTCCAGAGCCACCTGTGTGCACAGGACTGTGCCTCTATAAAGGTGTGATCAGACCCACAGGATCCAAACATCACTCCCACACATCTGCTCTGTGCAGGATTCAGCAATACAGGAGCAGAAATGCAGACAAATGCAGTTCTACCTCCATTAGCTAACCATATCATGGCAGGGATACCAGAAAAGCCTAGCAGCAATATTGTTGCACTGTGATGGCAATACTGGGCATTCCCAGGATATATTCATGCTAAAGTCATAGCACTGACTTCAGGGAAGCAGAAAAACACCAGAGGTGCCTTTACGATGGCTGTTTTCAGCAGCAAGGAGCTTAAGGTAGGAAGAGCTTTATCCTGCCTTCCAGGCCCCTGTCTGTGGCTGAGTAATCAGGGCTAATTTCAGGCCAGGTCAGGTCAGTCCACACGGCACTGAAACCACTGCTGTGAATGCTGTGTGTGTTCTTCCTCATGACACGGAGCCCTCTCTAGTCACAGTTACTAGCTCTGGCACAGGTATGAGTGTCTGCCAAGGCAGAAATACCAGAAAGAAACATTATGGTTGTGAAAAAGAAACATCAGCTCAAAGAGAAAACACTCCTGTCAGAAGCCAATATATGGTTGCTCACTCCTGGTCTCGCTAAGGTAACATTTCACATTGTGCAGCTGCAAATGCAGGGAAGGAAGAGATTCTAATTCACACAGAAAGCGATAATAGGCAAAAACTCTCCTCTGCATTTGGTGACTCCTTAAAGCTGAAGGCCCAACTGGACAGAAAAATACACACTGAACAGGCTGGGTCTAAAAATGCTTTGAGCAAAATTATTTCCAAGTTTTCAGAGTCCAGCTTGAGGCAGAACCCAAGGTCCCCCGATTCAACTACCACTTGGGCTTGGTCCTCACGATCCCACCTTACCCTCCTGCAAAACATCTACCAAGGACCACCTTTGATGTTACGCTTCCTACCCAGGCACAGACAGTGACATGAGGCAGGAAGCAGCAAACATGGAGGAATGTCAGAAGCTCGGTTTCAGATCTGACTTTGAGCAGCTCCCGCTGTTCCCAGAGCTGGGGAGGAACAGTCTGAGCTCAGGAGGTATGCTCTCAGTCAAGCCCCTTTAGCTCATGCCTCCTACCACCAACTCAGCTACTTTGCAGAGAACACTCGGTGCCCACAGCCCTCACCCCCAGGTGAGGATGCCGGTCCTGCAAGGGAAGCTTCTTGGCCATTCCCTCCAAGGAAAGGCAATCTTTGCTTCTCCTGATTGCATCAACAGTGGAAGCACCTCTGCAGCTTTTTCCCCAAAACCAGATGCCGAAAGCTGCTGTAGGGATGTCAGCACTACAGCTTTACGTTCGGAAACTGCTTCCCTCCTGCCCTGTAGCTGCAGAACTCCATTCCTTCCTGCCACTGGGAAGCTGCGCTGGCTATGGATGCTGGAGGAGGCCAGTATCACTCCTGAGTGAACACATCTTCTGTGTCCTGGCCTTTCCTTGAGAAAGGGGGTATCTTGCTCTGATACCAATCAGAAAAAAAAAAAAAGGGGGAGGGAGGGGACTAAATGACATCTCTGAAGCCACACGTCCCCAGCCCAGCCCTGGCACATGCTGCATTTTGATCTTGCGTGTGTCTTTTCCACATGAATGCGAAAGCCAGCCCAGGCTCCAGCAGGCTGACCGAGCTTGACTCCCACAGTCTGCCAGGACTGACTCGCTTCACCAGCTCCTCCTACCTGGGTTCACGAAGACGTAGCTGTGGGCAATGTCTGAGGTAAAGCGGCGGCGCTGTTGAATCGGAGGAGTCACCTGCAATTATCTCGGAGCGACAAGCAGGAGCTTGTGATGTGGGATCGCTCTCAAACAGCGCGGGCAGCGTAAGACAGGGCAACGCTAAGGTTGGTTTAACACAAGCTTGGGGCTGAAGCGTGCTCATGGCACTCCCAGAAACAGGGAATTTGCACTGGGAACCAGGAGGGATCTGTTTAGATGTGTGCTTTCCACGTAAGCCCAGCGCTGCTGCTCCAGCTGACTGCAGCACAGTGGCGAGGATGCTAAGGCAGCCTGCGATGGGAGGTTCAAAGTCCCCGTATTATTTCAGAAGCTAGGTATTCGTGGTGTGCAATGGCAATAAAGATTATTACAGGCACTTTTCAAATGGGAAGGGGAAAACTGTTTTATAGCCATGGAGACTTATTTTGGTGGAAAAATTAAAGCAGGTGTATTTCAGATCCCTTTGTTCCTCCATAATGGCCTTCCACTTTTCCTGACTGACTGCTGCTACTCTCACAGCACATCCCTTCAGCACTCTCCTCCCTCTATTAGTACGGCTCCTGCTGGGAGACACTCTTTTAGGAGAAAAAGGCACCAGCACGTGCTGAGATTAATAATGTTTAATGTCAGAGGAACCTTTAGATCACAAATACCCTGAGACTCTGAGGCAGATGCCTTCAAACCATGTCCCTGACAGCGTGAGAAGCAAGTGCCCTGACTGCCATCACATCAAATGCCTCTACGGGTGCATTTCAGGTGCTGCTATCCGAGGGCTAACAGAACCTGTTAAAAAAACGTCCCCTTAGTTTTCCTTCAACCCACCATCTAGGAAGCTGACCTTCTCATTCTGCTTTAAAGCTACTTCTTTCACTTCCAGTTACTCAACCAACAGCAACATCGTCAGGACCACGTCTCCACGTCTGCTCACTCAGCAGATTCCCTCAAACGATGCTAATGGCAGGGAAGCAGGATAGGCACACGACCAAAGCGTGGATGTGCTGTGGGACCAGTAACAGCCCCAAAGCCTCACTACGAGTCAGTCCAAAGAGAGGAAAAGAAGGCAGGTCTTTTACCTCATGTCACTGTGCTCAAGCTGCTAGACCAGCTGCGGAAAGGATTCTGCCACTTCTCAAATCCGACTTTTCTGGCTTATTGTGATGAAGCTTCAAAAACACTTTACAGGGCCTTGTAACCTTCTCTGACAAAATGTGGCCCAAAATCTGTAACCAGTGACTCACTGCTGATAGCTAAACCTGCCTGAGACAAAGCAAGGCTTGTCTGTGGCAAAATGGACTTTCACTCCGAAGTAGTTGCCGGCATTTTCAGGACTTATTCCTTTATATTACAGCCCGCAACCACCACCCGAAGCTTCAGTTTACAGTGATTATTTCTTCCAGCACATTTCAGATCCTCCTGGATTTAAAAACAGCCAGCAGATGATCTGCATTTCACCACACTGATGTCGTTATGCAATGGAGAGCATTCAGTTACCTTTATCTATTTGCATGGTGGCTTCACAAAACGTATTAAACATGTACATTGAACTTGGCTTCGCATTTCTTATCTCCCACAAGATGTACTCCTTGCACTTAGCACTCTTTTAAAGAGCTATATTCAGTGACAAACACAACCACAGAGGACCCAGCTCCTATACAATTCTAATTTTACACGGTATGCCCCCCCAGAAGAAACATAACACCTCCTCTACTTTGTCCGAGAACACAGCACTCTGCAAGGAATCTGGAAGACAGAAAATAAAGGACATTTTTCTTCCTATTTTTTTTAAATAATGTAACTTACCTGATATGCTTCAGTTAATGAACTGAAAATCTGTTTCTCTCTTCAACCGTTTCCTATAAAATTTGCCACCTACACCTTATATCGTGTGCCTCCAGAGCTGTGTGGAATTGGAGTGATCATCCAGAAACGTTCACCTCTTCTTTATTTAACCTGTTTTACTCTCGCCCTTCTTGGGCTTTTCTATCCCTTGCTCCTAAACAAGTCCTGACAAAGGCGTGTCGTGGTTTCCTGCCTCACCCTACCCTTCCAATTATCTGAACTCACTGGAAAAAAAAAATCTGCCTCCAGGAGTCAAACTTCACTGAAAGCAAGAATGTTCCTACCTATTTGCCCAGGTAGATTAACTGTTGAGATCCCAGACAGACAAAGGCGTGAAGGCTTATGTCGGGGAAATGAAGTGTTACGGCAGGGCTTTTTGATACATGATCTGAGCATTTGAACACGTGAATCTCACCTGTTTTGGCATTTTCTTACAGAACGTTACGCAGCACCTGCTGATGTCTCTGTGAAGCTGGCTGCGACCGAGTCTTCTTTTGCTGCTTGCATACACTGGAGCAAACTTCCAGCTGGTGCAAACAGGCTGAAAACAGCTCCAGTCAGTGCCCTGAACTGCTTGCAGACCCCACGGATATTTATGCTCTATTCAGCATTACCAATAAATACCACAATCAAATGAAACACACCCAACTGAGTAAGGAACAAGATTTCTTCCATGTCTACCACCTGCAGGCTTCCCACTGAATAGAAACCAAAGCAGGCAGCATTCATAGTAGGTTGAAGAAAAACTCCATCCAACTCACGACTGTCCCACCATGGCCCATACCAGCAGCGATGGGAGGACTGGTGAACGAGATGAGCACCTGCAGATATGTTGCTGTGTTTGCTGGAGACTTCTTCAGGCAAAGGCAGAAATTTTGCAATCATTCCATGATGCTGTTTTTTCCATTAATTTGTCCAATTCGTTTTTTGAATCTGTACAACATTTTAGCACGCCCAGTGTCGTACAGCAAAGATTTTCACAGCTTACCTATGCCTTGTGTGAAGATTTTTCTCCTCCTGAACACGGCAGTGTCATTTGGTGCTCTGTGTTTCTTTGTACATTTTCAGAATTCACCAAGGCTTCTCTTACCCTGCACAGACTTGGTCAGTCTCATACTGCTGCAAGGGAGAGAACTTGAATCTTCATATCTATTTTTGCACAGACCTTTTGAGAAACTGTAGCTGTGTACAGCCAAGATCATACTCTGCTCATTCTGGAAATTTCCAGAGGTGTGGAGAGACACAGCTGGTATACAGCACTACACAAAGGCTTGGCCCTGGGTTTCTTACCGGGGATCAAAACGCCTTCAGAATTCATCAAAGCATCTTTTAAATCCCAGAACTTGTATTTATATTTATCTTTAGTCAGATATGAAGCACGGAGGAAATCTTTCTGTACACTAATCAAAGGATATTCGGTTGTCTAATCCAGCCACATGTGCTAATTAAGCCATTGAGATGCGTAGAGCTCAGTCAGGGACCTTACCAGCCGGGGACTGCTTTGGCTTGTGACTTGACAGGAAGGACAGAAGCCGCTTTGGTTTATGATCTTCAGGCTTTCAAAATGTTGCATTACTGTCCTTATTATCAACTCCACTTCCACCCTGCAGTTCGGTGATCTCGCTTCACATCTGCTTCCAGCGCCACAGATGTGTGCTTCAGGCCTACCCTGGCTGCTCACAGACAGGAGCAGTTCAAGGGAAGGACTGGGTGCAGTACAGTACCGGGTCTGAAACACCCACAGGTACGAGAGGGGCTCGCTGGACTGGCACACACACTTTGCTGGAGCAAGAGGTGGGACCTCAAATTCTAAAGCAATGCCCTCAGCACTGGAGGAATTCTCTCCCTCTTTTACCTTTGTCCTACAGGTTTCTTTATACATGCATAAGCAAAAGAAGTAGTCAGAGCAATTTTGATAAAATAAGAAAATTACAGTGTTTTAACCCGCACAGTGTGGTCAGTGACAAAGATACTGGTTTAAGGTTTCTTGACAACAAAGTGTTTGTGGAACTGCTCTTTATGAGTCATTTTACCAATTTCTTACTGGAAAGAAAAAAGCAACGGGTTGGAGGGATGGCACAGAGGTGCCTTAAAAGGAAACTGGAAATAAATCACATTGTGAGCACACTGACTCTGCATTTGAAAGTGGAAATGTAGCAGAAAATGAAGTTGAGGATGCTGGTAGAACCTGCCTAGTGAAGCACACTCAAGTTCACTGAGGTTCCTCATGCACAAGTGTCAACATCAAGGACATAATTTAGAGAGGTCCTGAGCAGCCTCACCTTGTACTGGCCAGCGATTGCCTCGGGTATTCAGAGCCACTGAAAGTGAGGTGCTGCGGCTACCTGGCTCACTGCAACACAACGCAGCAGAGCTAGCCTCAGGCCAAGATGCCAGCTGTCACTTCTGCAGCGACAGTGGCGGTGTGTGGGTGGTTGGTAGAGCTGGGGAGGCAGCTGGAGCTCCTCTTGGAAGTCACAATCACCATCCTCCCATTTCCTCATCTGTCCTGCTTGGTTTTGCTTGTAGGTGGTAGAATCTGAGGATGTGGAGTCACGCTGCTGCTGGGCGTACCTGGCGGTGTTCTCCCACAGGCAGAATTTGCTGCTGGGTGTGTTACCAGCACCACAAGAAGTCACACAGGCTTTGGGTGTTCAATCCATGCTTCAGTCTTGCAACTACAGAGATCAGATCACAAATGGCACTAGTTTCTCTGGAGCAATCTGCTAACTACACTATATGATAGTGCCTTGTTTTGCCCTCCAGGAACTTGCATGTTCCTGTGAGAGGCTGCAAAAGCCTGACCTGAAAGCCGCTGTGAAGTCCCCCACTCCCAGAGGGCTCCCTTGCACAGCGGGTGGTGGAAACCACAATTTTTCCAGATACTCTTGGTACAGGCAAAGCACAGGGACAATAACCAGGAATCTGACTTTTCAGCAGAATTGCTACTATAATGAAACTAAACCAACAGATAAATTAGAACATTGGCAATACTGTGAGCTAATTTGGAGACGACTGCTGAATTGTAAAGCCCTTGCTGAGAACTGGCTTGAGCATAGATCCATGAAGATGCTCCAGAAGTTTACAGCAACTGATGCTGGCACTGCAAAGGCTGGGAAGATGAGGGAGAAGTCCGCACTGCGCATTCACTGCACCTGGAAGCGGGCTGTGCTATGGCAAATCTGGATCACTTTGCCCTCTGCAAGCTGAGCCCAAAGATAAAAAGCCTCAAAGCTGAACCCCGCCACGGCTGTCTGCTAGCAGCTGAAGGCACGGTCGTGGTTTAGAAACGGCCAAGGGATGACAGCTTGTTATCTCCAACCTCAGAGGGATCTGCAGCACAGGATAAGGTGCGTATCGGGCTGTCAATTGACACGCAAATTACACGGCTAGTGAATCAGCCATGAATACGGTTGGAGTACTGCAGGCCCACACAAAGGTGCTTCATATAGGGAAGAAGAAGCAACACCTATTTCTGGGTAGCAACTGCAGCTCACCTGGGGTTTTGCGCGCTGGGCCGGGCAGCTCTGAGCCAACGAGAGCCTCCTGAGTCACGCCTTGACTCAACGCCCTGAGCCCACGGCTTGCACATCCCTTCAGAAACTCATCGTGAGTAACCTCAGGCATGAATAACAGCCTTGTGGGGATCTGATCGTTTCTTTGGGGTGCTGGGGGATGAGTAATGTCAGGATGCAAAAAAAAAAACACATTGCTAACACAATCTCCCATGTCCCAAGAGAGCTCAGCGATCAAGAGAAGACATCTTGGCTATTTGCACTCATTATTATAAGAGCTGTACAGCTAAGGACCATCCTTCCTCTCTCCTTCTGGATTTATACAGACCATTATAAAGCACTGATCCTTAACGGTGCAGGACAAACTGAACTGTGCTGGTCCACAAAGCAGGGCCCGGGTTGTTCTGCTGGGGGACGGAGAACAGGAGGTGGCTGAAGACTTGCTGCTTTTCCTATCGCCCTGTGGACAGGAGGAGTGGGACTCGTGGGCAGCTGCAGGCAGCTGTCTGCCTCTGCCCAGAGGCAAGCCCCCAGCCAGGACAGGAGGGCTGTAACTCCACCTGGGTGCTCTGCCACAGCAGCCCACTGGTTGCTAGACGGGAGCACGGCCTTACGGCCGGCAATGGGCATACGCCTTGTCCTGTGCGTCTGGGACTGCTCCTGGTGATGCAGGCTGTGGTGACAGACAGGTCCGAACCAAACACACCGCTGGCCTCTTAAGGTCCCCTGTCCCCCGCGCAGCCTTCTGTGCGCATCGCTGCTCGGCACGTTTTCCATCTTGGTACAGGATGGGCCATACAGCAGGGGCAGGCTGGCAGAACCCCGAGTTATTGCGCACGTCAGACTCACCTCAGAAGGCACCAAGGCTGGGATGTCAACACACTTGTTTGCAAACGTGACCTGCTGTCACCTCTGTGTCTCCTGCTCTGCCTCACCCGAGGCAATCAGGGAGCTGCCGCAGCAGGGCAGCAACCGCAGCATCAGGGAACAGAGCCGTGAGCCGCACTGAGCCCCTTGTTGATGCTGCTAGGTACTCACGGTGAACCCACTGCCCAGCACGCTTGGTCAAAGACAAAAGAAACCAGTCCTTGAGTATTTAATTTAAGAGACTGTGAAGTTCCATTCACAGGAACAAATAATTTCCTATCCCTTAACCTTCAGAAAACTTCTCACTGCTTGCAAGCTCACCCACAAACTTCTCCCCTGTTTTAGCACAGGTGCCAATAGGTCCAAAACTCTTCCCCAGGAAACGCGTTACATTATTTGCTAATGTTGCATGTCAGAGGTTTCAGCCAGCCAGGCAGCAGAGGGACAAAACCAATGCCAGCTGACCTGGCTGTGGTGCTGCCTATACAAATAGAGGAGAAAAGACAAAGCAAAGTGTTTACAAAGAACTGGCAACAAGCAAAAAAAAAAATTAAAAAAATTCTGGCAGCCCCCAGAAAAACAAGATTTGATTTGTGAATTGCTCACCAGCCATACCTGTGGCCAAAATTTCAAGCAATCAGTATTTCAAACAAACAATTCAACCACTTCTTCCAGCTGCCAGTTCAAAGCCTGCAACTTTAAGTACCACCACAAAAAGCAACATGGAAAGAATATGCAGGGGAACAACGCACACAGGACAAAAGCTCGAGACACTTATCTTAGAGATTTACCTCAGAAAATGTTGAGCATTGGTGAATAAACATGATTTCCAGCTGCCCCCTTGACAGAAAATTTAAAACCCCCACTGGCAAAAAGTCCTGGTGGAAAATCTCAGGCAGGCTCAGCCACAGCTTGCAGCAACTCACCTCCTGCTTGGTGGGAGAGATTCTCATTAGCAGGATGGGAAACACATGGGAGGGTGGCTGAAGGGAAGGGAAGGAAAAAGTTAAGTTGGAACAGACCTACAAAGCCCAAGTGCCTGACCACTGCAGGGCTAGCCACAAGTCAAAGCGTGTCATTCAGGGCATTAAACGCCTCCTGAGCACTGACAGGCACGGGGCATCGCCCACCTCACTAGGAAGCCTGTTCCAGTGTTTGACTACAGTCATGGTAAAGTTTTTCCTAACATCCATTTTGGAATATTTTCAAGATCTAACTCTGTTTTCAAGAATAGATTTCCTTATATCCGCTCTGTTGTCACACAAGCCTTGCTCTGAAAATCTTTAGAAGTCTGTGAGTTGACAAAGCCTGAAAACTCTTGCACCAGAACAGAGAAAACACGTCAAAACCACAAGACATACAGCATGTCAGGTAGACTGGGCATGGTTTGATCCCTTCTGCAGGATCCCTAGCACATGGAAAGTACCTGGTAATTTTGGAGCCAGGATGGAAAGTAAATGATGATTCAAATTCAGCCTGTTTTATTAACAGTTCTTTACTGTGCCCCATTTATGTGGCACGCCAGTCTGTCACTATAGGGAACACAAAAAACTTAAAAACCCAAACCAAATGAAACAAAACAGCCAAACAAACCACACATAAAAGAAAAGCCAGTACAAGTTTTTAAGCTTTTCAGGTTTTATGTTTGCTCACAACAGGCTCTTTTGCAGTCCCTGCACTGTGTCTGTGTGTTTGCCTGCCTGTGCCCACGTGTATGTTGATCATGAAACTGCCTTTTTAGTAAGATTCAATTAAAAAACAAAAGGGTGTTAAATACAACGGGCTGAACCCAGATCTGTACTCCAGCACCATCACTGCAGATTCTGTGTGCAGATTTTTTTTTATTTTATTTTTTCCCAGAGCAGCAAGGAGAATTACTGGGCATATGAGTTTTCCCAAAGTAAATGGGAATATGTAAGCAGTGTATGTAAGGGAGCTGTGCTGGGCACTGCTGTGGTGTCATTTCCTGAGTGCATTTTTTCTAGTGTCAGAAATGAGGGAAGTTAGACGTTACCCTAGGCACAAATGTTGGAGAAGACTAGGGAGGATGACGAAAAATAAAGACAAGCTGGGAAACGCACATGAATTCTAGGTCTGCTGCATGCTGAGCTCGTAGATGTGCTTCTGTCTGTCTAGTCATGACAGAAGGAGATTTGCTAATTAACACAGATGACTAATACTGAAGGGGTCAGAGCCTCCCCTTGGCCTAAATCTGTGTCAAATGGAAATCAAGGCATTACAAGTTCTGTGGAGAAGCAAGAGAAGGGCGGCCCAGTGGTGAATACATTCACTTGGAACATGTGAAATCTGGTGCAAGTCCTTTCTCTGAATCACCTTTACAGGGACTTAAAGCCGAGATTTCCACATTATTGTCTCTAATCCTCTGTTCAGATAGTGTGTCCTGGGCTCAAGGGACTTTGAGAACATATTTCCTTTAAAACGGTAAGATTTCTAGGAGAAGTATCAAGATTATCAAGCCGTGTTTCTGATGTAAAACTAAATAAAGAAATGTGTTTGTGTAAAACCACGTCAGAACAGCTGCACTCTGCACATCCTGGGACGTTCTGACTGTCCCTCCAAGGCCCACGCGTGGTGAAGACTGAGGCCATTCGGCGAATTTCCTGACTCAGACTTTGAATGGAAGACTAAAAAAGCTCTTCACGATTTCTGTCCCAGAGGTGATGTCTGTTAAGTTCTCCAGCAACATGCTCCTTCCTCTTTGTCGCTAGGAAGGTACTGCCTGTGATTAGGCTCTCAAGCATTTCAGGGTGGTGCTCTCTTTTCACTGCCAAAGTAAACAGAATGCTAAGTCCTGGATGGGCTGCTGAGGCACTCCTTCCGAGGGAACACCTTGCGAGCTATGCTTATTGCCATCCATCAGAAGAGATTCCATACTTCTGCCATCAGCTTCTTCTTCTGGGTGCTTCCCAGCCACAAATCAGCTAACTCCCAAACACATGTTTACCAGACCACTGCAAATGAGTTTTGAGTAAGAGGCAGGTTTCCCTTAGCATAGGGCTGGATCGTGCTTGTTTCTGTTGCATTTGTTAAGATCTGGATGAACACCACATATTATAATGGAGCAACTATAGATCTTTTTTCAGAACAAAGGGCAACACCATCCCACTTGCTACAACTGCCTGAGGCAGGGAGTCATGTGAAAGTGATTTTATTCCTATTGCTGCATCTATTTATTTGCCGTGCCGGCCCTCAGAAAGGCTCGATTCTGTCTTACTGCACCTGCTTTTCCTGGGGCACGCAGCCTCACCTGCCATGCACGGGCTTGCAGAGCCCTGATTTAAATGGCACTCCTTTATTAGCAGATACATTCCAGAGGCATAAAATATTATTATCCAATACACATGGCTGGAAGACTGCAGATCTTCTCCTGCAGGACTGGGAACACAAGACGGGACATGAGCCTTTTGGTGGAATCAGCCTCCAGAACACACCTCTTGTGGCAGCTGGAAGCTTCGTACGTGATTTCAGTGCTGAGGTCGGAGACCCTTCTCCCTCACACTGTAAAAATGACTGAAGTAAAGAATGAGGTAGTCCCGTGCAGAGCCAGTAACACCTCTTCAGGGCTGCCTCCTCTTTGGAAACATTCTCCTGTGTTAGAGAAATTATGTCTCCGTCACTTTTCCCCTCTCCACTCTCGTGAGACCCCACCTGGAGCACTGTGTTCAGCCGGGGCCCCCAGCACAAAAGGGACACGGACCTGTTAGAGCAGGTCCAGAGGAGGACCACAAGGATGATCGGAGAGCTGGAGCACCTCTCCTCTGAAGACAGGCTGAGGGAGCTGGGGTTGTTCAGTCTAGGGAAGAGAAGGCTCCAGGGAGACCTCACAGCAACCTTCCAGTGCCTGGTGGGAGGTGTCCCTGCCCATGGCAGGCGTTGGGAACTGGGTGAGCTTTAAAGTCCCTTCAGCCCAAACCATTCTGTTACTCTATAACTGCTTCAGCTCAGGAGCTACTGATAAAATGAAGAACTAGATGACTGCTGATAAGACATACGCAGTTTACAGCACCAATAAAAAGCTGGACCTGGAATAAAAGACTGATGTACCAGTTCCAAACTACTTTTTAAAGTGAGCAAAAAGGCTATGAAAGCCTAAGAAGCCATCCAAAGCTACTATACTCTATACTGCACACGGGGCTTGTGGCAAGGAGTCAGGGAGAACATGTGAGAAGATAAAAATATACTTCACTTTCACTGCACCTTGAAAAATAAGAGAACTCTCTATGTTTAGCAGTCCTTGACTCCACGAGAACCCATCAGGAACACGCACTAAAGGAGTCACAGTGCTCAGAGGACCTGCAGGTGAGTCAGCCTGCTAACGTCTCTTTCCATGGATGATGGTATAGGTGTCTTCCTCTAGAACATATTTTTCTTCTGACTTTTAAGGTGAATTGATTGCTTACAAAAAGACACCCTTCCGTCTTTCTAGCTTTGCAAGGAGCACAGTAGGCACTTTGTTCAGCCTGGTCACTGCAGAGGTCTGGAGACAGGGAAGCGCGGCGTGCTGCCTGCTGTGTGGTGGAGATCCGCGTGACAGTGCTGGTCCTCGCTCTGCCTGTGGGAAGGCTGGCACACACTGAAACTGTGATCCAGCCTCCTGCCACACTGAGAACTGTCTTTATGATCTTAGTCACAAGGTACAAGGTCCATCTTTCTCAGCTTCTGATGTTACGTAAAGATTTTTATATTTTATAGGATTTAAGGATTTTATATTTATATTTAATATATATTTTACATCAGTATAAATAATATATAGCATATTTTACATTTTGTATTTTTATTTTATATTTTCATGCTCAAATAAAAATTATAAAAGGATTATTTTCTTCTCATTATCTATCTCACAGTGCCTTTCAACCTGCATCTTGTTACGCAATGATAGCATTTGTAGATCTCCTTCCATTTTTATAGGCTAGCGCTCCAGATCAAGTTCCACACCCATATCAGACAGCCTGGCACAGAATTCCTGCTCATACAAATGGTAGCACAGAAGCAAAACTACAGCTCAGACCCACAGTATTCAACAGTCACAACACTTCTTGATGCTTCTCCTCAGAAACCACTTGAAAAATGGATATGAGGGTTAAAATCAGCCAGTCTCCACCCATTCCTTTTTTGCCTTGGCTCTGTGTTAATTGTAAAAAGAAGTAAAAGCTGGAAGCTATGGCTGAGGCTACAGAGTAGTTAGTCACCCCATTTGTCAATAGCTAGAATGAGAGTAAATATTTGAACTATGTTGTAGAAGTTGAAATTCATAGCTGGCAGCTCATTAACAAACGTTTTTCAATCTGTTTTATGATCCCTCGCTGCTCTTTAATCTGGAACACTTTTCGGTTTGTAGCTTTCTTCTTATGTGGGTTAAAAGCAGTATTCGGCAGCATTCGGGTTATTTTCTGCATGCTCCCGTTCCCCCACACCTCTCCAAGCCTCCCACCTTTCATTAGCGATCATGCTTCTGCAAGCAAATCTGCAGCCAGACACACCTTTGCCACACAAAACCGCAGGTGATATGCTAATTCCAACCAAAATCTGTTTGCTGAACGATAAACAAAGAGAAGATTTAGGGCCCAGCAGATAACAGAACAGATCGGTGCTGGTCTGTGGTCCTTCCACCTGATTTATTTCTGCTTCAAAAGAACACAATGGTACAACATTGACTTGACTGGGAAGGTTTTATTTTCTGCAGGACTCCTACGACTCTGGAGCTAGGCAAGGAAACTTCGTCATTTTTAACTGCGGACTTCTTCCATGCAGTTCTCCTGATGGTTGCAAGGAAAAGGTGACCCTAAGTTGGCTGGGATCGCTCTGCCTTGCAATGGGGCTTCTGGAACAGCTCACCATTTTTGTGCAAGGTATTACAACTCCAGCCACAACGACTAAAACAGCAAGGATAAAAACAAGGAATACACTGAGAAGATAATGAGCAGAAGCAGAGGAAAGCCTCTAAGCTCAGAGTTACTTTTTCATTTCTTGCTCTCCTCAGTAAAGGCCACACAGTGGTTCTATCACTCTATCACATAACGCTGCCTGCAGGAGGATCTCATTTTGCAAACCAGCCTTCCTCCAGTGCCAAGAAGGTGTTTAATCATAAGCCAAAAGAGAAATGGCAGCATGATGGCCAGTCCACTGCACTCTAGCAGCTCTGCTGGCAGGGGAAGACCCTGAGGGAAAAGGAAGTGTTTATTTGTAGTGCGTTGCTTGTACTGGGGCTTGAACACTGACTTCAGGCTGATGATTTTTGAAGAAGTTCTGACTAAGACAGTTGTAAGTGAACACTGAAAACTCAGGTCCCAGCCATTTAAGTAACCTCTGCTTCCAGTTTCTGGCAAATTTTCTGACCTGGCTCTGAACCTTCTAGCTATGCCCATCTCTACTTTCATGTCTCTGCTTGAAAAATCCTTTTTCTGACCCAAAGCACACAGGTACTGCCTTTCCCAAAAGCCAGGGCTCTTGTGTGTCACTTCTTGTCAGCAAGATGATCACTGCTTGGAAATTTGTTACTATTTATTCAGCCTTTTCATTTCAAAGTGATTCAGATTCCCATTAATTTGCTTCTGTCCGAAGTTCAGCTTGTGAGACGTGATAACACGCAGCCTTCCCTTATCAAAATCAAGGTGCTGTGGGCTCATCTCACTCTGCATTTTATGGATTTCGGATGTTCCTGCTGGCATGGTTTTAGTTCTCAGCAGAGAGTTCAGAATAAAATATTTCCCCCCTCTAAAAAATTCAGTGCTGTACTAAGAAAATCCTTGTGTTAGGTATGAGGGGAAGATAAAAATTGTGGCTCAAGCACAGTACAGGTGGTGCTTTGATGTGAAGAACCCTCACCAACAAGTGTGTGTGACCGGAGTTCAGTCCACTGAGCTCACAGAATCCAGTTTCTCTCCTAAAGATCAGGTCGGTACTCGCAGGGAGCCCAGTGAGAACTCCATTGCACTGCTCCCCCTTCTGACAGAACAATATTTGCCTAATCCTGTAAGGGTGAACATTGGAGGAGTCTTTATATATTCATTTTGGTGCATGTGTGTAATTTGAAGCACATAAAATTGTACAACTGTAGAAAACTATCGGTGAAAAAGCTATCAAGTAGATACCTTATCCATCTCCCTACCTTATCCATCTCCCTGTTCCAAGCTCCACCTTACCTCATATATATGACATAGACATGATAAATCCCCAACCTCATCAATAAGAGGGTTGGTCCCCTCCATCTCAGTACACAAACTATGGAAGAGAGAAAAGCATCTGCAGAAGCTAATGCATGCCAACAATATGCAATCAAACAAAACAAAGAAATCAACAAGCCAACACATGCACGTGAAATGTTATATAAGGAAGCCTTAGGAAGACAGAGACCAAATGGAAGAGGTAAAATGGAAACAGACCCAGCAATTGCCAGAAAGAGTCAAGAGCGGTCAGCTACATGAGGCAGGGCGGTGAACTGTGGTTGAGCTGGTGTTAAATGAGTTATTAGAATTACACGCTCCTACTTTTATTCTTTATTTTACTGGAGTCATTTGCAGTGTCTGTGGAATCCTGCTTCTCCTAAAACAAATGCACTGGGCACTGTGGACAACTGAACAATAACAGACTAGTGAAAAAAAACACACATGGCATTTAGGAGCAATAGAAGTGTACAATAAAATATCAGGATGTACAACTCAACATATAAACAACTGATCAATAAACAAGCACATGTTCAAATACAAATTCATTGCTTGTTGTGTACTGTACACATCTGAAATACTCACAGAACATTTCTGTGCTAAGTAGTCAAGGAACTGTTACAGATAACCGAAAACAGTATTTTAAAGAGTTAGAAAGAATACTCTGAGTGTCCTTTCAGTGCACTGTTTACTGCTTAGGACCCGCAGTTTTAAAACATCAGTGGGAAAACACAGTCAACATTTAATTTTGAAATATATTCTAAAGATGCTTTAACACATACCAATCTCTTCATTCACAATCTTCTGGAATTGGTGGCCATCTCTTGGGATTCCTCTGCCAGAGATGATGACCATCTAATCACCTACAGCATCACTTCAAACATGGCTGCATCTGTGAGGCATAAATGGAAAGGAAATGTTAGATTTCAGTGGCGTTCATTCTCCTATTGGCCTTGACAGGCCAAAATGCTGAAGTAAGGTCTGCTTCTAGAACGTGAGAATCCTGCTTTAAGGCAAAATAAATAAATAAATAAAAGCTGACCCAGAATTTCTTTCTGAAATGCAAAAAAAAAGTTGTTGTCACTGAAGGAAACAAACTGCATGATGCAAACAGTGATATTCTTGATTATCCTTTGTACCCGTGGTTCACACATGATTACGTAGGGTGCACCTATACATGCACACGATCTTAGAAAAATGAGGGATGGCACAAAGGACGTTGTATCCAGACATCACTGTGGGCAGCTTTAAGGTTAATCACACCGTGTTTTACAGACTCAAGAAGAGGCAGGGTACATGATAGTTAAAACGCCAGGGTGATCTATCTGCTGATCTCACTCCTGTGAAGCCTTTCAAGAGAAAACTTGTCAATGCATACCCGTGTGTTGAGTTACCACCAAGCATTTAACGGTGATGAAATAGCTCATTCTGGTGTACGTTACCCAAGAAAATGCTTGTAATTAACTCAAGGAAATTGCACTAAACTTTAAAGCATCAAAACCCGAGTAACTCTCCTTTCAGCTGGGAACACATCAGGAGATTTCCAGTTGCAGGAGTGCTGCCTTTAAACGAGGGTGACAAAGAAGTGCCCTTTTTACATGACCATTGATACGTGGGATGAAGGTCACTGATGCCAGGACACAACCTCACAGCTGCGTGGTCAGCTGATGTGGAAATGTCCCCAGTTACAGTGGACAGCCACTTCTAACTTGGTTCATCAAAGAATTCTTCTTTATTTTTTTTATCAGGTCAGCATTACGGGCTCCATTTAGGACAAATGTTCTTCTAGGCCCATCGAGGCTGTATGGAAGTGGTACGATGTCTGTTACCCGTTAGCAAAGGTCCTTCTGCATGCTGAGGTGGAGAAAGGGGTTCCACATGCTGTTATTTCACATATGAACAGGATCAGGAATTTTGCCCTGAAATTACTCTGGAAATAATGAGAACAGAACCACTACAGCTCACAAACACTGGGATATCCACTGGGATGAGCCGTAACAGGCACTAGCAGCACACTGTTCTCGGGGCACTACAGGAAGTCAAAACGCCTCAGTGAGTGTATCCCTTGCTGACAGAGATGGGACAGCAGCCTTCTTGCTGCCTTCCCTATAGCTGTGTTTTGAAGGGAGGGTTGATTAAACGAGGGCTTATTTAGTTCCCATGGGCTGTAAATGCTTTGCATCTTTTGACTTTCCAAGAATTTCCTTCAACCTTTCTATTAAAAAGTGAGTGTTTCATGCCTCTTCACAGCTGTTGGTGGATTATTTTTTTCCTAAGGTAGCTGTGCTGAGATGTGTGATGTTGTTTGCACAAATACTACACAGACACACCCCTCCTCTCACAACAACGAGCACATTTCAATTTTATAAGTTACTAGCTGTATGACCAGGAATACAGAAAAGTGCTTGGAGCCAGCTCCCACACGAGTGTTTTGAATTCTGAGCCTGGTTTGCAATGGAAGTGCAGGCAAACGTCTGGCAGCACGGCCACGTTGAGCTCTCAGATCTTTACGTGGCACCTCCTTGTCACCAGTATCCAGAGACGGAAAATTCTCAGAACACCACATTCACATTTCATTCTTAGGAAAAGACCTCTACTTTTTTTACTTTACAAGGCTTTCTGTAGCCTCAGGTTAATGAGTTAATTTGTTTCTTAATAACAGGGAGGGAGTGTGTTTCTACATCCCGCCTGCTGATGCTGCAGTTTAGGAGGCAGGGCGTGTGCTCAGCAGGATGGTTTTTTTTCGTTCTAAACCAAAACCAGTAACGAGGGACGTTGCTGAAGTGACGAGGGGCAAGACTCACTTATGTCTACATTCACAGCAGCAGTGAGACCTCAGGAGCCCAGGAAGACGCAAGGTGTGTGTCTGTGTGTGCTTACCTGCTCGCTGCAGGACTTGGTGGGTACCCCGGTGTGATCCGCTGCGTCCCCCCAAGGCCTACAGACTGTGGTACCAGCCCCCAAACGAGCTCCAGCTACACTTGCACATAAACCACGTCCACACTTCCAGCTTTGGCAGCCAGAAGACAAATGTGATCAACTCGTGAGTTACCTGGACACAGCATGAAATTGACTTTTGTATAAGGATGAGAGGAAACGAGACAGCTCCTCAGACTCCCCTGCAACCCGTGTCATGCAAACACATCCCGTCAGCCGAACTTCTGCAACGATGGATATTACAGGAGAAGAGAGAGACGTTACCACTTCTGAATTTGGGCTTTATCATGCCTCAGCAAAGCCCGTGATTATTATGCTCAGCTGAGGGACGTCTGCCTGTCCTCTCTCAGGGAAGACTGTGCTGTGCCAACCACCAAGGAGTCTGCTTTTCCCCACTAACAGCTGAGGAAGGTGCAAGAGCCTCTGTTAGGATACTTGAAGACCAGGGAAGACACCAAGAGTATGCCAGATTTCACCAAGTTTCTCCAAGAACTCCCTTCCAACCTGGTTTTAAAAACTGACACAGACTTTTGAAATGAGGATGTAAGGCAAGCCCAACTTAACATCTACTTCGAGTGAGCATTACAGGGCAGAGCTGCATGTTCCTTACGAAAAAACAAAATCCCCCAAATACCTTGAGCACAAAAATACGCTCAGACCATCACACATGACAAAAGCTGTAACAGGTACTAGTTTGGGCAAGGGCTTAGATTTAAAAGCCTTGAAATTTCTTAAAATAATGATCAATCACTTCCCCACCAAAGACAAAAACACTGAAGGTCTGTTTATTGTTTCCCTTCTCTGCCTGCTGCTCTCATAAAGACTTCAAACACTGTAATTTTTGGCATGACTACGCCAGAGAAAATCCCACATGCAGACACGAAAATAAAAGACTTCTTAGGTTGTTCCCTTTCATTAGCCCCGTGCCTCACCCACTTGGTTGTTCTCGCAAGCAGCAGCAAGAACTAGGAAGTCCATCTCAGCTGGCTTTTACAGTGCCTTTTGGAAGGGCAAATTGCAGGGCCGCTCAGCTGCAAGGAATTGTGGCAGCTTTTCTTTTCAACACAGGCACTTTGAAAATTGAAGCTAAAAATATGGTGGAGCCCAAGCAAGCCCCAGGCGCAGAGCAGAAAAGACAGAACCTTGCTTTGGGTTTAGCTTAACGCTGATGGCGTCCTAGCGACTTCAGTGTCATTAGTGGGCATTTGCACCATTATCAGAGCACAATCTGTATCCCAAGGTCAAGTTTTGTTGTAGTCTAAACTGGTTTTACTCTGGGAATCTGGCCTAGGCAGCCCTTCCTTTGATACATTTACAGGGCTGTAAACAAGTCAGAACATTTTTCTGAGGAGTGAATTGCAGCCAGCGAAAACACAGCCCCAGGCCCATGCTGAAATGGGTAAGGATTTAAAAATGTTTGCAGCAGTTAGTGGTTGGGCACAGAAGAACACTCCACCCTCCTGCCTCCGGCAAGAGAAAACATGCAGACAGTGCAGCGAACTTCATGCGTCAGGGGACAGCACTTGGCTTTAAACAAGACCAACAGATTTCCAAAAAACGAGAAGAGGGGGCAATGCATCTGTGCCTCAAGACTCGGTGTGGTGACTAACATCTCTGTTACTCATTGCCCATGTTTAGGGAGAAAAGGCAGGGCTCTGGTGCCCGGCAAGCCGCTAAATGGATGTTTTGTCATGCCCCTGGCACTCTGGAAGAAGCTGTAAAGGCCAAACCAGAGCCTCTAAACCCAGAGGCAGTGTCCTTTACTATTCCTCTCCTCTCTGGATTTGCTGCAAGAGACAATGCCATGGGGATACAACATGTTCTTGTCCTGTCAATGCAGATGTTGAAGCCCAAGTGCTCTCCCGGTGACATAAGGTTAGTGAAAGACCTTCTATAGGGCACAGCTTTCACTTGTGCAGGCAAATTGTCTGCCGTTCACCTGGCGTAAAACTGAAAAAAATCCAACCACGAAAACATCCCCATAGGAACACCAAAGGAAATCAAAGAAGGAAGCACATTTTCCTGCTTGTTCTTTAGGGAAACCAGTTTCTCTGAAGGGCAGCAATATGCTCAACAAGCAGATCTCAACATTTTTATTACCGAGTGCACCATTTCCTGTTATTTTTTTCTTTCATTTTGCTTAACTCAAATTACTCTGATCACAAAAGGAATAAAAAGGAATCCAACAACAGTTATTATAATGCTTACCTGTGTGCACACATTGGTGAGCTGAACTGAAGAGCACACAAATTGCTCTGCATCGTGCTATACACATGCCAGCATGAATACGGACAATCGTATGCACGATACACATGGACAATCTCTTTTTCTTCAAGGGAAACAGAGGCACACTTTCTGAGAGGCAGGTTTCAGTCTGACTCCTGTTTGCCATCTTTAAGCGGACAGCGATACCAAACACTCCCGGGTTTCTGCAGCAGAAGTACTGGAAGTCACTGGGTAGCGACTGAGGTTACTCTCCAGTTCCCAGCTTGGTCAGGGGCCTCCTGCCACATCTTGGACAAGTTATGTGAATTGCAGGACTACTCACGTGTGTAAAAACCCAGTGAATCCCTAGGTAAGCTTAGCAAATGGCTAAACACTTAATACCAACCTGAAACAGGACCTCTTAGAGTGAACACTAATGATAAAATTTCCTTTTCTCCCCTCCTTGTGTAGTCCATCAAACACCCAAACTCTCCGTGTGGAACTGTCTTTCTACATTGACAGGCTCAAGCTGGCTGGAATTCACCTGGGGTGGGGCACATGGGCGTTAATCTAATAAGGCAGCAACGATAATGCACAGGATGACTTTTTCATGTTGTGTTCTTGTAAAATCTTACTGGAATCTTAGCTGGCAAATGATCTAAAATCTCAAGCTTTCTGTTATTCTTGTGCAACACAACTGTGAGCGTGTCTGTACAACTGAGCATGAGTAATTTAAAAACGGGACCATCCTTGAGACAGAAGGAAACATGTTGTGAACCCAGAGACGTGTTGTCTCAAAGCTCCAGTGCATTTGAAATCCAACCCACCCGATGAATTTGCAGCAGAAGTTCTATTAGTAATCATCCATTTTTTAGATACTTAAAAAAAGAAAAAAAAAAAGTGACATAAAATTAGCTGCAGGTATTTAAAAAAAAATGGTCTAGATCACACTGGGGCTTAAAAATGCTTCAGAACTGCCTCAAGTACAGCAGAGATATTGTGCGAGTTTTTTGCTAGATGTTTATAACTGATCATACAATTTTGTCACATAATTTAACTTCCCACATTTGCTAAATGCTTATTTTCAAATAGTTACAAATAAAGTACACAATTTCACACACAGATAGTCAATTCCTGTACAAAGAATAATCCAAAGGCCCAGATTCTGATTTCCCAAACTGACTTCTTACAGATGGGCTGTGAATGCCTTTATGTCTTTTACTGTTGATGTTATGAGAGAAAAAGGTTGCTGTCCTCACTGTGAAATTGTTTGAAATGAGTGAATTTATGTATACTTCCGGTTAGAACAGCAACTGCTAACATTGACCATGCTCTGTGCTTACTCACCTCTCCGTTATCTTGTTTCAATGAGAAGTTACAGGAAACAAAAAGAAATTTCAGCATCCTCATCCACAGCTGTCAGGAGGAATCAAGCACGATACTCATGCAGTTCTGCTACATAAATCAAGGGAATGATCTATGGAGATCATTCTCCAAGTGTATGCTATCCATGTGCAATGACGAGCAGAGCTGTGTGAAGGCAGCATGGAGCAGCTCAGCTGGGGCCAGCGCTGATACTTGCATGAGGCTGGGAGCTGTTGCCGTTATGGCTACTTCCAATTGTTTGCTCAGTCCGGACACAGTTATATTGGAAAAACATTTTACATGGATCAGTTTTGAGAAATGTGAAAGTCCATTTGGGGGAAGGAGGTCTGCAGCATGGAGAGCTCTGTGCTGAGGGCGGGAAAGTTACGCTTGCTTCAGCAGCGCCTGAACGCCAGGGCGATCTAGTCCGGCACCGAACCACATGACTGCCACTACAGCTGGGGCTGCTCATCACCATTTTCACCATCTACCTGCCTGCTTTTCCAGTCAAGTTTCTTCATTTTCACTTCTTCCTGTACAACTGAGGCAGTGTGGTTCAATTTGTGCTTCCCAAACCCCTGTCTCACGCTCCTCAGGGTGGGCTCCCCAGGCACAGCTCTCCCCCTTCCGCGAGGGGACAGCACCTGAGGAGATCGCAGCGTGAGGCAGCGTCATGGTTCCCTTAGCACTGCCAAAAGGCGTGGGCTTGCCCCACCGACCCCTCATGGTGCCGAGCACCCCATGCTGCAGCCAGAGCCCCTCTCCCTGAGGCGGGCAGGCACGCAACAAGATGGCGCCCAGCCTTGAGCACCACCTGGGCCAGAAAACAGCGTGCCCATGCTGGCCTGAGGAACACAGCAGGCTACCCCAGCAGCAACAGAAGCGCACCCAACGCCCACATAGCGTGGTGGTGGTGATGGTGATGGTGATGGTGGTGGTGGTGGTGATGGTGATGGTGATGGTGGTGGTGTGGGGAGCACCGCACAAGCACCTTAAGGACAACCCTTTACTCGCCCGCCCGCACACAGGGCTCCCTTGTCGCGCCCGCCCGCCCCGCAGCCCCACAGCGCTTTCCCAACGCGCAGGCGCAGCGCCGCCCGCTCTCACAGCCCGCGCGCAGGCGCCGCCCGCGGCCCCGGGAGCGGGGAGCCCTGAGGCGCTGAGGGGCCGTGAGGGGTTGGGGGGGGGCTCGGCCCCACACAGTCTGGGGGTGCTGCTGGGGACGGGTCCCTCCGGGTCCGGCAGAGGGTTCTGGGGCTGGGGAAGGACTTTAGGAGCGTGCCTGTAGGCGAACGTCCCGTTAAAAAGTTTAAGGAACGTGTTTAAGTGACGGCGGTAGTGAAGTGTTGTAAAAAAGTCTTCGCTGTGCTCGCTTGAAGGCAAGTAGTCTGCGTTGGGATGTAAAGCCACACGTTTTGTGGGTTTGGTTTCGTTTTTGAAAGAGTTGAACGAGTCTGTTGGAGCTATCCCTCAGGCTTGAAGTTATTTTGCTGATTGGTTGTAAGAGGGTTAGCCAGAGTTATAGCAAACTCAGTACTATACAGTGCTATATAGGCATCATATAGCATTTTGTAGTCTGGTTTAGATTAAAAACTGATACTAATAACACAGATGGGTTCTGTGGGTTTCTTTTTTAATGTACAGATTGCTAAAAAATCCTAATTAGTTTGACTTTAGTTATTAAGTGTGTCTGTTTTTTTTTCCCCTGATAGAAAGCCGTAGGTTGAATTTGGAACAACCGGAGGGAACGCTGACTTGACAAGACAAATGAAGATGCAAAGATAAAGGAGGTGTCCTTGGTACAGGGCCAGGAGGAGCAGAGTTGCTGGGTTAGTAAAGCTTTGGCATGTTTCATCTTGGAAGAGGAAGCCCCTTGTGCCAGTCCTGCGTCACCCAGTGACTTCTTTGTGGGATCTTATTTTTAAGAGACTTGTGTTTTGAAATTCCTAGTGGCAAGTTTTAGGTAAACAGAGGGCATAGACGATTTTCCAGCTGCATTTTGGTCATTAGCAGGTGGTTCGCAAGTGCTAAACTAAGTTGAACATTGCCAAATCAATTTAAAGTTGATACATGCTGAGTGGTGTGATTTATCATTTTAATTAAGTTGCTTTTCTGAGCAAACTGGGAATGCATATTGTAATCTAAAAGTTCACTTGTATGAGTAATTACTTTTTCAAGCAGCATCCCCAGAAGGATCAAATAAAACAGTAGATTATTTTAACAGACCTGGGTACACAATTAATTTTTTTAATAAAAAAGATTAATTGTTTATACAGATAAAAATCTTGTGGCTCCCTGCAGTCCTGTTGGGATACAGTTAAACAAAAAGACTGGTTCTTTACAACCTGGCTTTGTAAGGATTTTGAGTTAGACAAGCAGTAGGAGCCATTCAGATTAAGAAAATATTTTATTTGGAGTGAATATTTTGTGATGAGTTTAGCATTGCAGGATCTGACTTTGGATATACAGGAATACCATAATATGTCAAAGTGCTTCATAAGTTGTCTTGATCTTGTATAACAACTGAAAAAAGACATCATTGCTATAGATAGCACAAGGAAGAAAAAAATATAATAGTGGAGAACACCTACATTTTTTTTGTTGGAGTTTTCATCTCGAACAAATACCGTAGATTTTTATGACTGAGGGAAAAATAATACGTAAAATTCATAGGCAGATCCTTTATACCAGTAGTAGTGCCATATGTCACCTTGAAGAAAAGGTATTCATAAAGCAAGGTGTTACTTAGTGCATAAAAAAATTGTGTAACTTCAGCAAATGTCTTGATGAACTTAACAACTAGAAAATAAGCTCTAGTATTTCTTCTTAGAGTTTTTTTTTTTTAGTCATTTCTGCAGCCGTGTGACTCGTTATAATCAGGTGAAAAGGGTACTATGTGTAACTCGTTTTGTCTTTTAACAGAAACTGTCCGTCTCAAGATGGAAGAACCAGCATCTGATAAATTGACATCTTTGTGCAATACTCCAAAGGACACCGGAGCAGCTCCGCAGAGGACTGGTTCAGGGAAGCAGGTATGAAAACTTGTTTTTCCAATAGTGTGATTCTTCATAGTAAGAAATTGTAGAGCTTAGGGATATGGTTTAGTGGGGACTGTTAGTGTTAGGTCAGAGGTTGGACTCGATGATCTTGAGGTCTCTTCCAACCTAGAAATTCTGTGATTCTGTGATTCTGTGAAAAATGCTTATGAAATCATCAAGTAGCTGAAAGGCAAAAGATAAGGTAGCTTATACCTACAGCTACAAGGCTGTGCAGGTAAGGGGTGTAAGGAGTGTTCTTGGCATGCCTCACGCTGAATATGCAGATGTTTGATGTGAATAAAGTGATGTGTTCAGTATTTGGAGTCTACCAAAAATCACGATACTAGTAACTTTCAATACTATTTGGTTTTCTCAAGTTGTAGTTTTCTGGGTTCCTTTATAGGCAAAATGTCTTTCTGTGTCTACTTGCACTTGAGTATAGTACACTGCGATTGCAGCTGGGATATTCTCCATAATGACAGACTCTTCTTGGTGCTTCTCCTAGCATGTGTTCTGTGATGCTGTCACACTCACAACAGTGCATGTTACTGAAAACTGGATCTACGCTGGATAAAGTTAGGTTGCAAATGTTCCTTAACTAACCCTTCTCGCCCATGTTTTAGTATTTTCCCACAGGTAAAAATGTTAGACACAAATTATAAAAATACTTATTTTGAAGAAAAACACTTTTTAGATGTTCATTAGTGAAGGACCTCAAAGCATGAACAGGTCGAAATTAGATTGTTTCAGACACTTGGAAGTAGAAAACAGATGTTTTATACTACTAATAATACAGAAAATACGTGTGGTGGGATGCAACAACAACAACAAATTTCCATTAAACAAGAGGAGAAATCAAACTAGATGAAATAAAATCAGCAAAGCTGATATGTGCCATGCACAAAGACTAGACAAGTAGCTTTCCCTTAGTAAGGATTATCGGATTTGGTCCTAGACAACATGGAGGTACATTTTCCAGTAAATTGCACCTGAAACACACGTGAAAGGTGCAAACACACCTGAAAGGAAGGAATCAACTTGTTAACTTTGTTTCCAAATGCCACGGTGACAATTCAGAAGTCTGGTTTTACAATTATCTTTACATGTGTGACATATTCTGCATGGAGTTCAGTTTTGGTTCTTTGAAATTTGGTCAAAGATGAGATTTTTGTGATCTTTCTCTCTTTTGCTGTTCTTCATTTTCTTCAGCCAATGAGTGCAACACTAAGGGAACGATTAAGGAAAACAAGACGTTCATTTAATGCTAATTTTACAGTGGCAAAGCGACTCAAAATAGACAGTGAAGAAAAAGACTGTGCTGATGTTGACAAAGAGCATCTGCCAAAAAAGAGTGTGGATTGTTCCAGGTTACAAGATGGTTCTGAAAGCCTGGAAGGAAACTGCACTGGGCATACATGTTTCAAAAGTCCCTCACAGGACAACAGTCTCTGTGAATCAGGAGAGAACGGGGTTAGGGTTGATCTTGGGCAGCAACAGTCCCTGGAAGAAAAAGTAAGGCTGGTGAAACAAGTGCAAGAGAAGGAAGAACTACTTCGAAGGCTCAAACTGGTCAAGATGTACCGATCTAAGGTGAGGAGAACCTCTGAAAAAGCTCTTCTAAATCACACTCTGAAGTGAAATGGAGTCAAATCTTCATTCACTGCTTTAAGTTACGATACTGAACCATTTGTTGGTGTGCTGTTTGTGTATTATCTCAGTTCTACGCGTATTATAAAAACAGATTTGCAGAGTACGAAACTGATTTGTCATTTGCTGAAATGTCTTTTTTGTGTCGATTTCAGAACAACCTGTCTGAACTGCAGGCTTTGATAGTGAAATGGAGAAGCAGTACCCAGCTGATGCTCTATGAGCTGCAGTCAGCTTTTTCTGCAGATGGCAAGAAAGTGAGTCTCAGTCAACTGATAGATTCTTTTGGATTAGAAGACCAGTTGCTGCACTACAGCAGAACAGAAGAAGATTTTGTAGACACCTAACCTGCTGGTGCAGAGCTTTCAATGACACACATGCATAAGCAGAAAAGACTGAATGAGTTCTGATAACCTTTGAAGTGTCAATCAGTGAACTTTGTTTTCTCATGAGCTGCTGGTGAAACTGTACATAGATATGGTAGGCGCTGTAAAAGGGAAAGACTGAACTTTATGGGAAAGACTGAACTCATGCTGACTTCTGGAAAACACAGCACTTCTCAGGTGCTGGTCAGAAGTTTTCAGTTGCCTTTAGGGGAACTGTTCCTTCTAACCCTTCAGCCACAGCCTGTGGTAGTAGAAGGCGAGACAATTGGAATTGACATTTTGTCTGTACTATGTTATGTGAAAGCTGCAGTCTTTTTTCTTTTTTTCCTTTGTATAAGAAAAGTGCTTCCTTGTCTAACGAAGTGCTTCAACTACAGCATGGCTTACCTTTCTGTGGTAAAGCTGAATAAAACATCAGCATTTCATTTATCTCCCAATAAACGTCTCTTCAAAATGTTTTTCTAGAATTATTTTAATTTGGAATTGCTTATTTTCTCACTTCTATGTGCATAGTGGTGTGACTCTTCAGCTTTTATTCTCCTTAAAATCATCACTTACCTAATGTAACCATACATAAATCTCTACCTGATCTGCAATGCTCCCTGCTGTGAATATTTTTGTATGCATCACAGTTGTTGTTGGCTGTACCTTAACTGTTTAGTATGTATGCTATTTTTCCTGTTTCCTTAATGAGTAATTTCTTATATACCTCAAGGGAAGTGAAAAGAAAATCACAGATTTCACTGTAACACTGATAGGTCTCATTAGATTTAATTTAATTTACAATTTACTTTTAAGAATACTGAATATTGCTGCCTGCTGGGAATTAATGAAGAGTGACCTTTGTTACTGATCACAGTTCAAGTACTAAAACTATTTTCTTTTGCCTCTTTAGCTTACTGAGAAATTACGATGGGTCTTTGTGATAGGGGTACTTCTTTTCCCTGAGACCTTTGGAAAAGTGGAATTCCCTTGCTTCTCCTACAGAAGTTTCATCAGGAAGAAAAAAAAAATGTTGCAAGAAGAGTGCAAGATGTAATTAGAATCCTTAGAGACCTCAGTTAGAGGTGATAAACCAAAAAAGCAGCTGTAGGGAGGTCAAAGCAGAAGTAGTTTTCCTTACAAGCATAGAACTTTGCTGAACCTAAGGTATCAAAGTTAATTAATGCTCTTAGAAAGAGCTAAGTTTAGATTTTATGTGAATTTGTGGAAGAAAAATTAAAGCATGGAAGAGAGAAACAATTTGTAGCTGTAAAATCCCATCTTTCTTGCAGTACTTCATTTCAAAATGTCCTCCAATTGCTTATTGCAGGCTAAGGATATGCATCCCACAATTAAATCTTCCAGTTGTTTTCTGTAATGAGCTCTATGTTTATATAATCAAAACAGCAGAAATATAGCACGTGAACCGAAATAGATTGTAGATAATACTAAGTATAAAATGTATGAAACAGACAAACACGGAGCTTTCAAACTGGTATTATTTTAAAAGAAATTACAGAAGGAAGTGTTGAGAGTTCAGGGAGAAAAGGTAGATGGCCAAACTCTGGGTCTTAGACAAGACCAGTTTCCTATACAGCCACCAGGACTGGGATTTTTAAAGAATAGGGAATGTTCTTGATCTCAGTCTCTCAGCTTCTGCCTGAAGAATTCCAAACTGTTTTTCCTGTTCCTTTATGAGATCCTGCAGGTTCTTCTTCTTCAAAATCTCTTGGTAACGCTGCTTTGCGTTCCTTTCAGAAATACGCTGTATATCTGCGTAAAACAAAACACAAGGGTCACCCTGTACATGTAGTGGATGCGTAGTCTTTATACTGGACCTGCTCCAGAGTTAGTCCAAGTTCTGTATAAAATAGGCAAGCGGTTTAAGAAAAGGCTCGCAGTTAGCTTTGAGTCTTTAGAGTAGTGAATAAGGCAAAAAAAATAAATTCAAAAGGGCACTGGGTGCACACCCAATGTTTTAGAACCATTTTCTTAGTGGAAAGAACTATACAGTTTTCCGAATAAGGCGTGCCCTTCTCAGCTTCGTGTTCCTCTGTTCACTTGACTGTATGGAAAGTCAATTAACTTTGCCTACAGGAGCACCAGTCTCTAGGTATGATCTTACGTAAATAGCATTAAATCCGTTGTGGTAGAAAAGCTAATTGTGCACATAGTGTAACAGATAGGAACTTCTTGTCCCTTAGTTGATGCTGATGGAGAATAGGACTGTCTAGCTTAGAAGGTGTTTTCTGAATGTTCTTTGCTTGTGACTTAAAGCGCGTTACTGCGACTCACCGGCTGCCCGAGAGATATGTCTCCTTTCTGAAACAGACACAAGCATTTCCTTTAGCTGAAGGCTGAGCTCATAGTTTGCCTGCTCTTTTAAAGCGATGCACTTCTCCAGCTCTCTAATTCTTTTCTGACGATTCTTCGTATTCTTCTTGTGCAGCTGTCCATTTCCAAAAGAATAAAGCAAATACATGAAATAATACAGAAGACAAACTTGATGGAAGCCTACAATCTCCAACACTGTATTGTAGCTCAATTCATTTTCATGTGCTTTGATTTGCCAGCTTTGCTTTGTATAGTGTCTTTCACAGATTGCATTCCAGGATGCTTTATGGAGTTCTTATGCAAGTAGCAGACAAGGAACAAAAAAGTACGGGCCAAGGAGAGAGAGAGATTTAATATAGAACTTGAAAGACAAAGCAGGGAAAGGAAGTCAGTGGAATCAGTGCATTGAAAATACTCCCTTGGCTGCCAGGCACTGCACAAGATAGGGTTATTGTGCTGATGCTGTTTTGAAGGGCTGTAAAGGGCCAGGGTAAATACCGAAGACTGAAAAGGAACACAGAGAAAATGGAAGCTGATGTCAGCTACAGTAACCTGGAGAAAATCCAGGGGAATCCCTTACAGACAAGGATAATCATAATTTAAATGTTGAAATAGGTAAGGGAGCCAGCAAATCAGATTGTTGTGTCTGTGTTATTTTGAGTATATGAGGGTAGTGGTATTAGGAGCAGACTGGTACTCCTATGGAGAAACAGCTCTAGGCAACTTGAAAAAACTACTGAAAGATGAATAAATACATAGGTGTAAATATGTACATGTACATTCATCTGTGTGTGCTGTTGTGGCTGTGCTTTGACAGTCCTTGAGTTAGCTGAAGAGCTGGTATGCCTGTGTGGGATGCTGTTATTCCTTACAAACATTTTGCTAATGAAGGAGAGGAGTTGCCTTTAAACTAAGGATGTCTCCCAAATGCGGTGGTTCACTTAGGAATGATTACCTTATCCATGACATCAAGAGTCTGCTTCATCACTGAAATGCGGTGGGCAATGTGGCTGTCATAGTTCAGCATGGTAAGGAACTGAGAATTCAAAACAGAAGGATAGGAGGTTATTAAGCCTTTTTTTGTTCTCAACAATTCCACACTTCTGTAAAGATAGTCATGATGCATTTCTTCCTGCTCCTGTCATGGTCTCTGTTGCCCTTCCTACTAACCCCACATTTTTACTCCAAAATGCCATTGCTATGGGCAAAGACAAGTCTAACTCACAAGCAGTGCATCTCTTTAAATGAAGTTTGACATAACATAACAGTGACACCCTGGTGATAAACTTGTTGCAAGAACTTTTCAGAGTATTATCACATCACCTCTTCAGAAGGCCGTTCTGCTGATGTTAATTACAGAAGTCCCATGGCTGTGATTCAGGAATGAAAAAGCAGTTTGGACAGGCAGAACTAATGAAACCTGAGCAGAACAGATGTTTGGGTTTTCTTCTAATCTTTTGATTGAATTGCAATGTCTTTACCACTCTGCAATATTCGTTATTTTCCCTGTGCTTTATAGCTTCCCCACTGCAGTATCTCCAGCTTCCACCTCTTCCAACATCCGTTACTTTGAACCTGTATTTCCCCTACCTCATCACCGCAAAACCAGCTTTCCATCTGATCCTGCAGTACCCTCACACTTCCTCTACAACCTCTCTTACTTCTCTCTTCTCCCAGGGGTATCCCCAATATTCTCCCACAGCCTTTTCCTGTTTTCTGGCCTGCCAAATGCATTTCTTCAAAGCTGTGTAGGTGCTGACTGGTCTGCCCAGCTGCTGTCTCTTGCCTGCCAGACATAGCAAACAATTACCCGTCATTCTTCCTCTGGTTCCAAGGGCAACAAATGGCACTGGGGCTCAGCAAGGCTCCAGTAGGAACTCTACCTCTGAATACTGAGCAAAAGTTACAGTATTTCCGTGACACACCAGGTGGGTGCACTTGGGAACTAGTCAGGGATAACTTTGCCCTTGTTTACAGCTGAATTTCATCTCTGTTCAAAGAGCAAAGCTTCTCTTTGGAAGCTGAACTGTTGACATGTTAGGAATCAGCTTTCTGTGTAGTAGTAGTGAGTTAAGATGTATAAACAATCACAGAAGAAGAGGCAGCAAAATTCTCTGTAGTATAAAGTATAAATTAGAGAAAGTAACTCACTAGCTGGCGATCTTTTGAAATAGGCAGCATTAAAATATCCTGAGCCTTCTGTTTCAGATCTTCTATTTGCATTCTCATTTTCTTATGTTCCCATTCCAACAGAAATATCCCTCTAGAGAAGTCTTTACGCTCCACCATGCTAGCAATTTTTTTTTCTCCTTGAACCTGAAAAAAAAAAAAAAGAGATTAATCTTAATTAACACACTCTATGGATTATGGAATAATTATTTGCAACAAGATGGGCAAGCTTCCAAAGTTATGAAATTAGTGAGGAAATGTGCCATACGGCAGACTCTTTCCAGACGTTGCCCAAGATGGTTATCTTTTGTGGAACTTTGTTCTCTTTTATGCTCTGTGCCACAGTCTTGGATCACAGAAGGAGATCTTCCTATCTTTTATAAGAAGGGTAAGGCACCTTACCTCTACAAAATACAAACTTGCTCTCCATAAGGTATTTTGCAGCTGTTGCTGAAGGCTTTGTGTATTAGCAGGAAAAAACAAATTTACAGCTAGAATGCCTCAAGTATGATAATCGATTTCACCTTACATAAAAAGGTGTATCAGTTTGTTAAACCTTAATGTAAGCTACTGTTCAACATGGCTGTATGTTTGCCTTGAGAGAATTCTAGGACTGGCGCCCTGGATATTTGGATTTTGTATTTACAGCGTGTTTGTAAGTGATGGCATGTCTAAAAACTGTTGTCATTTCATTGATCTGGATTGTATTCATCAAACATCAAGAGAGCAGTCTGCAGTGCAATCTCTGTATCATAATAAGGGACATTACAGAATTCTTAATGGCTTTTAGTTTACAATTGAGCCTCCTGGTGTGTAGCAATGAATTGAAACTAGGTATCAAACTAAGAGAAAAAGAGTCCCTGAAGGCCAGTATAATTGTTTAAAAAACGTAAATTTCCTTGTAAGTTACCATGATACTGCAATTCAGTTCTTCAACGATGCTCTTATTAATGAGAATGGCATCAGCGTAATCTGGGATCTCAGTACTTTCCAATTCCACCTGTCCTTGTTTTAACAAAAACTGGAAAGTCAAATTCAAATGAAATTTTATCTTCTCCTCCTGCAGCCTGAAATGGCAAAAAAAAACAAAAACAATGCTCAGTGATTTCAACTTAATTAGAAAAATCCCCCCGTGATTCTCAAAATGTTCCTATTTATTACTGATAAGTGGTATGTTCATGTAGGGCTTACTCTTTGACAGCCTGTCTTCTATTTGCTCCAAAAATGACTACAGAGTTGGTGACTTATTTCCATACATAAAGCTGTCAACCACTAGATTCAGTTTAACAAACTCTAGCAGATGTTCTGAAAGAAAATGTCTTCACCAAACAAAAGCCTCAACAACAATTGAAAATGAAGTGAAGGAGACTCCCAGGCAGCACTCATTTGTTGTTGTTTTTAATTTAAGTTGTCCTGGGGTTTGCTCCTGAATTCCAATGAATGTGAAGATTATGTCATGTACATGAAAAAAATGAAATAAGCTCAGTGAAGTCAGGTGCCGTGTGGCTGAGCCGCAAACTGCAAGTGGCAGTGATCACCGTAGCTTCCTCAGTTCTACATGAGCAGAAGTTAACTGACCCAGCTAGCACAGCTGTGACCTTGAAGCTTTTTGGCATTCACTGTAAGAAACAGCTTTTGGGGCAGTGAGTTTGCGTTGAAGACCGTGCCATCTTTACTCATGTTGTTACTTCACATGCTAGGTTAAGACTGGTGTGGGCCTGCTCACACAGGCTGCAATCACACCTCACCTCTGAAATATCTTAGCTCTTTAAGATGGATTCGAGATAACAGACTGATGGAGAACACAGCTGTGTTCTGGTTCTGTGATGGTGGATTATTAATATGGAGCTGAACATAGGAAAAGAGACATAATTACCGAATGAGTTCTTGGGAAATGTATTCTATGTCTGAGTTAACCTTCTGATCGTCATCCATTCTTCTCTCGAGAAAGGCCTGCATCTCCGCCAGCTTTAGGGCCTTCCACTTTACCTAAACAAGCAACATCATGGAATTCTGAACTTTTCCAACTTTGTAAGCATGTCAAGACAAGCAAGAAGAGAGCATAATGTCTTAAGAAGACACGTGTGTAAATATAAATATGCTGCCTGATATTTTGGGAGTCCTAGTAGAGCACGCGACACAGAGGTTACAATTCTTACATTCAGCTCAATAAATCATTTTTTCATTTATCCATTATTTATTGACGTTGAGGGAAATCATATTTTCTTCTGTCTTGGTCAAATGTACCTATGTCTCTGGAAATTTCAGATTTCCACCTTCACACTTTTAAAATCAGCAAATAGTTCACTGGAGCTTCCCAGCAATACCCTCTGTTAAGAATTCCTCTTGGTGTTGTAGAAGAAAATGGTTATACATTGGTGCAGATGTAGCATGCTAATGGGAGAGAAAGACTCCAACAGATGATGAAAATCAAATATTTTAACAGGTTTTTTAATAGAGAAAAGTGATTTTTTAATTTTTTTTTTTTAAGAAATGATATCAAGGTTATAATTATCTTGATCAAATCCTTCCACACTAATATGGTGATGTTTGCTCTGAAGGAGAGCTAGAGCTGGTTTCTCTTCTTGACATTTCTGTTACTGTGAATTGAAGGTGGCCAGAGGTAACTTGTCGACTCAGATGCAGCTTACGTATGCTGCATTGTCACTTCACCATCAGTCTAACCCTACACTGAACTCCACAGAAGTTTTAAGATCTGAAAATACTGAGAAGTATAGCGGAAAAGTAAGGGATTTACATACCAGCTGCTCGCTCTCCATTTTATTTCGTCTTGCTTGACAAAACTGTTCCCATATAGATGGGTCTAAACCATCAGGCATGTGCTCAGGATTATCCAGCTCATCCATGGCTTTCATTAAACAGGTGAGTGTATCTTCGTAATCTTCAGTTGAGGCTGAACAGTCCCCATATGGGTTAGCGGTGTCAGGGAGCATGTTTCTCACTGGGGTCCTAGTGTACATACACAGTACATGCAGTATTCCTTTCTATTTTTTTCTTACATAAAAGAAGCTCATACATGTAACTGAATATTTCATACCCTCAGTCTCTTGAAGAGCAAAAAGGTGAGACAATGTCTTACACAAAATACATTTTTGAGAACTGATGATGATTTAGATTGCTTTTAAATAGATTTTGTAGAGTAGATAAGGAAATGTTAGTATTCAAAATAACAATTGTTTATATGATAGGAAATTAAATATTGTGAAGCAACCAATAAAAGCAGGCAGTCTACTGATTACCAAAATAATTTGGATTATTGCAAGAAATACCTATCTAATTCTTGAAACACAGGCGATACTGGTATTTAAACAATTCTAATCAGGGTGACCTTACCTTGGTCGACATTTGTAAAGTTGGAAAAGTTCATCAAGAAGATCGGCAGGAACGTCAGCAAAGTCGTTCCTAAAACCACATTCCAGATTCTAGGACAGAAACAGAAAGCTTCCTTGTCATTACGATGTTATTTTTAAGAAAGCAGCAATTTACCCGTATCGTAACAATGCAAAAATATTGTGCTTTTCCAGGCTCTCACAAGCACTGAGGAAATCTGGACCATTTCATAATTTTTCTCTGCATATACTCTCCTTCACTACCTAATTTCAGCAGTCAGCAAATTGAGCAGAACTCATCCCATGCTTAAAATAAAATATGTTCTTATTACGAAGACACAGCACTACCTTTTTTATTCCTGAATCTGCTTGTGTTTCGCTAGAGTCTCACCTTATCTTCAGCTATCGCGTTTTCATACGCATCACTGTAAAACTCAATTTTCCTGTTTGTAGTCTGGATTGTTCTTGTAATGTTGACCTGTAGCAAAACCAGAGGATATCAAGGATGAAACTCAACCAGAAGCAGCACTGAATGGCTATTCGTATACAGTGATGAAGCTGCCACTTTCTCAGTTCTGGAGAAAACCTTATGAGCCATTTTTAAGAATACAATGCCTTCCTCAGTGGTTTACTTGTAGATGCAGCTTAGACGTGAGCAGGTATGAAATTCAAGTATACGCTTGGCCTTAGATAACTTTAAAACTAGTTCAGCCTCCTCAGTGATACGGGCTAGATGCCTACTTTGGAACCTCCCCATGAAGCTGACATACAAAAAGCTGCTCGCAGCTCCAGAGGTCTCTACAGGTTGAGTGGGAAGTGTGACATGGGGAGGCGCTAATGCATTCTCTGTGGACTCAGGAGCACCTCCACAAAGACAAAGTGGGCCGATGGAATAAAATTGTACCGTGAGCCAGAAACAACCTGCAGACTACCACTTAGATCACCTGAGTCACGCAGGTGTTGGCAGGACACAGGAAACAGAACTGTCAGACACAAATATTACTGTTGGCTGTAAGCACTTGTGTTGAAATACAGACCTACTACTTGTGCTCTCCAGTCTTCTTGTTGACTTGTATATGGCATGGCAGGGACTGGCAAACTCTTCAGGAGAGTAAATTTGTTGATAAGTGTATAACCACATTGCATTACGTTCTGCTTCCACAGGCAGACGCTCACATGCTACCTCTGCCTTTGCTTTGAGCTGCCAAACACAAGTCAGTGTGGCCCTGGACTACACGAGACATCCCAGTGAAAGTGTGATGGCATTCCTTGTTCTTTTGTGCATCTTCCTGTCACAAATAGCATCGTTATCGGTTCTGTCAGATCGATACTAGATACTCAAAAAAAAAAAAAGTATCTAACAAATAAATAGCTGTATGCCTTCTCAATGTGTGGAGCTTCGCCAAAGAACTCCAGATGAACGAAGATGAGTTTCTACTCACAAGCATATATGTTTATATGTAGATGTATTTATAATGTACATCTGTACACCTCAAGAAAAAGTCAATGGCCATGTAAATTATCAAAAAATCATTTACAGCAAGATGCTGATTTGGACAGAGCAATTTTCACTAGAAACTATACTTCAAATACTACATTTTGCCTAAGAACAGCATTTAAAGTAATTTACACTCTCTTTCTGCTTCTTCATAAAGAAATGCTGAAGTCCAGCTTCTCTAGTGTCCAACTCTTCATCCAACAGTAAAGAATAGATAAGATTGACTATTTTGAGTTCTTCCTGTGAAAAGATTGTAATAAGAATTGTTAACATTCCTTCTGCACAGAGGGAGAGATGAACAATTCATGTTCTCTGCCATACCTGATAGATGACCATCTCTAAATTCACTTTTCTTTCAAAGAGCTTGCATACAGTCTCATCAAAATGGTGTGTTGTTTCCTGTATGGAAGCTTCAAGTTTCTTCCATTCATCCTTCAGTGCCTGGGGAAGGGAAAGACAAGAGAGGAGCAAACACACACAGCAGAACAAACTCTGATACAGTATACTAAAGAATGCTGGAGAATTCACAGTAGGGAACTGTATCTCCCCAACAAAAAGCTTTCATTTTTTTTTTTTTTTCCTAAAATTTTTATAGTCCTGTCCTGCATTTTTCCTCCCTTTTCTTGCAGCTGAGGTGTCTAAGTTATTTATTGCACTTTTATCAAAAGACCAGTTTGTATTCCTGTTAATGATTCTGAACAACCGTTTTAAAAATTCCAAGATTCCATATTTTGCATAATCAAAACAACAGCTACATTCTGGAAGACAGTATTTTCACCACTGTGGCAAAACAGAAGGCATGATGCACATTTCTTTGAATCCATCCTAACCATATTGTGGGTTGTCCCAGGGACTGAAGCTATTCATTTCCATCATCAGCTCAGTACTGTATTTGAAAGGCATTAATGATGATTTTGTAAAAGAAAAATCCCTCAGCCAAAAGGTCCCAGAAGTTACATTTTTCGAAGGATAATGCTGCCAGACTATGAACTTATGCTGTCCAGATACCACTTTGAAAGATAAATGCCATTGTATTATTTGTGTGTGGCACCAGCTACTCTGGGAATGAACCTGAAAGAGATGTTCCAGGAATAGTGGTCTGTTTTGGAATGAAAGTTACCTTTTGTCAGATATCACAAGTTTTGGCATATACTAATTGTTACGAGTAGAGACTGCCTTTTTTACTGTCTAAACTACAAGTTATGTAATACGCTGCCCGATCTTCATTCTTCATTTGTTCTATTTGTTAGTGTTCATTTTAGAAGTAGATCCTGAGAAAAATTAGAAAGCTTTGGTCACGAGCTCTGTGAACAAAGCCACTCCTTTTCTCATTTTAATTTACCCTTCTATGCTTTTCTTTTTCTTCATTCAGCTCCTTCACCTTTTCCTCATATTCTCTGAATATTTTCATTTCTTGATCATTCCATTCATATTCAGGCTTGGATATAAAAGGAGGCGGAGGAATATCCTGCAAGTATTAAAGACAAACATGCTTCAAAAGCAATTTTAAGCCTTCATCAGAATACTAATAAACTACAATATGTATCAAATTTAATGAAAGGTTTTAGTGATAGGTAAGGTGCAAGCCATAAGTCTAGGTAACATACATGTTCTATTTCTGTGGCCTGTTGCTTGTACCAGTAGTTTTGATATATACATATATATATGGTCCTGTCCTCTTCTACTTGATTACAAAATTTTCTAGCGGATCTTGTAAAACAGGAGTACGTTGTACTCAAACATACTACTATCAGTACAAGACATATCATGTTTTCTGGTACAGAATAAGTGGAGTTTTCTGAAACAGATCAATCACAGAGAGGGAGTTTGGTCTGCCTTATTCCTTATCTGTGACACTCACACTGTTTTCTTCCTCTGTTACCGTAACAACTTTATTTGCTGAATAAGATGAAACGCTATTTTTCTGTAAGAACACAGCAATGGGCGATAGACCCTTTCCCCCATAAACGGTCATTATACTGGCATTATGTTCTTATAGGATAGGGACTTTGGGATAGGAACAGGTGTTGATGGGCAAATCATATGCAGGCTCTAGAATCTTGTAGTCTTGAGTCCATTGTATGATCTTTTAAGGAATTTAACTAGGCATAATGCGATTCTACGATTCTTTGATCTTCTTTTATTACTTAGTTTGGAAATACTTGCTAATTGTAATTCATGTTTCCGTGAAAAACCAACAAGCTACCTAAATGATACAGCAGAAACACAGCTTACAATTTTCAATATGTCTTCCTTTTGGACTTCGAGCACTCCACCCATCATGTCATTAAGAGCACGGAGTCTTTCATTGTCCTGGCAATGACAAAAAGAGTATTTTAGGATACCAAAGGAAGTGTAGTAGTTGGAAGTTTTGGGAATGGTAATAGGGCAGTTCACCTCTAGATCACCAATATGGTGTTTGAAATTGCTACAAAGCAAATTATTAATAACTGGGAGTGTAACACCAAATCTTTTCTCCCCCTCTGCTGCTCTGTGTAGATCTAAGCGTAAATGGTAATAAGAGGGAAGAGGCACACTTGATCATTAATTAGCATTCTTACATTTATTCTCCCATACTACTCTACTGGAATATTCCAGTGCAGTATTAACTAAATAGCCAAATCAGGAACAATGGCCTGTTCAGTAAAAACTATACTACTTTAAGTACCGGAGCAGCAAGGCGTCTTTCCATTTCAAGCTTAGCCAGCATTTCTGCTTTCTCTCTGTCTTGTGCAGTCAAGTATTTTTCAGCTTTAATCTGAAAGAAAGAAATCAGGTTCTTATCAGTGTTCTTTTCTCCAAACATGATCACACGTGAATTAAGAAAATTTAGAAAGATGGACTAATACTAATTTTTATTTATTTATTTATTTTTAATCTCTGCTCTACAGTGATATACCTCAAAAAAATTGTTCTTTAGGACAGCTCCAAAAACTATAAGGAAAAAAATGCTAAAATATACACTACCATGCTTTTTGCTGATGTTAGTCATAGTTTGAGCATATCTTTGGGTTTTCTGGCAGTAGAATAACAGACTGGTGGGAGGGAAGACAGAAGAGGGAAAAGACTGACTTAAAGAGCAGGTGAAATAAAATAATATTTTGTCTCAAAAGTACAGTGTTTATATATTATCAGTTTGATTTAGGAGTACAGTACTAACTGTGTTTAAGTGCCTAGATTCTTAGTTGCTGGTGCTCAGAAACTGAAGAAAAAAAACAGAGTAACTCTCATCTGTTGAAGTGATTCCCTGCAAGCCTGATTTAAGTCTTAACAGGAACATGGGTAAATTCGACCTAATTTATGGACAACAGTATTTTGTTCATTTCAGAGAAACTTATTAAGAGTTTCTACCTAAAAAATGAAGGGAAGGAAAAGAGCCAGACAGATAATTTTACGTACACAGACACATCTGTTTTAAGGCTTTTCAATACTGACACAACGGCTAGAAATGAGAAGAATTAAAGAACTCTATTTGTGTGGGTGAAAGAGGAAGATTTCTTTTTCAGACACCTCTGAATCCTGAACAGTGAGTGCTTGCTCTGGTATCTCATCATCTGTAAGACCTGGCTCCCACACTTCTGCTTGGAGGTCAAGTTGAGCCAAGATTTCTTGGATCCTCAGGTTTCTTTCTTTCACTCTTGCTATCTCCTGCTCCTTTTGTCGTGCAACCATGTCAAATTCCTTATTAAAAGCAGTTTTCACTTTGTAGATGATATCCTGAAATACCAAAAAAGGAAATAGCAATGCTCCACAGGCCCCATCCATCCGTGATTGTATACTACTTCTCAGTTCTTCAGAATCATAGATGTGTGTATCTGTATGTGTGACAGGCAGATAAACTGTTAAAACTCCTCTGTTACAAGGGCAGAGTTCAAGGTTTGGTAAGTGGTCAATTTTTTTTTTTTTGCCATTTGACAAAGATTCTGAAAGAAACATAGTGTTGCCAAAGCTAGAGTTAAAATTAGGCTACTTATATTTGATATTTGCTATTTTTTGCCGTCTTTGGCTGAAGGAAGAAGGTGCTTCAAATTAAAAACCACATGACCTGTGATTGTAGAGACTGTAAAACACAAGAGCAGGAGGGCAATGTTAAGGACATACTTTCCTCATTTTTAAGTGATGTAGCCTGCAATTTTTATATGCTTTGAGGTGATTTTCTGTCTGACATGTCAAGTAAATGATTTTAAAAAACGTATATCCATAGTGGATACATTCTTCCTTTTTAGTCTAAATAATTGTTCTCAACAAAGAAAAGTACAATATTAAGAGAGAAAACTACGTCTCTCCTACTGCATCACTTTACTACAAGGAAAAAAAAGTGAAAAGAGTTTCAGTTCTACCATTAAGCTTCATATTTTGAGTTGCTTAGATGTTTGTGATTTGTATTACAATAAATATTTGTGTCCATGATTATTTCATTGATTTCTAATATAGTAATAAGGTTGTAACACAGCAGGATGGCAGACAAGGTACAATTGTGCTGGGAGAAAAAAGGCTGTTCTCAAGGCCTAGCCAGCCATCTAGCTGTGAGCAACTCACTGTCTGGGCCAAGAAATCTGAAGTGCCTCTACAGTTAGAGAGACAATACACATCCTTAAAGCCATGCAACAGAAAGATCTTGTTACATTCAAGCTTGCATTTAAAGGTGTTCCTTGTGTTTCTTCCCCATCTACATAAAACACCAATTTATCTACTAGACTTCACATATTACAACACAGTCATTAAGCTCTGCTACCATACACGGCCTTAAAGAGTTCTAAGGAGGAAGTGCTTGATAGTAGTTTAACCACCTCTACCTACCTTCGTAGATCATCTTCACAATAAGCCTTTTCTGTATTATGTTTATTAATACACTGGCTAGGGTACGTGAAGGGAGTCTGATAGTACTGAATAATAAATAAGTAGTTACCTTCAGCAATACTATTTGATTGACTTTCTGCTCCCTGGTGTGCAAGTCCAACTGGTGGTAAAGCACAGATGTGTCTCCACCATACTGAGAACTCAGACTTCCAACCAGGCAGCAAGAAGCGCCATCACCAGCCATTACTTCTTCTGCTTTCTCTCCTTCTTCTGTGGATAATACACTCTCAGACTCAGTCTCAGGATTTTTTTTCTGAACCTGAATATCACAAACATGATTAATTTTGTAAATAGTCCAGTGGCACATGCATGAAAAAGCACTAGAGGTTCTATTCAGCAATTAAGCCATGCCCAGCAATAAAAATAATACAAGTCAATACATGATGATATCTGGAACGTTGGGTCCAGTTTGGGGTTCCCCAGCACAAAGATGTGCTGGAGCTAATTCAGCAAAGAGCTACTAATACACTTAAGAATGTGAAGCTTCTAAAATACGAGGAGAGGCAGAGAGATCTGGGATTGTTTAGCCTCAATAAGAAAAGACTTGAGGAGAATCTTACTGATATGTATAAAAACCTGATAGTGGGGAGTTAAAACAACCTAGCCAGACTCTTCTCAGTGGTCTTCTCTGACCCTGCTTTGAGCAGGAGGGTTGGACTAGACTCCCAGAGCGTTCTTTCAGCCTCAGCTATTCTGTGATTCTGTAATACTGATATATCTGTTCTGAGTAAAAACACACTTCATCTTCGCTTATCTTTTTATTTGGACAATTTTTACAGCACAAAAATTGAGCTCAAAAATGTATCTCTTGTAAACAAGGATCAAGATGCCTATTCAGAACATCCTGATCCAAAATGCCTTTCTGCAGTACTTCAAAGGGATTGTACCTTAGGATCATCTGCCTCGATCTTCCTTAACTGGAGAACTTTCTCCAAAGTTTCCAGCTCTTCTTCGTTAAGTTCTTTCAGGGGATAATTCTTGACTTCACAAGCTGAATGGAAACACTGCTCAAAAACAAAAACAGAGTTAAAGGGTATTCGTGAAGCATTTATCAATTAATTTGTTCTATACCTGAATGTTAAACAGTTACAATGACTTAAAATCTGGAATAAAATTGAGGAGCAAATAATATAGATAATATAGTAAAAAATAAGACAAAAACCACTTGCCTTTTTGGTAGTGAAAATGTTTGATTTTTATTTTTTTTTATTGCTTCCTTTTAACAATCTGTGGATATAGCCTCTTTGTCCAGGGAATTCTACCAGAACTAGATTTTTGTAAAAAGACGTGGTCTTTCCCCACCCTTGAGATAATCCAGTAGCACCAGTCAGACTAATGTCCCTCTCTTTGAAATAGGCAAAAATCAGTGTTCGCTTTGGCCTTTATCTTTTGTACAGTAGAAGTCATACTCATGGCACAGAAAAATCATATTTAGCACTACTTGAGGAAAACTACATAAGGATATTCTCTGAGATCAAGGAATTAAGGAGTTGCATATTTGCTTATCAGCACTCTTACTCACCTTAAAGGTAAAATTAGCCAGGGTCAGAGAAAATGAACAAAATGAAAAAACTGCATGAGCCCTGGGAAGAGTAAGTCCTTTCCCATATTTTAAGTAAATCAGAAATGTGTTATACATCTATTTATTTTGTCTCTGTATCTAAAGGAATCAAAAAACTACTAGAAAAAATGCGGTAGAAAGCAGAGGTTACCTTAACTGTACGTCCTTTTACAGACATGGAGTCCCAGCACTCACGTCTGATGACTTTCTGCAAGTAGCAGTTGGCTAACGTCTCCATCTCAATCTTTTCCCTCACCTTTCAAGGTACAGAAAATAAGATGAAGTGCAAAACAGGCAGTTTCTATTGAGTTACTGAAATAAAACTAACAGATTAAAAGAATTACTAATATTTAATTATATCGTACTTACAGAGCTACCTTCTCCAACACCATGTATCACATGATACTGAAAGGAATCGTTTTATATGAAGAAAAAGAATCACAGAACTTCAGCATACTGTCAGTTACAGTTTCTGGTGTAATTCATATCCCAGTTAGCAGTGTCTGCATAAACAGTTTCACCTCCTTCAAAAAGTGATTTAATTTTTTTTTCCTGCTTCCAGGAGTGAACAGCAATTTTGAGACCATCCTCTTTGCTCTTCAGTCATTCTTTTTCATTTTCACTGCCAATTATTAAAACATCCCCCTGCCACCATTGTGTCATACCCTGGCCACTCGTTGTTCAGCCTCTGCTTGCACCCTTTCCTGTTCTTCTGTATCCAGGCTGAATTCCTGTTGCTCCAGTTTCTCAATGTCTGGCACCTGTTCATTTTCATGCAGCATTTTCTGAATCTTATTTTTAATTAAGAAACAAAAATTAATCAAATGTGCATGGATAAGATGCTGTTTTTAACACTGTAGAATGTGATACCAGATAAAATGATTTTTATTGCCTTCACTTTTAACTGTTTCATGGTATTGGGTACCACATTTGGAGTACCAGTGTCTGGTTCTGGGACTCCCAGTACAAATGAGATATGGACATACTGGAGGTAGTCCAGCAAAAGCCTAAGAAGATGATTAAGGGACTGGAACATTTCTCTCATGCTGAAAAACTGTAATCATAGAATCCAGAGAAAAGAAGTCTCAAAGGGCATGTGGGAGAGGTGGATCTCATCAGTGTATATAAATACCCAAAGAGAGGGTGCAAATATGACAGAGCCAGGCTCTTTTCTGTAGGACTCAGTGCCAACACAAGGCAATGGGTGTGAACTGAAACACAGGAAGTTCTGGACTTAATTTTATTTTATTTTTACTATGAGGGTGACTGAGCACTGGAACAGGTTGCCAAGAGAGGTCATGGAATCTCCATCCTTGGAGACACTCAAAATGTCTGGACGTGGTCCTGGGCAATCTGCTCTAGATGACTGTTTGCTTCTTGCAGACAACAATTTTTATGGAAGGAAACACAAGGAAGAAGAGAGGACAGTAATTTCTGTAATAGGAGGGTGCTAGGCAAAAACTTTCCTGCTGAGGAGATAGATTGGTCAAGGAATAAGGTTGGTACAAAATATTTCTTTGGAACGAACGAAACTGAGAACCAGACAGTAGTTCCTGACAGGTTCAGAGTATAGCACCTGAAGAAGCAAGTCTCTATTTTCCGTCTGCCCAGAGTTTATGACAAAACTCTAAAAAAGTTCTAGAGCTGGTAGCTATAAAGGAAATGCTCTTAAAAAAGATAAAAATAAATAAAAAAGCTGGCAAATCAAGATACTATTCTTGAAAGTAACTCACAGTTTTACGCAGCCTCTTAATTCCCATTTGAAGTTCTTTCTTCTGGTCAGCAAACCTCTCAGTCTCTTCTCTAATGACCTGACATACAACAAATATATTGTTGAAAGACAAAAATAGACAGGAAGAGAAAAAAGACTGAGATAATCCAAAGGAACATTATCTCTACAGAAAACAAAACTCCAAAGGGAAATAACTGAAACAGACATAATGCTAATTCAGAAGGATGATTCTCAGAATTGTTCAAGAGAAAAAATAGTACAGCCAGGTTACATTGTAAACTGGTTGCACATCAATAGAGCTTAAAAGAAAGAAAATAAGAAAGAAAGAAGTAATCACAAGTGAAATGCATTTCAGACACATTGAACTGGGTAAAGCACGCTCACACGATTTGTTAGGTCTCATGTATTTCCATTGGCACTAAGCATTTTGGTGAGATATTTAAAAAATAAAGTAAACTAATATCTGTTACTGATTTTCAAAGAGTGAAATATTATTCTTTGCTGCTACAGCCTTTCTGTAAAAAAAATCACAATTGCTCTCCACCTCTGGAATCTTCTTTCTAAAATAAGCTTATAGCTTAAGGTAAGATGATAGCCAGTGATTGCATGGAAAGGGAGCATGATTCTGACACTCCACGGACTCCATCTTCTGAAAGTCAGATGCAAATCTCTTCAAATATTAATAAGCAGCTTAACTCAACCTGGCACCACATTGCTACACTTCGACCTTTGCTTCTTATCACCTGTACCTAAGATGATACTGCTACTCACAGGGCACTTATGTGGATGCACAGTCATATGGATTTGCCAAAAAAATCCCAATGCAGACACTCAAAGCATGAGTGCCGGTATGAAAGAAGAAACAGAAATATATGTCAGAGAGGGATGGAAAAGATTCCCCACTTTGACTGGAAGTGTGTCTTAGATTCACTCCATTTCCTTGTGAAACTGTATCATAATTTGGAAGGTCATTCCTTAGATACTTTGTGAGATACAGAAAGCAATGATACTTTGTAAAAGACACTTATTTGCCATCATTCAACCCCAAAAGCTGGACAAAATACAGTGCTCTGGCTCACGTCAGAAAGAACTCGCTAGAATCTATACATTTACATTTCTGGAAAAAAACACTATACCAACCGTAAAAGGCTCTCAAAGCACTAAGTTCCCTCTCTACGGGCTGTTAGATATTTTATGCTTTTTTACTGTGGTTGCATAACTTACCTCAACCTTAACCTGAAACGAACCCCAAAAGTGTTTTTTTTTTTTTCCAATTAATGTCATATTGTTGACTATCAATATAACACTGCTGTAGTTTGTTAACTGAGGCCCTCGAGAAGAAGAAAGCACCTGCCTTGTTTCTTGTACTGATCTTCTGTGCAACCTTTTGACACATTTAGTAGAAAAATGTCTTCATAAGTTTCTACGGGAGCCAACTTGTGTGGCAAATTTGCTGAGTTTATTCCTTGTGTAGAAGTGGTCCTTTGGTCTTTACAGCTCCTGTTGTGCTAGGATCCCGTCCTGATGCATTTAAAACTTTGACCTAACATTTCTAAAAGCCTACATCACAATGCGTTAAAACCGCATTCATTTACAGTACATAATTTGACACCCCTAATGACTATTGACTCTTGAGAACTTTGGACTTGATTTGTACTTATTCTACAAAAATACCTTCTTTATTTTTTGACCTATCCAGGTTGTTTCACTGGTACTGTCTGAAGGCAAACTGGTGAAGTTTTCATCTTCTGTCACCTCTACATTAGACGATTGAACTGGTGCCTCCTGAAGGTAAGGACATAAGCATTCATCTTAAGTATTCAGAGGGAATGAAAGAGAGCCAGAAATAAAAATTTAAAGATGTACTCATATTAGAAGCAATGCTACCACCACCAAGTTCCAGAAAGTGTTAAAATATTTTTATTCCCTAATGATTCCCCAGGTTTGACCCAGCAAAGCGTTGCTGTTATGCAAAGAATTTTGACTGTAATGGGATGAGTGTACTAACTTCTCTAATCACTGCTTTGCTTGATTTTGGCAGAAAAACATACAACTGGTAACTCACAATATTTATCAGTAACATCAAACTGCAAATGACATAACTTCATATGGGGAGAGGAAAAAAAAAACACAACTAAAACTCAAAGATGTTATCTTCCTATAAACTACTCAATTTCCTTGATAATGCTATTCCACAAATGAATAATATTCATAGTCAACATACGAGGGGTATTCTTCTACTTTCAAAAGGTGTTTTTTTTGTTGTTGTTGTTTTTTTTTTTGAAGACAGCTCTTATCTGTAATCTTAGGATAATGATTAAACTTTGTTTTCCCCACAAGAAGAAAGAAAATACCTTAGATTTCTTTTCTGGAAGTGATTCCGATGTGGATTCTGGATCGAACTGCCATTCTGCCATACATTTTAACACAGCATTTTCATTTGAAATAGACTTGTTCAGTATAGTAAGAAGAGATTGCCAATGAAAAGCAGCTTCCTTAACTTCAATTTCATTTATCTTCCTAGTAAATAGAAAGGATACTGATGCATTTTTTGTGTATTATAAAAACTGAAGTTTTAAATATTCTCTGTAACATTTCTATTAAGTTCTTTAAACATGCCTATTCAGTATTTTTACATATGATTCAGTATTGTTTGAATATATCTGGAATATGTTGTTTGACTATATCTAGACACGAATATATCTAGAATTAAATGAAGTTTACACAGAATTAGAAATTTTGAAAGATGGATTACCCAGATTATAAATATTGCTCTGAAGAGATCTTTAATTTCTGCATCAACCTGAACACTTGTCATACCGGAGAAAAGTTGTAGTTTCAAGTGTCTCTTACTCTTTGTACCTAATAGCTCTCTACAGCCACAGTTAAATTCCCATGAAAAACTGTGATATCTCCTACTCACTGAGTTGAAACAGTATCTTGACAGATATCTCAAATCCCTACTCACATAAACCCAAAGGGCTCCCTCAGGTGGTTTATTTGAAAGTAGCAAGAAGCCCATTATCTGTAATACTTCTCAGAAGATACTCTGATCTTGATCTGTCACCACACCCAAAGTACAATTCATTCCCTACAAGGCTGGTGGGAAGCTTTTCATGAGCTAGGGAGACCACCTCAACAGATGAAAGGAGTGATTTTATTGCCCAGCTGCATCTAATTCTCCTCCTTACTTTGAGACTAATCAAGAGGAAGTCTAGAATCACAAATAGATGCAAAAATGAGTCTGTCAGGATCCAAAAATTGACACCATCAATATTGTTCTGCCACTTTACACATACTTCCATTTCAGACACACCAGGGCACCATCGGTTTCGCCATTAACGAGGATGAATTTGCCATCCAGGGAAAATACTGCGGATCTGATTCCCCCTCCTAGATATGAGTGGCAATGCTTTTGAGCAAGTATTTCCTAGAAAAGTCACAGAAGCAGTTCAGCAAATATATTTTTCTAACAGACAGTGTCTGTAGGTTATGCTGCTTTATTTTTAGATAAGTATCTATCTAAAATGTCAATCTAAAGAATATAAAAGACTAGAGTTCGTAGTTTTTGACTACAGATAGGAGCAATTTTCTAGTATATAGATTCTGTAGGAGATAGAGAAGTAAAATTATCTACCCAAAGATTTACTGGAAAAGAAAGTAAGTCGTATAATGTGATCACATTCACATTCATTATAAAAAGAATTGTCTAATGCTATGTCAATTCACTTTTAACAAAAATTTTTCTGGAACATCTTATATTTAAGCGAATAAAAGCTTACAGTGAAATAAAGTAGCTCTTACAGCTCTTTCTGGTGTAAACCAAACAAAGCCTGTGCCTGAATGCCTACCTACCATGGTAGAAGTATGATAGATGAACAAAACACCATCCTTTGCTGCTGATGCCAGCCATCGGCTGTTGGGCGATAAGCGGAGGAATCCTGATCCAAACTGATTGCTAGGAATCCTCTTTTCTGATAGCAATACTGGTGGGTCTTCCAAAATATTCTGCCAACCAAACAAAATGTTAGCAGCAATTGAGTTGATGGAAATATCTATACTATTTAAGAAGACTAATGATAGATTTGTGTGTTGTCAGTCACGTGCCCACCAGCTACGTGAGTTTTAAGAACCAGTATTTGACTTTCTCTGTAAAAGAACAAGGAAATTTCTTTTGCCGGGTTTCTGAGCAGTAGTAGTACACTGAAAATTGACATTTGGGGATAGAGTAGACATTTTTAGTGCAGAGAGGATTTTATTTTATTTTATTTTATTAGAAAATAACCTTCTGTATTCAGTTATCTACAGAAATGTTGGCTGGTAGTTCACTACCACCCAAAATAAAGCAGCTTCAGGGAATTACCTGTTCAGAGAGATTGTATTTACAGATGAAAGGTGCACAGGTACAGGAGCCATACACTGTGTTATCCTTCAGTCTGACCGCCGAGCTCAAAGAGTAATCCAGATCATATCGCTCCCTTTTAATGGCACAATCATTTAGCATTCCTTGTTCATTGACAAACTTTTCATTGTCTAAAATAATTGAAAAAAGAAATAGGTAGGAAGAAAAATCACCACCACTAATGTAGGTGCTCCACCTATCAATTATTAAAACCAAACAATCTCAAAGAGTGAGCGTGATCTGAGTTTTCAAGGAGGAGCATGGGAGTTAAGATTCATAGCTCTGACACTAACTCTGGGTTGTGCCAATACAGCAACATTGCAGTGAAGCAGAGAGAGTTCTACTAGCTCTAAATAAGTACTAGAAGCAGTATAACCAGAGTGATGTGAAAATTTGTCTACACTAATGTACCCCACTTTCGTGGGTGTTATATGAGGAGTGCAAGTTAGTTTGCATGGAGGATCATGGCATCATTGCTTTCATCTGAATCACATTTAAATATCTCTGCCCTGAAGTATACACAGCCTGGGTGGTATTGGTTAAAGCTCTTATGTTCCTGTCTTCAGAAGGGCATTTTATTCATTTTGGTTGTTTAATTTGAGCATTCAGGAAGAGACACTTGAAATTAAGAGTTATGCAAGAACTCTAGATCCTCAGCATCTTTCAAAATCAAGCCTCAACATAATCGTCTATAATTGGGCAAAAAAGTAATCCAACATTACTGGATATTTAGAGAAAACACTAACTTAGCTGAAAATTACTTTTTAGAAAGTTTGTAAATTGTAAGGCCTTTAAAAAAATATATGTAAATAACAAGCAAATCTGACACCTGGTTTACTTAGTTTTATTTTTGTCCAGAAAAGGCTTTGCTAGTCACCATTTGCATATAATGTAAAATGATACTACAAAAATAGAATGATGTTAATAATGAACATAAGCTACCTTTGTGAGGGTTAGAACCAGATGATCTTTAAGTTCCCTTCCAACCTGAGCCATTCTATGATTTTTCTGTAATGTGACATGCAGAAGATACCTCTGAACCTCAAACTATTGCTTGACTGGAAATTCTGGGCTGGAAGAGACATAAAACTGGAAGTGCAGGTGTCACTCACAACCAAGTCTGTCCTGCAATGGCTGTATGCTGAGGATACCAGTTGCAGTTAGCCTTTGTCACTCTGCATGTGATTTACTTCTCTTTTTCCTTCCTTGGGTTTCACAGTATCACAATATTTCTGCTGAAATGATTCAGCTGACTTTAATTCTACAGGCAGCCATATAAGAAAAGGTATCCCAGAAAAATTTACAGATGAGATGAAGAAAGAACTTAAGATTATTAGTATTTTGCATGAGGAATGGCAAAAATATGTTCTTGGGAAAACCTTATGAAGTATGTATTTCTGTTCTTACCTTCTGTGAGAGCTGAAGACAGACAGAAGATTTCCAGCCTCGCTCGCTGGACCTCTGCTACATGAAGAAGTACCATTACTTCAACTAAGTTGTTCTTGAAGTCAGACATTAGAGAGAGATCCAGCACTTCATCTGCAAATACTAAAGCAGATAAGGAACACCAATGTAAATTCTTAGTGATTTATGGTAACATTTTTACTATGATATCATGTGAACCAAAATGCAGATCTCAGTTCAGAACACATCTCAGCACAACTATACTATTTTGAGTTTGTATTAAAGTGTCAGACAAGCCACAACCTATTTTCGTAAGCGTTGAATCCACACAACTTCAGCTTCAGGCAACGGGCACTGAGAATGATGAGCATCAACAGTGTTTTTGTTATATTAAACATTCAGATCTGAGCTGACACCTAGCTTGAATTTTAGCAACTTCGAGACAGTCTGCTGATAACCACCAGATAAAGCACAGAAAGGCCCTGTTCTAAGAAGTCAGCCAGACAAGGAGAACATGATCAGGCAAATTCTGAAGATTATTTAAGGAGATGTAATTCTGTATATGGCTTATTACATACATATTAACTATCCAAGTATTATCCTGGAAGTCAAACCTATTAAAATGATAAAATAATGCCCTTTATACTTAATACTTATACTTTTTATATATATATATATATGTACTTAAAATACTTAGACTTTATATATAAAGATGACAATCTGTATGCATAGAATTATAACATCATTTGAATTGAGACTACAAGCAGATTTACATATTTTAAAAGATTTTTTTCGTGACTTAAAATTCCATCATTTTTTACTCTTCAGTAAAAATCACCAAACCTGACAATTCCATCAGTATCCATATTAAAGATGCCTGGGGTGGGCATTTAACAGGAGATTGCACTCAAGTGTCATGACCTAGAGGTCATTAGTGTAAGTCCTCACATGGTGGGCCACACAAATATTAAGTTATTTGCCACCACTCTTACTTTTGTGCTGGAGTTTTGATCAGCTGGTCAACTGGTCCCTTCCCTGGGACTTACACATGTCCTGGCAGAAAAGTCATATTTGTGCATTTGCATACTAAAATTATGGGGGGATGAGATTGTGCAGGACATGATTTGTTTGGGAAATGGATGGGAAAAATATTTTTACAGTTGGTCCTCCGAAAACCTACATAGAACAAAGAAGTCTGATGACTAAGTAATATACTTTAAAAAGTATATATAAAATATAACAAGTAATGAAAACATGATGTAATTTATGTTGCTAAAGATATTACCTATGTATCCAAGAACCTGGAATAATTTTGAAGGCCGGGCATCTAGAATAAAGATATGTTCTTCTGTAGCTCTAGTGATGAGGAACTGGCCACTCTGGTCATAACTAGGTAAAATAAAAATCCAAGTAAAATACAGATTTTGAATATTAAATTCTAAAAACATTTCAGTGCAGTCAATAAGGTCAATTTTTATTCACAATTTCACTCTCGTAACTCTGCTGACTACCTTAAGGGCATAAATGCAACTGAGATTTCAGCTTCTAGGTTTACAGTCTCAGAGCCTGATATAAATCCTAGTGCAATAAGTGCAATTTCTAATTGAGTGGGTTGGCAATCTAGAGTTGATGTCATTCCATAGCAGTCTATTTTAACAGCTTCCTTTGAAGTTAAAATATTTTAAATAAAACTATTAAGCATATTTTTATGTTTTTGAATAGACATGTCTTTGCATTGATTTTACTTTGAATAAGTTCCTTTCCATATCTATTTTTAATGTTTTATCTTAGATAATTAAGAATAGAGATCCCATCTGACTCTCCAAGTAACAGGCAGATTTACATTAACATTTAGCAGTTCAAAGTCTATTTATTTTTAAGATAGAAGTAAAATATTCCCCATTTTTTTATTATTGAAAAATAAAAAAAGTAAAGCCTTTCGGATCACAAGATCTATTTATAGAAGGATTGGTAAATTCTAGCACTATTAGTAAATGAGGTGTTAGTAACCGTAACAAAAAGATCCACCATGTAAGAAGGGATGACCCAAAGGCTTAAATTCAGCTTCATAAGACCTTGAATTTATATTCAGTGAAAAATAACTCTCTAAGTTCAGATACATGGAATTGCACATAATTACTGCATATGGCGATCTGTAAAAAAGGATCCTATACATCAGTATCCTTAGTGTTCCGTTAATCCTTCATAAAAATACAACCTTATATTTTTCTCATCTAAATCCAGGCACTACTCCTGCAAGCACTACATAAAAAAAAAAAAAAAAAAAAAAAAAAAAGGGTTGGAAAAAAACCCGAAACATTAAAATACTTTCACATTTTTAGAATAAAAGCTTCAAATGTTTTTGTTCAACTACCTGCATTATTCAAGCGACAGATCAATACTATTCCTGCCCCTGTTACTGCATACTTACTGCAAAGACAGTACTGGAAATTTTGAAAGAAAAATTCTGTGAACAACCCGTGGAGCTTCAACGTCAGTAACGTCCATGAAATATACTTGACCACTTTTGGTCCCTACAGCAACACTGTTTGAGGAGGGACAGCAAGCCATAGCAGTTGCCTAGTTAAGAAATAAAAAGATACTCAACAGCTCCATATCATTTTATATGACATCATGCTATATGTTAGTATGCAATTTCTTTTACCATTTACAAGTCCCTAAAAGTCAGAGAAGAAAGCCAAAGTGATCTATCTAAAAATCTGTTTTCTTTTTTACAAATTAAGGATTTTAATAGACATCATTTGCATTTTTTCTTGTGCTCTGTATCTACCTATCAAAAGATAATTCTCTGTTCCTCTGGAAAAAAAAAAGACAGGATTCTTCAGGTCTTGAATGCATCTTAAATCACAACAAAGCATTAACAGTTGGGAATACTTTATCAACTCAATTCCTAAAACTTGTTTTTCAGATCAGTCAAGGCTTTCAGTTTTTATACACTTAAGACACTTCCTGTCAGTTCTGATACTCATTAAAAATACAAATTTAGTAAAGTAATACCATACAGATTTAGATACACTTTTTTAAACAAATATATGCTTGAAGACATATCACTAGGATATTAGGATGAAATGCCTACTCTGCTTTCTTTGTTAAATTTGTGATTAGGTCAAGGAATCTTTTCCAAACAGAATCTCTTTAAAGTCTTTCATTTGTTCTTTAAAGACATTACTTAGCTTTCCTCAAAACCGTCTGATCCAATTTTATCAAACATGTTATGAATTGAAAAATATTAAAGATGAAGATTTTAAGTATCAGTCACTACATAAACTCCCCGTTACGTGTACCTCAATATTAAGGTTTCTCTTGCTAAGGCAGGTCCCATCTTCCAGGAGCCAGACTCGTACTTCACCTGAAATTGTTACAGACTTGAACAAAGAAAAACATAGTCAGATGAAGGTGGAATAACCGAATTGTCTGGAAGTAAAGTCTAAAGTAAAATTTATCATTCTCATGCTAAGAACAAAGAAACAGATTCAGCAAAGTTAATTAAGACCCCAAGGTTCCTACACTGGCTACTTGAAGAATTCATGGCCTGGGGACAAATTGGACTTGCTGGCTAAAATATGTGTCTTGTAGGAGGTCAAAGACATAAAACAAAAGCAAGGAGTTCCTCAGAATGGACAGATCCATGAGTAAGGCCTTCTGTCTCCCTGTACCCATGACAGAGGCATCTCTCTTCCAATTTGTGCTGAGGGCTGCAAATATCAGTAGGAACTCCTTGTTCCAGTATCTATTCTCTGAACTTTATTCACTTTCTTTACAGTTCTATTCATGAATGCTTTTGAGTCATACAAATCAACAGCAAAACCAGTATGACATTTTAGCCACCTGTAAATTATCCACCCTGTATTCTAAAGCAAGTTCTGACCTTTTTGTGGGCCATACCTGAATTAATGCCATTTACATCCTTTAATGAGTAGTTACACTACTGTAACAAACATCACAAGTCCCAGTAAGACTGTTGGCTTTGTGCCTTAGCAACATATCAGTTACCTGAAAAAAGCCACAGTTATATATAAAGAGAACATCATTTCATACCACACAGTACTTGTTCTCTGGAGGAAGAAAATCAGCCGCCAGAAAACAACTGCTGCTTGCATCCAAGAGTTTGACAGCTTCTCCACTGTGGGCAGGTTTGTAAGTATAGATTGTCCCCTGACAAATAAAAAGAAATAATCCATCACCGGGCTATCAAACTTTTCATTAAAAGCTTTCAAATACTTCAGCAAAAAAAAATACCCGTTTTCTGAGCTTCACTCTTTAAAGGTTTTTATTTGATATTAAACTGAAAGTGCCCAGTAGAGTTCAGCTGAATTTAGTGGATTATATTAACCTATACTAGCTAAAGATCAGGTTAGTTCACTGGATAGTGATCCTGATCCATCTAGTTACATTTTTTGTCTTCTCAAAATTACTTCAATAAAATAATCTAAAAGCATCCTATTTTAAAAGCATCCATCTTACTCCAAGAATCAATAAATATGGTAAAACAGCACAAAATGCAAATCATAAACAACGTGCTTTAAGAGATGCTTTTTTCTAAAGATCTCAGAGCCTCTTAGAAGCAATTCGTAAATAATATTGAGAAATAATTTAGAAGCTCTCTACTCATTGTACAAAAGAAGAATCAGAGAGAGTGTGACCAAAGTTACCATGGCATTGCCATTGAAACCTCCCCCCCACCCCAAAGAACCTTAGCAATGCCAATTTAAATGGTCAAAGGTCTGGAAAAAAGGCTGTAATTTGGGGATTTGACCCCCTTGCGTAAGATATCTGGACATCAAGCTGGTCAAAGAAGAATCTTGGACTGGACTGCTGGACAAATTCAACATGAATGTGCAGAATAACTCTACTACATAGCCACAGTAGGTCTGATGTACCCAAGTTACACTTTTCTTACTGGGGAGGCATACATTAAGCCTAGAGCTCATGAACGGTAGGTCCCGCATGGCCTGGACACACTGGAGACCCTGAATCCATATTACACACAAATGTTTTTGTTGGGAAATTAGGAAAGAACTATACTTTGTAATCAACCATGATTTCTCCATGCTTCACTACAAGTTTCCAGTCTTGTATTAAAAACACCACATGGACTAAGTTCATTGCTGGTATACATCTGTTGGCTTACAGAATTACACTATGGACATGTCACATTAGCAGCGTCAGCATGCACATAGAGGATCCCAGGAACATCTCGTTACATGATGCTATTCTCTCAAATGCTATACCTCATCAGTAACAAGCAGAAGTGTTGTGTAATCAGGAGAGAACAGGAGGCTGGATATAGGTTCTAAGATGTCAGCGCAGATTTTCATCTCATACTGAAGATCTCTGATGTGATAAAAGAATAAAATGCCCTCCTGTGCAGAAAAGTACAAATCATCAGGTCTAGGTCATTCATGCTAGCCCACTCTGCCAAACTTATCTGCAAGAACTTCTGAAAGCCTCTGAACTAACAGTTTTTATCTTTATACCATCTCTAGCAGTCTGATTTGCCCTTCCTCTGTCTACATCCAGAGGACTGTTACCTTGAATAATAAATCTACTGAAAAATGAAGGTGTAGTAATGGTACATGTCTGATAACAACACTCATTAGTTAATATCTAATATTTCTTATATATATATATATTTGTGTCAGAATTTGTTCCACTCTTAACCAGTAGTGTACCATCATGCGTTTGGGTTAAACGATGAGGCAGATTTTTCAAAAAACAACTTTGCAATTCTCTTGGCCATTTTCTCTACTTACATGTTTCAAATTCATCTTTCTTTTCTGTTCCTCTAGAATGCTCCCTGTCTTTTGTTAAAAACAGTATCATCCTATTTTGTCACTTCTTTGACTACAAAAATGGAATCTCTTCCCACCCTGCTCCCTTCCAATTTCTTGTCTCAAGTCTTAACAAGGAAACTATACACAATGCCAGAGGACTGTTACAGCTCTGCAGCCCTCTTTTTTTTTTTTTTTTTTTTAATTTTTAAATCCTAGCTCCTGTCTTTGTAGTGAACTCTGCAAATGTATTCAATTTAAATATTCTTTGATTTTCACGCAGCATAAATAAGTTAAGACCATGAAGGATGCCTTACGCTTCCAGCTGTGTAAAGTCCCTCGTTACAAAATGCCATGGCAAATACAACTGTTCTTTGCAGATTCCTTGACTTGCCACCTGAGAGCACAAGACCGACATAAAATATCAAATTTAATTTATTTCAACAGTGTGTTTCAAGTTCAAGTCTGGGAGAATTTACTATTTGAGAGCAAGAAGATCTATTGGCTATGATTCTGTGACATATTCTTTGGACTTTTTGCTTTGGTAATACAAGAGAAGGCTGGTATACGTAATGTGAAGTGACAATACTACTGTGGTGTGATGAACTAGAAACTGATCTGAGAAATAGTGTGATTGTGTAAATGCTGCTAAGTAGCTACAAAGACCGATATACTAAGTTTGTCAGTAACAGAATCATACAGCCATTTACATTGGAAGGGACTCTAGAAATCCTCTGATCCACCCTCCTTCTTGCTCAGCAAAGGCCAACTCAAATTTAGACCCAACTTCCAAGCTGAATCACATTGTCTAGAGTCTTATCAGGGTCATATACAGCCGATACCCACTCTGAATATCCCCAAGAGTAAAAATTCCATAGCTTCTTTGGGCAACCTGTCCCAACCTCTTCACTATGATTTTTTTTTGTTTATTACTATTATTTACCCAGAATTTCTGCTGATGCAAACTGTATCCTCTTCCTGTCTGGTTCCATCCTCTGTGTTACCTTTCATTAGGTAGCTAAAGCAATAGTAAGATACCCCTTTTCCTTCAGGCTGAACAAACAGTTCTCTCAGCCCATCTATGTCAAGTACTCAAACTTCAGTCATCTTTGTGGCCTTGTGCTGAACTTCCTCCATGACATGAATATCTTTTTGCATTTTGGAACCCAAAACAAAGTGTTGGGAACAACCCCTAAGTCCTAACTTAACTAAATTACAAGTCATTGCAGTTCTAAAAAAAAAATTACTAGAACTAAGCCGAAGAGAAACCACTCTAACATCGCTTATTCCAACTTAAATTAGAAAGAACAGATATTATTTCACTGCCACTGTTTCTCTTGAGGTTATTCATCTGGCTTTCTATCAGCACAAAACCTATTAGTTATTTGTCAAGTACAAATTAAAAAGATTGCTATTCATCTGTCTTACAGAGGCCAGCGTGATCTGAGTTCTTCCAACCAGTGGCTTCAAACTATACTCAAGTATTATTACTCTTAGCTGTCACTGGTGTTGCCTAAAAATCTATTAGCTTGATTTGAACATGGAAATACCTTTTCTCTTCCATACTTCTCTACGAATGTATGCCACCACGTCTGATACTTTACGCATGTATTCTGCACAAAAAGAAAAATAATATCAACCTCGTTTATATGGCAATGTTGCACTAAAAGGCAGTCTACTGCAAAAAGGACTGAGTTCAGTATAATGAATCAAAAATGTACATTCTTTCCCAATATCCATCAGTATGTAACTGGGTAGGCACAATCTTTCTGTAGTTCAGCTGACAGCTGTAAAAGGAAGTGGAAATACAGCACATGCTTAAGGTTGGACATGCACCTGAATATTCTACTAAATAAAGACAGATTTAAATTTAATTATTTTACATTAAGTAGAAGCTTCAATACAATATGATTACCGGCAAATCTATTACAGCTTTAGGACATGACTCAAAGAAGAATATACAGGCCAAGTAAAAGCCCAGATGGCGAACATTTTTGTTTCTTTCTACTGAACAGGCAAAAACACTTCTAGTCACACCTCAGCTTTTCTTGTTTCAACTCTTGATTTGGTAAGCCTACATATCTGATAATTTCAAAAGCAGAGAAACACAGCTGGATTTCCTTATTTTTTTAAGGAGCAGCCTTCCATTTTTGTGTTAACGATCAAAACTGTACAGAGATACAGCACTTTGGGAAAGTCAGGGACACTTGCTGCAGATTAAAAATACTTTAAACAACAAAAGAAGAAATCAAGATTATCGTCAGCCTGTCCATTAACTCTAACTCAGTCTTTATTAACGAAACAGTTCTATGCTGGTTTACAGCAACTTAAATGCAGATTGCTTTGTTTTAAGCCAGAGGCATCATCTGCTCACTCTTTGTGCTTCATACTTTCTGCAATGAAGCCTGATAGTCTTTACAGACCTTTTTTCGTTAGAAAATTGATCATGTAACAGCTGACCTTAAGGAATTGTATTAAGCAGCATTATATTCTATTCAGTTGGGCTGTTAATTGATACCGTGCTAAACCTGAGTCTTCAAAGATCTGTTCTATCATTATCTAATGTTCCAAACGAGGACAATCCAGTATTTCACGCAAAATCAGATAAGTTATTGGTACTTAACCAACAGTAAATGGACTGTGTATAGCTGGTATAATAATAGTTTTATGTTAATAGGGCTGTTAATAAGATAAAGGTTCCTGGAACTGTTTTCATTTTATCTAACAGTTTTCATGTATTTACAGCTTTGCTTTTTCTTTTTTCTTGCCTTAGAAAACTGAATGCTTTTTAAAGAGTGTTAAGAAACTCACTTAGAAGTTAAACAGACATTCTAAAATGTTTACCGTACTAATAACAGAACAATGGTTTTCATATGGCTCTACTATATAGCTATACATCTTCTGTAAGTTACACGACAGAAGAAAAGAAAGCAAAAAAAACCTTTCATTGTCCTACCCGTCTTCCTCCTTACATGAATAAAACACACAACAGAGCTGTTTCTTACCTGGTAGAGGTTTTTCTTGAAGAACACAAGCACTGAGTGTCTCGGCATCAATTTTCAAAATATATCCTTCTTTGCAGCCCATGTAAATGTCGGAGGTCGCAGTCCAGCAGTGGGCAGTAGGATGCACTGAAGGCTTAATAGCAGTTCTAGGCTTCAGCACAAAAATAAACCAGTTAAATTAGCAACCGGCAAATATCTGTATAGTTACATACATTTTAAGGCCAATTAAAAAAGTCATTATCTCAAGTCTGGTTTTATTATATTCAGTCATCCTTTCACTGAGGCTAGGAATTTGAGAACCAAGAACCACTTCCAGAAAAGCCTCTCTCTGGAGACAGAGGTGGAGAACTCACATCTCTCCCCAGAAGCCTGTGTAAACAATTAATTGTATTTTCATTAATAATGGTGTGTATATATATATATATATATTCCTGGATTTATTCTCCAACATTTTTGTCTTCTAGCTTGGAAATCCCTCTGGAATCTTCCCTACTCTCACAAAGATCTTGACCCACCATAACCATTTCATTTCCCAATTTTTAATGATAAAATTATGATAAAATTCAGCACAATGAGCTCCCAGATTGTGGGATTTTTACACCAGAATAGCACTGGGATCCAAAATTGAAATAGTTACCCCCTATGACATCGCCCTGATAAATGTTTTTCAAATGGCTTTTCAGAACAGTCTTCTACTTTGTAGACATAACTTATTTTTTTTCTTCATCATGTGGTTTTGCATACATGTTAGCATTAAAATGCACTTTGTTTGAATAGCTTCTCGTATCATATAACCAAATTGGTCTGAAAAAAACCAGCTCTGTCAATCTTTCTGTCATCTATAAATTAGTTCTAGAAACATCCCAGCCACAGACCTCCCATGTGCCTTGAATTTCATCTCCCTAAAACAAATCTCATAAATCTGTCATCCATAAAATGGGAAGAACAGTACCTCTCCACCAAATATTACTGAACGCTGTGACCTGCTCAGATCCAGCAGCAATAGGGGTTATATAAATACCAAGAATAGCAAGAACCAGACTGAAGAGGCTTCAGTGAAGAAATGTAAAAACACATGAGAAAACCTTCTGAGAACATGTAAAAGAAGATGCAAAGAACGATGTATGTGAGCAGAACTACTTTACTACTTTATAAATCAAATAGGACAAACTAAGAAATCTATAGCAGGTTGGGACTTTTTATCACCAGAAAAACATTTAATATAGGCATTTTCCTTGATTTTGGAAGGCTTGAACAGCACAAATCTTTGGCAAGGCTGCAAATGAACTACTGTGAATCAGGAGCTTCCTCTGTAAAGACGACTTTTGTAATGTTCCTTTGTCATTACTGCCTTTACACAACTAGATAAAATATGCTAATCCTAGGATGGGATTATGTAAATCCAAAATGAGGTTGCTTCTTGAACTGTGCCTTGGTACAACGGTGCATAATAATAATGCAGGCTTTTTTTTTAAACTTCTGTCCCTTTTGAATAGCAGCTCTGTAGAAAAAAAAAAATCCAGGATGGATCCTTGTCATTAAAAGTTTTATAAAAAGTCAACGGAATAAAATCGGCACCGGTGATGAAGTGGAGTTAAATGGGCTGTTAAGTGCAAAGAATTTACAAACCGTAAGTCCCAACTATAAGAAATATTGAAACAAAACTAAATATCATGCAAGAAAAAAAAAGGATCGATAACGTTAGGATGTTTCGATTCCTTTCGCTCTGCTGCCCCGTTGTGGTTACACTCTGCTACATAGCTGGCCTCAGTACCTTGTTGTAGAGCGTGGACACCTAACAAGCAAAGAAGCATGCTTGCAGCAGGCTTGCTTTTCCTACTTGCCTGCCTCACATTCCTTAGGAGTGGGCTACTGCCTCCAAGGAACCCCGGACTACAGGTTGACAATAACTCCTCTACTTATTAGTCTAAATAAATGGTTCTCCAGTTTCAATTCTTGTAACAACAAAACATTGACCTCAGCTGAGTTGGACTTAGCAATAAAGAAAACATCCTTCTATTGAATTCTGTGGGGATTAAGAGAGCTTCATCAGGCTATGATACTGTTTCCACTGCATTAAACTGAAAGCACCTCATTAACCGCCCCAGGAGCACCATACTGTCTCTTATTAATTAAAAGCAAACAAACAAAACCCCATAATGTTAGAGAGGAAAATAACTCCAAGATACGAACAAATGTTGACATGCAGATTTTAGTCCAGAGTCAGACAACTGCTCATGTACATTTGTAATAGCATACAAATCATCAGTGATAGCAACCATTTATTTATACATCTGCAGCAGCAGCCTGTCAATCTGTAAAGTTGGTGAGGAATGGTAATTACAGCACTAAATGCTTTGTACGGGTTGGTTCGTTACAGCAACTGCAGTCTGAATATCTGAAGAACTCAGCCAGCTCAGTAATTTCAATCTCACTGAAAGTTGCTGCATTAGATACTTTTCAACATAAGAATCTGAACAAAACAGTATTTCAAAGAAGTATCTTCTACATCAAGTGTATCCAGGTGAACTTGTGCAGGAACTGATTTTCCAAAGCCTATGTTTCATGTTGGGAGGCTGGAAGGGAGTGCTTTAACTTACAAGACACACATTTGCAATTCCCCCCAGTACATAATGACTTGGATAGAAAACATAAAATTAGTAGCTACCACGAATGTTGCTGCTTCATCTCCTACCAATCCGGCAATGGCTGAAACTGGCATAACAGGGCCATGGTAGGGATCTTGGTTACCAGAATCTGGGAAAAACAAATCTTCATGAAGATTTGGAGACCCTTGTCCATGAGGGAGTTTCACAGGGCTGTGAAAAAGCAAGAGACACTGTCTGAGGAAAAGAAATATCACAAATAGTAACTGCTGATACAAAACTGGGAAGCGTGTTTTCAAAATGTGGAGATGCCAACTCAGTTAGTGGGCTTTACTTTGGCAACAATAATGGAAAACTGTTCATACAAAGGAGGGATGTTCCTAACTGGCTGAAGTGGACTGCCACGTTCTAGCTCATCGTCTTTTCTTGTTGCTTTGGACAAACACTTGTTCTATCCTTTTGTTTCCTTATTAACCAGGATTAATAATGCCCCACACCTAACTTGTATGTACATGCTGTGAGGGTTCAAGCCTAATGCTTATTTGGAGAAAGTTAATAAATTGATAATCAGCGTATAAGTGGCTGTTACCATTCAGGAATTCTGGATTCTATAGTTTACAAACTATGCTATATATAACTCAAAAAAATGTTAGGTAAAATAATTCTCAGTGGAGGTTTAACGTCTACTGAATGTCATAAAAAGTGAAAGAAAAAAAAAAGTATCTAAGTATGCTTGCAAAAGGCAATACACCTTCAACTTCCAGATCTCAGATTAAGGCCTCATCTCTACTTTTACTACTGTAGCCATGTCAGGGGTAATATACTGGTTATATTCATAGTTAATGAGATGAAATATGCTGTTGGGGATTGTAGAATAGCTGCCACTGCAACAGCATCTATGTTATACGTCAAGATCTCTGTCTTGAACAATGCATACTAGTCCACCTGGTCTTAAATCAGACTCAAAAAAGTTTCTAGCATAAATAAATGCTAGGTTTGCTGTGCTCAGTGAATTGCATCATCAGAGCCATCCCCTCTGTGTCTGTAAATTGACCACAGAAGCTGGATATCGCACTGAAACCTGGTACTGCTTTTGGTGCAATTAGTGATTCTAACTGCATATAGTTTAACAGTGCCTACTAGGAAGCAAATTGATCCATACCCGGCAGTCTCATAGCCACAAAAGCAATGCATATTCCCACTCAGAGCAACCACTTGCAGGAACATGAAAGCAGTCCAGGCACTATATTAATGCAATTGGGTAGCTTTTGATAGAGACAGCTACCAAAAATGCCAATTAGTATTAGCTTCAGTGGTGTGCATGACTGGGATACAAGAGTGCTAAGAAATGAAAGCAGGATTTCAATTCACTTGATTAACTAGGTAGAATCAAACTGGTTGTGATTTAACAATTACTTATTGTAATCACTAGGCGAACTAAATTGGATTGAATTTCTTTGCAAACAGATGTAGGTTGCTAGTCTCAGTCATTAAAATATACTTCTAGTTTTTTGTTTTGTTTTTAACTTGAAAATGTTCTACTTACTTTTGCTTAAGGTGATGCTCATCATAATTCCTTTCAATATGCCAGACAGTAACAGAGCTCTCACTAACAGAACACAGTTGTTGCCAATTCATGGGATTAAAACTTAACGAGGTCACTGGTACGGCTGGCTGGGACTCACTGCACAGGAGGATATTTTCTTGCCAGTTCCTTCATTAAGGAGAGTAAAAGAAAATCAAATCCACTAAAGTCGTCAAAAACATTTAAGCCAAATATGTGGATGTGATTCTAACTGACACTCAAGATCACAATTGGAAAACAAATGCTTTGCCACCGACTAAAAACTATGCTGTCAAACAAGACAGTTTCTGAGAATGAAAAGGATGTGGTTAATTAGCCACGCATAAAATTAGTACTGTTACAAAAAGAATGAAAAGTAACATAATTTTGAGAACTCAGATGGAAAGAGAGAAAACTCAGTCAGCCCGTGATTATCAATGAATGACTAGGGTTGTACAGTAATTGCGCTGTGAATGCAGGCACATGCTACAGCTGCTTTAACTAATTTGGGCAAAGAAGAGCACAGAATTTGTGAGGGGCTGTTATGTACAGCTGTACATAACCTGGGAATACCTTTGTCTGGTGTAACCTATTGTATAGTCTCATACTCTAATTCACATATTTCTGTTGTCCAGATTAATTCTTGACTGCATTTGCATTTTTAGGTGCTGTCTGAAAACTGTTTAACGTAATTTGAAAAAATGATTAAAGCTGTTTTCTTAATTTCATTGGCAATATATCCAACAATCTAAGTAATGTTTATAGCTCTCAGATTTGTCATTACTGCTGAAGTGAAGAAAACTAAAATGCATATAGAGCTGTAAATGGATTTAATTTAATTGTGTTGTTCTGGCTTGTAAGAAGTTTCCTCTCAGGAACTGATCAGGATGCACGACAATGATGTAATATTGATAGCGCATGCAAAAAAATGAGAAGTATTCACACATAAGCACCGACTCTCATTAACATTACAGAAAGCTATAAGCTGCAATTCTGACTTTAAAAGGTGCCGGCGTAGATGTCTCTCTCTAAAGATGTCAGTATTCTCATCTCATACCTAACAGTGCCAACAATCTTAGAGCAGATAATTTATTAATATCTGAAACACTGTGGTACGTGTATCTAAAACAGGAATCTGAAATTGAGCCTCTCCTTCAAACACAAAAGAACAAAGATCTGGGCATAAAATAACACACACAAAAGGCAGCTTTTAGTTACCCACAGGCTTTCTCTGCTCTGAGTCTGAGGTAACTTTAAAAACTTCTCTTACACCTTTTATTCTGAACGATGTGCTTAAAATACAGGAATTGAGCAATCATCATACTGCAATCGCGTTAATGATGCTAAACACGGATTTCTTTCCTCTACAAATTTCTACAATGAATGCACATTGTAATCTAATTACAAACAGGAAGATCCTGATCTTACATTAAATTCACCTACCTCTGTTCAAGTTATTACAAATTCTAATATCGTAAGGTGGTTCTATTTTGTTATTCAACTCTGACTGGAATCAAGGGTTGTTCTAATGATAATTAGATGCTGACAGCTGAATTTGTGCAGATTCAAATAGGTTTCCATTGTTTGGCCTTGGAAATTGTCACTGCTTTAAAGCATTTAAATATTTCTAGATGTTTCATTTCAGGGATAACCCAGAATAGTCTTTCAAGACAGTGGATTTTTGTTTAAGGGCATGCATCAAATATATTAGACCATGCATATTATTTCTGTGAGTGATAAGCATGTGAACTCTTTCTGACTCTAATCATTGTAAAAGAAATACAAAGGTCATAATTACACTGAAAGTATACAGTATATTCCTTCAGTTTTTGCCATGCAGGCAAGAGCAGAATTTTATTTTTACAGAACAATTCAATTAAATATTTTGAGTTTCTGCATCTCCACCGTATCACATAATATTTCTTTTCACTGCAGCTAGAAGATAGGTAAAGTAACAGTCTTGCTGAGTAGTGCTAGGAAAACAAAACAAAACAAAAACAAAAACCAGCAAATTTGGCACAGAAGGTTTGCAGACATTGATCCATCAAGAAAAAAAATATGAAGGCAACCAGTTTATCTTTCACATTTGTTAATTTATGCTAAAATAGCACACATACAAAAATATTAATTAAATTCAAATGGTATTAAAGATTTTTTTTCGCTCTTACCATACTGAAAGTACGAATTCTGGGATTGAAGAGTAACTGGCTAGATAAGGGCCTGTGAAACTGAACGCAAGTACAGCGTAGTCCAACTGAACATTACCTAAAAGGTAAAAACAAAGAATGTGAGCTCTAATTGCCCAGACTTTGCTGTATACTATGGCAAATAAAGTGCTTTTGTCAATTCCTTTATATCCACTCTTCAAAGACGCTGTGATTCCTTTGTTTCACACCAAATTGTTTTAATTTGATCATAAAAATGTTCCCTAAGTATCCGTATGTTTGGATTTTTTTAAAATTTGTTTCACTAATACCTCAAAATTGTGGCTTTTTTTTCCCCAAGTGCCCTGCAATCCTTTGCAGTCAATTTCATTCATCTACACCAGGAAAAGAACTGTTAGGATCCTCACTTAAAGTGCCGAGAAACTGAAACATGGATAGGGTAAGCAGCTTAACTAAAGAGAGAAATATCATGGAACAGGGGAAATATGTATTAGATCACAGCCTCTAAACTTGAATGAAAGAGCCATAATTCCTCTGGCATCTCAGATGTCTCAGCATCAAACCACCTCAGCAGTCTGCTTGGGAGCCTACTGCAATGTGATCTTGCTTCCTTGAAAGTAGTGCAGTGGAAACTTCTTTAAGATAGTTTCTGCGATTCTTGTCATTAGAAAGTTTCCTGTCACACTGTTTCTCAAGTGGTTCAAAAAAAAACCACGCCACCCCTCAGAAACTGGCTGCTTGAAAGATTGTTTTAATGAAATGGTAACAGAGAATGTTACCACGCTGGTACCTTTTAATTCTGCCAGTTTGTTCAGTTCCGGAAAGCTGTAGATATATATGAGGGGATTCAGCCTCCGGTCTGAAAAGGCCAGCACTTCGCTGCTGGCGTTCACTGCGAAGGCTCCCACCTGGCCGGTCGGACACTGCAGCGCTGTCGTCTTCTTTGTTTTAATGTCCAAGAAGAGGATGTAATTGCCACAAGGGTAGCAGACGGTCTGACTGTTGATAAAGCCGAAGTTCTTTTTCGAGAATCCCTGAACCCAACTTAAGAAAGAACAACTCTGTGTTAAAACATTACTCACAGACACACGTTTCTTAAAATACTGTGAAAAAGGGAATGTAACAGCTGAAAAGGCATGCTGGTCTGATGCTTCGGATTGTTAGATTCATCCTCATACCAAACTAGCAAAGCCACAAGAATTTCAGCCTCTAATACCATGAATAGCTAGGTCAATGTTTCCAAAAACACAGGGGTAATCTTACCATGACGGAGCACAAAGGACTGACACAAGAACTTGGAGAGATGCTTATATTTCTTTCGCTTTTCATTAACAATGAAATTAGCCGGTTCATGGGTTTTGTTTTCGTATTCACAGGTCATAGTAAAAGAGTACACCTTAATTCTGAAATAATTACACAAGTACCATCCATACTAGGGACTTATGTTTGCATAACCTTTTGTAAAGTTTCATAGTTCATCTTGCTGTACAATAGAAAAGAAAAAAAAGGCATCGCTTGCCTTTGTATGAACTTAACTAAAAGGACCGTTCTGCTTCAAAGGCACCAGTACTTTAACACGGTACAACTTCAGAACATAAACAGGCTTGTGTTACAAAGGGACTGAAATAAATCACTGAAGCTGAGTCACCTTTAGAACTTGCTACCTACCAACAAAACCATAACCCCCTGCAGATGGTTTTTATCTTTGAGAAAGGCGTGGATCAACATCAGCACCTCCTTATCAAAGGGATTAACCACTAAGTGAAGATGTCTGAGCCATGGCTGAGCCTGGCAGTACCGTGGCAACACCATTTTGGCAGTGTACCACCATCCTGTGTCCAACACTACCATCAGCACTTCTAGTTTCTGTTCAAGCCCTTTCCGTCTTTTATCTTCTCCCACATATCGGTGGTGGGAAGAGATCTTTGCCCTCTGCAATTGCAAGCAGCAGTTTTATACTTCTTTCATGAACATAACTCAGTCTTAAGATCAGTTCAACTGCTGATCTTCTGCACTCTATTAAATTATATTATAGCCTCAGGGCTGCCATAATTAGGGACATGCTTTAATGATTAGTCTTAAGGTATTTATGCCCAGCAATAACTTTTGTCATCCTTTCTCAGCAGTTTCTACTCAACCTCTTCTGCTACACACCAGATGAATAAGCACAGCCAGAGAGGAATGAGAATGCACTGACCGTGTATTCCTGCAAATGGACTGACTGTCATGGGAACAGAGCCCAGGCATGTCAGCTGAGTGCTCTTCCAGCCCTTCACATGAGCACTAACCATATGACGGGCCATGGCACATAAGCAGACCTTTAAGAACATGGTCACAGGACCAGCTCGATGCTTTCCTCCAATGCTAGATCTGAATCCATGGAAAATGAAGTATTTTCAACTTTAGTTTTACTTCTGCAAACAGATTCTAGAAAATATGTATGCAGGGATAAATTAAGGGGCTGACTGCACAATTTATCCTTATGCAATTGATAAAGGTTTACAAGGAAAAGGATTCAGACTGATCTGACATAGCTATGACCGACGCAGTACTTGTGGGTCAGAGAACTAATTATGGTTCCCTACACGTTCTCCTTGCTTTGTCTCCAGCCCAGTGTAAGCACAGAGGGTCAGAAGCACTTCAGTGACAAACTTTGATGACTGATGAAATGTAGATGGAACAAAGTACTCAGGTACTGAGCTTTCAGAATGTATTTTGTCATCAAAAAATGCTCGTTTGTAGTTCATTCAAAACAGAGCTTTGTATGTAACCCTTAGCTTTGTCAAGGTTCTGTGTTTTCTGAAGACACAGAACATAGTATTCCCTCTCCCCATTGCAAAATAACATTGTCACTTTCTTCTAATATTTCTATACATACCAATACTGCTGTCAGTAATCTAGAATGCATAAAAGAAAGGCAAACTTTAAATGTTTCTGTCTTATGGAAATGGACTGTGCTGCAACATTTAAAGTTTTTTGTTGTTGTTTTGTTTTTGTGGTTTTTTGTTTGTTTGTTTGTTTGTTTTTTCATTGCATAATGCTTTCGTTTAATAATGCTATTTTTTTCACAAAGCAAAAAAAACTGGGTCACAGCTCTTCCATGTAAAACCAGTTTGCACAAGGGACCCATCATAGCAATGACATGCTTTGGATGCTTCCGTTTTTCACTCTGCAGCTATCAGCTTGTTTAAGGTTGATGCTTGATTCTCCTTTTAATAAGTTAAGGAAACTGTAAATAGATTTCTGTCCACTAAAGCGTTCTGCACCTCTAGCTGGGGAGCTGTCCCACACAAGCCATGGGGGTTGATGAAACAGCTAAAGTACTTGCATTGGATTAGGAAGTTTAAGCACCTCTTTCATTACATGGAAAAGATATTTAAACAGCCTGGATTGCTGTGAGATGCTCAACCAAGGTCAAGATGGTGAGAAAGACAGGACTTAAAATTCCAGGAACACTACGAGCCATGGCAGGAGATGACGGTGGGGAGCAAGAGGTGTGGAACCACCAAGTAAATCCCGGAGGCTGAGGTGGTCAGGGTAACACAGGAGAGGGACGCAGCCACGATCAGCACCAAGCTGCACGGGCTCACGAAGCCAGATAATAAGAAAATTAAGAAAAATAAGGAAATAAGAACAAGCCGTGGCCAAGTCACGCCTTGAGGGGAGAGGGCACAGGGCAGGGGCCCGGCCTGTGGGGAGTGCAGGGGCCCGCGGGGGGCTGGCCCGGCCGCCCCCACCTCACGTCCAGCGCCGCCTCCTGAGGCGAGGGGCCGGGGCCGGGGCCGCCCGCCGGGTCCCGCTCCTCGGCCGCCGCCATGCCGCCCGCTCCGCCGGGACGCCGTCTCCTAGCGGCCAGAAGGGCCGCTGCGGTTGGCTGAGGCAAGCAGGCGGCTGGTGGGGCACCGAGCCTGGGGAGGGAATTCAAAGGGCCCGCGGGGCGAGGGGCTCGCTGCTGCTGTTAGTGAGCGGTGTGGAGCCTGCCCGGGGGGGTTGTGTTTTTCCTCCTGTTTCAGAGGTGTTTGAGTTTTCACTTAGTGGTACGGCCGTGCCTGCCCTCTGTCACCCTGCTCTTCTATTCTGGTGGTCCTGCACCCCAGGCAGTTCTTGGGGTGAAGTCTCAGAGGCAGCTGAAGAGAAGGTGGCCCCTGGGCAGAAGCACGGCTGATGGGGCTGCTTTTAGGGGTGGTCAGCGGTGGAAGGGGCATCACCATCCCTGGGGGAGCTCAAGGAGAGGCTGGGTGTCGTGTTTAGGGACAGGAGTGACATTGGCAGTAGGGGATGGTTAGAGCAGGTATCTTGGAGGTCTCTTCCAGTCTTAATGATCCTAGTATTTGCACATCCATGGCTTTTGGCACTAGCACAGTAAGAATCCCCAAGTACTTTAAAAGCAGAATTAGCGGTAATACCTTATTCTTCTCATCCTCACAGGGGTGTTGCTCACAGTTTCTCACTGTAGTCCTTACCTCTCCATGCTGTAGCAGCGTGCAGCTCCCAGACGGCGCTACCCACTCACAGCACTACTGACTGCCACACGAGCATCTGCTCTGCCTCTTGTCACTATTCTTTGATCCATGCTGCACAAAACCAAAACATGATGATTATTTTTTTCCCTGTGGTAAGATCTTGTTGTTCTCAGGTTCTGGCTCTGTTGTGTCTCTGAGGGGCTACTGCAGCACGCAGGTCTGTAATGTTGCAACTGTACCTTGGATTTGTGTGTGCCTATCTCTGGGTTCTGAGGTAGCAGACTGCCCATGGTTTTAACCGCTAAAATAAATTTTGATTTTTTTTTTTTTGACCCAAATATTGCTGAAACTATCTTAACAATAGGCACTCAGCAGAACAAGGAATGTCCTCTGACACGGTTGTTCTAAGGGCAGGAGGAATTATCTTGTTGGAAAGGATGTCTTACATATGGGTTCTGTTTGCCCAGGGCATGGCAGGCTTGTGCAATAAATTACCACTCCCTTTTACTGTTAAATTGCTTATTGCTGTTTGATTATGTAATTAATGACTTGACAAAAATTCGTGTTGTATTTGAGTGCACTATGGTGTCAGGTTTGTGGTGACTTTACTGGTGGCCATCTCAGTGTTTGCCAGCAGGAAGGATCTCCCTAGAAAAATACTGGTCTCTGTGACAGGTTGCCTGAGGTCCAGCTACAGTAACAAAACCAAACTAAAAGTCACCAGCAGGCAAAATTTCCCCTGTTGTATAAGCACGGATCCCCTGGCGACTCTCAGAAAGCTCCAGATCTTTATTAGCACTGGCAGGTTTGGCAGAGACATGTCCATGGCCAGGACGTGTGCCCACAAGTATGCCGTTTCCACCCAACTTAGAGCTCTGACTTGAAGGCTGGGTGGAAATGTGGGGAGCCCTGGAAGGGGCATTTCATGGCTGGGACCACAGGTCAACATGGACACTGAAATATGTGAAGTGGAAAGCTCCTTTATTTCCAGTATTGTACCCCCAAGAAAAGCTGGTAGGGGGAAGTCCCTGGTGCTCTCACTTCAACCAAATGGGGGATCTTCTCCATGATCCTTTTGTGTGCTTTGTGTGTGCAGATACCACTACTGTTCATCCTTGCAGAAGCAAGCACAAATCCTTTTTGCATTTGCAAGGTAGCAATTAAATTAAACCTAGCCTTCAGCATACCCTGTCATCGGCTAGGCTATCCGTCACCTTCCGTTAGGTTTCCATCATGAAGTATTAATGGCTACAGGAGAGAGAAGTAGGCATTATTTCCAAGGCAGTCTGGGATTTGGTTTTAAAGGCGATAGGCAGCGCAGCTGCAGGAGGCCCCTGAGGAGAAGGAGGCTGTGAGGGCTGAGTGAAACACCCGCGCCCTTCCCACCGCGGCGGCTTTCCCTCAGATTTTCCGTTTCCACAGGCGATTGGCGGCCGGAGATTACAAATCAGCACTCAACCCGTATAAAAACGGGGCGAGGGCAGCGAACTGAGGCAGGATCCGCCCCAGGAAGCAACCCTCAGCGGCCGGGCGGCGCTCAGCATGGCGGGCGAGCACTCCCGGAGCCTGGGCAAGGGTAAGCGGCGGCCCCGGGGGCCGGGGCTGCGGCCTCCGGAGGGGGACGAGCCGTGGTGTAACGGTGGGGCTATAATGGTGGGGCTGCTTCTCTCCTCCTCAGGCAGCACGGCCCCCGGAGCGGTGCCCGAGGGGCTGATCCGGCTGTACAGCATGCGCTTCTGCCCCTTCGCCCAGCGGACTCGCCTCGTCCTCCGAGCCAAGGGCATCAGGTGAGGCTCCCCCGTCCTACCTGGGCGCCCGAAAGGGCTCCTGGCTGAGTATCCCCGCGGTAACTGAGGGAAAATGGGGTGGCTTTGTGGTAAAGTTTGCATTTCTTGGGGCGTATTTGTGTTTGGTGGGGAGGGGGGGCTGTTCTGAAGTGGGAGATAGTTATGCTGGGTGCGAGGTCAGTAATGTAAAGGCCTGAAGTAAATCCCAAGGAAAACAAGCAAACAAACCCCAAAGTTGATTCGTTTTCTTCTTAAAAGTTTGTAGTAATAGCATTTAGCCCTGTTCTGAGTAAGTGCAATAAGCCTCAGTGCATGTTTGTTCCTTTTTGGTGTAAGGTGCAGAAAAAAATCAAGGAGATACAAGTCTCCAATGTTCCTTTATGCTGCCTCTTAGTCAAACGTAGGAGTAAGCAAAGGACATTTTTAACGAAGGAAAAGTACCATCTTCTTATAAAGTATTATTATTCTTGTGTTGTAATAAGATTATAAAAGCCAGTATTTGTGGTGTTTCTTGTTTCAAGATAGCCAAGTAATTTTCAAGAACTACTTACAAGATATTATGTTTCAAGATAGCCAAGTAACGTGTTTCCAAATGCTGAGTAATGCTTCCCTCAGCTCACAGCATCAGAATAACGGGGTTCTTCACCTGCTGGTTCTCAGCAGGTCCCAAGACTATCCCGAGTTTGATAACGGGCTGGGAGCATAGCAAGTGCTAACCCCTTACTTCTCCTCTCATGCCAGGGTGGTGTGTGTTGCTGTCTGTGTCTTTTACCTCCCCCTCTACCCCCAAAATAAAGATAGATGTGTTAAAATGTCCAGGTCAATATAATTCTGTCCTTATTTACTGTCTTTGGACTGCTATGGAGGGCTGGGAGGTGTTTTAGTGTAGCAGTCTGGAGGGTTTTTATTGCTACCTAAGCCTGGTCGCTACCTTCTGGTAACTTTTGGTTGTTTTGAAGGTTCTGCAGCATTTAGCAAACCTTGTATGGGTTTTCTGGGGTCACGCTTGAATGTAACTTATGCTTTGTTAATAAACAAATTTCTGTATGTCTCTTAAAAAAAAATAAATCAATATCTATTTTGCCTTTGCCCTGCATACCTTTTCTGTGTAAGGTAGAAGGCTTATCACAGGCAGGGAAGACTTGCACTTCTGTGCAAAGTCAGATGAAAGTTCTGCTGCAGCTCTTAATTGCAGTGTGGCTTAAATGCAATTAAGTGCTTCCTTCTCAGAATGTTCCTGAACTTACATGTAGTAAGTGTGCTGTATGCCAAGCTTGACCTTTGTTTTTAGCATGACTAGAAGGCCCGCTGCTCTGTGCTCACAGACTGTTTGTGTGTCTCATTAACTTAATAAACAAGTCATTGTAAGTCAGCTCTGGTTCCCTCTGGTGAAGGGAAGTGCTCCCTGGCAGTGTTTCTGAGTGTCACATGGTTAGTCCTGGGAAGGATTTCAAGGAAGACCGCGGAGAGCAGGAGAATGAGGGTTCAGCCTCTCGAGTACTGTAGCTGTTGAGGTTTAATGACTGCATGTCACCATGGTAAAGAATAGACTGCACTGGGGCTGAACATGCTTGGGTTTTGTTTCCTTTACTTTTTAGCTATGAAGTAATTAACATCAATCTGAAGAACAAACCTGACTGGTTCTTTGAGAAGAACCCCTTTGGGCTGGTTCCTGTTCTGGAGACCCGCAAAGGCCAGCTTATCTATGAGTCCCCAATCACTTGTGACTACTTGGATGAAGCATTTCCAGGGAAGAAGCTGATGCCTTCGGACCCATATGAGCGAGCCTTTCAGAAGATGCTCCTGGAACACTTCTCAAAGGTACTGTGTGATCAGGGTATTTTGTGTTCCTTACTTTACTAGAGCTTCCAAATCTCCAGATGTATTACTAATGCTGCTTTCAGCTCTTGAGGGGTCTCATGTATTGGAAAGCAAAATAAATGGCATTTAAATTTAACCTGAGAAATGTTGAGTCTCTTGCTATTAGCTTATGCAAATGACTGTGCATCTGAATTGCTCCTGGTGTTAATGTGAAGGCATGGTTACAGGAAGACAGCTAACTAGTTAACGTGTGTATGACAGGGTTTTGAGCATCCTATAATATATATATAATATAGAGGCCAAACCAGCTGAATGCTTGAGACATAGGCAGTGAAAATTGCTGTTTTTTAATCGGAGCATCACTGTAGGACACTGAATGTGGACTGTGAAGAGTGTCTGACTGAGAGTCTACACCCAAGGCCAAGAGATTGCAGGTGGCCATAGACACGGGACCTGTATAAACACCCTGGTTTGGGCTCTCAGTATGGGGTGGAAGCAGGCGCTGTGGCTGGCTGCAGATAACCTCTCTGTACCCTGAATGTAGATAGTGCAAGCACGTGCTTTGGAGGATCTAGGAAGTGAAAGAAGTCTTGGTTATAAAGCAGTAGAGAAGAGGAAGCAATGCAAGATGCAAAGAAGAAAAGATGTGGACAAAGAAGGGGGATAAAAGGGCAGGGGAAGAATGTTTCCCGTTATTTCTATTCAGAAAGGCCTGTTGTAAGGGAGCTACAGGGAGCCATCTTGCGAGAAATGAATTGTGCTGTGAATGTTGGTTGTATGAATGACAAGATCTCAGAAAAATGCTTGTATATGAACTTGTAAAAAATATAGTTAAGCTTAACTGCTGGGCAACTTTCTGTACTGTGTACTAACTTACCTGGCAATTACCGAATTAAAAAATGTACAGGTCTCTAGAAGGCTGCATATCTCTTTTTGTAAAAGTACCCTAACTGTTGATAATTAAAGTGCATTTGGTTTTCAGGAGCGTGTACCTGGGAAAAGAATATCACTTTGATAGTAGTGCAAGCTAGAAACATGCTTCCCTTTTCATTGTTCTGTCACTACAGGACTAAAATCCATTAGTATCTTGTCTTCCTTTAAGCCTTTACCTTTTGTGAAGTATAAAAGATTTTTGTTAATGGACTTCAGCTTTTTAAAAACATCTTAACGTCTAACTTAATGTCCTGAGCTCTGAGTGACTTGCTTGTTTTACTGTAATAGTGATACTAAAAACTTTCTCCTTTCCTTTGTACAGATAACACCTCTATTTTTCAAGTATACTGTGGCTGTCAAGGATGGACAGGATACCACAGCTCAGAAAGCAGAGATTACTGAAAAGTTAGGCAAACTTGACGAGGTAAGAGCATCTCACAGTAGTGAGCAGGTTGGCAGTTCCATAGATTCCCCTTACATCCCTCCCCCCATGCTTTGGTATTTGGAGCTAGATCTCTTGTTCGGTTGGTAGCTATAGCAATGAACAGTCTTCCAATTTACTCCCCCCAGCCTAGGATGCATAACAGCACCGTTAGAGCAAATTCCAAGTAGTTAAACTGAAATGCATCTGTATGATGAAATGTGTGTGGGATATGGGGAGGTTTCTGAGTTGTAGCTGACCACTTCTGCCTTTGTTCTGCTTTAAGTGTAAGGAGGCCTTGCAGCATGTTCTAGCAGCAAAGGCTGAAGAGTTCTGGCTGCTAAAAAAGCATCTGGGCTGTAGCTCTGAAATCAGTGCAGATACACTGGTGATGAAACTGAATCTTTTTCCTTTAAGAATTCTTCTTTGTTCTACCTGCTTATCTTATGGTGGCAGGGGACAAGTGGGCTGAGGGAGCGGAGTGTAATCTGTCTCTTGCAGAAATCCAGCCGTGGGCTGTGTTCTGCTTCAGCGTGTAGTGCGACTGCAGCAGAGCTCCAGGAAGTGCCAGGTGGCTTTGCTGTACGAGGAGCTTCCCAATACTGATTCAGTGTCAGCAGTGGTTCTTGGCTAGCCTGAGCAGCTGTCAGACTTGTCTTTATCACAAACCCATTCCTTCTGCATTTTTAGCAGCCACAACTAATGCTTGTTTGGCTTAGGTAAGAAGCAATCCTCCCCCAGCATGTTTTGAACATGCTCCCCAAGAACTCAAGCATTTCACTTCCCTGAAATATAAATCTATTAAACCTTAAGGAAGAATTAACCTTCTTCCTGCTTTATTAATGCTGTGAAATACTTGCTGCTCTTTCAGTGTCTCTATTTTACTGTACTCAGAAGGATTTTGCAGCAAAAGGTTGGCCAAGGATGAGAAGGGGCAAAGCCATGTAAATGTCACTCAGCCCATTGCAAGATACATTGAAGAGGGAAGTGTTTGCAAACATTGCTGTATTTAGCTTGCTGCTATCCAATAGAGGGAGCTGCGTTCCTGTCTCTGGGACTGTGAAACGTACAGATAACACAACTGTCTGGTTATTCTCTGCCACACTTCTGGTAATTCAAACAGCGTAAGATGTTTCCTGAGGGACTGTTCTAAAGCTCATGGGGGCTGATGGGCATGATGTAAGTTCCATTGGATTCCATCTTAATAATGCCAAAGCTCTGAAAACAAGGAGGTCAGGCTCCTAAAAGAAGAGACCAAGATCTGGAAGTTTGTTAAAGTGTATTGAGCTTGGATCACCGTGGCACTTGTTACACTTAGGCTTCTGATGTGTTTCAAGAACTTCCTGCAAAGGCTCATACGTTCCTTGTGGCTCTGCTTTTTGTGCTGAGCCGTGGGGGTCTCTTTCTGGGGTATGTGAGTGTCATACTTCCTGTTCTCTGCACCTGGAATCAAATCCAGCTCCACGTGTAATGTCAGAAATGCTGTCCTGGCACTGACTGCACTCAAGTGTCGTGAGAAGAGTCTCTGCCAAAACCGTGTTCTGCTTTATCTGGATATTACATTTGGCTGACTTCATTGCTCTAGAAGGGCATATGTGTTGTTGTTTGATTAGTCTCTGCCATTATTGCTTTTTTTTTTTTTTTTACAGATAACAAATCACTGACAGATTCCAAGAGCTAAATTCCTTTTTGTTTACACATAAGTTGCAGATCCCTAATGACTAGTAACTTATGGCAGTTTTTGAACCAGCACTGGAGAAGAGCTGGACTGCCAGTGTATGAAATAGTCAAACTTGGTATCACAACTGTGTTACTGACCAGCTCTGACTCCCCAGATATTGCACGCATAGGAGAAGTGTGCTTTATCTGTTATTTCCCATCTGACTCCTTCAGTATGCCTGCGTTCCACCATGAGCTGGGCTCTCTGTTGCTGTAGGGTCCTGATGTGGTAATTTTCCTTCTGAGGGTAACTGTCCTCTCTTGCCCCTCACAGATCCTGTCCAAACGCAACACTACGTTTTACGGTGGGGACTCCGTCTCCATGATTGACTACATGATCTGGCCCTGGTTTGAACGCCTAGAAGCATTCGAGCTGACAGAGTGAGTACTTTGCCTGGCTTTTAGCACGTACTGAAGTGCCTCAGCGTGAATATTTACATGCTGCAGCAACGGGATGCTCCTAGGGGCTGCTGAACACAGTGAGTGCATTGTTACAGTTCTGGGGTGGGGGAAAGCAGCTTAAACCAGAGATGAGTTGTTAAGGAATCTTCTGTAAAACAACAAATGAAAGGCTTTAAACAGACCTTTCATCAGATTTGTTTTCCTAACAAAGAATTTTGGCAGATCCAGAAGTAGCGATCAAAATGCAGGATTTTCTGTTCCTACATGATAGATACATCATAGATGAAAATAGCCCTTTCAAAAAAGGGCTAGAGGTATGGATGCCTAGCTTCAGATTTCTTGGTCTAAACCTCAGGCTTGGCATTAAATATTCTGATCCTCTTTGGAAGTTCTGGGCTGATAAAGGAGGCTCATCTTGTTCTGAGGTAGGTAAATCATATCTTGCCTTGCTGTAGGTCATCTCTCCCTGGTGTAATGGATTTTTTTTCTTAAACATAATTGTGTTGGTCTGGTACATCCTTAAACAGCTCCAGTTACCATGGTATTGGGTTAACATAAGGAAATGGTGTCAAAGGAGAACTGATTTATAGCTGGCTTAACACAGGGCTGAAGAGTCAGCTTGTATGAGGATGTGGATGATAAAATGGGAAGATGGATGCTGTGGTTTAACCCGGCAGACAGCTAAACACCACGCAGCCATTTGCCAACTCATCCCCCCCTTACAGTGGGATGGCAGAGAAAAATGAGAAGTGCAGGAACTCATGGGCTGAGACCAGGACTGCTTAATGAGACAAGGGGGAGGAAAAATAAAGGAAAGAAAGAACGAGCAAAAAAGTAACAAATATACAACACAACTTCTAGCCACCTGCTGACCAGTGTGCAGCCACTCCCTGAGCAGCAGCAGCTCCCCGTGGCCAGCTCCACCCCAATTTTATTGCTGAGCATGATGCCATAAGGTATGGGGCATCCCTTTGCCCCCCTCTGGGCTGGGTGTGCTGGCCCTGTACCCTCCCAGCTACTGGTGCACCCCCAGCCTCCTTGCTAGCAGGGTGGTAACGAGAAATTGTAAAGTCCTTGACTTAGTTGGTGCTGAGCAGTGCTTACAGTAAAACATCGGTGTGTTATCAACATTATTTGCATCCTCAGTCAAAAACAGCACCATACTAGCTACTAGGAAGAAAATTAACTCTATCCTGGCCCAAGCTAGGACAACGGGTGTGGTACAGTTAGAGGCACCCCGTTACCTAAAGTATTCTTGAAGAATGAGGAAGATGCAGGGAGTCCTGCGTGAATTGAAACTTCTGGCACTGTAAGATGAGGACTTCACCGATGGACTACTGACATGTGTTGTGTGGCCCTTGATTGGAAGGAGAAGTATATTACCTACAGGACAGAACTGTAGGCCTAGTGATTGAGGAGCTCAGCCACTGTATGTTAAGAAAAGATGCCTCCTGGGTAAAGGTTAGCAGCTACCTAGAGAAGTTATGCTTTAACCTTGGGGTTTGGAAACTGGAATGCACAGTACTCTAGGTAGTGTGCCACAAGAGAATGAAAGAACAATGGACACCGGTAAGCTTTCAGTTCACCACAGTTTTTTTCAAGGGTGTGTCAGTGGATCTGTGGATTTTTGTCAGTCAGTTGAATGCTCAGCTTCCTTGTCAAATCCTCAGTCCCCCCGGTACACAGTCTGCATCTTGAGCTGCTGGGTGCAGGCTGGTAGAAGCTGCAGAGTTCACCCTGATTTGTGAGAGAAGGGATTTGTGAGCTGTGGAGGACTCAACCGCTGCACACAACCTGGTAAAGAATCACTACTAACAAAGTGTTCCAGAGGGAGGCAGTGGTGCACAAGCCTCTACCCTCAAATCAGAGCAGATGAGAGATGAGTGAAGTCTTGCAGCAGGAATAACGCAAGCAGAAACATGCTGATGTCTTGCACAATAAGCGCTCTTTGTTTGTTTAGCTCAGCTTTGCAGAGTGCACAAGCTCTGTAAGAACTCTTACTTTCCAGATGCCAGTCTCTTCTACAACTTGATTTGTTTCCGTCACCCGCTCTGAGCCGAACATTACACTGGGAGGAATAAAGCAAAACAAGCAGTTAAACAGAACCTCTAAAGCTGTTTTGCTCCCTTGATGCCCTCCTGATGTCCCATTGGCGTTATTCAGACTCTTTCCTTTTCCCATAGCTCCTTGAGCCATGCTCCAAAGCTCCAGCGCTGGATGGAGGCCATGAAGAAGGACCCTGCTGTCCGGGCTACGATGACTGACACGCAGACATTCAAAAACTTCCTCCAGCTGTATCTGAAGAACAGCATGGAGGCGTGTGATTACGGGCTCTGAGGTGTCAGTGGGCACTCACTGCTTGCTGAAGTGTCAGTGCTTCTTTTCAGTGTGTGCTCTGAGGATCTGGTGCAATGTTGTGTGGGCTCTTCTCTTTTCTAACGGGGGATCAATCTGTGCTGGAGAGAGAGAGATGGCTGTGAACTCTCCTCCTTCCTGCTCAGGAGAGGATGCGCTGGCTTGAGGCAGGAGGTCATTGCTGCCCACGGGTATTGATCGCATCAAGGAAAGCGGTGCCTTTACTCAGGGGTGACCGTCTGTCATCTCTGGCCTCTTTGCAGGCATTGCTGTTGGTCAGTCCCTGAACCAACCTATTACTTTAAAAATTGTAATTCTGATGTCTTGAAAATAAAAGCAAAAGATGTTTTCTTTAAGCGCTGTTATTTTTTCTCCTTTATAGGCATCTCTTAGTCACTGGACTGCTTGCATGGAGGGGAGTGAGGCACTGTCAAATAGATAATGTGGAAATAGCTTTGCACCTGGACACCTTTTGAAACTATCTTAGGTTCTAATACAGCAGAAAAAGTACTTTGAGTGGGGAGACAAAATTATTTGAATAAAAAGTAGTCACAGGAAAGAAGTCTTTCACTCTTCCCCCATCAACGCAGGTGACTAAAAGAGCTGTGACCCACTCTGATGTTGCTCAGCTGTGTGTGCCTTTCTCTAAAGGCCACTAACAGTCTGATCTGGCCGGAATCCAAGGAAATACGCATGCCTTAAAAGTAAGGCAAAGCAGTTTATTCAGGTTCAAGGACAGGGCTGCTGTCCAGTGGTGCTGAGGCAGTTATCGTGAGATGAACAAAACTGTGACAACATAGCAACTGTCAGGAGGTGCATGCTTGTGTAACCTCAAGTAGGAAAGCAAGAATGAATGATGGATTTGGTGAATAAAAAGAGTTAGCAGGAGCTCCTCTGAAAATACGCTTCCTACCAGCTTACAGAGCCTGGCACTCTGAGCTCCCTTCTATTGGAGGGCATTGTTTATGCTCTTACTGGTTTTAATTCAAACTACGCAGGTTTTGCACTCATGTTTATCTGTGACTTTTAAACACATCTGGCACTACTTAGAGAAAAAGTAATTACTCTGCTGTTTCCTTCCAGAATGCTGATGTTCTTTTAAGAGTTTCACAGGCCAGATCTGATGCTGTGTGTGTTTACTAGATTGTGATTAGAGAACCCAGAGGAATCATACAGCTGCGAGGTGTCAGAACATAGATCTTGGCTGTTTCAGAACATGAAAGAAGAGTTTGAGCTTGTGCCACAATGCTTGAAATGGTGTTAGTGGGATCTCAGCAGCAAACGTCCAAGAATGACTAACTGTGGAGCATTTTGCTTTTATTAGTTGCTCTGGTTGTTAAAGCTGTTAGTAAAGTGGGCTGGAAGTTGGCTTCCATAAGCGTGCTAGGAATATACTGCAGTTTGCTCCGGGAGACAGTGGGAGATGTGACTTAAGGAAGATCCAACAGAGGGTTAAGAACAGAGGCTGGCATCCAAAAATTCAAGTGGCAGAGTCCAGACCACAGCAACCAGGAGACGGTACTGTGTGAACAGAAGAGTTGTGCTCTCCCCGTCTTTGTTTAGTGGCTCTGGAGTGTACCATTATAAATGTGCTACCTCAGCAAGAAAACATATAATGAAATGTTCTGCCTTATAATTTACTATTAAATATCAGTGCTCTGAGTCCTCAGGCAGACAGCTGGGGTCCTGAACCCATCACAGCACACCAATACAGGCCTCAGGCGAAGCGTTTGTGATGTGGTGATGAATATGCAACGCTTGGGCTCAGCCTTAAAAGGGAAGGAGAAGTTAATGTGGACTGGCTCTCTCCCTTCACTGGGGGTGAGTATAAGGGATACGATGTACTGGTTCAAAGGGGCCAAGAAGAAAACGTGTACCGTCAGTTCTGGTGAACAGAGGAAGAAGATGAAGTCAATAAACAAGGATCAAGCGGATTAGTAGCTCTGCCCTTTGATCAGATCTCCCCTTAGAATCTTCTGTGGATCAGATCGTATGGAATGGAATTTGTTTGCTCACCTTCTGCTCCACAGTTTGCCTCTGGAGGTGGTTGTTCATGCTTTCATTTTCCAAAACCACGGTGACTTTCTTGTTATTCCCTGTTGTTGTGCCACCACATGTGTACAGCACAGGTTAAAAAAAAAAGTTCAGGACCAGGCAAAAAGGGACAGAAAAAGGAAGAGAAAAGTAAATCTCAACTTCTTGCCATGCTTCATGTAAGAGCTGTCATGCTCCTCGGGAGTGCCTGGCTGTGTGCGAGGACATGTGTTAAGCATGTGTTGGCACGTTGGTACGTCTCCTGGGCCAGCTCTCCCTGGTTTTCCACTGTCGTGGCATCTGTAACATTCCTCTGTGGTGTTAAGGTTTGAGAACTGGCTGCTTCTTACCCTCTCTTTCTCTGTTAGTAGCCTGATTATTTCACCACTCTGTCCCTTGGACATTTGCTTCACTTGGGCAGGGTTGAGGAAAATGCAGTCTCTCTGCTCGTGAGAACAGATGTTGCTTTACTAAACTAGCCTCAATTTCTCTAACATAGTGGAAGCAGTCTCTTTTACTGCTGGTCCCAAGCCAACAAAGGTGCCAGGTTTTTTTATTTAGCTGAGTAAATCATTAATGCCATGTGATGTTGTTAGGATTTTTCCCTCCTAAAGCAAATTTTGCTGATTTGCTAAGATTATAAAACTCAGCAGTAAGATGCAGCTGTGCCCGGGGTGGAACGTGCATGTTGTTTAGCAGTGTGCAGTGATGCTGTATTTGAGTCTAGGAGGATGCTAAAATGCAGCTTGCATTAAGGGACTGACGTACAGAACCCTTTCTGTGCTGATCACGGCCATCTGAGCCCAGGACGTGGTCTGAGGCAGCACGTGCTAGAGGTTTGTGCCTTAGAAGCACCAGTCTTGGCAAAGCTGGTGGAAAAAGCCAGCTCTCTGCGGGAAATGGAGCTGAGAAAGGGGCACTGAACAGCCTCAAGCTGCACGGGGAGGAGACAGTGCTTCCTGTAAACTGCAGGCCTTGTGCATGAGTCACCTACGTGGTCACGCAGCGAAGGCATAAGACAGCTGGGAATAAAGGATTTTAAAGTTCCCTACTTCAGACCACCTGAAGAACCGGTGGAAACCAGCAGTGAGATATTACGGCTTAACGCTGTTCTTCGTGCAGCTCTGTGTGTTTCTGTTTTCCAAAAGGATGCCTTTGTGCCTTCTCTCACTTAATCATCAGACAGCAGCTCTCAACAGGAACACGCGCTGGGCCAATCCACAAGTTGGAGCGTGGCTGGTTTTTCCTCTATATTCATCACCCGGCCTTTTTCCACGTCTGTTTAAGCTTGGAGGTAGAGGTTATCTCCGCTCACAGTAGCTACAGCAGGAAGATTAGTCAACCGGTTCTCCTTGTGGGAAGACAGCTCAGGTTATATCACCCATGCCTTCAAACCCAGGAGGTCCCTCTCGGTTCCTTTTTGTATGCTTCATGGACCTTGGCTGCGTTGTGCTTGTGTGTCCGTGCTCCGGATCAAACTTTTCACCCCCAGAGCTGTCAGGTGTGGCTCTGGCAGGAGACTGTGGGTACAAACCTGCGTGTGCACAAGCCTTGCTTTTTTTTCTGGCTTTGCCTACAGGAGAGGAGCTTTGTATCAGGGAGGGGATGGAATAACCCACCCACAGCTCTGGAGGCGAGCCGAACCGTCAGGAACATGGTGCTGACAGCGCAGAACATCTCTGCCCGTGGGAGCGCCTCTGTGGCAGTGGCCAGGCAGGGCTGCTGTGCATCACTTGCCATGTACCGCTTGTGCTCACAGGCACAAGAACCGTCCCGGAGCTGCCCTGTCCTGCCCTGCCTGGTGCGAGCGGGCAGGGAGGAGACCTGCCTCATCCCGAGGACTGGGGAAGTCCCTCCGTGCTGTTTGGTTCCCAGCACAGGACTGAAGGGCAGGAGCAATGCAATGGGTTTCTCCCTTGATGCCCCCGGGAGGTGAGGTGACGTGAGGCAGGCTGTGAACGGCGCGGTGTGCTGGTTCTGCCTCGCTCTGCCTGCTGGGCCTGTGTCGCGCCATTTTATCTTGGCTGTTACTGTCTGCAGAAAGGTGCCAGCTGAGAAACCCAGTGGCGTTTGGAATGTCGTGGTGCTTCTGCAAAGGAGCACGATACACAAAGGAATCTAATCCTGGCTCCGTACGTGTGGTTAAGTCTTTGCTGAGTTGAGACTGTTAATGGCCGTGGGCCTGGTGGTGGATTCTAGATTGCTTCGCATCTCAAATCTGCCCCTTTTCCTGCAAAGCGCCTAAGACACCCTTAAAAACACCATTGGGGTTTTAGTCTTTATTCTGTGTACAGTTTTTTAAAACCAGTGCCAATCTGACATTTTCACAAGCTCCCAAATGCCTGAACAGCACGGGCCCTATTTAAATGTTTCACCTCTGCACCTTCTACACTTCTGCCTCAGAGCAGGCCCGTGAAGCTGTGACACCCACCTGCAAGACAGAAATTGCTGATCATTTTTTCTCTAAGGCTTTGGATACGCTCTAGTTTCAGCCAGATTGATTGGTAGTTAGAAACTCGGTGCCTTAGTAGATACAGCACCTCTGCAGACTGACTGGTAAAGAGGATTCCTCTAGCTGGGCTGGAAATTCAGGAGCTTTTTGGTTCAACCAGTAAGGTCGGCATCTACCACCACTATCCATGGCTTTCTCGTTCATGCTACATGTTGCTCTGGAGCAACTTCTGCCTGCACTTACAACATCACAGGGGGTCTTGTTATTGGGCTTCATGTGCTAGGATTGCACCGGGCATATTCCAGCTCCATCCTTCTGCCGCCTCAGAAACATTTCTTGGGAAGCTAGAAATAAAACAGACTACGCTTCTTTAGATTTTTTCCAAGACTTTCTTTATTATAAATAAAGCTGCATGAGATCTATACAAATTCAACAGTGTCCTGCTATAAAAGCAGCAGTTTGAGTACAGCATCGTGGATCAAGGAAGAGCTTCGTTTGGAGGGTTCTGCTGCTATTCCCCATTGCAGCTCGCTGCCAAGATAGCTCTTCCTATTACAGTTTTACTTCTGAACTAACGTATTACCACCCAGAAAAAAAAAAACAATCCTAAAAAAAGACAGGTAATAAATAAAGCTATTCATCACATAAAATCCTATGAGAAGAACTAACCCCTCGATGACCAGCAGCTAAGCTGTTAAAGGTGAATTCTCATTTCTTCACCACTGAGAAAATGTTGCAAAGGCTTGGCATGAAAACATACGGTGAACAAACACCAAATCCTGCTGCTTGAATGGTAGAGAAGTTTTTTTTTCACTGAAATCCGTCTTTATAGCCCTATAAGACCTGTATACAGAGCAACCCAGAGAGAGGAGCTGTATTCTGTGGTTGGCACGCGGTAAGGAGTGAACTCCCAGCAGCTCCCCTTACATTCAGCTCCTGAACAGCAATAATAACTTAGACCAAGGCAGTTCCTAAAGGTGAATAGTTCCTGAGGCTATGTCGCACATCAGTGGGTGTTATCACCACCGCTAATTCCACTGCTTTGACAAAACCTGTAATAAAGTATTAAAACCACAGGTTGAGGGTGGAGGGAGGGGCTGGAAAGCAGCAGAAGGCACTGGGAGTTCAGCTGGGTAATTCTCCTGGTTAGCAAAGAGCAGGAGTGGCACCAAAGGGGGGCTGGGACGGGCAGTTTTCCTTCCCTTAGGATCTCTCGTGGATGTTACCAGAGATGTGCATTTGTTACTCATGTGTCAGACCTGCCATATAAACATTTTAATGACACGTGAGCGTGGCCTTTTACCGAAAGGGACAGGCCCTGGTGGGCAGATTTATCACAGGAGAGACGAGGCAGGCCATCATGTTCTTCACATGGCAGCTCAGCCATGGGTACCCACATCCCCCCGGTGGAACAAGCATATGCACCTGGTACGTGTATGGACACCTCCGTCCTGAGGCACAGCTGGCTGACACTTCAGCCCCTGGACAGGCGTAAGCGGGTTTGCTCATAGCCTGACTGCACAGACCAAATCTTGTAAAAGGCGCTCGGGGTAAAACGAGCACACGGCATGCATGTAGGCAAATTATGCCGAGCAATTTGCTTCCAGGGAAGGCAAATCCATAAATACCTTGGCTCGGCTCCGGCTTGGGTTCAGCTAAACCCCATGGGAACACGTTGGGGTGAGTCTGGGTTTAAAAGCATGCAAATACAGAAAATGAAGAACAAAAGATTCAACTCACTTATCAGTTTAGGTTCCCTTTGAGCCTAAGCAGCAGTGCACTGAGGTGTGTAAAAGCAAGTGTAGGCCTGTTTACATGACTGGAGGACTGGTGTTACGCAGCTTTGCTCTGCCATTTTAAGAGAGAAGTTAGATTCTTCTGTGAAACAGCCTTTTCTTCTCATCCTCCCCCTGCTCAACCTTATATAAAAGCTATTTTTCAACCCTGTGTGTCATTTCCTGAGAGACCTGGGTCACAAATTCGTTTCTGTTCTTTGGACGGGCTAAATTTAGATGCCTGACAGGAAGCAGCAGAGGATTTTTCATTTCTCTCTGGTTGGGCTAGGAACACATTTAGAAGCAGCTCAGACCACAACCGCTTCGGTATGACCTGCCTGCAGGCAGCCCGTGCAGAGCGGGCTCTGCCGCTGGCACAGCACCGTGATCCTGAGCCGGGAGAAACAGCAAATTGCTGGGGTTTGCCAACAACTGCTGCAGCTTCCGACGTAGCCGCCGGTGTTCACCCCCCCTCCCCGCACCTCTGCCTGTCACTACCTGTTCGTTGCGTCCCCTGCGATTGCTCCCGCACTCTTTCCCACTAGGGAAGGCTTGCTTGGTTATGCTGATGAAAGCCAGGGGTTCACAGCTCGTTAGCGTTAGCAATTAGTCCTGTCCTGATGCTCTGCCAGCCCTGGCAGTCTCCCAGGCACAGATGAGCCAAGGCTTTCCTAATGGCAGTAGCTACCAGCCTCTTCTCTCCCGTTTTGATTCCTGCCCCTTATTTTCAGCTCAGACGTATTACAGCTGTGATGGGAAAGGCCAAAGGGAAAGCAGTTTGAGCAAAGAGCTCCCTGTCCCCACCAGTGGGGAACCACGAGTGGAAATGGAGCCGCAGCTTCTTCTGCCTTCGTGCAGAAAATGTCCCTCAAAGGTGCGGGGACAGACGTGAGCAGACATCAAGGAGGCGGTGAAATGGTTCGTACAAGGAAAAGGCAGGAGAGGTCGTGTCTTTGGGGAGTTTATCAGCAGGCTGGATAAGAAGCCGTGTGCCATACGCTGTCCCTAGGAGTGATACGAGGTTACGCCTTCTGTCTGATGCATGTGATAGAGGGGACTGACGAAAAGGAACGCGTGGGGCCGTGACACGTGGTATTGTCACCCCTGATGGGCCTCGCCACCCAGGACAACTCTCCTCTTGTAAACAGCATTCAGAAAAGCCTTAGTGTAGGGACGTGGCTGGTGTAAGAACACGGCAAGAAAAGCCCGTTAGCACTGCAGGTCAGGCCTCAGGGACCTGAGCAAGGCAGATCTGCACTGAGACCCTGGCCTGGATCCTGCATGAAGCACACGAAGGAGGCTGAGGAGCCGCTGAGGCCTTTCCTCCAGCAAGGCCACCACACGGGGGCTTGGCAGCTCGCTGCCACGGCAATACCACCTTGGTTCCCGAAGGAGTTCAGGCACCTCCATTTCTGCTTTGTTTCTTTCAACACGAGCCTCCAGATTCTCCCCTGGTTGAAAGCCTGCAGAAGCTGACACTTCCCCATCGTACTACCATCAGAAAACGATGGTTTGCTAGCCGCACTTCCCAAGAGTAAACCCCATCAAAGCAGCAGTCTTCAGAAGGATCGAGGAGGCCCAGTGAGGAGTCAGCCAGGTAGCTTTTACCTGGCACAGAAAGGACAGAAGACACACGTAAGCAGCTGCAGAGACTGCACTGCCCATCTCTGCTGTGTGTGCACCTCCTGCATCCCTCCTCCTAACCTGGAGCCATCCTGCGCTCATTAAAACCATGCTGGGAGAGCTGCGCTCTCATTTGGAGGGTGATCGTTTCCTCCTGGTACCAAACTCCTGAGACTGGGCTCATTACAGAGTAATTCTGAGGAGTTTCCTCTTCAGTAAGAGCAAAACCTGCAGCAGTCGTTTCTCTCTTTGCTGGTTCTCAGACTTGCTGCCTGGAGATAAGGAAAGCAAACAAATAACCCCAAAAGCCAGAACCCCGTACCAGCATTTCTCTCTTATCTAATGTAAAGAAAGGTTCCTGGTCGTTTATCTGTGGAAAATGGCTAAGAATAAAACCCGCTAGCTGTATTACCATGAAGAAAATGGAAGACACAAGTGAAATGGTCTCAATACACAGGTCCTGCTGCCTGCCCTGCTACGTTCTCCCCACCGAGAAAAAACATGTTGTGTCCAGGAGTGTTTCTGATGGACAGGACGGGCTGTTTAAACTAGTGCTGCAAGTCCTATCAAAATGCTTTTTAAAAAACCTGCAGTTCAATTAAAGAGCAGTGCTGGGTTTAGAGATCTCTGCATCCAGTCCAGAACTGTGTGTGACCTCAGCAGTGGCGCCTCGTTCTCCCACTAGCACTGAGTCTCCCGTTGCACTTCCCATCGGTCACAGAGCTCCTGCTGCCTGCAAGCAGACAGGCTCCTGGATCCCGTCTTGGACTCCTCCACCCTTTTCTTATCTTCCCCTTCCAAAGGAAATGAAGTATTTGGCCACCATTGCATTGGAGGCACCTGAATCAATTAGTCCTATCTGTTGCTCATCACCGCTGTAGTGTGACTGAGGCACAATATAAAAATATATCCTTAGCTGCACAAAACCCAGCCAGCACAGCAGTGGAGCAGAACCTTACTTTTCTACCATGCCTTCCAGTTTCTCTTGTTCTCCCCCCATCCCTTCTCCCTCCCTGCAGACACCGCGACCAGGGCAGGCTCAGCTGCGCTGCCCAAGTCAGTTGTCTCCAGGAGGCTTTGAAAAGCTGCCCTCTGGACTTGTGCTTAGAGGAACAAGTGTTCTCTTGCTGGCTTTCGTTAAAGGGATTCCTTACGGATCCCATTGGTGTGTGCAAGGGGAATGTGCACCGTGTACTCGTTTATCAGTGCAGACGTGTTCCTGAGCATCTCGTGGAACGTGTCAACCGTCTTTCTGTACACGTCCCTGTGCAGCACGAAGGGACGGAAGAGGTTGAGAGGCTCGGCCCTCTGGAATGTGATGGGGAAGCCCAGCTCTGCTGGTACCTTCCCGTTGCCGACGAAGAAGTGGTAGAGCTTCTTCTCGTGCAAACACTTCTCCAGGAATTTCAGCATGTCCTGGAGACGGGCCTCCAACTTCTCCGGGGCCCAGTCCTGACTGGGACGCGCCTGCAGCAGGTGCAGCATCACTGTCTTCAGGTGGTAGTTGGTGAGCCCGCTTGGGCCTGTGAGGCTGCACTGCTTCCCGTGCAGGAAGGAGAGGATCTGGAGGCAGCTGACGTGGCAGGCACCGGCCGGCAGCGTTTTGGAGATGAGCTGGATGAACCTCCTCTCGTACACCGCGAAGGTGAGGAACCAGCGAGTGCTGGAGGGGAGCTCCGCTACCAGCTCGTTGCGAGGGAAATGGGAGATGAAGTAAACGTCCGAGTTCTCGTACTGCACCACAGGAGTCAGGTTGAAGGCGACCGATTTCCCCGACCTGAATTTTATCTTCAGGGCTCCTGGGGAGTCCAAGAGGCTAAAAGACAGGTCGAATTCATACTTGTGGGAGATTCTGTTCCAGGCCTTGGTGACTGCGATCTGGAACCACTTCATGACCTGGTCAGCATCGAGATATTGAGTATTTTTGAAGCACAGGAGGTCTTCCATCTCGCTGCTGGGCCTGGAAGGATTGCCTTGGCTATGGAGAAGGCACAGCATATCTTCCCCTAGTTTAGTCTTGTCGCAGATGCAACCCGTCACGTCCTCGTCCGCCCTGCACACCTTGATAGTGCCGTAACCTTGTTCGTCTGGGGGAAAGGAGTCCCCAGAGCACCAGATCTGCGACCGGAAGCAATACGGCTCCGGGGGTGCAAAAGGCACGATGAGATCGCAGACGAAAGGTTTCCGCACTCTCCAGTTCTCGTACATGCTCCCCACACCCATGCAGTCCTCCACTTCCATGTCAGCGTCCCGGTTACAAACGCTCCTCAGGGCCTCCAGCAGGTCATCCGCAAAGCCCTCCACCATCTCCCGCATCCTGGCCATGTCGCCGGTGGTGCCCAGGATTCGCTTCTCGTAGAAGCTGGCCAAGGTGGCCTTGTCAGGGAAGGCCACCCCCTTAAATGCTTTCCCCAGGACAGCCATGTCATCCTCCTCCGCTCCTGTGTCCTGCCAGTTCCCCTCCTGGAAATCCTGCCTCCAGAGCTCGATCAGCAGGAAGACCACCATGGAAAGAGCTGTCCACATATCCCATGGGACCTTTTCCTCTTTGATTTCCTCCACCACCTTTGCAGCCTTTTCCAGAGCCTGCTGGGCAGCTTCCTGGCCTGCGATTTCCTGCTCCAAGCGCAGCTTCTGCAGCCGAAGGTTCTCCTCCCGCTCCTTCATCTTCTGGATGATTTCTTCCGTGTTCTCGGGGACGGTGCCATTCTCTTTAGGGAAGAGGAACGGGTGGTTGATGATAGCTGTAATCACCACTAGGCACACTCGGAAGATTCCCACGGGCATGGCAGTTCCTTCCCTGAAAGAGAAAGAAAGGCAGAGTGACCTGTGATTCAGGGAAAGTCCTCAAGAGGAAAAAATAAAACAATTCCCGCCTGAATTAAAGCTTCAGCATCTTTTCTAACCCTGAAAAAGCTGCTTGAGTTCCTAAGCCAATGCCTGTTGCTACAAGTTATCCAATAAGCATCCCAAAGAGACTTTATAAAACTTTATCCGTGGCTGACGAGGATGAAAGGATGTTTCACTGCATTAGCTGTAAAGAAGAGAGCTGTGAGAGCATTTGCAACCCTGCTGTGGTGCTTTGGAGCTGCCTCGCGTGGCTGCTGGCTCTGCTGCTCGACCCTCACACTTCATAAAGCTTTTGGTGCCTGGGGCCTCACTACACGAGTTCACCTCCCAGGTTCCAGGGACACGGTCCCGTTGCCAGGACATCCACCTGGCCCTGGTGCTGGAGGTCTGGCTCAGAGGGTGCTCAGGCTAAGCCAGGGCTACCCCGATGGCACTTCGGTTCCTGGCCGAACCTGGCTGGGTTTGGTGGCAGGAACCTGGGATCCCTCGCGGGGAGCGCCGCGCACGGGAACTGGAGCCTCGGGCACGCGTCTGTCTGTGCTTGTAACAGGGCTGGGACTGGACTCCCACGGGAGGGGAACAGGCCTGCCACGCATTGCCCAAGCAGCAACAAAATTCACACGGTGCTCAGGGTAATGCTGAGCGCCCCTCCCTGCGTAGCATTCGCTGACAATCCTTTCTTCAGAGCCGTGTACACGCACAGATGCTCGCCCTTCCACACGCTGCTCTGGAGATGGTTTGCTGGCCTTCCCTGTCCTTTCTGCATTCACATTCACTCTTTAATTCATCGAGCAATGGGTTAAAGCAGAAGGAATGCCCAAAGCTGGGCGTTGCAGTAATTCTGTGAGCTCCGTGCCTGGCCACGCTTTAAAAATAACCTGGGCTCGCTCTCCATTGCGGAGGGCTTCTATCAGCTTGCCGGGGCAGGGCAGGAAGTGCTGGTGACTTCCGCTGCTTCGTGCTACGCTCCTTCAGGCCGCGGGCGCTTTCCAGGCTTAAAAATAACATGGCCAGAGGCCAGGGGTCTCCTGCTGCTGCCCTGACCAGGACAGCATCGCTCCTGTGCCCTGCTGGGCCCCGAGAGAAGCCTCAGGACCTTCTCGTACCCTTCAGGAGTCTCCCATGCCCCAAGACTTGTGGTTGTCCTGCTTCTAGAGGCCGCCTGCCCCCAGGCTCTGCCAGCAGACGGGGCAGCCCAGCAATTCCCCTCATCAGAGGAAGTTCTGGTCAAAACTGCCCTCTCACCACCGGAGCTATTCCCAGCAGAAGGTGCAGGCGCACGCGAAGCCCTGAAGGTCGGTGATGCTCGGTGAGCGAGGTCAGCGGCAAGGGTGGAAGGGGCAGAGCGTTCCCACATCTCATCAGAGACGGCTTTCCTGGCTAACGTGGAGACACCAAATAAGACAGGTGAAACCGGTCCGGCCCTCCCCTAACAAGGGCTGCTCTCTTCACTCGCTTTCAACTTCAGCCCAAGCCATTTAAGCCTGATAAAAATATTTATGCTTGCGCTGCCTGAGACAGCTTTGGTGTGGGGAGGAGGGAGGGAGTCCAAACGTTTCCCGGCTGGAGACTGACAAAAAGAAACACTATTGTTTCATCTACACATCATCACATTTAGTGACGTTTCCATCTTAAAATATATATATGTATGTATGTATTCATGAGCTTTTAAGCAGCAAATTCCCAAAGCAATCCTCAGCCTCTTCTGGCCCCGCCAGTTTTTTTTCCAATTCAAAGCACGGACAATGCCCAGGCGTGGCAATAAGCTTTCGTCTCGCCCTGTTTTGAAGACCCTCCTGTCCTCCTGTGTGCAAAGCAGGGAACGAAGCAGCGTGGGCAGGAGGAGGGCTGGGGTGAGCGGTACCCGGCCCCACCGTCCCGTCCCGATGAAGACGGCCATGTCAAGCTCGGTGCCAGCTCAGTGCCGAGCAGCGGTGGGTGCTGGCTCTTCAAACCTGCCTCCACACCACAGCAAGGTTTCCTCCTGGGCCTTTCTGTGGCACTCAGTGCTTCAGCGACCGGGCGCTTTGCGGATGCTACGGTTACGATGGCTCCGAACAGGCCTGAGAAGTGAGGGGGCAGGCACCATCCCCGCTCCCACCTGGGGAGATAGAAGCAGCTGATAGCTCTGTTGCCCAATTAAAAGCAGCCATCAGTGGCATCCTGCAGCAGGCTGTGTGTTCAAAGGCTTCCCCAGCAGCACCTGCAGCCCTCCATGCTCAGCTCCCAGGCAAGCTACACCTCCAAGCAGCCTCCCCACTACAGGATCCTGACCGGCCCCAGAGCAAACCCTGAACGATGACGGGAGCCCTGAGAGGGGAAGGAAGAAGACGGCGCTGCGATCACGCAGCACGGTTGGTGTCACAGGTCCTGTCATAAAAACACCAGGGTGAGGATGCCCGGAGAGGCTTGCCACAGGACTGCCAGGGGAAGGTTTTCCTTCGCCACGTGTGGGCAGCCCCAGCCGTGCGCGAGCTCCGTGAGCCGAACGAGTGGTGCTGAGCTCCGCAGAGCAGCCCTCGCCACGCCTGCACCTCTGCAGTAACTGCAGCAGCAGCTGCAGGCCCGCCGCTTCCTGCTCGGTCTGGACAAAGGAAAGGAAGATGAAACTGCAGCCTGCACGCGCCCTGAGCCCAGGTAACCCCCCAACTTCTCTGAAGACACAGGAGAATGTTTCCCTTTCATTAATGACCCTTTTCCCTCCCCAGGAGATTCTCACACTGCTCTATTTCTCCTCCTCCCCCCCGCCTCTTAAATTCTGAGCCACGGGAAGCAAAGCCCGCTCTGGCCGGTGTCCAGCAGTAACCCAGACAGGAGCGAGCTGAAGCTTTGATTCTGAAATTAGAAAAACCCAAGCGAAGGGACTGCCTGTGGTCCAGCAGCGCACTGAAACACGCCGAGACGTCACTAAGGACATACTTGATTACTTCCTGCGATTTGGCCGACACAAAAGGCGGCGCATAGGTGACTGCCACATTGTGTTTCACTTCGGTAGGCCACAAGAAAAGCGGGGATTTGAAGAGATGATAGTAGCTACAGCTGCCTGGGAGCTGTTTTCATTGAAAGCTGCCAAGTTTTCGAAACCAGAACTTCCAGGGGAACAAATCCAATTTTTGAGAAGGTCCCTGAGGTCTGTAAAGGACTCTGCAGGCAGTTCTACTGCAGAGGTGAATCGTCCAGAGCAGCCACTGACCTGCACTTGGGCTTTCCTGCTGGGAAGACGCAAATCCCAAACCCGGGGGTGTCAGCCCCAGCCCAGCCATACGCCCTCATCGCTGGGCTTCTGGGAGCCCCCCGGTTCCTCCTCCCGCTGCACCAGAAAACAAGTTGCCTTTTGGCCTGAAAACACTTAAACCACATTTACGAAGACCTAGTCAAGGCAACAACGAGCACCTTCAATATAAAATTGATTCCAGCTTTTAAACTTGCTGTAAGCCCTTGCTGACGCACTGCATCCTCGGTTTGCAGACACCGCTGCCTCACAGGTACGTACCTGGCTGCGGCAGAGAGAAATGAAGTTCCTCGTACGGGGGACCTCAAGCTCTGAGCTGTAAGAAGCATGTATCTTTGGAGAAATGGGAAGTGTAAAGATGCGTGCCAGTATTATTGTCACTTACTTGGGGGTGACAAAACCTTCTGTTGAAGGCTCTCCTCCGAACTCAGGAGGGGCTGGCAGTGATTTCAGTTTTGGTGGCCTTCCCAGCCCCCGAAGCTGCTGCCCTCATCACTTGGCTGCCTCCAGGTCAACGCTGTGCTCGCCCGTTGGGACCTGGGCTTCCACAGGAATGGAAGAAATGGCATTGGCAAGACTTCAGTCAAACCTGTCTGGTTCCTGAGACTATTTTTACTGAAGAAACACTTTCAGGGGTGGGCAGGGTCCGAGTACTGTTTTGGTGAAGAATTTGAGCCCAGGATCGCGTGAGGTTTCCTCCCAGGCCAGAACTGGGAGGCCTGTGGGTCACCCCGTGTCCTGGTGGGATGGATGCTGCCAGCGAAGCCGTGCCTGGGAGACACCGTGCCCAAGCTCTACATCTCCAGACAGGACTTCCCACGTTCCCAGGAGTCGGCCAGGTGGGGCTGCCGAGGCGCTGGACCCTGGGGGAGGCTGCAGGGCCCTTGTGGCTGAGGCAAACACACACAGCCCACGTACTGGGACGAGCCCCAGGGTGACCAGGGGTTTATGGCACCAGTCTGCTCTTCCCAGCCGGCAGCGTACGCGTTAGCATGCATGACCATGTCTGGTTTCCACCTGGGGATGGCTCCCGGCACAGACAGCAAGAGCCCAGGGGCTCAGATGAGGATCCTCAGCTGGTTTCCACCACCCAGCCCCTCCTGTTGCAATGAGAGAATGTCCCCAGATGTGTTCGGAGTATCCCACGCTTCCTGCTCCACCACCAGCTCCTGTGCATCGCCCCGGCAGCGCCTAGCAGGGCACGGGGAGAGGCCCTGCTTTCCCTTCTCCTCAGCACGCGGCCCGGCCAGAAAAAACAGGAGGCACAAAAAGGGACGCAGAGTCTGAGCAGCACCAACCTGTGGAGTTGTTTCACCCTCAGTGCCCAAGGGCAGCACGCAGGACACTCGTGGGATGAGTTACTGGCACGGTTCAGCAGGGACTGCTGGGATCCGGCTCTGTCTCTGCCTCTCTACCAAAGCCACGAGTGGGAAGGGCCGAACACACGAGGTGTGGAGGCCTGGACAGTAAGGCTGGTACCACAACCACGTTTAAAAACCAGACCAGGCTTTGGAAGCCCCACCCCAGATTAGCTGCCGGGCCGCAGGACAGCGGTCGGAGAGGCCCCGTGCCCGCTGCCCGTTGTTTTGCCCTTTGATCGAGAACGCGTCAGCCTTTCCTAACACCCCTGAACATCCTGTCCCGCGCCTGCTGCCGTGCCAGCGGGGTCAGTCGCCCAGCCCCAGTCGGACATCCTGCCCAACAGCCCTGCTGCGGGCTTTCGGAAGCAGTACCTTCCTCCCGGGACAGCAGGTCAGCTATTTCCAAGGAAATGCTGATGCTCATCCTGTGGACGGGGCTGGGGAGCCCTCCCTTCCCACCGACGGCTGGACAAGCACATGAGCGGCGCTGACATCGCTCTGGAGGCAGCTTCTGCCGTGCAGCCCAGGTCCCGCAGGACCTGCACATCGAGGGCTCCACAGGAAGGGCCCCACGAAGCTCCAGGTGAGCACCGATTTTGCCAGCACCACTCCAAGCAGAGGAGTGCCCAGCTTGCTCTAGGGAGGACGGGGATTCGTTCTCCTATCTTCCAGTCATTCACCATCTTTGCCATCAGGAAGCTTTTCCTCGTGCTTCATTAACTCTCCCGCAATGCAGTTTTTTCCCCTAACTTCCCAGTGAGTAAAGCAGGACGGACCATTTCTTCTTGCAGAAGCACTCACAATATTTAGAGGCTCTCCCCTCCCCTCCTGCTTCATCTTCCTCTGCACACAGATGCATTTGGGAGAGGTTGCCATCATATCCCATGGCTCCTCTTCTGCTGCCCCCAAAACCCGGATAGTACAAAGAGTTCTCCTTCTTACCTTCCAGTGCTCTTCTCCCAAACCTGCAGAGATAGGGGACTTGTTACATTTTCAGTTTCATCAGTGAGTGGGGGATTTTCCTGCGTATTTGAGAGTCACCATTTCACTGGCATGCCACACCTGTATGCACACAAAGGATGTGACTGTCCCTCTCCTCCTGCCACCAGGAGCTGGCAGCCACCTTAAAGGACACCTTTAAATCTGCCAAATGAACACCTGGCCACGTCGTGCCCTCAAAGGCTGGACACAAGAAGGGATACCCACGGAGACCAGCAGATAAAACAGCGTGAGGAGGATGTTTCTCAGCATCCTGCCTGTTGCCTGAATGTCTCTCTGCTTTTTAACTGTGCAAGCCAGCTCAGCTCCTGCCAGCAAGCAGCACGTGGCAGCCTGTGCAGTGCCTCGGCTCCCCCCTCTATGGCCAGGAAGGGTTTGTTACAAATGGTCACACGCTGCCGGCTCTGAGGGTGCAGGAGGGGAAAGGTAGGAAGTGTGTATGTGGCTCCCACCCACGTCCTGGGCTGTTGTGGTAGGATCCCAGCCAGGAACAGCTTGGCTTTTTAAGCTGAATACATTTTATCTGTTAATTGAGAGGAGAACAATTGGAGTAGACCAAACTTTTATGTTTTTAGGAAAAAAAAGACACGCCAAGACTAAAAAAAAAAAAAGAAAAGTTGGCTTAGCAACCTCGCCAGCTCCCTCCCCCTCAAACCAAGCGTGACGGGAGCCCGGTACTTCCCTTGCACAACCTTTCATCAGCACAGATGGACACAAACAACCCCCTGTGCCGTACTGAAAGGCCGTAATGTCAACGACAACGTGAGGAGCGATGCCACTGCACACGTGCTGCCCGGCCTCCACCCGGAGCTCACGATGGCACCCTGATGGGATCATCCCAGGAGCTCTGGCTGTCACCCTCTCGGTCACCCGGCGGCTCATCCGGACAGGACAGTCACCTCGTGGAAGGGTGTGCGAACACAAAAAGGGATGAATTGCCAAGATCTTTGTTCACACCTGCCCTCCTTTTCCCAGTCAATTCCCAACAAGGTGAAGAAAACCAAAGCAGTGTTAAATCAGCCAGCAGTTTCTCTGACTCTGCTCACCCTGAAGCCTGTTCCCTGCAGCCCTGCGCACCCAACTGCACTGCATGTTGTACGTACAGTGATAGGGATGCTTCGGTATGATGGGGCTGGAGGAAACGTTACTAGAAAGTTGATTTCCCAGCAGGAATCACCACCCCAGCTCATCCAAGAAGAGCACACGTAGATATTGGCGCGGCTCAGACGTGACTTGCAGAATGACTGTGGTTTACATGTGACAATACGAGGTCCCACGTCAGCCACGTAACGAGGAGCTTTCATATATCACAGGCAGTAGAAAGCACATGCCTCGGGTTGCCACACACTTCCACATTGAGAAACTGAACCAAAAACAGCAAAAAAAATGTCACTGCGGGCTGGAAATTTGCTTGGTCTGAGTTCTCCCGCTCCATCCCAGGCCTGACTCAGTGACAACGCAATGCAGCTGTGTCCGGAGCCCCGCAGGCCCAAGGATCTGCTTAAACAGGGCTCAGAAGCACTGAGATTGGCGGTCTGTGTGATATTGGAGCATTGTTTTGATAACCAGTTACAGCTGCTTGTATTCAAACGGCTGGGGGGGAACAGCGTTTAAAGCTGGCTGCCGTAGCAAAAACGTCACCGCAGAAGTGAAAAGCAATGCTTTATTCCATTGCCTAAAATCCCGGCTTTTTTATAAAATACAATATAGTTCCTTAAATAAAAACACCAGACCGTGGAAGCCCCCGAAGGGCTGGGCGGAGGGTGTGGAAGGAGACGAGAGCAACAAAGAGCGCCTTGACTGCAACACTTCCTCTGTTCTCACAAGCAAACTCGGTGCTCTCACAGCCTTTCCTCTGCTTTCAGCAGGACGCTCCCTGCTCGCTGTCTGCACTGCACACCAACACGGGCAGGAAGGATCACCTCACCTCGCTGCGTAGTGGCTCTAGAAGCAAACAGGGGAAACAACACCAACGCTTTGGGAAGCAGTAAGCCCGTTCTTGGCTCCCTCCTCATAAACCCACGAGCTGCCAAGAGACACGCACGCACACAAATATGCTGGCTGCAGAGCGCTGCTGGCTGCCCCTGCTTCTCAAAACTAGTTTGGATTAATAAAAACCAGAAGAGAGAAGCAAAGCCATACAAGAAAACAAACCGTCCCACTTCTGTGTGCTGTTTCCATGATGCTCATCCTTCAGTGGTCACCAGCTCGGAGCCATTTTCACTATTGCCACCCGCACCCGGACGTCATCATGTTCATGTGCTCTTCGCTCGGCCCCCTCTGCTCACCAACAAAGGAAGAGATCTGAGCGCTCTTCCTTTCCCTGAACTGTTTGTAAACTGAGTGCTGGGAAGAAAGACTGGAAATGTTGAATGGGCTAGGAGAGATGCAACTCGCAGCGCTGCAGCGCAAGTCCCAAACGCTTGTGAGGGCTGTGAAGGCACGTGGTTCTTATCTGGGATGTGTGGGGTGAACCCCAACGCTTGCTTCCTTTAGGACAGAAGCCCCACAAAGGAAGGCTTTGTTTGAGAGCCCAGGGGCAGGCTCTGCACGCTGACAGGCCGCCCTAGGACGGAATGGGAACTGTGAGTCATGGTCGTGGGGCCCCTGCTCACGGGCACAGAAATCCCTCTGCAGCAGCAGCCAAGGAGCTTCGCTTCAGAGAAAGGAGCTCCCAGCTCTGCCTGGAAGACTGAAAGCATCCAGGACCAGCAACAACTGCACGGCTGAGCTAAAGCGCGTGCTGCGGGTGACTTACAACGCAGGCACGCTCGGTTGGCATTTCCTCCTGTAACTCTGAGAGCCTGGGATCACAACCCGCGCTCGTTCCAACAGCATGAAGCAGCCTCGGCTCAACGAGGAGCTGGGAGGGATGTCAGCCAGGCACCTTCTGACCATCTTCTGTCTTTGGCTGCAGAGGAGCGTGGCCTTCATAATCAGACTGGGCACGGCTAGCTCTCGAGGTAGGACCGCAGCTGAGCTGTGTCAAAAGTCACCCGAAGTGCCAGGTAACTCACGTCACTGTGAGGGGAGAGCCAGCTGATTGATTCCAGCCACCCAGAATACACAGCCCTATCTCATCCTCGCCCCTCTTAGCCTGGGAGAAAAAGATAAAGGTTTTCTCTGTTTATCACCAATGCATTGCCATCTGCAGCTCAGAAGCAGCCATACGACAGAAAACCAAGGGATCTAGAAATCAAACTCTTATCTGAAACCAGGGGCAGTCAGGTGCCTGAATGTTCAGGGGTAAATGATTTAGGGGCTAGGCACCTTGGATCCAGATACACACGCAAACACAAGCCTGTACTGTGGACATTGTCGCAGCTTAGGCTTGAGAACATCTCCTAAGCTCCACCTCTAGTGTATATTAACGTGCTCCCAGAGCTTAAAAATAGTCACGTAAGAGCCCTGGAAGAGCAGTACAGTTTCTCCTGCCTACACACCGAGCCTACGTTGCCTGGATGGATTCTGGCAAACCCTGCTTTGCTCTGAAAAGCTTCCAGCAAGTCTCCATCTCTGCATCACAAGACAGTCTAGACTAGTGCTTAACTCCCTCGACCTGTAGGGATTTTTCCCCTTCTCGCCGTGTGTACTTTCTGCGAAGGAAGGTGTAAGCCCCACCGGGATTCTGGCACACCCAGAGGAGAGGTACCTCCCCCCGCAGGCAGCGTGGGAAGCTTTTGCTCCCACTCGCCATCAGGTGCTCTGCAGCATCACCAAGTCCCCTGCGATTCAGAACCGAAAGCAAGGCACTTGAGCTGAGTTTCATCGTTTTCGTTTGATTTTTTTGGCTACAAGCTGCATCTTTTCAAGTGACGGAACCCACCACCCCCTGGGGAACCCGGAGAAAGATGCAGGCACCGAGGTGGCTCAGCTGACACCTCGGAGCTAAACTCACCGCTTCTCTGCTCAGGTGCCACAACCTTCTCCGCGTGCTCTTCCCCCGGTTCTGAAAGCGGAGGAACTGTACATTTTCTCTCGCCAGGCAACTGAAGCAAGCAGATGAATCAGACTGTGCCTAACAGCACTTAAATTCTGCAACAGTTGGCCTCAGCAGCCCTCGTCCTTGCCAATACCACACTCGGTTTTTCCAAGCCACATGCGTGGCAGTGGGGTGCATCAGACATTTGCCCTGTAAATGCTGAAAAAGCATCTCCGCCTTGAGGCGAACATCACTGATATAAATAATGTGCTGGATCAGCCAGAAAAACCTGCCTCTGGAAGAGGAATAATAATGAAAGGTGGTGGGGGGAAAGGAAAAAAGAGAGAGATCCTCATTTACACACAGGCGCTGGCGGCAGGCCAGCTCCCACAGCTAAAATCCAGGCTGGTGGAAGAGCATGCCAGGAGCGCAGCGAGCTGAGCTCTGCCGGAGCAGGGCGGCCGGCTGAACCTGGATGGGAAAAAGGGCACGGGCACCACCCAATGCAGACACAGCTCCAGCAGAAAGAAGGAAAAAAGGAAAATCACACGGACTGCACGAAGGAACAGGTACTGGGAGCTGCAGCAGGGCACGGCGGGAGCCAGGATTGCTGCTCTGGCAGCCGCCCCTGCCACCAGGCGCATTTCTCCCCTTCCCAGCACTGTCTGCAGCCACACGCTCACCGTTTCCCCAGGTTTCTCAGGGATTCTCAGACAAACATCAGCTGGGCAATTAAAAGTCGGCACATTACTTATAAAAGGTGCTGCTTTACTTCGATCCGGCCGCCTCTGCCATCACCCCTGATCATCAGGAGGCTGTGCAGGCACTTCCAGGCCTTTGCCTCCCCTCTGAGAGCTGGAAGAAGGCGGATGTGGCGCCCCATGGATCTGGGGAAGGTAAATCCGGCAGGTTCTCCTGCGTGGCAGCAAAGCTTGGACCTTTTGGTTCCCATCTGCCTTCCCCTCTGACTAGACCCCAAGGTATCAAACAGACACGTAAGGGCAGCTCTAGACTGAATGATGGAAGCAAGAGGCTTCTAAATTGAAGACATTTCCCAATTAAATCTTCTCATTATTGCTAGATCAGGTAGTCTTTGCAAGTGCTGTCAGACCCTCGCTGCTGGAAACAACAGCGGTTACAAAACATGAGCCGCACCTCTTCCCTTCCCTTCTCCTGCAAGGCTTGAGGTCTCCTAGCGAGAGCCGATCGAGATCAAATCGCGCCGAAACTGGCAGGAAGAATGACCCCTGGAGCACTTACCTGCTGGACAGCTTTGCAGGTGCTCATTAAACTTCACATTACTCCCATGGCCGCGGTGCTGAGCAGACTCGGTGCAGTCGCCCGCCACTGAAGCACAGCCAGGAAGTCTGCAAAACGCAGCGAGAATGAATGAGGAAGTTCAGGCAGAAGATGGGGCCGTAAGGCAGTTATCTAAATTAGGCATCGATTAAAATAGAGATTAACTCCCCCCCTCCTTACCTAGCACAGCCATCACAGAAGCCCAAGGGACCTGAAATAATCAGCTCCGAAGCGATCAGGGAAGAGTTAAACCTCTGCTGCTCCCACGAGGAAGCGTGTGAATCTCCGTGGGTCCGTCACCGCAGACGTACCAGCAAGGCAGGACCTCCCTCCTCCACTCCATCCTCACCCACCAGCCCTCTCCTTTTCAAGTGGATTAGGGTCACATTAGCAGCTGTGGATGGGCTGGATGGTTTTGCCTGGGATTGGTTTGTGTCGGAAGAGGCACTAGCTGCTCTGAGCAGCTTGCGAGGTAGGAAGACTTGCTGGGGGAGCCGGGTTTTGAGAGCTAGACGTGAGAAACAGCGCAGGAGAAGAGGCAGGAAACAAGTCTGAGAGCACGCAGGAAGATGTGAAACGCAGAACCACAAGATAAACTACCGTATTTTAGGAGGAGAGAGGTTATGAAATTTCAGATGAAACAGGAAACAAAGCGAAGCCCTCTGAGCAGAAGCAGGGTCACCCAGCAGCCACCTCCCTCCCAGCCACTTCCAACCCTCTGACTGCCTTGCCCCAAGGCCTGACGAAAGCAGGAGCAGCCCTTCCCCGCGCTGAGGTGAGCTTTGGAGCTGCGTCCTTTGAGGGCCTGGTGTGAAGTCGATGCGCCCTCGCCCTGCTCTCCTCAACTGCTTCACGTCGGCAGCTGCTGGGGACGGGGTTGATCAGCCCTCCCTCCTCCCACCTACCTGCTCTGAGCAGACCGTGTGTAGTCTCACTTCTCTGCTTCCCCCTTTATCTCTGAGGCCAAATTGGACAACCAGACTGAGCCCTGACGTCCCGGGGCCTCTGCACCACCAGCACCGCGCTACCGGCAGCAGCACACTGTGCCAGCACAGCAGCCGGGCTCTCCAACCCCAGAAGGGCAGGATCCGCGCTCGAATATCCCAGTGGATGTTTGCTAGCCCTCAGGGCCTGCAAAGTCTGCTTCCGTGGTGGCTCCAGGCCAGCAAGGTACAGCAGGAGCTTCTGCGGGAGGAAAGGAGCGAGGAGCGCTGCGCTGCCAGACAGGGAGAGGAGCGGGGAACTGCTGCTAAGGGACCTGCACGTTCTCACTTCTTAAAAAAAATATTAAGTCATAAAACTGCAGCCAGGATCTTCCTCTGCTCTACGTTTACCGATGTTGGAGGAACCCTGGCTGAGGTGTAGGTCACAAGAAGGTCCCTGTCAGCAGCGGGTCTGCCCGCTCTGCATCCCCACGCTGGCACAGACCTCCTCTGGCTCCCTCCACAGCGTTTGCTCTGGGTCGGCCCTACAGGAGAGCTTCCTCTCCACATCAGAGATCCCAAACTCTCCTGCTCCAAGCGAAGCTCAGCAGCTCATCTGGCCTTCAGGACACGGCGGTAAGACCTGTTTGTCTTGCTGAATCCCTGGCCAGAAGAGCCCAGCCCCGAGGCGGGCTCGTGTTCAGCAGAGAATCACGGCGGCTCAGCCAACCTCGCATGGCTCACACGTGTGGAAACCAAAACGAGCTAAAAAAAGAGCCCTGCCGCAGCTGCACCCCGGGGCTGGCTCTCCATCCCTCAGCTCGCTCGGATCTTGGCTACCTGCCTCCCTTCCTGTTCCCCGTGCCGAGGGGTGAGCAGGCAGAAGGTTTTGCTCAGGCAGCTGAGCCCGAATCCTGGGCTCCCTGTGTGGGCACACGGCGATGTGCCCAGCACGCGCCCTGGCCTGGCTCCCTCCCTGCAGCCTCACAGCAGAGTCTCTGCGTCCCTCCACCACCCAGCAATTACATGTCGGGATGGAAAGTACGCTGCCTGGCAGCAAAGCTGCTTTTTATCAGCGTAAGTGGATTAGAAGAACACTTGGGAGAGAAGGAGCTGGCCCACCCAACGGCCTATTTAAAGGGGATCTGAGGGAACAAGCCAGGAGCTTTTATTTTTAATTTCTTTTTCCAGCTCCTTTCTCCAGGAGTAAATTTATTTTAGGTGAGATGCAGATGCGTAAGGAGAGAGAAATGAAACAAAAAATAAACCACCCCTTTTGCTGGTGTACTCAATGCACTCAGGGAACCGAGTTTAAAAAAAAAAGAAGAAGAAACAAAGCCACAATGCAACGCAGTAAGTGTGCTTTCTGGTATCACTTCATTTGCATGAATTTATTTGCAGGCAAGCCCCAAGATATTGAATCAACAGTCAACAAGCAACCGGTCGCTAAAGCCAGACTAAGATTGTCCTTAGGAAAGCCATGCGGTTTTTGCATAAAAAACAAACTCAGAAATGAGTTAGATCAGCACACTGAACACCAGCGTCGCATTTCTGTGGGTCAGGTTTCCTCTCTCAGTCGCTCACTGCCACGTAAGGAGGGCTGCAAGCACAGGCATACCTCAGAGGCTGCAGAAGCACGCAGGAGCCCTGCTTGTCAGGGAGGGAGCCAACGAAACGCGAAATGGGAGCGTGACACGCAGCTCTGGTGGCCCCAGCCATCACTGGGCCTGGAACAAACGAAGTACAAACTCCTCCAGTCCCTGAGCTGGGCTATTCAGTCTGGCTTGTAGGAGAGGGGGATAGAAGGCTGTGCTTACAATACCACAGCGCCCAAGCAACAAAGAGAGGAAGACAGATGGAGAGAGGCCACCGCCGAGCTCCTGACAGACAGGTACAGCTCCCTGGGTGTGCGCAGGTGCCCGGCTCTCCCTGGCACACACCGATGGCTGGTTTCTGTGTGCCCTACTCATGCAAAAAACAAAATGTCATCTACCAGCAGGGAGCCAAGAAGCCCTCAGGGCTTCACCAGTACTGACATGGGCTCTCTGACCTTTGGCAAATTGATTCACCTCTTTCCACTTCAGCGGCCATCACACTTAATGCATGTATTTCCCATACAAGCAGCGTGAAGTGCCTGTTGTGCTGAAAGCAAGGCCGAAGAGAAGGCTTTAAGTTTCCATGCCTAATTTCCAGGCTCTGCTTTTCCTTAATGACTGAAGAACCCCTTTCAAGTACATTAAGGAAAATTGGGAGCAGTAGGGTTTTTTTTAAAAAAAAGATGTCTGTGAAGGTAAGCAGCATAACTTCAGTCAGAGCTGCAAAGGATCCTCAAACCTGCCCGGCACCTCGGGGCCTTGCTTGGCAGCCCACACCACTGCCCTGGGCATGGTTTAGGCAGCTGGCACTGGGTAAAACTGCCCCAGTAGTGATGTTCTGTTGGCAGTGTTCTCTTAGGGACGCTGCTGGTGCTTACCTTGCCTGGCCTCGTAGCAGACCCCAACAGCAACACCTCCGGTCCTCCCGGAGGACTTTAGCACGGACTTCAGCTCTCCCTAGAGAGCTGCTTCAGCGGGAGACTGCTCCCTGACTTCGAGCTGAAGATGGAAAAGCCACCAAAGCTCTGGCTCTTCGTGTCAGTCGTACAGCCCAGGGCTCCCAGCATCCCAGCCCGGTCTCCCTCCCAGCTGAGCTACAAACACCACCTTCCAAAGCAGGCGCACGCAGCACAGCCAGGAGCGCAGCGGCTCAGCCAGGAGCACGGCTCCCTCCCCGTGTGCTCCTCAGCGGGATGCGGCCTCAGAGAAGAAAGCAAAGAGTTTTCCAACGAACTATGCCCAAACCACGTTACTCCTTCCACCAGCAGCACACAGACCCCCTTCTCCGGCCATCTCCCATCGGCACCAGCCCCCTGAGGCGGACACAGGGCCCCTCTCCCATGGCCCGATCCTGCGGGGCTCCGCACCCCGCGCCCCTAGAACCCGCAGCCCCCTGCTCCGGCCTGCCGGGCAGCAAGGCAGCGAGCTGGGGGCCCCCGGAGCCGAGCCCCCGTCTCCTCCGGCACCTTTTCTCCACAAACCACCGGCGATACCCTGCCGGGCAGCCCGTGCCCCCCGCAGCCCGTCCTTTCCCTCCCCGACCTCCTGATTTCCCTCAGGGCCCCGGCACTCACCGTGCTCCGGGCCGGGCCGACCCCGCCGTGTCCCGCCAGCGGCTCGGTGAGCTGCAGGAGGGCCCGCCCAGCCTGTCCGGAGCGGGGTTTTGCTCGCTTTTGCTTTTTTTTTTTTTTTTCCTCCTTCCCCTCCTTCAAACCACCCCCGCCAGCCCCGGGGGCCGGCACGCCGCGGTTGGCAGCCCCAGCCCGCCGCCGGCTCCCCCGTGAGCTTCCCGGACGGTTTTGCAGCGGGGACGGAGAGGAAAGGCGCCCATTTTGCCTCTCGGATGCCTGCTGACCTCCTGCGGGTCGAGCCTGGGAGCCGTGGGGGCTTCAGGGGGCCGCCAGCCCCCCGCTAAACCCCGCTGGGGCCACGGGAAGGGGGGCTCCGGCAGCGGCCTCACGGCACGGTGAAATGGCTCCTCAGATATCGGCAGGGAAAAGTTGGCTCCACAGCCAGCCCTTCCACCGAGACGCTCAAGGAACCGGCTTTGGGCAGCGGCGTGGTGACATCTGCCTGATTTGGGGCCCCAGCCCCTCGCTGCACCCTTCCTCCTCCTCAGCATCGCAACCCTCCGCTGACGCCGCCTTGGCGAGTCGCACGTTCTGCACGCCGCCGCTTCGCTTTCCGAGGCTCGGGTGGTAAATGTGCTGCATGCAGCAGGACCCACACTGCTAAGGCTTCCCAGGATCCAAAATATCAAAGTATCACCAGGCAGACCGGGGGGCACAGCTCTGCACGGCTGGTTGGAGGTGCCAAGCGGGGCTGGCACGGCAGCCCGCTCTTCAAATTTCCTCAGGTGCTCACCGAGTTAAGTAACAGTTTTAATGTTATTCAAAGGGTTGTGTTCGTAAAAGTGTGGTACGGGTATTATTTCCTTAGTGTCTGAATCGAGTTTATTCAGGTTTACAGGCAACCTGGGTGTTAGTACATTCCTTTCCCATTATGCCACAATCTCAGAAAACCATCTCAGCAAGAGCAGCGCTGGAATCTCCCCGCGCCGCGCTGCAGGACTCGGCCTGTCTCCGAGCAGTATTCGTTTCCCCTGGGAACTTTGCAGCACTGGCAGGAGTGAAAACAGATCCTTCTCCAAGATCCCGGATATCCATCACCTAAACCAAAGGAAAATATCTCTTAAATATCACCTGCAGAAAGCCTGACAAGGCAGTAATTACTGGCAGTACGTATATATACATATCCATTGAGCAGTACAAATCACTATAGGTTAGAGAGCCTGTGACGCCATTCACCTGCTAAATCTTCCTGGGATACAGGTAAATGAGCGACGCAACAGGGGAAAAGTCAGAGCAATTTTTTAGAAAGGAAGGCTCACATCCCAGCAGATGATATTACATATCCACCGTGCCAGTCAGGTTCCACTTTCTGTGTCCCCAAGATGGTATAAAATTATGATACCAACACAGTAAGTATAAATGGAAAAGTCAAACCAAGACACGTTCATTTGATTTCTATACATATATCTTTTGATGCAGCTCAGCAGTTTGAAAGAAGAGAGCTAGAAACACATATCCTGACAACTCCGGTACGTGATTCATTGTTTGAATATTGCTGCACTGCAGAAGACTTACAATCATTATCTTGCTAAAGGTAGTAATTTATTTGATAATGAGCCAAACTCTGCTAACATTACTCAGACTTGGGCAGGACCCGAAGCTGTGAGCAGTGGAGTAACAGTACCGCAGCACACCGGGACATAGCCTGTGGCTCTGTCACATGGATGCTCCTGCAGCAGAAATTAGGTATAATAATATTATTTCTAAAGTGGGCTCTAAGATCCTATCCGCAGGAGTAGAACAAGAGCAAGATTTGGGCTGAGTTAAGTTACAGGTAAATTCCTCCGTTGCTTTCAGACATGTTAGAAGATTGAGGGATTATTTTGTTCTTTCCATTAGTATTTCTAATTTCTTACAAAACCAGCAATACTTCCTTAAACTACTACAAGCAGTAAATTAACAATAAAAATCTTGCAAGAACTGAAAAGAGAGAATAGGGATATGACAGGCCATGGGTAGGCAGCAGTGAAATAGTTTTTAGTATAGTCCAGCTTCACCTTTGCAGGGAACAGAGGAGAACGGGCTGCCAGCCAGGAGCACACGGATGGATTCAAGGAAAAGTCCAGGCAGACAGGGGTCACTTGCTCACAGCTCGCCATACGGTGTCCTCACCTACTCCCTTACACCTGACCTTATAAACATCTCTAATCTCCGTGACTTCCATAGTCTTCCTTAGGTATTATGAGGGGAGGGATACTTTTTTCAATAGCCTGTTCCTCCCAGTGGACACAAGTGTCGAGTAGTGAAAGGTGCCAGACAAACTTAAAGCTAGAAAACGATTTGGTGGTTGAAAATTAAAAGGCTTAATAATAAAATATGAATGAGGTAGCATAAACCGTAATCCTGATGGTGGTGAGAGCCCACAGTGGGCAGCAAAGGTGATGGGATCGGCAGAGCTTTGCTTTCCTCCAGGGCACGGGGAGGATCCCTGGGCTTGGCTCGGAAAAAGGCAGAAGAGAAAACTTTTCAAACAAGTGTCACAGGCCATTGTCATCCTTGTTGAAGAATTGGGAACAAAAGCTGTGACATGAAACTGTTTTGTGGTTTTAAACTATGCAGGGAATGGCAAGTTCAGCTTGGTTCCAGGATTATCGACCTAATTTCAATTACTTCCCATAATTTTCATCCATTTTATTTTTTATGTAGAGCATGTAATCGTACATTATACAGAGACAGCTTGTCAGCTTTAACTTCTGTCTCAGAGCTAACCAAGCTCTTTATTAGGGTGTTTCTATTAATCAAAACACTTCCATGATTCGACTTTTCATGCAAATGGTAATGAGACATGGTGTGTTTCTTCCTCTTGAGATCCTTGGCTCAGCTCCAGTGCCAAACATGATCAAAGGTTGCTGCTATTTGAGGTCTGTTGCATGATCTTTATGGACAACATAGAAAACCTCAATCCAATTTTTCGGAACAAGTGTTCACATTATAACACTATCATTTAGTTTTGAAATAACAGAAGGAAAGTACTTTCAAAAAGAATACAGTGAAAGCATCAGCTGGATTAAGGACTTTATAGCATTTCCTTGTGACTGGAGAAGTCACAGTATGATTTAGTACCTTCTTAGTCCTTTTAATACTGCAAAACTGATTTAACTCAGAAGGCAAAATGGATTTGAGGGCACGTCCCAGACCGTCAGCCCCCTGAGAGCGTCTGCAGTGTCACTGGTGTTGGAGACCATGAGAGTGCGATGGATTTCCGTATTGCTGGGGGACTTACAGCACTTTCCCATCATTTGAGTAAAAAGAACAAAACCATACGCAAATATGGGACCTCATCCATGAATACTTGTTCGCCCCACCACTATGTCTCCATGTATTAATTAACATTTGTAACACGTTTCGAAAGCAGAGAAGGTTGCCAGGGCTGGGAAGAGCTGTTGTTAGGGGGCAGTTCACCAAAGCACCGTGGTAGTGCAGTGCCACCTGCTGATGTTCTGCCTTACTACTGCGTGGTGTGAAAGGAAACATTTCAATCCTCCACCGTCAGGTTTTCCCTTATTACTTTCTCTTATCGTTACCTTCCAGTGTCCAAAAGCTTCGTTTAATACTTCCCAGAAGACGTGTGCTGTCCTGGTCCCTGCCCCAAATTGCGTACATTCTCCTGGGTGATGTTATGATGATATGTTACCCTATTTACTTATCTCTCTGCAGTAACCCATCAATCCTTACACTCAGCAAGTGATTGCTTATCGTTTTCATGCCACTACGGTTTCAAACATGTATTAAATTAACTGTCCCAGGGTTCTGACCTCAAATAAATTAATATTTCTTCTCTAGTAACCCTTCCTGCACCCACACAAACACATGCTGCTGATGTGAACTGCTCACATGCAGCTGGTGAAACAGGTGATTCTGCTTATAAGCCATAAAATATTGATGTCTCCTGAACAAAGTCAGATATTTAGGGAACTAAGTAACGATCTTTTCAATGAATTGAAACTTCCTGGATCCAGCTTGTCCCTGCTGTTAATGAAACTACATTTAGAAACTGGATTTTTTCTTCCGTGGCTGAGATTTATTTTGCTCTCACTAGCAGAAAGGTTCTCACATAGGCTCATCTTAAAAGGGAGAGTTAAAAAGTCATCCCACTTCAAGAGCTCCACCCTGTCTAGAGGTTCACTTCACTACATGACTACATCATTTATAGCCAAGACAGCACTTTGCAGGATGGCAGCTGTGATTATCTCCACTTCACATTCATCGGAATATAAAGCACAGGGAATTTTAAGCACATGGTCCCAAGTTATAGGAAGTTCTTTCAATAGTCAGAAACCTGCAGTGAAGAAGCCTATATAGTTACCATTGGAAGGTCTCACAGGGCACAAATCACCATGAGTTTGAAAAATAGAAGACCACGGGGATACCTCAATATATGGATATCACTTTTGGGCACATTACTGCTGTTACCCTCAAGTACAAACATTGTGGATACAGTGTTAAAGGTGTATTCACCCTAAAGGTGAATATCTCACTTTATGTTTCCATTCCTCTTTTTTTGTTGTTGTTGTTTTTTCTCTTGTATAATTGCCCCTTTTTAATCTCTTCTCTCCCTTCAGCAGGATTTTGGTGACAAAGTAAAAACCTTGTCTTCTGCTGTTTCTTTACAGGTGCAGCTGTTTTGTTGATTAAAGGTCTAAAAAATGTATTTTCTTGACAATCTGAAATCCTAGAATCAAGGAATTTACCATTATCGTTTCTCTGGTACTTCTACTATGTAGGAAGCATCAGTACAAAGGAAAATGAAGAAAAAAAGTGCAAAAGCTAGAAAAGGTACTTTTAATTTTTTTAATATTTATTAGAAGTGTGCTTTGAAATGATTGAAACTATGTTTCAGCACGCAGGATATTTTTTAATTAAGTCATACTTACACAGAATATATTATGAAATGTGTTTTATTCTCCAGCTCTAATGGTAAAATTAGACCATTTCAAAGCATCCCTTTGAAATTACCTATTTTGCCACGTAATCAGTAAAATGAAGTGCTATAATTCAGGCTTCATTAAACCAGGCAAAATTTTCCATTGTCATTATTAGTTTCAAGTGGAACTTTAAGGTCATACACCATGTCCGTTCTGCTGGGGAGCGTACACATGGAACATTACATTCTCTGCCCTAAAAACGTATCATCAGATTAACCAATTTGTGACCCCATTGAGGTAAACCTTCTATTTCAAGCTTTAGCTAGTAGTGGAGCGAACATCAGTAGCTGATACTTCAGCACAGCTCTTACAGTGCAGAGCCGCTGTCTGGGGTTCCCTCGTTCTATACCCTGCTTTTCTACAAAATCATTAATGCACACAAGCAGACTAAGCAGTGTGATTAGTCAGAAAGAATGGAAAGACCAAAGTCTGGCTGTCCCTCTGAATGTGGAGAGCTTTTTGTGGATGTGATTGCCCCTCTGATGGTGTCAGGTGTGTCCAGATCTGGGGCTTGGTGAGCCGCTGCTCTGTTTCCATGGGACTACCCTGTGCCTCTGATCCATGTCTCTGCTGCTGCATGACTAGACCACGCTATGTGTTCACACCTTGCTGTCTGCTCACAGACGACAAGATAACTTCCCCCAAAAGCTGCAGCACACACAAACAGAAAGCAAAAAAATAACTTTAGCAGCAGCCTGTGCCTGCCTGCCAGATTTCCTGGTGGGGACAAGGCCTTGACTGTTGGGCAGATGCCAAGTGGGAGAGCAGCACAACCTGAGTGAAGCACGCCAGCAGGGCTGAGTGCTGCCAAATCCCACTGAATACCTTTCACAGGACCCTGCTTCTCTCTGTCCCTTGATTTGACATCCTGCTGAGCAGCTGCATCTTACTGACCCATATAGTTCTAGGCTAATGGTTGAGCTTGACGATCTTAGAAGTCTTTCCCAACCTAAATGATTCAATGATGCTGTGATCCGTGCTGTGGGCTAAGGATCACCCTTTTAGCTCGGAGGCTGTGGTGCAGCTCTGGCTGAGACCCCCGGGGCTGCAGGACCAGAGTGCTCACTCAGGCTGTGGTGCATCCCCTCAACAGGCTTCCCTGAGGAGCCTGCGGTCTCTGAGCTGTGTCTGTGAAGGAGCTAATGCGATTGAACAGGGTGCTAGGCACTTTCGTCGAGGCTCCCTTTCCCCACAGCAAGTTGGTCCTGTTGATTGTTTGGATACCCCTGAAATAAAACGGCTACTCTGTTACAGCTGTTAAGGTCTTTGAATACAATCTGGCTCTGTCGGGCTAGATGATGTCGTTTATTAGATCTGTTAGGAGCTGGACTCGATGATCCCTGTGGGTCCCTTCCAACCTGGGATATTCTGTGCGGGGCACCCGGCGGGGGACGACTCCCTCCTTCCAGCCCCGCCATCTCCATGGCGGCTCAGCGCAGACCCGCCCGCCGCCGTTCCTAGGAGACGGCACAGCCGCCTCGGCACCACCAGGGCCCCGATTCCGGCCCCGGCCCCGATCCTGGCCCCGGCCCCGGCCCCGGTCCCGGTCCCGGTCCCGGTGCCTCCCGCCCCGCCGGCACCATGGCTGAGGTGAGCCCCCGCCATTACGCGGCGTAATGGCGACCCCTCCGCCTCAGTGTGCGGCCCTGCACCTGCTGAAGTGTCGAGGCGCTTTTGAGAGCAGAGTTCAGTGGGGTCGGTTGTTAAGTTATTTATATGCAGGGAGTAGTAACACAGGCTGTAGGAATACCTGCTATGTATATATTTCATATCTTGTTATTGCTCTTCTAGCTCTCTGTATGATTGCAAAGGTAACGAGATCAAAACTGAAGCACCAAGGCTTTCCCTCTTCCACACCGAATGCCCTTCTGCACTACCGACAGTGCAGTTTTTAATATTTCACTTCCCTTTGTTGTTTTTTCGTTGAGGTTTCTGACACAGATATAGAAAAATAATGAAATTGGAGCCTTGGCAAGGAGGATTTGGAGCTGGTGCCCCTGTCCTCAGTATATTACATAGCCTGAGCTTGTGTTCATGTCATAAAAGGCTATTTTTATGCTTTTAATTTCATCTTTTCTTGGTGGCGTAAATGTGCAAAACCAACTCATATAACTCAAAACCAACTGAAATAAGTCTTTGCTCTCAGATTTTTATTTTTAAAGATTCTCGCCTTTCTGTCAAAGCTGTTTGTGTTCAGGTGGTGAGCAGGGACCCAAACCATTTTTGAATCCATTGGTTTTGAGGGTAGAGAGAAGAGGGCAGGTCAGTGAGGATGCTGCGCCTCGGGGAGCCGCGCGGTCTCACTGCCTCTGGATGCCGGCAGGAGACCTGTGCTCCTACCCACGTCAGCCTCCCTCCTAGATACAATTTTAAGGGTACACCTAGGCTTCAGATGGCAGCACAGAGGTGTTCCAGGTAGCTGTGAATGGACTTGAGTAATGGAAGTGACACATCTGCGACAGAACGTCCTGCGGGCTGATTTATCTTGCTTCTTAGCAGTTGAAACTATTGAGAAGTGGTCATACGCTTCCCTTTGGTGTGTTTGCATTCCATTGAAGGTTATAATGGAAATTATTTTAAGCAGGTTTAGAAGACATTAGTGGAATTTGGTGTCCATAAACTAAGCTGGCAAAATTTAGCTTCAGAACTGAGCTAAATCAGATATTTCCACTGTGAAAGGTTTAACAGAAGCACTTTCTGCAGGGGATGGATTTGCTTGCATTGCCGTTACTGATGCTTTCACACATGCTTATCTGGAAGTGGTTTGCTGGCACTATTTGCATGCAAAGAGTAAACTAATCAGACTTTACAGTGTAGAGAACTGAGAAGAATTAAGGTTAAAATACTGGCCTACCTCAGTAGTTGGTGTACTATTTAAACACTGCCATAATATTTTCTAGACCTATCTTTAAAATCGTTGTGGTACTCAGTTGCGAGAGCTCTGACTGTTAAAGCACAAGTTATTTCAGTAAAATGAGGAGAAATCAATTTGAAGAATAGCCTGAAATGTGCATATCATACTGTAGTAAGACTACGGTTATTACAGATTTTTTTGTCATGGTGTCTTAGGAGCTGTTACATACTCAGTATATTGATTGCTTTTTTTTATATTTGGGAGTCATAAGTGAGATATTGAATTCCTCCTGTTAATTGATCATCTATCTGATTTCATTCAGGAAAAGTCTACCAAACCGTATCTAGAAGAAAGTGCATTTGAAGCACTGGAAAAAGACTTCCAAGAAGTCATCAATCTACTTAAGAGAGATAAAACTCTGGAAAAATTCCAGATAGAATATGAAAAGCTCCATGCTGTTTTGAAGAAGTCCCATGAAAATGAGAAGCGTGTCATGGAAAAATGCAGGGAGCTGAACGCTGAGCTTGTGGTGAATTCATCTAAAGTAGCTGCACTTACGAAGCTCACCAAGGGTGATCGGGAAACTATATCATCCCTGAAGACGGTAAAGTTTTGAATAGAATTAAATATGGTAGGATATAGTTAATGAAAAACATGGTAATAAGAAACCTATCTGCAAGAACACTTTATTTAGAGATCTAGCTGAAGAACTAAGCATAGCGCTGCCATCTCCAGTTCCTTAACCTCTATTTGCTACCTACTTCTTTGTTTCCTTAGGGTGATACTGTTACTCCTTCCAGTCAAATTGTGTGTTTATTTGCTCAGGGATAAAACTAAGCCAATTTCATCAGTTCTCAAGTACTAAATGATAGTTTACATTTAAGCCTTCCCATATCTGTAAAATAGCATATCTGCATTTCCAGCTTGCACAGTTTTTGAGACTGCATTCATTAATATTTTTGAATTGCTGCTTGGATGTTAATTATTGTCAGACCATGAAAAATCTACTTACATGCTGAAATACGGATTGTAGACCAGGGAAGGGTCATCAGCTCACTTCAATAAATGTTTTACGGTGTTTTTGAAAAGGAATCCTATATAGCATTTCAGTGTTACTTCATCAATTTACTCTGGTGTGTTCTTTGTCATTATTGATTTGAATTCTGTCAAAGTGCTAGACTTGCTAAAGAATAATCAATGTTTTAAGCCTTATACCGAGGTTTTACTACTATGAACCTAAACCTGACAAATCATCGGAAGACGATACTTTGAACTTTTTTCCTCCTCATGGGTTAAATGCTTAGGTTGTAGTACCCAGCTAGGCTTTAATTTAGCTATTAGTTGAGAAACCTACATGTGATAAAAAACAATAAAGTGTTAATTTCTGAGGGTAGAAGAGGCTACAATTTTTCTTAAATGCTTCAAAATTGTGATTTACATTTTTTACGCTATAGACTTTGTTCCAGTAAAATAAATTCAGTGTAACAATAGCAAATGCTCTGCGAGCACTGCAGAAATTGATGTTCTTTAACATGAAGTTTCTCGTCCATAGAGTTCCGAAGAAAATAAACTCAGAAAAAATATAACTAGCAGTGCTGTCACCCTATGGCTTCAGCTTGCCAGCCCATGGTACTGCTCAAAGCATCCTCGGGAAGGTGGAAAACCACATATAAAATCTTGTTGATTTTCACTGCCACTAATCAAAAACCCTGGTAGGTGGCTGTCAGGAACCACAATGATCCTTGGCATTTTCTTTCTGCTGTTACATGGCTATACTCTGAGTGTGAACAGTAGCAGAGGCAATCCTTCAGGACGTTCCCAAGCTGAGGCAACATCATCTTGGTAATGTCATAAAACTGAGGAGTGCAAGAGTAGGAAAAATAAGAGTCTTTCCAATATCAGCAGCTGAATTGAAGCTAAGGTGAGGTATGGCTTAACAATATCACCTACTATTGAAGCAGCTAAGAGATTTTGTAGTGAAAAAGCCTCTTGACAATACGATCCTATTAGAAGCAATGTGCAATACACACCCTGTGACGTTTAAATTCCAGTTGTGTGCAGTGGGCCTAGTAAACAGCGCTGATACTTTTCAGTTTGGCTGGGAAAATTAGTCTTTCCCTTAATTGTTCAAGAATTAGTTGGATGTTATTTAAGATGTTCACGTCATGTGTTGGGGGTGTGATTGGTACACCCTTCGTATTTCATATTATTCTCCTTTCTGAAGAGAAGACTACAGTTTTACTAACATTCAAAAAACTTGGTTTACAGGTGCCTAAGGCAAAAGTTGAGGAAGGTTCAAGTGCTCAAATAGCAAATGCGATGTTCTTCAGCACTAAATTAGACAATCTGTTCTAGTGTTTCATTATTTGTAAGTGTTGAGAGAATCCCAGTGGGGCTGTTCCTAGAAAAACAGTATATTTGCTTCAAATTATGGTCCTAAATCCTGGTGACTTGATAGGTCATCCGGGTAACAGGTTTACAGTCTTCCTTTTCTGGGTCATTGGTTCACATACAAATAAAGTTTCAACTGAGCTGCAGAGGCAGTATTTTTCTCCTTGTGAAGCCCGGTTGTAATCAGTAGGATTTGTATAGGGGCAGGGGTTAACTGTGCAAATCAATTGCTGGTAGGACTCAAGTCAATAATAATCAATAGCTGTTACGTCTGATGGCCCTTCGGTGCTCTGTTTTGTGGTTTTAATGAACTGGACATAATAGTCTGCTGTTTACAGTCATGTCAGGGGAACTAAGGGCCAAGCTGAACGCTAGGGGAATACAAGTCTCTTTTTCTTTGACAGGGAAACTGATCCATACAGCTGCACTGGAAAAACACTAAAACGGGAATTTACAGTTACCAAGTTTTCAATTTCCAGGGGAATCAATCCATTATACTAATAAAGCATTTCATTAATTTCAGTCTCTTTGCAGCAAAACCGATGTGATCATTGGGGCTATTTAATGAAAAAAATAAATAAATAAATAAAGCAGTCACATTCTATGAATTCTGCTTCATGTTTTCCAGAGCACTTCTCCAAAATTTTTTGAATGATTTTAAATGCAAACATCCAGTATATTTCCATCGTTAATTATACAACAAATTGCAGTGCATGTACCTACCTATGTACTGCAGTTACCCCCTGGGTACATGACACGCTCTGCATTCTTTCTGTTCCTTTCTCCACTGAGTAATTATGTGATTATTTTTTCAGTTAAGGCATCCACCTTCAGAGATTTCCTCCTCTTTACTTTTGAATTTAAAGGAAGTAATCTATTGAATCTTTACTCAAAGTATAAGAAACAACCAAGAAAACTATCGCAATGAAGCCCACTTTTGCTGACACTAAAGTCTGAAGCAATTTTTTATTTGGATTTTTGCCTGTTAATGAGGCCGTCATCCATGCACGCTAACCCTACTGATGAAAACTGTTTTGACACACATCAAAAGCAAGATGTAGTTAAGAAGCTCAGCTTCTGGTTACCTGCGATCACTGCTTATCTGAATGACCTCATGGAATTCAGGGGATCATTTTTGTGAGAACTCTCCAGACCAAAGTACAGTTATGGGCCTGAGGACTCACCGAAGCCAGTAAGACCTCTCACAGGACGTATTGATATTATTCACCAATTCTATCCCCCCAAGCCCCAATCATAATGATTTAATTCACCAATTTTAATCACAGTCTAATCAGCCAGCAGGAAGCTTTGATTTAAATAATCAGCTTTAATCTTAATTTCAATTTGCATTTCTCTTAGAGAAAGATTGGTTGCCTCTTACAGGTTAGCAAATCTGAAATGTGTATTTACAGCTATACTTTATGCTTTTTTTGCCAGCCAAGATGATACACTATGTTTTTATACCATTATTTCAGCATAGCATGCATTTATTTAAATTTCATCTTACAACATTTTTATGTAAGAGAATAATGAATGAAAAAAAAAATCTTATTTACTGTATGATATTTAGTACTTTGTGTGATCATTGCTGCATTTGAATGGAAATTAGAACCCAAAATGTATAAACCAGAAATTCACTACAGGATTTAGAGCTGTTTTAAATATTCTCGATACATAAGTGAAAAGCATATTTTTCACACTGAATTTGGAACTAAGTAATGTGTTAAGTAATGAAAATACTGTTTGCAGGTAGAGAACTGTACCTTGTTCTTTGTAGGTAGTTGCTTATAATCTCTGTCAGAATTGCAGAGCAAGTAAAGCCCACTATTTATTAATATGTTGGAGGTGGGAGGAAAGAGGGAGAGCAAACTTTCCTGATCTTTGAGCTCCAACTGGTTGCTCTGGTTCCTCAAATTTGTGTATGCTGAACTAATTGAACAAATAAAATGAAAATGTATTCCCCCTCCAGCTTGAAGAGGCCACAAACGTTATTTTCTGTTCGCTTTTCAGTACGTTCTGGTAGCCTATTGCTTCTGTTAGCTCAATGACTCTGAGCTTTTAATTTAGGCAGTGAACAGGTTAGCGCTACATTTATTTGATTTAAAAGAGCTCAATAAATACATTAACCATATACCATAGCATCGCTTGCCGTCATTTTCAATTTAATATTAAATAGATTTATTTTTAGATCCAGAGATATTAATTTAAATAAAGAATTGCTGTGAACAACTTGATATAAATTAAATGATTAATTATTAAATTATCTGATATTGTTCATCGTGGAGGTGGTTTTGATTTTTATTTTTTTGTAGCTTGTCTAAATATGTAGTTAAAACCCAAATGTGCTAGGTCCTCACAGGTGCAAATATACAAAGAGGGAACAAAGGCCAGAGTAACATTTGTTTTTCCTTCACTGAAAAACAGTAATTTGGATATTCTTTTGTTGCAACAGCTGATAAGATGTTTAGAGACAAGTGAACTCTTTGAGTATATGGGATCTCCACAGGCACTGCAGCTTCAGTAAAAGTTTAGAAATCAGTGGGACTTACATGACCAAAATCTCATGGAGTGAGATTTGATAATGTTCAGGTCTATGTGTTAGAGAAAATGAGTGTGAATTGACATTGTCTGAATGGCTCAAAATACTTGTTATGCCCTCATTCAAACGGAAAGACAACTGGTGAAGAAAACTGTGCATCTGATCATGAAAAGACATGAAAATCTACTTTCTTAATTAACAAAAATGCAAGGCAATTAATTTTTAATTTGTTGTTCATTTTCAACCCAGTTTAATTTCATGTAAGTGTTTCCCATTTTGTTCCTAGGAGATTGAAAAGGCCTGGAAAATGGTGGATGCAGCCTATGAAAAGGAACAGAAAGCAAAGGAAACAATTAATTCTCTGCAAGAGGAAATTGCTCGCCTGAATAACTTGGCAAAGCAAGAATCTGGTCTGTCCTTGGGTCAGGAATACAAGTAAGTTTTCCAGAGAAAGGGGGAAAGCCTGATTTTCTGTCATTCTAGACCTTGTTTAACCATTTGCACAGTGCAAGGGTACTGGAAATCAGAGGTCTTTTCTCCATTTTACTTTTCTCATGAGCACACATTTATTTGTTCATGTGTTTATGCAGCGAACAAGTACAGGATCGGGTTCTGAGAGAGTTCATTTAACATCCGATTAAGCTGAGAGATCAAATAAAAATCAATAGGATGTGCTTTCTCAGTAATGGTCCCATTGTTTTATCTGACTAGCATTTCAAGGTGCTGTGTCTTTGAGAATAGGATTTGGTCAACAGTTTTACATATCATGGCAGCAGGGTCTAGTCCATAAGACAAGAAGGGAGAAGATTTGACTTCTTTCTGTTCCCAGTTTTTAGACATCGTCATGGTTTGTATTCTTGTTTGTATTTTATATTTATGTACAAAATCATAGAATCCTTTTTTTTTAAAAAAAAAAAAAAAAAAAAAATGGAACTATGCAGCCACTAGTATAGAGTGACCTAGTTTCAGGTGGAGCCTCCAGCTGCTATGATGTACAAATACGAATGATCCTGAGGACCTGCTGATTTTAAATACCCTCCAAAAGATACTGTTTATAGTCAGGTCCTCAGGTTGTGCTTATGCTGTAAGATGAACTATAAACTCAAAGATGAGATAAAGTATATTGACCCCTAAGACCTGTGCACTTTCTATTGAGATGGCTGATGGTCGGGCCAGCTGGTTCTGGGCTGAAAAATTCACACTGTGTAAACGTATTTATATTGTGTGTTTTGGATATGCACAGGGCATACTCATCTCTGCATGCACTGTGTATCCAGGTTACACAAAACAAGATTTGTGTCTGTGAGCAAGGCCTTTAGTATATTCAGATTTTCCCTTCCAAGAAATGTGCCAGCACATAAAGCATCTGGATGCATGAGAAATCCACTCCTTCACATTTTGCCCCTAAAATATTCTGTTCCTTTGTAACAGATTTCCTTTCATTTGAAGGCTTTGTCATCCAGCCTTCCACTAAAATAACGTCTCTCTAAAGACAACTCTGTGGCTGCTTTTTGCATTTTCCTGAAAGAGCCAGGAGCTGTGACTTTGCCAAGACCTCAGTCCTGCAGTTTCCAGCTGCTCAGGCACTCCATGATTTCTTCTTAAAGTTCCTTTTGTACTGATCTCCAGTTCCATGCTTACCCTGTCCAGTGGCAGGGCCATGGGAGTAGACAGCTCCTCTGCAGGTTTCCAGCCCTGCAGGGTGTTTCCAACTCTTTTAGAACAATCAGGTTGTTTTTTAAGGTTGAGCTTGAACCCACATTGCAATCTTTGGACTTTCTTTCAGATTGTAAATGGGTCCAAAGAGGCAATGTTTTATTCTTACATTAGGAGACTTGCTGCAGTAATGTAACAGAGTTTTGGTCCCTACATGATTTTGCAGTGGGCAGGGAAGAAGATCTTTTTTCCATTACCTTTTTGAGCAACTGAAAGTTTCTTCAGTGCCATGAGGATTGGGATATAAGAAGAAAGAGTGACTTATTGACAGTAACTCTAACGATCGCAGTAGGTAAAGCATATAATTTGATTGACCAAAAGACTCTTAATCCAAGAGGAGTTTAAAATGAAACAAAATGGCTTTTAAACTCCTGTTTCACACGAAAGATCCTGCTCTGGCATAGAGAACAGAAAGGGCTTGTGACACTGTTTGACTATTGTTTCTTTGCTTCCAGTATCAGAGATTTGCTAAAACTTAAAGAAGAGATAACAAAGGAGCGAGACCAACTCTTGTCAGAGGTCGTGACGTTACGCCAAAGTCTAACTCAAGCCACAGAGCAGCAGCAGGATACAGAGAGGGCAAAAAATGAGGCAGAACAAGCTATAATGCAGGTCTGTACAGCTCACAGGGTGGTGATTTTAGGCTTTGTCCTGAACTGTTCCCTGTTTCTGCAATTGACTAGTGTGCTACTACCTGTTCTTCCACAACTCAAACCTTTTCAGGAGTGCTCAGAAAAAAGTCGGTTGTGAATTATTTTTATGTTTTTTTTTCTCTATTTCTTGGCTACATCCTTTGTAAAGCGTATAGTCATGTACCAGCTGCTTCCACAGCTTCCTAATACCCTGAATGGGGCCAGGGTGCCTCTGCCTGAGTCATAGTTGACTTTCATACTGGCGATGCTTTTTGTTGTTCTAGTTGTTGTTGTTTCTTTCTTTTTTTTTCTTTTTTTTTTTCTTTCTTTTTTTCTTTTTTCTTTCCTGCATTGTAAATCCTCATGCCTCCAAAGGACCACGTAGAACACAGAGCTTGAGTGGAGGACCTACATCCCTTGCTGTTGACAGTGGTTGTCATGTCATGCTATATGATCATTTTTAAGAATGTATAAAATTCTGACTTAAAGCTAATTAGGCTATTTTCTCCCATACTGCCTCTGGGAAGCTTTTTCAGAATCCCACTTTTCTAATGTTTAGACACCTCCTATTCTCTTTGTTACACTGATTTCTACCTACCGTTTTTGAGCTTAAATGATGTTTCACTTCACCAGTTCCTGTACAGAGCAGTCATATTCCACCTCTGCTTTGCCCTAATTGTTTTCTCTCTGTTAGGCTCTCTGTTTTTGTCTCTTTACTGAGCAACATGTTCAGCTTCCTTTAAATGCATGTAGCAGCTGGAGATACAGAAGACTGAGGATCAGTAGGATACTCAGTGGATGGAGAGAAAGCAGAGGAGGATGGAAGATGGATACAAAACTCTGATACATCAAAATATAAAAATGCAGTAATGAAGAATAGAAGAATATACAGAAGAACATAAATAGGGGCTGGACCAAGACATCAAGAAAGGGGAAATGCAGAAAAGAACACTTAAACAAAGAAAAGAGATGACATGGAAACAGCAGTTAGCTTGCAGGGTTTTTTTTTTATTAATCCCAAATAGGAAAGGGTTGATCAGCCCATGTTCCATACACAGTACTAGTTTCTGTTTCTAAAGCACTTGGGAGTGTAGTACAAGAGAATGTAAATCTTGGCTTTTCTGACAGCATTGTGGGCGTGGGAGAAAAAAGAGAGAAGTGAAACTCCCATCAATACTTACTGAATCTTGCCAACCTTAATCTTTATCAGTCTTTAGATTTACAGGATTGTTACAGCTCATGGAACCACTTCCCATTCTCTCAGTATGAAATGCTGCACTTCAGACTGCTTAAATGACAATGTTTTTTGAAGATCCTGTTCAAGACCCTGGCAGTTCTGGCAACTTTTCATCTGTAGGCTGAGAGGGATAGGAATCTCTGAACAAAACTCATCTTTAAATTGCTGGTCCCTGTCTGAACTGGATATTTCCTTGTGGATCAGCCCCCTGTGGATTTTCTCTGCTGATTCCTCTCCATCACGTTTCTGGGGAGGGAGAGAGAGCACAAGTCACAGAAAAGTCTATCAAATAGGAGGGAAAGTTCCTCTTTCAAAGTTCTTGCAGAGGAACTTTGAGAGCAGAAAGACTGAGAGCACTTGTGAAAACGAGCACTGCTCTGATATCTCCCTCTTTCCTGTATTATCAATGTAATACATGTTTCTGCTGGCGAGGTAGAAAAATAAAAATAAAAATCCTTGCAATATGACATCAAGTCCAAATTAGTTTTAACCCTGCATTCAGAAAGTACCACTTTACAACAGAAAACACATTTGCCGCTGTGTCTCCAGAGGAATGCTTTGTGTCTGAATTCTGTCAGACTCTTCTGCTTGAATGAACTGAGTGGTGTTTAACAAATTCCTGTCATCAATAAACAGGTTTCCTCATATCAGATTTTTAGTTCAGCCCCTAGAAAAAGTACTTCTGAGAAGATTCTGTGTAGTAGTGGGTACAGTAGTATAGAAGTCATTGTTTTCAAAATCAAACATAGTAGAGTAAGAGGTGAAAAGCCTCACTTTCCTAAATGAAAGGCAGCAGAACTTCAACTTTCATCTTCTCAATTATTACAGCTTCAGCAAAATATCCAGATGTGTCAGAATGAGGCATCACGAGAAGCTCGGAAGAAGGAAAAAATGGAGAAGGAGCTGAAAAATCTTCAAGCTGAAATGGACAACAAGCAATCTGAGATCAAGAATTTACAGCAAGTTGTACACAGGAACAAAGAGGAACAAGTGAAAATGGAACAGCATCTGAAAGAGCAGAAGGTAGGACACATGGAACGCTTTTCATCATGTCTAATATTCGGGTCACATTCCAAAATATGAAAAGTGATGAAATTTCATGGAGAGGGAGGGAGATTATTTTAAGTCAATATTTTTAAAGATATATGTATACATACTAATAAGTAACCACTGAAAGCCATCTAACAGATTTCAGATAAAATTCCTCACAGAAATGAGTAGTGGATTGCAATGATATACTTAGAGATCATCCTGAAAAGATGACAGCAAATGAGACAAAGTCTGTGAAGAGCATGGATGAACCAATGATAGTAACAGGAGTTCACCAAGTTGGACTTCTTTCGTATATTGCCAGATTCATTATAGTGGCATTGGTAAAATGATTTTATGTCTCATCCCTTTTTTCTTCTCTGTCACAATAATTTTTACCTACCTCTCAAGCCTGTGAAAGTGTTTCTGTCAAAGGGCAGAGAACTGTCTTCATAAACCTTTTTGATGGATTTTACCCGTTCTGTTTCCAAAAACTTTATCTGGAAATGTCCTAACATAGTGTTCTGCAAGTGTTTGAATTTTCAGGTTTTCAGTCCATTTCCCCTGACTTTGAGAAGCTCTCAGAGAAGCAATTTCAGTAAATGGCAGGAGAGATCTCATCACTGTAAAACAGCCCTACCTCAAGGGAAACTTCCTTAGGAGTTGTGTGTATCTTGAAAATTTATGACTTGTATGGCTTTATCTTCCCTTCGGGTCCCTGAACTGGTGAGGGTAGAGATTTGTGATTTTTTTTTCCCAACATAGACTCTTAGTAAAATACTTCACATAAATAGATAAAGGGAACACCTGATTATTTTTCTGAACTTCTCCTCCCTACAAGAAGTATATTGAATTGCTCAAGTGTGTGCAGAGAAGAGCAACAAAGCTGATGAAGGAAGTTGAAAACAAGTGTAATGAGTAACAGCTGAGGAAACTGGGGTTATTTAGTCTGGAGAAAAGGAGGCTGAGGGGGCATCTTGTTGCTTTCTATGACTACTATAAAGGAGGCTGCAGCAAGGAGGGTGTCTGTCACTTTTCTCAAGTGACAGGATGCAAGGACACATTCTGAAGTTGCGCCAGGGGAGGTTTAGGCTGGATATTAGGAATGTTTTTTCATGGAGAGGGTGATCAAGCATTGGAACAGGCTACCCAGGAAAGCAGTAGAGTCCCTGAAGTATTTAAGGGACATGTGGAGTTGGCAAGCTTTTTAAGCCCCTGTTTTGGGGACATTCAGTTGTCCAAATTATCCTAGAAATCAGTAGTTTACATAATGTATAGTGCCAATGGTAACTAAGCAGGTACTGCCCGGTTTTCATTGCCTGTGGTGGCTTTGAGGTGCCTGTGAAGGCACTGCATTGTCTTTCACAAAGGTCTGTCCAAAGACTGTTTGGACTGTCCAAGAGTTAAGAGTAGAGATCTGCAAGGGAAGGTGACTTTTATTACAGTGTGATGAGGTTATTGTTAATCAACTGAACTGCAGTTGCCTGTGATGCCTGCTCTTACTCGATCAAATTTCAGATCTATTATTGCTTGCACAACAGTGAAGTTGATTTGTTACAACTGCAGGCTTCATCCTTCCTGTGCCGAAGTTGCAATGAAGAATTCCCAGAACCACAGCGTAACCCTGACATTCGCAGCACAAGAAAGAAGCAATATTCCTTGTTTTCACGTTCTTTGCTTCAGCATGCAATTGGAAGAGGGAGATTCTGCTTCTCTTCCTCTAATTTTTCTAACAGCATAGTGCACATTGACTTCATCAGTTTATTGCACATTACTGCTTGAAGTGAAAAATATGGTGATCATTCTTTGCTCGCTTATGGAGTAATGGTTGTTAGAGGAAGTCTCATCAAGCAGAAGAAACCACCAGCAGTTCCAATATTGAAGTGTATGTTCCCCATGCAGTCTGTGAAACTGCTGTTCTGTGCTTATGACTGAAGACAAATTAGAGAAGAAAATGTTTGTGTCCTGGTCTCAGCAAGCCATGTACCCAGAGGAGCGGTAGTGGCATATTAATGTAGGATTAGCTCGCTAAGAAACAGAGTTCCCCTGCCCTCTGCTGATTGAAGTCATTTGAACCTCATACTGATTTTCAGTAATTATATGTAGCAAGTGGTTGTGTTACGTGATGCTTGCCAAATGCCTAATAAGAATTAAAATATTTATTTACCACTTGCGAGAGAGACCTGCTAAGCTCACGGGAAAAAAAAAAAAGACACTGGCTGTGTTATTCATTAGGAATTATCATTTCCCCTAGTCAATATGAACATTTGTCATATTTCACATTAGTAATTTCATCAGCAGTGAAGAGTGGGTTTTAAGCAGAGAACAATCTGCAGCAGCTTTTATCTCCCGGGGAGATGGAAGGTTGTGTCTTCATGGATTTGCAGATGTTGTAATCAGATTAAAAAGGAACTAATAGGATTGTTCCTTAATCTAACAGATCTTGAGTGAAAAAGCTGGTAAGGAACTTGAGCAAATTCAGATGAAATATAGTCAGCTCGTTCAAGAGAGTGTGAACCATAATACGATGTTTGAAAATGTGATGAAGGATATCCATCAGAAGACAACAGAACTGAAAGTAAGTACCAGAAGGTAGCCATCCAGTCAGACATGTCACTCCGACTGTAGTCATACCACTTGGGACAGGGGTGATCTTGTACTGATGGTTCCCTACGGGTAGTTTTGGGGGAAATCTGAGGAATGCATAGGAATAGAATCTGTTGCTTGATGCTACTTTTTCTGTGGTGGCTGATGGAGTGGTCTGCAGCTGTATCACCTGACAGCGTAACACCTAGCTGGCTGCAGGAGGCCCAGTTTTGTACAACACGCAAACCAAAATGTTTAGCTCAATGGGTTCATAAAGGAAGCTTCGTACTTCTCACAAGCATAAGGTATTTTTAAATTGTGAGATCTTCACGTGAGAGCAGTGACTTTCTTCCTTACAGTGATTGACATAATCTGAAAGTTGCCAAAACCCATTAATAAATGGTAATAAATTATAACGGTGTCCTAGATAGCTTCACTGAAGGGAGCTGCTTGCTACACTAAAATCCACCCCCCCACACACACCCTTGCTCTCCAGAATCACTGCGAATCATTGGGAAAGGGAAATATAAGTAACCAAGACAGTGTATTCTTTCTGATCTAAACTGTTTTCTTGCCTGACTTTACATTGTTAAACAGCTGTTTTATACCACTCAGGCTGGTGAGTTTCAGTAGGGGCAGGATTAGATGATTCCTGCATATGATTTTTGGGCTATGTGGAGAGCATTAGTGATAAAGGGTTTAAGTTTTATGTATAAGTTTTAGATATGATTCCTCTGTTTACCGTATCTTGCTTTTTGTATCATTTTTGAGGTTAAAACACTGAACATACCAGAAAATTCAGGTAGAAAATCATTATCGTATCAAGGCTTAGTCACGACTAGCCAATTCACAGAACAGGAATGTTTGCCAATAGGGAATTATTTTTTTTAATTGGGAACCGTTAGTCAGACTGATAAAAGCTAAGTAGAGACAGATTAAAAGCTCAGTTCATGACTAATACAATGCAGAAGTTCCTGATTTGTGTGGTAGGATCTTGTTTTCTGTTGTATTTTGCCAGGCAGATGGGAGGACATTTTCCTCACCCATTTAAGAAACAAATTACCGTGTCTCCCAGGTTGTTTGGTTGTATCGTTACTTCTAGCAATGCCATCATTGTTGAAGACTTTACAAAATGTTCAAATGTGACTTAGGTTTGTGGCTCTAGAGCGTCAAAAAGAGGACTTTGATTCTGTCATCTAATTCTAACTTCTGGAAAAGTTGGTGGAACTTGTAAACTCAGGCACACAAGGTTTGGGGGAAAAAAATAGAAAGGAAGATCCTGCATTCTACACAGTCAGTAATCAGGTGTGATCTAAGATGCCCTTTTTGTAGGCACTGGGCTAGCAGTTTAATCCTGCAGCGTACTGAGTGCCTCTAGCGTGGTGTTGGGCAACCTGAGCTGTGGAAGTATTCATAAACTTTTGAAGACTGTTGTCAGGAAGAACTGAGGAGATTCATATCCTCCCAGGGGATACTCACCTACCAAGCTTCATCATCTTACAGAACCAACATCTGATGCTCTAAATGGAACACTGTAGTCTGTGACGGCTGTAAAAGCTAACAGTGCTACTGAAATTATATGGGGAAGTAATATTTACTTCTTAAAAGAAAAGAAACAATTTTCTGTTGTGCTAGTGGGTTGCTGTTCCAGGTAACTGGTTCCTTAATTTTCATGCAGTGTTTTGATTGATTATTTCCTCTCCTGATTGTACAGAAAATGAGATGAACTCTGCATTGTGTTTTTCCTTTAAAGCCATGGAATATAAAAGGGATGGGGATAACAGATCCCTGCTGTTAGGGACATGCCATTGAACCACAGTACAGATATCATTCTCATCACAGTCACTGGCCCTAATACTTCAAAGGAGATCACAGCTGCCCGTGTTTAATCTGCAGGACTAATTGTGTGAGGTCTGCAGCTGGGGATTCTGTATTGATCATCTTCAGCCCTAAAGCATAAGGTTTGATTATCATTTTTGTTGCCCTACCTTTGTTTAAATTATTTTTCATATGGTTCAATTAGCTAATCATTTGCTGTCAGGTGGTCCACAACACTTATACCTTTGCTTACCAGGGCACTGGTAAGGGAATAAATATATACTAAATACAGAGCTATTTTATTTATTTACTTTTTTTTTGTGGGTACTTTCTCTTCTCCTTCCTTGTTGCTGTTTTATAGGCCAAAGAGGAGGAAGTGAATCAAATGTCCCTTGAAATTTCAAAGCTGAACAAATTAAGAGATGTTCTACAGGGTAAGCTGCGTGTTGCAGAGGAGCAAAAAGTTGAGGCAGGACATGAGAGAGAGACCCTAAAAAGTGAAATATCTGGACTAGAGAAAGGTAGGTGGCTAACTAATGAATGGATCTGCCTTCTTATTCATGGTTTGCTCATTCAGGCTACATCTTCCTTTCAGGATCACTCTCTTTAGTGCTTGCTATGGTACTGTACAAATGCTAGTTGGAATATATTGCAGCCTTTTCTAAAACCTTTTAGGGTTACAGATTTTTCACAGTGTAGAATAGGTGGGGTGAAAATAAAAAGGACATAACTGAACTTTGTGGCGTGCAAGTTTGTGGCATGTCATATAGAGTGTTGTCTCCATTGTACATGTACTGCTCCTGTCCTAACCTGTGAGAGGGAAACGATCTCAGACCTTACTGACACCAGACATGGCTAGGACACTTTGTCCCTAATTGCTTTGATTCTGCTGAACTATTCATCATGGAAATGACTATGTGCGAGTGAGCTGATAAACGTCGTTCTGCTACTTTATGGGAAGGAGAGATGAACTTAAAAAAAAAAATCGGATCCATACTGGACTGACTGAGAACGGCTGCTAATAACACGTCTTCTTGCAATGCTGGATGCGTTTTAGCACTCCAGTGTAGTGCATTTCCTGAGCTGTGGTGTTAGCGTAGCTGTATATAATACTTTTTAAAATAAAATGCAAACAAATATGGAATGGTTAATAACTTTTTAATAGTATATGCACAGTGTTGATCTTGACCCATGGCAAGTAGTTTTAACTCCACTGAAGGCAACAGAATCTCACTGCTTTAAAGCAGAACTGGATTTCACATAAAGGGATTAGCATGAGACTGAATGTCCCTGTATTTTAAAGTGCTTCAATTTGCTCACTTTGAAGCTTCCTAACAGCATTTGATTTTCACTGTGCTCCACGATTTCTGAAAATTCAACTTCTTTGTGAAATCTTGGTTTGAGCACGCAAATATAATGAACCCTTATACCATTAATTACTGTGCTTGAGTTCTTCTAAGTACTGAAATAAGTATTAACATCCTTAGCTGATACCCGCGGTTGCAAAACATGGTCACAGCTAATTGAACTGTTCATGTAATGTTTAGTAAGTCCACTAAGTTGTTTCTGCATTTTTAACATCTGTTCAGTTTGAATCCAGGTTTTATACTCTTTTTCCTCCTTTTCTCTAGAGCTGGAGGCTGCCAAAAAACAGGCAGAGATTGACAAGAAAGCCATAGATGAGCTTGTGAGGGAAAGGGATATGCTAAGTAAGGTGAGCTTGCGTTGGTAATACTGATAAACAAACCTCATGGCTTGAGAATGAAATGTGTGTAGTTTAAACCCTCACAGAGAAACAGAAATGTTGTAGAATAAATAATGTTGAGTCAAACATTCAGATTTCCTTAAGCTTATGCTGCTTCTTTTCTGTACCTTGAAATAGTGCTAGTATCCATAAACACATTAAATATTTCTAAGCTTTAAAATATAAACTGTCAGGGAGTTTAAAAAAAGCTGTATGCTTTCACCTTGCAAACGTGTTATTTGATATCTGAAGAGTTGATTACATCTGTGCTTTTAGGCTCTGTGGCATATGAAGTTTAATATTAATACAGACAAAAGAAGTCTGTGATAGAAGAACAAACCAAAATTTTGATGCACCATGTAGCAGCTTGGAAGACTGTGTTAATGCTAATCCTTGGTTTTTCAGTCCATTTCTCTTGCTGATCATTTTCCATCAGCCCATGGTTCGTGTACTGCAAGACAGCATCTCATGTTTATGGGCATTCCTGAAGTGTAATCTAGTAAATTCAATGCTGAAAGATGGCTTTAGCTGAAGTGCTTTTCTTGGTATGGATTCACTGTCCTGTGTCTTGACTCAAGAGGCACAAAACAAAAAAAATTGTTTTGAAGCAGGGAAAGAAATTTGAAAGGGGGACTACAAGGCTGATTTTGTAAAGATGAGATCTTGGTGCTTTCTGTTTAATCCGTCTGCATAATTTGAAACCCAGCTTGGTTAATTCAATTTGAACTTGCTGTTCAGCAGAAGAGAAATAAGGGTATTTGTGTTTATTACTTATTTTAAATGCTACTGACATGCTTTACAATCTAAATGCCTTGAAGCTGGTACGGTTTTTCCAGTTAATTATACAACTTGTAAACAATCCTATCCATTTTTTTTTATTTTAGTGCAGACATTAGTGTTTTAACTTCAAATCAGAAAAAGCACTCTATTTAGCAGCTCTGTTATTTTTTTTAATTTTTAAATCAGATATGTGGCTCAGGTATTTCCACTGAGCAAATTAGATACGGGATAATAACATAAACCACTTAGATAATGACATATTTTTGCCATAGTGATGGCAGTGTTGGCTTTCACAGCTCAAGAGTCATTTTGTTCCCCCCCCCTCAGAAAGTGATCAAGGCTACCAATGCCACTCAGAAGCAGATAAGTTTGGTGAAGATCCATGAACAGTCCAAGAAAAATTTAGAAGAAGAAATCCAAAATTATAAGAATGAAGCTCAGAAGCAAAGGAAGATTATTTACCAGTTGGAGAAGGACAGAGATAATTTCATCAATGAAGCCAGCGAGCTCAAGCAGAAGGTAGGAACTGCTTTTTGTGCAAGTGGTTCTTTGCTCTCTTACTCTCAAAACTGTAAAGACTGTATACACATTTCTTTACATGCCAATGGGAGGAAACAGATCAATAGTCTTCAGGCAGTTTACAAAGATTTCTTAGTGCATATTGCCCACTACCGTGGTTCAGGTTTCTCAGAGGGAACCTTAGCCATGGCTGTTTATTCAGTGAGAAACTTGGGGTACAGCTGTGTGTTGCTCTTGTTCATCGATCATCTGGGAAATGAAATCAAGGCAGGAGTTTGAACCCCGGCCTCTGACTTACACCTGAGTCCCACAGTTGCAGCTCTTGTATGCAGTTGGAAATTACTCTTTGATTGTTCTGTTTTATCTGCAAAGGACCTTATTTTGCCTACCACCGGTGTCCTCAAATTCTGTTGAGGCCACTGAGAGCTGACAGCGCTTGACGTCTTTGTAAGAGCATTTTGAAGGATTAGTCCCAGTATGAATAAAACAATGGAAGATGTTCAGTCTCATCTGCAAAACAGAGATTTTCCAGGAATAGCTGCAGAGAAACGCTGCATAAAAGTTGTGCCGTCTGGTGCCCATTATTATGTATGGCTTTATTTCTGAAGGTATATTCAGGAACATGGTTGTAACATGTTCCATTAATTGCTGAAGATCACATTAACGGGCCCTTGAAGAAGCTCATTGATTTACTGGGATTAGCTTTCAAGCTGTTTCAACTCACAAGTTATTTGCTATCTTCTCACTTAAAATTATCCTTTACAACTAAATGTGACCAGGGACTTTTAAATAGTGTTTTGAGTGATACATGCTCCCTTGTCTGGATTGCCATTTGTCATTTCCTAGGAATAATATTCTGCAGAAGTGAGATTTGTCTTTGTTGCAAAGTCACAGTTTGCATCTTTTCCTTGTAGTGAATTTCTAACAGTATAGCTGTGAGTTAAGAACAAGGCAAACAAGTAAGGATGGTGCCACTGCTGAGTTCTTGAGTAGGTTCATTGAGCTAAGCAGGTAACCAACAGCAACTGAGAGTTAAGTATACAAGTGAAAAAGTGAGAGGATACAGAAGAAAACTGTGAATGTCTAATACTTTCTGCCTGGCTTTGGACCCTCCTTACCAAACACGGGAGGTGTAGTGTGCTAACAGCTCAATCGTACTTGAGGATGTTTGGCCTCTCTGAAGGCCGCTCTGTTGGGAAACATTGCATATATCTTTTCTGTGTTTATTGGGGAGAATTATTTGAGTTTAATCATTTGTGAAAAAGCAGAGTCAGCATCTAGTCTACGAGCATGAAGTTGAAAAACTTAGTCCACGAGCTTATTGCACTTACATTGCATCAAAACCAAGTAAAAGATTTACAAATGCAGTGACCTACTTTCGAGTCTTGCTCCAGCCTGTGATCACCATAGTGCTAACTGCACTTATTGATTTCTTCTCCCTGCTATTACTATTGGCAGGTTGTTTTAGCAGAAAAGGAAAAGGCAGGAGTAGGTTATAAGCTGGGACTGTGTTTTTGTATTGCACGGTAAGCAGTTCCTGGGATCCTCTGCAGTCAGCTTCAAATGTGCTGGAATTGTATTTCTGCAGCTGTAATAAAATGTTCTATATTTAGCTATCCCCTATCTCCAGAGTTGTTTGGAGGAACCTGATAGAATAATCAATTAATTAAGCTCCTGCCCCATAGTTGGACCTCACAAGGCTTTACTGCTAAGCAAGGGACAACTTCGCCGACTGCAAGCTTTGCAGTTATTGACTATCTGATGTAAACATTTTTATATTCTTCCGCTTTGACATATGAATGTAAGTCATAGCTCAAACTGCTCCTTTCAAAAACAGAGTCTGGAGAACTGGCTGTGAGGTGAAGTTGCAATGGACTTCTCTGAATTTTGTCCATATGGTTCCTCAGCATTTTGTTTAGTCTTTTGATCTTTTTCCTGGATGTGTGGCATTCTTCTCTCCCTCAGGCAATGAACTTGACAGATGTTGTTCCCGACGTTCACTCCTCACTTTCCTTTTTGTTTCTTTTGTCTCCTTTTTATCCAACACTACAAGCGTTGGATTCCATTTGAATGGTACTTGTTTGTGCTCCTTGGCTTTCAACTTGGTACAGCAGAAGGAACATTCTTACTCTGGAAAAAAAAGTATATATACTGGGAAGCCCATCATAATGATTAGAAGCTATCTATATTTTTGCTGCTTTAATGTAGTAATTCTTATATATTGTAATGGTGGTAACTGTTCAATGAAGGTGTCTATATAATTTTGCGTTTTCGTTTATTGGTACTGCATGTGATCATCTTCTCTCTACAATTGATAGTCTACACTACTCCATTCTCTTTAGAGAACAATTGTCTCCCCATTCATGAAAAGAAGATAATGGTGATTACTTGCTTATTTAGATCAAGTTTGTAATCAATAGCTTGTGATCAGGTGTTCATTTAAAAAAAAAAAAAAATTGAGTTCTTAGAAGCTAACTGGATTTCACGCTGGTGGAGTATATGCAGATCTTCTTGGAAAATTATTTTGGAAAATTGTGTTCTTATCCATTGTATTGTACAGACTACATCTAAAACCATGTACAAAATCTAGGCTTGCTTTATAAAAAACCTAAGCCTATTCTCAGTGAAAGCTGCTTCTGTTGATTTAATTGAACCAGCTCAGAGGCAGTATTTTCAGTAGATTAGCAGATGTGCATATCTGTAAGTTTTAGTCTTGGGGAAAAACAAACAAAAAACAATAAAATGTTCCTCCACATAAGCAATCCAGAAAGGTGAAACTTGAACTCGGACCAAAGTGATTTTTAGCTGTAGCTACAACTTCTTATCACAGGTTTTTGAAGTTGTCACCCTAGATAAAAATGACAAACCCCATCCTAATAATCTTGTGATGATGGCTTAATTGTGTTCATTTCCTTCTTTCTGCTCCAGGTCCTCCAGCACCTGAAGGATATTGAAGTACGGGAAATTCAGATCTGTGACTATGAGAAGAAAATAGAAGAGTGTGAGATTAAACTAAAACAGCAACAAAACCGCTGTGAAACTGTGAGAGCAGAGAGGAACCTATACAGTAAAAATCTGGTTGAAGCTAAGGTAGAAGAATACTTTTTTTTCCCTTGTGTTTCTTTCTTTGTTTTATTATCTGATCTAATTTTAATTTGTTAAAAGGAATGTTCACTTAAGTGGTCACTTGCAGAAGTGGTTTCTGAATTCCTCTGTGTTTTGGGTAAACCAATGTTTTTGGTTCCTGAGAGTTTATCTGGACAGTATGTATTTGGACTGGCAATAGGAATTCAGTCATTACGTGGCAATACCCCAGCTTAAAGCCATGCATAAAACCGAGGTGTAATGGAGCTATGGATTCATACAACTCTATCAGAGAAGAAACTTCTTCCTTTCCCTCTTGGCTCCACTTGGTTCTGTCCCTTTAGGAGTTGTCTGTGTGTATGAAAAATAGGGTATAATGGGAGTAAGATTGCCTCCTTAACCCTGTATGCATATGCACATTAGTGTCTATGGTGACTTTGAAAGCAGAGGGAACACTTTCTCACCTGAAGGGGAATTTTCTGACAGAACTAAATGCTTCCACCTCACTTGTTCCTTTCAGAGAGTGTCATTTTCCTCATAACGACAACGATTCTCTCCATTCCTATCTTTGCCTTGGGGATCTCACTAAGATGCTGGAGGAAGAGAACAGGTCACTTACGAATACCCTGTTATTCTGTTGTAAAGATTTAAAATACTACACAAATCCTATTGCAGTTGGCAGAAATTGGGACCTTGGACAGCTGTGATTTACAGCACTTCAGGATTATGTAGCATAAACATGTATAGTAGATTACAAATCTATGCTCTGCTTTGCATAGGTAGATGTTTTAATTGAGAAGCAGGTTGGAATGGACTGTCCAAGTTCCTATCCTACTGTATGTGTGATTTGATTAGGAATGAGCTATTCTGTCAAATACATAGAACACTTTGCTTGTCCTCTATCTGCTTCTTGTCAGTAGTAGTGGTGCTGCGGTTCTTGCTGCTCCCAAACAATCCCTCAGAAGAAATAAGAGTGAAAAAATGCAATACTTATTTTTTAAAAAAATATTATTTATTATTATTATTTTAATATACAGCATAGATTCTCTTACTTCTAAAGAACTGGCAGCTACATGCTTGGTTACAAAATGAAGCAGTGAACTCATCCATTTCTTCAGAGTTTGAGTGTTTATATGGTGGCATACATAATACTGTTCATGGTTCCAGTTGGTAGAGGCTGTTATTTAGACTTTAATAGGTTACTTGGCTCACCTTAAAACTTTTTTAGCAAGTCTTGTGTGAGAAGAGGGCTGAGCCCAGAAGATCTTTTGGCCAAGGCAATATTATATGTGGCAGTGAAACAACAGCCATTTGTAGTTCAGCAACATGCCCTCTAGCCATGAAAGGAAAACGGCTGGTGATGGTATTAACAAATATGCTAAATTCTTCCTTTTGAGAAGTAAAACAAATTTGCCCAAGCTTGTTTAGATAAAACTAAAGTCCGTGGATTTTGTCTTTGAGGTCTGTCAGTCTAGGAATCGGTGCTTTCTCAGTACTGGTTTTGGAGACTGATTTGACTCAAGACCTTACTTAACTGCATTAAGCATTTCAGGAAAGAAAAAGTTTCTCATTTAGCAAGTAAATCCACACCGATGGTGGACGGTGCTGAAAGAAAACCTAAGCTTGAAATGATTTTGTACTGAAACAGAACGTATTCACATGAAAGGTTGTGATGCCTTCTCTGTGAGGTGGTAGTCTCCAGCAGGACTGACAGCTTTTAAAGCTGCTTTTGCTGGATCCAGAAGAGCACGTCTGTCCGTGGATTGAATTTCCTAGCTTCCATTCGTGTCACAGCATGTGCCATCACTGCAGTCAGTGAAACAGTTTCTTTGTGTTGCACAGGCAGTCACCTTTGTGTTGGGAGTAGAAATAGTTCTAGTGCCCTGACCTCTCTGCAGTGCTTCCAGGCTTATTGCTCTGTATCTTGAGCCTAAAATATATGCTAAATATTCCCATAGCAGTGGCTTTCCTATTTCTGAGCACACTGTTTTCCCCTTGCACCTCTGTATAAGCTAGCAAAAAAGCAAAATGGAGATAAGCATTTGCTATACTCCCTTACAGACATACAGTTATCCTACTCGTGGCTATTCCTTTGCATAAAACCAGCTTCTTCCCAAACATTTATACCCAACTATACACAACCTTAATGAAAAGCACTACTAGAAGCATGAGAAAAATGGACAGAATCAGAATCTTGTTATTAATTTGGATTGACTGCTAGTTCTTACTGTCTGTCCAGCACTTCAAATTAAATGGCTTATTAGAGTCATTAGTGATCGCTGTTGTTATCAATGTTCCTTTTAAAGACCTTTTTACAGCAAGGTCAAGGTAGCATAAATAAAACAAATTGTCATGTAATGAAACTTTTGTTCTATCCCATTAAAAAGTAATGTCTAGTGGTGTGTACAACACATCTCTCAAACATTGTGGTTACGTTTCTCAGAATTGAAATAGGCTGAACACCCAAGCAGAAACTTTGATCCCTTGATTTTTTTTGATCCCTTTTTGTGATCACACTTTCTGTACTTATAGGATGAGATAACAGAAATGAAGAAGAGACTAAAAACTGTGACACATCAGGTGGATCAGCTGAAAGAGGAGATCACAGACAAAGAAGCAGCCCTTGTAAAAGCTCTTCAAGAACATCAACAAACAGAGAGGGAGAAAGAAACACTGAAGGTAAGAACTCTTATACATAAACCTTATTACAAAGGATGGCTCCCATGATTTCAGAGACTGCGTTATGTTCCTGGTCTGTGGTAGTTGTCTTGCTGTATCTTAAAAAAAAATCTTCTGCAATTGAAGCACAAGATCTTGGCACTGTTTAGAGGTATTAGTTATACAAATATTCCATGTTCCTGAAAATTTTCATTTTTGCTTAACTGTAGTTAGAAAGGTCCTGAAATGCCACTTGGAAGCCTTACATCACTTGGTGACTTAAAATTTTTACTAAAACATTCAATTTTTTTTTTCAGAAATGTGGATTTTGGGGATAGCCTGATTGTAGTAAACTTTTTAAATGTGGACCCTTCTAATTCAAGTTTTCCTTTCTTTAAACTACTTTCTCCATGCTGTTTTTAAGTGTGAACCCCATTATATTACACTTCACATTCCTGAGCTTGAAGCTCTGACACTTCTCAGCCCTGGCTGCAGCCCATTCTTAGATATGCTATTAAATTTGTGGTGATATCGCAACACAATTTGCTGCTCGCTCAAAAGATTTAAGGAGTTAGTGTTCACAGCAACTTATATTTTTCTTCACTAAGCAGTAATAAAACAAAAACCGCAAACAAACAATACCCCCCAAACTCAGCTGTCCTCTACCACTTTCCGCAATGTTTTCTTTGGCAGTTTATTGCTGTGCTACAATGATTCCTTAGGTTTTCAGCCCCTCTCAGCACATTATATTTATGACAAGATGCCAACAGAACTTTGTAAAAAAGTGATGAATTTATGTTCTTGTACCTGCTCTGTCTCAGAGTTGTTCTATCAGTGATGGAGAAGTCAAATAGTATCTCATTTTCTGTGTTCAGCTTTCTGCCTTAACTAGTCGCCAGTTCTGTCTCATCACCTCAGAATTGTCTGCTGTCCATTTGACAAACACAATTGCTACATGGCTTACCCACTCAATTATTCACTAGCAAGTCTATGGACTGACATCACATTAGTGAATAGCTTCAGGGCATTGTGGTCTTCTACCTGCATGTCTCTGCTGAATACTGATGCATAGGAGAATTCAGAGGGCACTGACTGACACAGGCACAAAAGAACCCAATTATTTGTGTAGCAAGCCAGCTTCAATTTGTCCTGTTTGTACTGATGTGAAGGAAGCAAGCTGTTCTCCAGAAATCAGTTTAAAGAATGCACTAAAGCATGGAATAGTGAGATTCACAGGAACGAAATTATACAGACATTGGACTTATGCTTAGCTCAGCTGTCATAAAGGTCTTAAAAATGTGTTATCATGGTAAATGAAACAGGGGACACCTGATCCAAGCTCCCTTACAGCCTGTACAATGCCATCTTTTGGTTTCAGTTGGCATTCCTACAGGCTTGCAGATCAGACTGTTTTGGCAAAACATACAAGTGTTGACAAATATGTATCTGAAAGCTATAAGAAGTATGGCCCTCCAGGTTTGAGCTGGTGGAGGCTTATGTGTAGTTTTTACATGATTACACTTGTCTTTTTTTTAAGCATTTTCTAGAAATCTGAACGTGAAACTTCTTACTTAGAGTTATTATTATTATTTTCAACATTCTTTGTCCAGCCCCAGTTACACCTTTTCTAAAATCTGTATTTTCCTCCCACCTCTAGAACAAATACAAAAACCTGTTCACTTACTGTAGTGTTTCAGAACCTAAACAGGAATTTAGTTTGAATTTGGTTTGAGATGTTGGCGCAGGTTCCGTATAAATCCATCTTTTTTGCTGACTGTTCTTCAGTTTTTGCAGCCTCTCTGAACCAACCTCGAATGAGCTGGGCTCATTTACAGCAGTTTCAGACCTGACACTTTTTCTGCTTGTACTGTGTTTATTCATTTCTTTTTCTTCTAACTAATGTGCACAGACCCTGATGCTGTAGTCTTCAACATATCTAATCTCAGTGAAAGTCCTATTAGTTTGTGGGTCCTGTGTGTGGCTTAAAGTATTTATGTTCTTTACTGTGCAAGGTAGTTCAGATTTATTGTAGCTTTGTGCACTCCGGTGAGATTTGTTTATATGAATTGTTTGCTGCTAACATCTACTGCCACTCCTTGTTTACAACTCGTATTTTTTGTGACATAAGGAGAACATAGAATGTTGATATATTAAAAAAATATTATCTAGCAATGTGAAATACATGAGCAGTTTTACATTTGTAGACAGCTTTTGCACACTCTTGATTGCATTTCAATATGAAGTGGCTTGCATTTTTGTTCGGTTGATGGATTCTGATGAACATCCAACGCTAAGTAAGAGAGATGTGAGCGTTGCACATATGGGAAAATGAGAATTTTATTAAAGAAAATAAGAATTGAACAAGCTATTTTATTATGACGATGGAACTGTTGTTTCTGTCTTAAATCAATGTTTTTGCAGGTGCAGCCTTCATCACAGCCTCATTCTTTCAGCGTTCAATGATATTCTTTCTGAAAAGGCAGCTTGAACGTCATCATTATGAGGGTCAGAGCTGTGGCAAAGTCTTTTAGTCAAGGCTTGAAAGTTTTCATATCTGTGAAAAGAGACTTCAGTCAGCTGGTTCCAACTTTGCTATACGTAATTGCCTAATCCTAGAAATTTCTAATAACCCGAGAAGACCTTATTACTTTTGCTCTATGTACATATCTCGAATTATAGTTCATGACAGTAGTTGGTTAATTTTCAGTATTATGTTAGTGGTACGCAGCCCCTATAACAATGCATTACTTCGCTTTTGCTTAGGGGAGCCATTCTTCTTCACAGTATTTCTCATCTACACTTCCACTAAAAAATGCTAAGGCTCTTTGATTTTGCTTTTCCATGCCCGATTGCCATCTTCTCCCCCAGTTCTATTACTCCAGTCTGAAGCCTGTTGCAAGTAGATGCTGATTTGTATTAGATAATGTAGATAGTTACCCTTTCTAGCAGGGTGAGCTATCCTTTCTTATATCCTAGCCTTGCTTTGAACTTACGTCTGCTAAATTTTTGTAACAGAATAACAATTCAACTGGAAAAAAAAATCTCCAAAGATTACCTATTTAAAAAAAAAACAAAAAACCAAAAACAAACAAAAAAAAAAACACACAACAAACTATTAAATGAAGTTCCTCTGAATTACAACTTGAGCCATTATTATAGATAAAAAAAATCCTTCTAAATATCCATTGTGTATAACAATATTAAAATACTGTTTACAACTTTTCTTTACAGGTTTTCATGCTTGCTTGTCTCGGTGATTTATTCTCAAAAACTAACAAAATATGTACCTCTCAGGAAATGAAATGAATGTATGAGATTCTATTCAAATACTAACTCTTAATCTCAGGAATATAATGGGAAGTTGTTACTAAGCACAGTTTACCTATATTCTTTGACTCCACCAGGCTGAACTTCTTAAGATGAAAAAACAGGCTCTGGAGACCAAGCGCTTTATAGAAAATCAGGAGGCAGAAGAGAGAAAACTCCTAAAAATTATTGCTGAGGCTGATGCTGAGAGGCTGAAGCAGAAGAAGGAATATGAGCAGGTAGGAATCTCACATTTGGCTTTTCAAACACAATTCATTCTCTTCCCTTAGTTATCCAATGCATTTTTAAGGTCAAGGTCCTCAGCTACTGTAAAAGTGGTAGTACTAAAGCTTCATAGTACCACTGAAATAAAAATGCTAAGGTACTGAAATGAGCGTAGTTTGCATTACGCTACGTTACTACATTTTAGTTTACATTATTTGGGAGTCTGAACCCTTAGAGCAGAAGCTACTAGGCTTTGCTGTTGTTTTTTTTCACTAACAACAATGAAACCTTGTAATGCAGGTGATTTTTCGCTGATGAAAATGTAGTCACAATGCTTTAGGATTGTACTGAGGAACTTTAACTGAGGTTATTGCTTTGCTCTGAGTCCTTAGGTTATGAACGAGAGAGCTATCCTAGGGTCCCAGCTTGTTCGGCGCAATGATGAGGTGGCTCTGCTCTATGAGAAGATCAAAATCCAGCAGTCCATCTTAAACAAGGGTGAGGCCCAATACCGACAGAGAATGGAAGACATCCGGCTTCTCAAGCTGGAGATCAAAAAACTTCGGCGTGAGAAAGGAATACTTGGCAAAAGTGTGGCTAATGTAGAGGAGCTCAGGTAGAAAAACTGGTTGAATACATTTCCATAGTGACTGCATTCATGATTCTGTGTTTGAGACAGAACATTTCTTTTATGTATGGTAAAGATTTGTTTCAACAAACATTATCCCTTAGAGAACGGGATTCTTTGGTTTGACCTCAAACACAGTGGATTAAATTCACAAAGCAACTAATCAGTGATTAAGAAAATTAAAGTGTAAGATGGAGGAAAGGAAGAAAAAAGCCGTCTGTGCCAAAGCTGAAATAGCTTCCACATTTCACCTTGTATTGTGAATTACTGCCTACAGAATAAACTTGACAGACAGCAGCAGAAAAGGTGTTCATAGTTCAGTGAGCTACTTAGTGGTACCTAGGGCCCAAATTAGTGGAACTGCTTTTTATTAGGCAATCCACAGTGGATGGGGAACACTTGACATATTTATAACAAACCCCTACACGTTTTCAGAGCTCTTCCCTTTCAGATTTATATGTAGACTTGCTCTGAGAGAAAGATTTAGTTAAATTTTCATTGAAGGTTGTGTTTCTTTAAAACAGAAGTTTAATGGCCCCAGCCTGATTTATCTCCCCCTACTCTGGCTTAATGCTTCCCTTCTTTTTTTAACTCTCCCAAACCTGAAGTATATTCTTTGCGGACAGGAAATTATTGTGATTTTTCTGTAGAACTGGTCATGGTTTGTAAGGAGAGAGAGCTATGTTTGCAGCAGATAACCATTATTCTACTCTATGTAGCTATCACAGTTTTGGGTGAGGTCTTTAGCTTAACTGTATCAGTATAACTCCGTGGCTTTTACTGGAGCAAATTAACTTCAGTCTGTGGTTAGTCCCATCGATTCCAGTTTAATTATGCCAGTTTGATTTGGTGTAAGATAAAAAAGAAGTGGGTAAAAAACACTAACAACTGCAGTTTTCATTGACTGTCTGCAGACAGGGATAGGATTTGAATTTGCTGCCCAAATGCATTCTGCTGAAAGCCTATTACTGTATTGAAACTCTGTAAAGGCATTGAAGTATAGTGCAATGCATGCCGTGATGGTTGGATCAGTTCTTGGATGGAGAGGTGGATCAATCACATATTTTAACGAAGTCCAAAATTATCATGAAAGCTGTCTGTTTAAAGAGTCCATTTATCACTTGTGCTGCTCTTTAGCTTCCTTGATTTGCCAATTGGAGGTTGTTTTTTTGTGTTTTTTTTTCCCTTTTCAATAAACCTTGTCCAACCGCACAGTTTAAAAAAAAAAAAAAAAGGCCTTTTTCTGTCCAGTGAGCTACATTCAGCACTGATGTTGGCAGGGAAATATTCAGTGAGGGAGCGGTGGTCATCCGTTCCCTTTCTCCTTGAGGAAATCACAGGATACACCCACCAAAGTCATAAGGGTTGGACCCTTGCAGAATGTGCCTTGGTTTTCCTGCTCCATCATATCCTGACCCCAGCATGGGGACCTTAGTTGTCAAAGCATCTTTGGAGTGCTCAATTAACTTTATATTCAGCAGCAAATCACCTCTGGATTCCCTTGATGAGAGGTAGAAAAAGAAAGAAATCAAACTTGGCTTCTCTAAAGAACAGTGTCCATCATAGTTAGGCCATACATTATGCTTTACTTACTGGATTGTGTGAGCCATGTAGTTTTAAAACCTCCTTTCAAATACCGGCTGTCAGATTCAGTACAGAGGTAACTGGGTATGACACCATAACTGTGATTTGTAGGTTACTCTAGGTGAATTATGAGTTAACTGCCATTCTAGCCTTAATGTACACGGAAAAAATTGGGCGATGAGATCCAGTAGGCTGTGAACTAGATTTCCCAGGAACTGATGAAAAGTCCCTTTTTTGAGTCATTCTTACTAACGTGAATGAAGTGGTCTACCTGTGTTATCTTATGGGACCACCTGTATGATGTTCTTGGTGGTAATCATGAGAGTCGCTTTGCCAGCGCTGTAGCGCATGGAAGAATGGTTTGTTAATGTTCATAGTAATACCTTGGGCACGTTGTTTGGGTCTTGGTGTGATTTGTTGTTTGTTTAATTCTGATATTTAGACAGGAGGTTCATCACATGCAGAAGGAGCTATTAAGAGAACAAACTCGGTGCAAAATTCTGGAAGAAGAACTGGAGAATCCCTTGAATGTTCACAGATGGAGAAAATTAGAGGTGATGTCTCAGCGTCAAGTTCCCAAAGCCTGCATTTTCAAATCAGTGACACAGCACAAAGCCTATTTACTTTACTGTTATGCAAATTATGTGGAAGGGCAGGCAGACGGAAATTTCCATAGTACCAATGGAACAGTTAACTGCTGAATGGTTTTCTTGCACAATGCAATCAGTGTTATTTTTGTGTCGTTTTCTCAATGAAAAATTGCAGAGGGGTTTGTAAAGAGCAAAGTAAAACGCTAAAGGGAATAAGAATGCATAAGGTGAATTTACAAGGAGGTGATTCCTTAACATGGATGAAGTGAAAGAGGATGATAGGGGAAAGGTATAATCCTACTCTCACCAGTTAGGTAGATTTATGTGGGAAGAAAGGCAGGATTAGAAAGGATCACAAACAGGTGGACTGGGAACAGACAGACATGAAGTCAGAAGGTAATTCATGTCTGTGAAAAAAGGAAAAGGCCTCCACATAAACGGTGGTGGAGTTTCAAAGATAGCCATTCTGGGTAATGTCAGGTCAGCTGTTATGTAAACAGCAAATCTAAATTTTCACACTATTTGAACCTGCCAAATGAAGGGGAAAAATAATAACTCTGTCGAGCATAGACCAAATATGTGAACATCAGTTGGCATTACTTCATTTTTTCAAAGTAAGTCAGAGCCAGCTGAGATTTCTCTGTTGCATGGATCTCTGATCTGATGCCAGCCTGGGTTGCTTAGCTGCTCTAGTAACGAGTGGTAACATGCTAGTCCCTACAGAAACAGAGCTGTATATTTTGGCTGTGCTTACTAGTGTAATAGTTAATTTCTGTTCTTTCCATGCTGAGCTTAAAACTGAACAGTGTGATTAGCTTTTCACATAGAAGGGAGATAAAATGCAGGATGTTAAAGACATCTAGGTACAATCTCTAGTAGCTCCATATAACAAAGGAAAGTCAGGAAACATCTGGTGTTGAAAGAAAGAATGTATGAAGAAACCGATAATGGGAAATGACATCTTTCCATTCTAGGTCACTGGTTTGTATTTGGTACATAGAAAGGCCACCAGATGGCAAAGACCATATGAAATAATCCTGATGGAGTTTTGATTCAATTCCTAATGGACAAACAGCCTCACATCACTACAGTTGTCACAAATTGGCACCACGTTCGGTCAGCGCTGTAGAAGAATCAAGGACTGAGTGGTCTGTGGGGACCGAACTGCTTTTTAGCCTGGTTTCTCAGAAAATGTTGTGGGGTTGTGAGTGCTACATGCATATCTGTGAGTGTGTCCCAGTTACACTTGGATTGATTAGTCAATTTAGATAAAATCTGACAAAGGATAAGGAGTCATGAGATATCAAGGTCCTTATAAATTCAAGCAGAGATGCAGGGAGTGCATAATTATCGAAGCCTTTACTGTAGTGTGTTTAATCATTATGGTCCACCAGAGAAACCACATGAGAAAGGAAGGACCATGTGGGAGAGATGTGTTGTGGATCCCCCAAGTGGGGAAAAGTTTCAGCCAGAACTTGCTCCTCAATAGACATTAAAGGATCCGATAAGAAGATACAGAGAGATGGAAAAGTAAACTTTGCTAGCTGCTCCCCACAGAATTGTTTTCTCCTTAGAGGTTCCTCCAGATGCCATCTGTGACAAAAGAATGAAAATGGAAGAAGGATAGAGAGACATATGCTTGTTCCTTGTCTTTATAGGCTATGTAGACAGAAGACAGCAGTACACCGGCTACAATCTGTCATCTTTTTAAGTGCTTCATTCCACTAAAGAATGAGATGCCACAAATGCGGACACCTTAAAGCCTCATAGTAGTTTGTCAATATACCCCCATAATTTTATTCTTCTTTGCTTTTCACCCTGTTTCAAAAGACTACGTTGCAGTTATTTTTTCTTTTGTTCAATAGAAAAGTCTCCACTTCGAAGTTTTTAAAACAATGGAAAGTATTTGCATTGCTCTATTTATTTTAGGGGTCAGTTTCAGCTTCTGCTTAAAACCTAAACTAACCTCCTCTTTCTTCCCTGCTACATGGTTCTGCCAATCCATTGTTTTGGGTGTTAAGCTTTGAAGGACTCCTATGTATGCTGGATGTTTTTAGAAGGATTCATGAGGTTAATGCTGTTAAACGTGAGCTTTTCAAGAGGCAGAGGTTCCAGGTTCAGGACTCCTGGAATACATGCCCTTAAAAACAAAAAAATTCAGTCCCTCATTCCCATCTGCAACTCGTTTTATATTTGTTATGTTCGGACACTTATATATTATGGTTTTAATTTGCAAGAGAGAAACACATTATAATTATAATATTATAATAATTTACCATTATATTATTATATTTATAATAATTTATAATTATAGGTTATAATTTATAATAATTATAATTATTGCTATAACATATACTTTTTGATACTGCTTTGCTTTCATCTAGGCCAGTGACCCAAGTACCTTTGAGCTGATCCAGAAAATACAGAGGCTACAGAAACAGCTTATCAGCAAGACTGGCGAAGTGATAGAGAAAGAATTGATCTTGCAGGTACTGCAACATACAGAGCTTGTTGTATCTCATTAACATATTTACTTAGCCTGCATTATCTGCCTGCTCAGATGTGTTTCCAGAATGTTACTTACATGCGTGGCTTTGAATTTCTTTTGCATGCCCCCTAAATATCTTTAGATGGCAGCACTGACTCACTGAAAGAGAAGAAATAGCATCTGATCAGTTAATTTTTATATTCTGGTTACTGATACCTGGATAATGCTGGAAAATAAAGGTTTGCTTTAGTTTATTCATGTCATGCATTAGTCTTCAAGTCAGTGTTATATTTTTCTGAAAGGCTTTTTTGTCCTTTTAACCATGTCTGTTATGACCAGGACGTGTGAAGGAAAATCTCTGTTTTAATTCCATTTGCGCTTAGTTTGTTGTTCAGCAGAAGGAATTCTGCAGAGTGGGTGTGGTTTAGAATCATAGCATCATTTTGGAAAAAAAACAACAACAACAAAAACAAAACACAATAAGATTATCAAGTCCAACTATTGAGTAACACTACCAAGTCCTCCACTAAAACACGTCCCTAAGTGCCACATCCACATGTCTCTTAAGTATATCCAGGGATGGCAACTCTAACAACCTAAACCTTCCCTGACACAACCTGAGGCCATTTCCTCACATTCCATCACTTGTCACCTGAGGAAAGAGACCAACACCAACCTCACTGCAGCCTTCTTTCAGGTAGTTGTAGAGAGCAATAAGGTTTCCCCTGAGCCTTCTCCAGACTAAACAACCCCAGTTACATCAGCCACTCCTCATAAGACTCATTTTCTAGTTTCTTTTCCAGCTTCATTGCTCTTCTCTGGAAGAGAACATACTTAGGTATGTTCTTCTCTGGGCCATGTTTGATTTTGTGTCGAACTTGCCAAAATGTAATCAAATATAATAAAAAAGGACAGTCTTTGGGCTTCGACTGTAGATGTCAGACTGGGAAATTTGTCTCCTTCTGTCTGGCAGCTTTAGGCATAGCTATATTTTGCCAGCTGTACATATGATTTGAATATCTTGGTTTTTAAATACCCTAACAGCCTTGATGCCTATGTTGGGCATCACTCACTGGCTAGTAGAATGTAACCTGAAGGTCCTTCTGTCTTGAGAAGAAGCTCAGCAGATGTCATCAAGACAGGGTTTGGCCTCCCACTTTCTCCTTTGTTTTGTAGGAAAAATAGATCTGCAATTTCATTTTAAGGTGATGTGTGGCGTATTGTTATGCCTTTGCTTGAAAAATGTAGTCCTTATTACCGTGTGCTGAGATGGTGTCAGTAAGATAGTTTGTTAGCTTAAAAAAAAACGGAGTAAAATAGCTTCAAATTTGCTGTGCTGTACCCATACACAAACTCAAATCTGTCTGTGAGATTTTTATGTACTCTATTGCTTATCCTGCCTTATCCTTAGTGTGCTCCCATTTAGCTATTATCCCTAGTTAAAAGTAAAAAACTGAGGTATGGAGTTACTAAGTTGTCTGCCCAAGAAAATGTTTGAAGTAATAGGCATTTGAGCCTATGTTACTATAGCAGCCACTGGCAGAATCTTTCCATCTATGCAGCAGTCCCTTCTACAGCAGCTCTGCTTTTTATTATTTTCCTAGATTTAAGTCAGAGTTTGGCTATTTGATATTTAAGTATCATATCTAGAATTGTTAATGAGATCCTTTGTGTCCTTAATTCAGGCATCAATTTCCTGTGCAAGAATGCTGAAATGGTTTGCTTCCATGAAACCGATGGCAAAGAAAAGGCCAGAAATGCCATGCTCTCTGTTATGACTGGGTGTTCACCATAAACATTTCTTAGTTCTTTTCTGGTTTGCCACATTGTTTTTGAATCAAACACTAAGACTGAAATAGAGATCCTTCATAGCAGGGAGTGGATAAGGAGAGGTAACCAGAGATGGAGGACATTCCCCAGCAAATTTCCTCAAAGGGCTGTATGTCCTACTTAACAGGTCAGTGGTGCAGGGCTCTGAAGTTGTGTACTGCCTGAGCTGCTTCTGCGAAGTGGCTGGATAACCTCGGACGAGTCATTTTATGGTTCTTTGAACTAGTTCTCCTATACACAAGTGACATAACCTAATGACCACAGCACTGGAAGTGTAATGGCGGTGAGCCAAATCTCTGCATCAAAATGGAATATAATTTCTTTTATAAGTCTTTCCAGGTAGTCAGCTCAGTTCAGTTCAGTCTCTTCTCACGTGCAGTGGTGGAGGAATTGCTGAAAGCTTGACCTGTTCCTAGTTAATATACTCTTCCCTGTATTCAAGGTCAGAGACTGTAGGAGCTTAGGGATACAAAGTTAGGAGGTTGTCTTGGCTTGCATAAGTCATACCTCTTCTCTCCCAGTCATCCTCATCCACATTTTGCCCTGTACAAGGGCATAGCCATTACGTGTATCTGCTTTAAAATGATCTCAATCTCCCGTTTGCTGTCTCTAATAGTTTGAGGTGTGTGCAGCCCTCATGCTGGCAAATAGGGTATTTGTAGTAGGTGAAGCTTGTGAGCGCCTCTGTCTTTGATTTCTGCATGTGCATATTATGAAACTTAAATTCCCTTACATCAAAGTGTAGTAATAAAACGGTGTGGAAAAAGCTATGTAGATTGGATATTGAATGTTAAAGACACCTTTGGAATCTAGAAATAACCCACGTCTGCAAATGGCTGAGCCCAGTGTCAGCAACCTGCAGTATGATTTGTAGGGTATTCACCTTGCTGCATCCTCATGCAGAGCCACAGTGTTTGTATAAGAAAAAATAATTCCATTTGTATTGTATGCACTATACCTCTGTCTTCTGACTGTTCTCTTTTTTTTTTTTTTTTCATAAATAAAAGCAGGTTTATACAGGGAACAAGCAATCTTTTAGGATGAGCTGGAAATAAGAATGGAAATTTTTGTTAAGGAAGGTTCACAGTATATGGAATCATATAGAAAAAACATCTACTTATCTTACCTGCTCCTGATATGTATTTGATCATATCCTTTTTAGTTAGCTTTTTCAATATTTCTCACCTGGTAGTTCTTTTAAAAATGATGTAGCTGTAAAATCATGCTACAATCTGTACTATGTGATTAAAAGAATGATTCGCTGCGTTTCAGTCAGGAAACTTTGATTGCTGACAGTACTCTTGTCCGGGAAGAAGCCAGCTTGACTCTAAAATCCCATAAAAAATATCTTTCTTAACCTTTCATCAGACATTTACTGAGAGAGATTGAATATGCAGCATGATGAATGTTTATTTTAGAATGACTTTTCCAAGTTGAACACTTTAATTGAAGTGTGGAAATATTTCCCATGTTTTAGGAATTATTCAATTAATTAGCTTTTAACCTATCAGCTCTTATACATCAAATAAGGGTGGACACCCTGAGACTTCGCAGAGCAGATGCAAAGCAGTTGGTTATACTTTCTCCGTTAACTCGGGGTATTACCACAGCTGTGAGCTGCTGTGCAGATGAAAGATGCTGTCTTAAAAACCAGATCCAAAACTGAGGTCTTAAATACTTACGGTCAATAAATATCCAACGGCATTTTGCCAAACATCAGAAACGCTACTTCAGGGTTAGCCAGCTTCCATGTTTGAGTCATTGCCTTCCACCTGAATTTGTGCAGTTAAAAGGTACAGCATTTTTTGATTCTTTTCTAGACCAATGAATAATACTGCACTGCTTCGTGGAGAAATATGTCGCGTGTTAACCCAGGGATTTCAGTGATGGGTGAAGGTCTTTGTGAACGCATGTGGTATGAGCAAGATGTGCTGTGTAGCCATAAGGTATAATTAGTAATAAACAGAAGGGCTGAACGCACATACACACACACACACACACAAAAAAGATACCCTCCCATGTTATATGTGGGGTAAGTCCCCTATGTGACTGAAGCACAGCTGCATAATGAACAGCGGTGTGTGGTAAACACACAATGTACACGGTGTATCCGTACTACCTCGCTATGATTGTGATTAATGTGCTTTTAGAAAATGATCCCATTACAAGTGAATTATGCATTGCTTTATTTGTTTCAAATTTAGCTCTTTCTCTTCAGAGTGAGCTCCTCTAATTTGATTTTATGTCTGACTGAGTGGAATTTTATTCAGCTGCATGTCTCAGAATGGGTAACTGTGGGAAGATTCGCATTATATGCCAGCTACCTCTGTTGTCAGTCATCTCAGAAGATTGGTCATAAATGTAAAAGAGGCATGCGCAACCAATAGTATTTGTGGAGGGAGGAGGGAGACAAAGGCAAGGAGGGAAAGAAGATGGTTGTACATACTTTAGTGATATGCATAAAATCCTGCCACCTGTGTTCCATTAAAGCCTGTAGTACTGAGTATTGTTCTTATATATATGTTAATCATTATCATTTTAAGTTGTCTTAAGTTGTCAACAGTCAAGGATCAGGACTGAATAGTTAGGATGTGTTGCTTCCAGGCCATTAGCATCTTGAGATCATAGCTTCAAAGAGTGCAAGGGCAGGAGGCATGATTAGCTCATATATCTGACTCAGATAACACCCATATGCCCTTGTACTGAGCCAAGATTTTAGCCAAGTTCCAAAGCCTCCAAAGAGCTGATGGTTCCACTGACAGAGAGTGGGAGGTGCAGAGGGGGCACCGCTGTCTCCGGTATAAATCAGCAGAGTTTCATTTCAGGTATTGTAGCATACAGGGAAGAGAGAGCACAGAGATATTCTCTGTGACCTTGGGCAGGTTACTGAGCTTTTGCATGCCTCACCTCAAGTAAAATAAAACGGGAATAAAATAATGTCTGTGCTTGTGGTGGTGTGTGAATGAATATATTAAAGACGTGGCTCAACTCGGTCGTAACAATAGCTAGCTAAACACTCCAAATAGGCAGATGTTTTATTTCATTTGTGCTAACTTGGTAGTAGACCTGTTGTATCCAACTTGAAGTGCTTGTTGCTATAGTGTCTGAACAGATACATAACCATCTTTTCTCGGAACTGGTACTGTAGTGTCATAAAGAAATACATGTTAGAACAGTGTGGTGCCATCTAAGTTTATGCAGGCTGGCACCTGCTGGAGTCAAAGAAGTTTTCTTCCAGCTAAAGGAGGAGCTCTAGGATTTGCTTCCATGTATTTGTCATAAAAAACTTTTCTGCCCATTTATTATATAAAATACTGTTGTTGTTTTTTTTTTTTTTAATCTTAAATCATTTTTTTTCTCATCCCAGTTCACAAAAACCTCTTGGAAAAAAAAAAAAAAAGTCCTCTTGAAAATCATTTCTTTCCCTAGCTTGGCAGTTTCATAAAGCATACTTCTGCTAGGTTCTTCATTGGTCTCCTAGTGCTTCGTGGAGCTTTCTTTATACAGCCCATAATGCAGCAAAGTGTGCTCAGACGCTGAGTAAGAGATTTTCTCATCAGACAGCCTGCTAGGGAAGATGGGAGAATACGCTCCTATTACCCGCCTTTATTTTGGTGTTCTGAAGGCCCAGTTCAGTTTGATTTTAGGTATTATCTGTACATCTTCAGAATGGCTGAGACTTACTCAAAAATGACATTTATATATTTTTGGTGCTGAGTAGAGATTCTGCTTGGGTTTGAGAGCAAAACCTACTTGGATGTTACGTGTGGGGTAGATTGTCCGAGTTGAGGATTTTTTGGGCAGAACTGTCTATTTTCTTAAAAATAACTGCAGTCCACTTCAGGGAACTAATGACCGCAGAATCCCAAAGAGTCTCTTTTGACCTGCCCGTTAGCGTTTCTCTGTCGTCATGCCTTTAGAGAGATTTTAGTGGAGGTAGTTTGGGAGAGTGCTTTGTATGCACTGGAACTTACAGGTGACCTGCAAAATCCAGTGCCAAAATACAATCCTTTCTTTACTACTCCTTTATCATTCATTTATAAAGTCAGCCTTTTGAAGGGATTTTTCCATGTAAAAATGACAAGGGAAATTTTCTTTTTGGCTTTTTGTGTTTTACTAGGACTTGGCTCTTTTCTATTTCCTGGAGGATTTGAATTCCTCTGGAAGCACAGGATTAACACCCTATCTTGAAGCTGAAGCTAGCAGTTCTCTCAGCCCTCAATTAAAGTGTTGCGTATATTGAGCTTTAGACCCTTTCTATGCTTAGAAATACCATTCCTACTGTCAGAAAAAAAAAAAAGTTACTTTTCTGATTTAGCTTGTACCAACTCTCAAATCACAGAAGACCTTCCTGCTAGTGCAGTTGCATCTAATTGCATAGCTAGCAGCTGGCATAGCCACGTCAGCACAAAGTCACACTGCTAACTGAGAAAAGTAAGCTGGCAAAACTTTTAACCATTGCTCAGATAGCTCCTAACATTTAAAAAAATGGCCTTTCCTTATTAAAAAAAAAAAAAAAGAAAAAAAGAAAAAAAAGGGGAGGGGTGCCATTATGTATCTTAAGGAAGAGGAGAGTGTAGTACCTTGTTGAGTGTAGCTTTTAACTTTAGAATTTTCAGTTGGTGGCCAGAATTGCAAGGGATTTATACTGGAATGTAGAAATGAGAAATACAGCATGGGTTCTGGCCCAAGATTTACTTTTTTGGCTTTCAGTTGGGTATGAATCAAAGAGAAAAAAATAAATAAATTACTTGTGCAGTGCTGTGCACAGGCAAGTAGGAATTAGGCACTGGGGTGTCAAAGACCTTGATTTAGAAACTGGACTCTGAAGAGAATCTGTTCTTTTTTCAAATGAAAAATAAAGTATTCTCATGAACTCTGGCTATAACCCTGTTCTAGCTAGTGTCCAGCATCAAATATCCAATTATTAGTACAATATTTTCAGCACAGCAGTCTGTGTTAGTGCCTTCAAATTAACTTCAGTGCCGTGAATCTGGTTTGAAGTGGAGTGGCCAAGGCAGTGTGAGCTGACACGCGGAGGTACTTCGTGTGTCGAGTCACTCTTCAGGACTACATTTTCATGTTCTTTCCTTGCGCCATTCTTTTATTTTCCTTTTGTTGTACTTGAAGCATTCACTGATGAGCCAGAGTTTTGACTGGGGATTTTAACTTTGCCTGTAAGGGGAAATGTTTCATATTTTAGTATTAGTGTTATCTTGGAGGATTGGGTGTCTTTCAGTGATTCTGATGGTGATTTTTTTCTATACAACTAGAATTTTAGCGATTTTTACTTTGCCACTCATACTTTTTTTTTCCATTTATTTATTTGCTTTCTCATTTGCCCTAGATGCTGATTGTGAATCCAGCAGGGTTCTGTGAGCCATTCACACTGAGCAAATTGTAGGATCACTGTGTTAATTCTCAGTGCACCACACCTGAGTTCATATGCAATCCTGTAATGATGGAATAAATGACCACATTTTGTAAACAGGACAGATAACAGGGGCACCTGTGTGAAAGTCTCTGAAGGGTCTGTGTATCTACCTGACAGTTTTGTGTAAGCCTTAAGAATGAAAAAGGGATTTGAGGGATTTCAGTTCTTGTGCTAGCTCTCCTCAGAAGGCAGTCAATTTCGATTTCTGAATATTTTGAATATAGTCCTAGGCACATTAGTTTATTTTAGCCCTTCTAATCTCAGTCCATCTAGAATTAGAAGATGTTCTATGCTATACAAACTTACAGCATGACAAACTGCTCTTCAAAACGTACTGACATTTACATTCTTTCCCTCCTCCTACATATGTTACAATTCAAATGGAAGAGAATAAAGTCTTCCCAGGGAAAATTTTTGTTGTTGTTGTTTAGGGTCTGTTGTTTAAAGAGGACTTGTGAAAACAAGGCAGCAGAGGTGGTGATCAGTGTAACAGCATCAGGTGAAGTTGATCAGCTGCTCTGTACAGTAAGAAAATATTTTTCCAATAAATCTGCTAGTGCAAATGTATCTGGCACTGGAAATGGGAAGCAAAGCAGATTTCTTAGCGCTCAAACAAGACAATTTTGGTGAAGAATTCTCTTAGTGGAAGAGTTTAACTCTTATTGAAGCTGTGTGGCACAGCACTGCCCTCACAAACAAAACAGATTTCCCATGATAAAGGGTTTTGGACAGAAACAAGGTGCAAATTTAATAGAGAAATTAGAAGAAAACAGGTCAAAATAATAACTTGTGGGTATCTGTGCCATTTTAGCTGCTCTCGTGGTGTTTTACCAGTAAATATTTCAGGTGCTATTTACAAAGATGAGGATGTTGCAGGTGGATTAAAAATCTCTTAGGGTTTATGGGTGGGGAATGGATATGAATATGTAATGTCTTTTTAAAGGTTTTTAGGAGAATTGATATATTTACTTGAATTTGAGTTCAAAACGAGAGCTTTGGTGGGTCATCAAATGCCATCCTTCCACACCACACAAGATTGATTTAATTGCACAAATACCATCCTTGATAGATGAATGTCAAGGATGGATTTGTTTCCTGCATTTGAATACATGTCCTGCCAGTCCATGAATTTTAGCATACCTGGGAGAAATAGTTGGCTGGAAGTACGCAGTGCTTTGTGGTTGTGCTTTTTTTTTTAATCTCACGCTTTTAACCTGATGCTGTAATCTAGACCTGGTGTTTCTGACAAGCAAAGAGCTTGTTGGCTTATGTGTTGGCTTACCTGGCATGGTGATTTTGGGAGCACGGGAGGCTGAGTTCCGTTTCTGTGTATCTTCCAGGAGTTTTAGTGAGCTTTGGCAATTCGTGTATTCACTCGTTGTGTCCAGACCCTTTTGTAAAATAAAAGGATCACTGCCCTATTTGGATGCAGTACTACAGCACAAGTACATTAAATATTGAACGGCATTCAGACAATGAAAGGAGGAGGCCATGTAAACACCATAAGGTAGAAAACATCGCTATTATCTGCAATCTGCATCAGAAAAGCAAAAACAGTGATCACAAAATTATTTTCTTCAAATACCTTGCATTTGGTTAGCACCTAGAAATCTGAAGCGTGGACATCCTGTGTCATTAAACTAAAAATATTTTGTAAAATGAGCTATTCCTAAAGTTCTGACTCAGACAGAATTGCCATTAGCTTCAATAGTAAGTAGTTCACTAGAGTAAATCTTGAGTAAAAAGTTCAGGAACTGTTCCAGTAAACGACAAATAACTGAAAACAAACTTGTTTACTCCACATTCCTGTGTTCAGCATGTATCTGGGAAGGAAATAAATCTGCTGTGCACCTCAGGGTAAAGTGTATTAATCAAACAGTTATCTTGTTAAGGGAAAGTAAATGACTGGCTGTGCTGACTGCATGCATTGCTGTGCAGAGTTAGCAGTGCTGGTAGCAAGCCGATGCTGTTAGCCATCCAGAAGCTGCCAAACAAGTAAAAATACTAGAAGAGTGCAACAGCAGTGCAACAATATGTTCACAAACCCATATTATATATTGTGGCCCAGCTGCAAATCTGTATTTTTCAGATGTGCCCTTTGGCAGGCGTCCTTCCATTGAGGCAACTGTGTTCTGCTCCTCCCTCGGCAGCACGACATGGACAATATGCAGCATCCCCTTGAGTGATGGATTATTATTTTGTATGATAGTCACACACACACAAAAAGACACCAAACAGGGACAGATAACGTTTTACTAATTTATTTCAGATCACTTATTTTCATTCTTAAAGGAATGTGAATGGAAGTGTTGGGAAAATGTGCAGAAAGATGCAGCAGCACTAAGGTGGTTTGGGGGCAATGAGCAGCAGGCAGAGTCACTTAAAAAAAAGATTATTTTTTTTTAAAGTAGCTTAAAAGAGGAGATATGGGGACATGGGTATCGAAAGAACTGTTTCACCATTCATGATCCATGCACAGGGAAACTCTGCCAGCTGGGCTGCTTCACTCAGCCAGCTGATCCACATCGTCTGGACTCCGAGCTCAAGTCTTCCTTTGCCTGTCTTAGCTATAATCTTAAGCGGGGGATGGCATACATTGGCACAGCAGTTGTCTTTACATGAACATTAGGGTTCTCTCTGTCTTTTACCCTCCATTAGTCCTGCTTCTCTGAATGTTAAAAACAGGGAGCTGAAAAAGATCTCTTCAAAGAATACAAGTGGTCAGCTCTAATTACAGTGAGACTGAAAGAAGCCATATATTAAAACATTCATGATTTCAGAATTGCCATGTGTATTTCTTAGATGTACTGTTATCTTTAATAGGCTCCAAAGTGTAACAGGAGACCAATCTTTCTCCGCTGAGGTCCTTGGCGTATGTAGGGAGCCACTGCTATCCTGTCAGAAAGATGTATGTAGGCTTTGCTGCCTTGTTAGACGGGTATTTGTAGGTTTAAGTGGTGGCTTGACTTTGAGACAGCTGCTCAGAGGCAGCAGTTCTAGAACACCAAAGGACTTGAAGCTAAGTGCTCTCATCTTTCAGGGAAGTCTAAGGATCTAAGTCAAGCAGGCGATTAAAGAGGTAGGTGCCTAAGTTACAGATAGGTATTTGCAGAAGCAGGTCGACAGTTTCTCTGATCACCCTTTGAGGTCATTTGTCAGATCAGCCAGAAGTGAGAGCAGGAGCTGGGTCTGCTGGGAATCCCCTTCCCAACCCTTCACCTGCAGGAGCAGCTCATCATTAGCAGCCTTGAGAATTCTTTTTTGATAAGCCTGTTATTTTTATCAAATTGGCTGTTGAGTTGTTAAAATACATGTTGTTACGCTGACATTAAAATACAGAGTTTTTAAATCAGATGGAATACATTGGCAGAAGAGGCTCTTTTGGCTCTGTATGTAATAATTATTAGCCAGCAAAATATTTCCCCGTTTGCCTTGTAGACATATTCACTTAGAATATTTAGATTCCTTGTTGATAAGATTTATGTCAACCTCTGAATCTCCCTCAGGACACTTTAAGACAAACCTCTACTAGAACGTGAAGCAAAGGTTTGTTTAGTGCTCTCTTCAGCCCAACTGCCAAGCTGCAGGCACTGGGGATGTTGCTGGAAAACTCACATCAATCCGTGCTGCGTCACCAGTAATTCTCGGCCTCGAGGATCAGCTCACCACCTCGCTCTCCTTTTGTGTGTGCACAAGTGCATGTGTGTTCCTGTGCACACATACGGAAGAAGAGCAGCTGATTAACTGATCATCTTCTGCAGTGTAACTGAGTTTAAATGAGCTACTCTGATTAATGATTTTATAAACTCCGGTGTAAGGCCAATAGTAAAAAGGGAATTGCTGCTATTATTTCTGCGAGAGGCATCCATACCATTTTCTCCTTCTGAAAGCTTATTATCCTTGCGTGTCAGAGTTCAGAAGTCTTGAAAGGAGAGGAGGATATATAACATATTTGTTTGTCTACTGGAAAAAAACAAACAAATAAACCTGCTTTCCCACACACTTCCTAGGAGAGATGCAATAGTGCCAGTACCTAGCAATAACAATAAAAATAATAATAAGTCGCAATTGCACTTGAGCTAGAAATGTTTGTACTTAGTTGTTCCTGGAAAATGGTAATAATGTAGCATTCAGCTCTTATTGTTATATATATATATTAAAAAAAAAAAGGAAAGTCAGGGGTGAAGACCTAAAAAGATGCTCCAAGGTATTTTTTCTCTCTCATTAAGTTGTTTTGAAAATGCCAGTCAGTTTGGTGCAGTCTGTGCCAAAGGAAACAGATTTGCTCTGGAGAAGCATTATTATCAACTGGAGGGATAAGTCATCTCAGACAGGTTTAATTTAACTCCGTCTAGCGCGGCGCACATTTCACCAAAGGCGGGGAGATGATCCCAGCCTTTCCTTTGGTGGCAGCACTTTAACGAGAAACCCCAAGCACCGCATGCAGTGTTAGCGTTGCCGCTCTGTGAAAGGACTTCCTTGTCCTGTTCCAAACCCGAATTAATTTACTCAATAAAACCCTCACATTGGACAGGTAAAGGAGAGTGCAGATGATGAAAACACACGCTGTTCTGGGGAACTGCTTGCTTGCAGAGGTGTTTGCTGATGGATGTGGAATAGACAAGAAAGAGCAGGAGCTTTTGAAAAGTGTTTATTGAGAAAGTTTTTACTGCACATTTCTCACAGCGCTGGAGGCAACTTTCTCCTATTGTTACAAAATTCGTGAAGGTTACCGTATGCTAATTTGTTCTATGCCTCATAAAACTCTTCATCGTAGATGTCCTGAGCCAACAGCTACTGTATTAGGTACGTGCATACACACAAATAAGCGTGCAGCTTATAAAGATAAAATAACCATGACCGGATGTGTGTGTTTATCGGTGTATTTAATCCAGAGTCCGGTGTCCTGTTGAACACTTCTGGAAAAGGATCACAGCCCCTTGAGGGTCCTCTGCTGCTTCATGGTGTCCTAAACCAAATGGCTCTGGAGCTGAGCACAGCTCTCCTGTTGCGGTTATGATGCCAATAAACAGCCCCCCCCCAGCGATGACTGACTTGTTTTCCTCAGCAAAGCCGTGAGGAGCTGTAGTGTGCTTACACACTGACTGTGCTGCTTTCTCCACCCTACTAATTAAAAGAAAGATTTTTAGGTAGGTTGCCGCCATACGTGAAACTGCCCATTTTTGCTCTGCGTCTTTATCTTGCTATTTTATTTATTTCCTTCTTTAGCTGAAGGCTGCCAAGCTTCAGTTACTGGAGACAGGAGCTAACACGAATGAAATTTACTGTGATGCAAAGGATTTGGGACTTTTGTGGATTTGTTTATTTATTTTTTAAAAAATAATTTGTGTGATAGAAAGCTTTTGATGAATAATATGATTTTTATGGGCCTGGTGGAGAAGGCTGTTGGTGTGCAGCATGCCAGATGAATTTGTTGAATTATCTGCTTGGGAAGACAAGTTGGTGAAAATGAGAAAGCTGGGGCTTCGTGGCCTGTTTCTGCTGTGAATACATCTTCATTAAACGTAGGGTCATCCATCGTGTCTGCCTCAGAATGATACCCTGGGCTAACTAACAAGAAGGGTCATTTCAGGAGTTTCCTAGTGTCTTGCTGAGGGAGAAGATGACATAAAATGGAGTCTCATTTTTTTTTTTAGAGCAAACCCCTGGTGCATTGGTCTATCCCAGTATTGCTGACTGCTTCCCACTCCTTGTTGAAGCAATGAAATACCTCGGCCTCACTTTGGGAATCTCTGATGGGGCCAACGGCCCCTGTGGCACGGAACAGCACCGGGCTGTGCTGGTCAGCAGAAATAGCTGCTTTTGAAGCAGGATTGTGCTTGCAAAAGTGATTCTTCTTGTGCAAACTGAGCCAGACCACAGAGTGACCACAGAGTCCTAAAGAATCAATTGAAATTTGCCAAACACCAGCCAGTCTGCTGCAGAAGAATACTACTTTTTCTCAACCCTCTGTAGAGAAAGCAGGCCAGGAGACCTGTGCATTCTGGCTGACACAGCAACTAGTTAGATTTAGGGGAAAGCAGCAGCTCTGCCTCCCCCCAAGAATTACTGTTCTGGAGACTTAGAGATGCAGAAACATATTGTCATGGCCTAGCCTAAAGGCAGATCTGGGGGCTCCTCAGAGCTCCCCTGGAAAACAAATCTGAGACAGAAAAGGCTGTTCTAAAAATATTGTGGAGTTCTATTTACACAACTCATTCAGCAGGTATTCACAGAGGTGCAGAAATTCTCTTTGGAATGCCTGAAATTTGACTGTAACCCTTCATCTGAGACTCCCGGTGTGCCCTATGTACACAAAATGAATGTGCCCTCATCTCTCCACCATAGGCTTGGTGCCGTCTGTGTCATAAACCAATGAAGCTGGTTGAAATTAAGGGCTCAGTCCAACAGCCAAGCACCTGCTGAATTCAGTGGAAATTTTGCCATAGGAAGGATCCCATAAAGAGCTTTGGTGCTGGCCTAAACCTTTTTTAAGAAAATGTATGTTGCTCTTTCCAGTGAAGGATGAAAAGCATGAATCTGGGGTTACAGAAAGATCTGGTGCATCTTCCTTCACCTCAAAGCGTATTTGTGACCTTAAATACTTTTCATCTCAAGAATGTGTAACCCTGGCATGATGTATGTTGTTGGTGCAGCCTGGCGTGAGGATGGAGAACGTGAGGGGAGGCAGTGAGGGACAATCCAAAGGAGTGTATCTTACACAAACTGTAATGCTTTGATTTATTTCTGCACAATGAGTGCAGGATTTCAGGTAGCTTTTGCTCCAACTTCATTTGCATAGCCACCATTAGAAGTAAATGGAGTTCACTACTTCTACTTTGGACAAAATACGGTCTTGTTTTTGAATTACTGCATTTCTGCCACCCCACTCTTCTTCACTGCTGAGTTACCGTTTTCTTGGAGACAACCATTGGGCTCTCTCTGAGTCTTTAAGGAACACACATGCATTTTATTTGGTTCCAAAAAGCACCATAGATCTATCTTCTGGGGTATTAATTCGCACACTATAGCTGAAAGCTTTTTTGAATACATCCCACTTACACTGGACAACCCTGCAGGTCTTTCTGCATATCCTATGCTATGCCTGATATCTGGGTATTTTTAAGCTGTCTGCATATAACAAATTGCACAGATTGTCTGGCTTTCCAATATAGCTAGAGTATTACTGAAGCCAAAATTTTAAATTATTTTGTGCTTTTTCTTCGGGCATTCTGCTTTCTTTGAGATAAAAGTACATGTTTGAGGAATACATTTTTGGTGGTAGTATCACACATACTTTGTAACTGATACTTTGTACGCTGATATACTCTGGTGGTTACCATTTAAAAATTAATTGAAATTAATTGATTTTTGTCTGCATCTTGGGATAAAACGACAAAGTATAGAAATGCCAACCTGTGCATACAAACTTTTGCTGATGAGGAAGGGAAGCACCCAGGATTTTCTTTCAATGTTTGGCTGACATATGGTGCTTTTAACACAGCAGCAAATTAATTGACTAGATGTAAAAGAGATGGACACTTCTTAGCAAGGAAGGACAGGAAATGCATTATAAGACAGCTGGTTCTGCCTCTGTTGGATTATGGAGACAATATACATCGGAAAGCTAACGAGTCTCTGTTGCATAAGATAGATTCTCCTTATAATAGAATTGCACACTTTGTCTCTAAATGGGGTTATTATACACACCATTGCACAATGTTTGAAGAGCTTGGTTGGCCCTTGCAGAGGGTTAGGAGAGAAATAAATTGGAAAACAATTGCACATAAGACCTTCAATCCATCAACTGCTCCATATTTATCCAAATTGCCGTTACGCTGTTCCAAAATACAAATCTGTGAAACATTCAGGGGTGGAATGTTAATACTGACTGGCCGGATTTGACAAGGCGGATTTTTCTTTTGCTGCTGCTTTTAACTTGCAGTAAAATCTTGCATCCAGAGGGAGAAGAGGTAGCAGTGGCAGCCACTTGCAGTGACACAATCCCTCTCCACTGAGAGTGAATTCCCAATTTAATTTTTGCCACTATGTAAACTCCAGCCTGAGTCTCAGGAGGTTTTGATTTTTCCAGAGACGAGCTGTGAACGACTTCATTTATAAGGAGCTCTTCCTCAGTCACATGCAGAACTGAAGGGCAACGTTTGCAAAAGGGAATTATGATTTGAAGTGCTTTAGGTCCGTTAGTGCATGGTTTTCAGAAAGTGCAAAGGTCTGAAAACTCCGGACACCTTATGCTCATGAATGCTGGATACCCAGAATTTTACGTGTTCACTGAGCAAAGTCAAATGTAGCAATTCTAGGCAATGTCATGGCTTAATTCCCCACACCAGTGGAAGAATTCTGTGGTAAGAGTTGCAGTCGGCACTTATAAAATGCCAGCAGAAAGGGGTTTTGTCAAAGCCAGTATAAATAATCACATAGCCTACCTGGCATTTTTGTCATCTTCTGTTAAATCTTTTGTCTGCTAGACCAACTTCCAGTCAAATACCCCTCCTTTTCACTTCAGCTCTCCAGGTACCAGACAATGATCGGATCTTGCTAAGTAATGTTAAATAATAACAATCTTAGTCTGACACGGTAGATACTAAAAATACTGAAATCTGCAAAGCTACGTGGGTGGCTTTTTCAGTGCTTTATTCCTCAGTCTGGAAAAAAGCACATCCTCAAAACCCAGTTCAAAGCAGCCTCTCAGTACAGAAAGCTGCACGTGTGTCCACGGTGTGGTTTCCATTCAGGCACGGTTATATCCCGTTCCAACAAGTTCTCTTATCCAACATGCAGAAGACACAAGACAAAGAAAAATTACTTGGTGGTAGTTGTGCTAGTCATAGTTACTCCTGTTCATCTTTTTTTTTCCCTGTCCCAGGGTCCCCTCAGTTAAGGTTTTTATATATATGAAGTTCTCTATATATGAGTGTGTGTATGTGTTTTGCAGGATTTTTTTCTAGAATTTATTTCTTTTGAACCATCCTTGCCTGATGTTTTTATAGCTAAACACTTCCTGTTGGATGAGGCTATGATCCTTAATGAAAGGCAGTGTGGCTCATAAGAAGAAAAACTGAAATAAGCACAGTTACTAGTAATTAATTCCCCACCCCTGGATACTTTTGCAGGGCCTGTTTTATGTTCTCTGTGGTAAGGCGTGCTCACTGATGACAGTGTTTAAGAGTGTTTCATTCGTTGTTCGAACTAGCTGGATGTTTCTCTTAATGAGCTCTCCCACTGCTATCACAACAACTTTAAATACCTTATGGCTAGCAAGGGAAGACTGACACACAGGCAGATTTGTTTCTGCAAATAACTTCTTGATTTAGTTGCATTTTTCAGTGAGGATGATTTCATTGCAGGTTGTGCTGCTGCTATAGTAGAAGGGAAAGTTCTTATACAACTGTCTTTTTTTGTAGGAAAAGGAGAAACTATATGTGGAATTGAAGCATGTCTTGGCCCGTCAGCCTGGACCTGAAGCCGCAGAACAGTTGCAGCTCTACCGGCACACTCTTCGAGAGAAGACTAAACAGCTGAAAGTAAGAGATGTCTTCTTTCTCTGGCTGAGGGGCTGCCAGGCTCGCAGAACAACTTGACTAGTGATTCTGGAGACCCAGGCTTCAGGAAGATTTTCAATGATCATTGTGCATGCCTTAGTATATTAGATTAGAAAAAGAAAGCTAATTCTGCATCTCCCCAAGGGAGAAGCAATAGCAGTAGAATATCTTTTTGCCACATCACATTTGTTTATTTCATTAAAACAGAAGAAAAGTCTTATTAGGATGTGTGCAAAGCACAAAGATGTAAATGCTTCTTGAGCACAGACATTCTGTGACACCATCAGTTTTCCATTAAGCTGTTCTCCATCCCTTTTCTTAAACTGTTGAGATCTTTAATAAGCAAAACCATTTCATTTGCTTTTTAACAAGCTAGTGGGAATATATTGAGAATCCAGTCTTAAATTATTGTTATTTCTCTTGGAATGCATACATATATATTAGACTTGCAAACTCTATAGTGATGGCCAGAGAAACCTGTCCTAATCTCTTGTCACTACAAGTGAAAACTTCCTGTTTCAGAAGGAATCTTGTGGAAAACTTTGAAAGCATGATATTAAAAAGTGATTCTTTGATAGCACAAGTTGATCTTCCCTTGTTCTTGCCTGCATGAATGATCAGTCTCCCCAGGAGTTCATCTGCTTCTACAGCTCCTTTCTCTGTTGCAGTCATCATCTCCTGTTCACTGCATCGTAATCATGTCTATACTAACCACGAGGAAAAAAATGCAGGAGCAGATGGGCCCTGAGGAAACAAAGAGGCTGTTATGCAAATCTTAGCTTTCCATGGAGAAGAAAAACAATGTAGAAGATGTAAAGTAGAAGCCAAAGTTTAGCTAAACTGAATGTGATTTGAAGTTTTCCATACGGTTACCGTTTGTCCATAATGCATTCAATTGCTACTGTTTATTTCAGGCATAGTACGCTGTAGTGTATGGGTGTGCTTGTCATTTTGTGGTGCCAGGTCAAGTTTTTCTCCATCTTAAGGAAGGAAAGCATACTATATGTACTCCTACTTTCTTTAAAGTTTACTGATTCAAGTGGAAGCAGCATTTTATTCATATTTGCACTGCCTGGTGCTACTTTGCTCTTGTGGATTTAATTTCTTCATGTAACAAAGTGGATCCCTACAAATAAAGCCCATTATTACTAAACAAAGTCCATTATTATTATTATTATTATTTAGCCCTTCATTTTGGGTTTTCACCTAGATCTGTGTCCCAGAACATTAAGAGCTAATGTATGTATTAATATAATTCCCATAATGCCTGGGGCATGTTTGACATGTTTTACTGCGGTTAAATTGCATAGCCGTAATTTTGTAAACTGTCCTTAGGTGGGCAGAGGTGATTGAGTGAAACACGATGGAAAATGGAAATGTGGTAGAAAATGGTGATGTCCTACGTGGTTAAATGTGAAAGACAAAAGTGCTTATAAAAGTACTAATTTATGTTTAAGTAAAACTGACATCTCCTTTTTCTGCTTTTTTTGTCTTTTGTTTGTTAGGTTTTGTCCTCAGAATTGAATATGTATGAGTCACAGAGCCAAGAATACAAATATGAAATTGAAAGGCTTGCCAACGAGCTTCTGAATGTGAAAAAGAAATATCTGGCTCAGAAACGCAAGGAACAACAGGCCAAGTACGGGAGAATAACAGTTTTGTCTATATAACTTTCTGCATAAAGCTACTTTTTTTTTTTTTAAAAAAAAAAAACTGGTTTACCCTTTTGATCAGAACTCATCCAAATTTGACTGAGGTGATGTATAGTTTCGTTGCCTAACTTTCCTGATGTTTTTCTTCATATTACTTCAGTCTGGTCTAGATTTACTATGATCTGTGGTCAGGTAAAGAACATCCAGCAGTGATACTGCTGATGTGTTCTCCAGTCCAGTTAAATTATTCATGCCAATGAGGAGGTGCCCAGAAGACACAGATTATATCTGGTCTCTCGCATCTAATGAGACATCCTCAAACATTAGGAGGACCTCAATGTGCTTTATGAGTTATAAATAAAATGAAACAGCATCTTATATGGAGGACAACTTTTCTTCAGGTGGCAATTAAATAATCCTGATGTAGAAACAACATAATTGTTGTTTCCAAAATGTGGCAGTTGTGCCTGATGACTGTCTCCTGGCAGCAAATATCATTGCCAATGGTTGTAGAGAAGAGCATTCCCCATCCACTTTGTTTCCTTCCTACATGTAGATGGAGGAATGTGAGCAATGATCCGAGTCTGGGTTTATCAGATGTCGTATCCTTTTGAGGGGAGAGCCTAAGAACTTTCTCACAGGTAGTTGTCTCTTAACCAGTAGCAGCTTGATGGTACCTCCCTGCCAGTATCAGTCTACTGCAACTGAGCATTCAGCTGCTCCTCTTAATTAAAATAACTAGGATCTTAGTCGCCCATTTTGTGGCCTATTAAAGTGACCTAATTTGCAGAGGCTGGGAGCTGAGGCTATTCAGATAATGAATCTCCAGGCTGGGACACCAAAACTATTAGTCACTTATGAAAATGGAGTCATGGGACTTTTCCTCTTAAAAAGAAGTTTCATAGATTTCTGCAATCAGATGACATGATATTTTACCGAGTTTTTGTGTGTATGCCTTTTATCTTTCTATCCCTTTCTTTCCTCATCCTGTCCCTTCCTAGCACACCAAAGCCAACAATTCTCTGTGTTGCTGGATATATTCAAAGCTGACAGTATCTATTTCTTTCTTAATCATATTTCAGGCAGCAAACAGTTTCAATGACTGAATTAGCGAAATAGCCAGTGATAAACAGTGACTTTTGTCCCCCTGCAAATTGCATAATGTTACCTTCATGTTTGGAATTAGCAACAATTGTGCAGTGCTAATGGCCTTCCTGGAGCTTTAGGATCAATATGTGAGGCTACCATAATGCCTGATAATCCATTTCCAGCAGCTAAGTATCCTCTTCACAATAGTTTTAATGTTTCCATTTTGGACCCTGACATCATGTTTCTTTCTGTTCACCAGACAGAAGAAATTCACCCACGTTTTGTTGTTACATCGTACCTGGAATTAATTCCTGTCATAACGATTGAAAAACCAACTCGTTAGGGACATAACTGTTCTAAGGAAAACAAAAACATTGTGCGAGGTGGTGGTGACTGAACCTCAGCCTGTTAATTGTGCACAGAGAATGGAAAGTTGTGATGCAGGTCCATTAATGCCATCCCCATTGCAGTGTTTATAGGTTCAGGATATGGATATCTGCCGTTAGAGTGGTCTGTCAGGTTGTTTTTCTTGTGGACATGGCTGTAGTCCCGTGAGCATGGTGTCTCTCTGTGTTTAGGAAGCACATTCACACGCTGTTGGTGGTGCTTCTGCAGGACAACTGCATCTCAGTGCTCCCGCCTGAGGCCCAGAAGCTACCAGCACTGTGCTGCCAGGCCTGACTCGCACTTCTCTTGTGCCTGTGGCAGCTGAGAGGTCGCTAGGTGCTCGGTCTGTGCTCTTCTTTGCCCTCATGGTTTTGTTCCCCAGAAGACAACTGTTGGGCCACAACCTGCTCTGAAAGACAGTGTGCACCCCAGGGCATAAATGGCCATACCAGCCGTAGTTCTGTAATCTCGAGACTCCTCTTCGCATTGCCCAACAGCAGCACAAAGGAAACAACCTTGTTGTGCTGCCTTCCTTCACCAAACTGCCAATTGTGCATGACATGTCTTTTGCTTTCTGCAATAGAGAGAGCTTGTTCTGCAGCCAGACCCTTCCCCAAGGAGCCATTTGCCCCTGACATGCAGCCATTCCACATCCTTCCTGCCTCGGACTGAGCTGTACAGGCACAGCTGGGCGTGTAGATGCTTGTCAAAGAGTCGGGGCAGTTGATTCTTACAATCTCAGGTTGCTCTGAATCTGAGCTGAGACAAAACTACTGACTTGATCTCCATCACGCTGGCTAATGTTAACATCATGTCTGAAATAAATGTGTCTGCTTTTGCTAATAAAAAGAGGATCCTGTCGGGACGATAGCATTAGCAGAATTATTGACTACACTGGTATGAAAGAGAATTAATACTCTCAGTTAACCTCACACAAAGGTACCATCTAAAGCTTTTATTGATTTGCACAAGACAGTTCTGGTTTTTGATTTAAAGTCTTGATATTGAATTAATGCAGCTTTCCATGGGATGCTGAAGGAATATAATGAGTGACAATAGGAATTTAGCTTTGTTTTGTGTTCAAGCTGAAAATCGCTTGTTTCAGACTTCGGTTGCGAATTTGAAATCTTTCTCTTCTTTTGGATTCCAAATGTTATCTTTTCTAAATGTCTTAAGTTTTCTTTTCCTCACCCTTTCCATTTTCTCCTTCTGCTTCCTGTACCCTTTCTGCTTCGTTAATTTTTCTAATTGCTTCTAGCACTAGGGTTCCAGTTTGATCTTTGTAAGGACTGCTGAGAAAAGACAAAGCTTAAATCCACACCAGAGACCTCATCCTGAAATCCTACCTATGTAAATAACTGCTCTGAAGAATATTGGTAGTAGCTGGGAGCTTTTTCACACGGCTACTTGCACGTTAATTCTACGTAACATATCCCACTGTTGTGCTGTACAGAATTTTCCATACTGATGAGCACATCTGTTGGGTGTCTCCACGGGAGCAATGAAGTCAGAATGTGCACGGACTCTGGATCGTTTTCTCTCACCAAAGTTGGAAGCCCAATAGTGGGATAGGACGAGCCATCTAAATGTAGCGTGTTAGCTCGTAGCGCTGTCAGCTGGCATGCCCATTAGTGCTATACTGATTTAATTAAAAACACGTACAAATGGTTTTCATGGCTATGTTCATCTGAGCCATCTTTTGCCTATTCTCCCACCTCCATATGAGTTAAATTTGGAAAAAGAGGCATAACTAGTCCTCCTACAGGGCTTCTCTCAACTTCCTCCTCTCCCTGCACAGACAGTAATTTTTAGAGACAGAGAAAATTATTAATTCCTGGGGGTGTTTTTTTCTCCCTCACTGGGGACTGAGTAAGGGTGCTAATGTGACAAGGACAGACTTGGTAAAAGCCTGGTTGCACTCACATTTTTGTCTCAGTCCCGGTGACTGTAAAATAAAAGTAATGGCACTGGCCTTCTTTGTAAAGCCTTGAGATGTCTACTGTTGTGATAAACTACTACATCACAAAGCTCCACTTTGTTAATTTTAAATGTCTTTGGACCTGTTCTGAAACCTCCAGGTGTATCACAGTGAACTTGAAATACTGTCCTTTGTATTTGCTGTGCTGTGCTTACCTCACAAGCCTCATTAGAGAGGAACCAGCTAACCCTTGTTCCCTCCTCTTAAGGCCAACAAATTCAAGCCTTCCTGGATCCTCAGAAACAGCAACTTCCTGGGGCCATGGGGGCGCCCACAGCATAGTGATAATTTTTCTGCAAATGTCACAAGCAGGGTAATTATCACTAGAACTTTGTTAAAACAAAGACAGATAACGCTATTTATTCATTAAAATTCAACAAAGAAAACGTATCTCCACGCTGAGCCTTTGATGAATGCAGCTGTTTGTCTGAAAACAAAAGTGTACTTGCTAGAATGGGTTGATGATTAGAAATCTGAAGTCACGGAGCTCATGTACAAACTTGCTCTAATGAGGCGCTCTGACCATTCTGGGGAGTGGCACTAAGCTCATTTATTTCTGATTTTAAATAATTCCAAAAATCATCAGTAGTCTTGTAATTAGATCCAAACAGACACCTAGTCATGTCGGTTTAGCCTAACAGGCTTTAATCAACAAATTTTTAATGATCTCTTGATACACGATTGCATCAAAGAAACTTGGGAGGACACAGATTTCCTTCGTTTGTAAACATCACCGGGCAGCAGAATGAAAAATGTATTCTCTTTTTCTTTGTTTCTGTTTCAAGGGAGAAGGAGCGATCCGTGGCTGAAATGGAATCTGAGTTTCCACGCCGCAAACCCGATGTTCCTCGCTTCACTGGAGGGGGCTTTGCTCTCAGCAGACCCCTTCCCCGAATCACAGCTTAGCGATGGATTTACCCCATTCCCTTCCCCGGTTTCTTGCTAAACTCTGTGCCGGGCTGTTTGACAAAATAGAAATTAGAAAGAAATTCAGAATCGGCTTTCATTCTGAAATCACTGTATTACTTTCAGAAAAAGGCACCTTATGTTAGAATTAACCTACTTTTGGTTTAGAAATGGTGCACCCAATCTGCCTGTGTGGTGCCATCAGAATCCTGTACTGGTGGAAGTGAATAGTGGAGACCATGCTGATTTTTTTTTCAGCTTTGTATCTCTTTATTAAGCACAGGAACACCACAAAATGCCTTAATATGTAGAGCTGTTTCCCCTTTATCTACCTCTGTTGTAAGCACTCACTTCATTTATCCTCCGAGTCAAAGCACTGAAAGAAATGACAAAACAGAAAGGAAAAATTAATAAGCTGATGTTCCAAGCCCTACTGAGCAAATGCAAAATTAACAGCTCTTTACTTAGATGTACACATGTAGCAGTTCTTTGTGCAGGTAGTATATAATTTGGTTTATTCAGTGTTTGCTGCAGTTGTTTGTAAGATCAAGGAAGCTTGTGGCTGCAATGTGCATTATTAAGACTGAGATTCTGTTTACTCTGATAGACGCGGTGACATAATTATGTCTGTTCGGCTGGGGAGGCTATGCACACCGACTGGGACATGCTGTTCTCCCACATCAAGCCTTCCTAGGGAGTTAAACTTGGACTCAAAACATGGCAAACTTTACTCTTTAATTTCTAGACACTTGGGCACTTTTGTAACTTTCAGAAATTGTTTTTGTAATACAGCGGGAGCCCTCCAACCTTTTCAGCCAAAAGAGATTTAATTACCATTCATTAACAAGTGAAATAGCAAAGTCACGGCATGAGGTGCTGAAGTATAGAAAACTTTCAAGCTGTAAAATAAAATGTTTTGAAACTGATTTGTACATGGAAGCTCTTTCTCAGCCTGGGGGATAAAAATACTTGTCCAAAGAGATATGCTGATAAATATTTCACATGCACAAAAAACCCTTTGCAAAGATTTTGTTCTTTCCTTTGGTGGAATACATAATTAAATATTAAAGCTACTGTGGGAAACTTTTAATGGACGTGTTTAATTCAAAGGAATCAAGTTAAATACGACAGGGATCTACTTTCCTTTTACACAGGGGACCAGCACACTTAGTCATCAGATCCATTGTATTTTGCTTTTGTTCCCAAAATAACTATTATTGCTTTTTCCCTGTCAAGTGCATTATTCCAGTTATCATTTTAGGGCAGTCATGCTGTCTGAGTCGTGTCTTTTGTGTACCTGACATGTCCTAACTATCAAGTTAGGATAACTGAGAATAACTGACATGGGTGCTTCAGTTTGATGGGATCCCAAGGAGGTTTTACTGAAGCTTTTAAAAGTATTTGTTAAGGTCCTGGGTATTCAGCCTAGAGCTGGACTCCACTATGCTTGCTGATACTGGGGAGTATTTTGTACTGAAATAAATCAGTAAATTCACATTAATTAATTCACACGAATAAGAGAGAGACCCTCTGAGAACACCATCACACTGCAGAGAAGCAACCGATTTGTCAGGCTGAGACGTACAGCGTACCCCTAACTCGTCAGAGGTAACTCACAGCTGTGCACATCTTTCCCTCTGTTTGGTGTCAGGGTTTAGAAGACGAGCTGTCACGGTGGTTAACAGTGGTCAGAACAAAGGAAGGGGAGCCGAGCAGACGGAATACGTTCGCTAATTTTTGTGAGTACGCTAACAAAACAGGTTCTTTTCCATCTTTAGATGTATTTAATAGTAACTTGTGTTGCATTGGTTGATCTGTTTTCACAGCAAGACAGACACTCCATCCCCAACCGGGTCTTGATCTGAGTTTTCCAGTCTCTAAAATGGGAGGAATAGTGTTTGTCTGCTGACTTGCAAAGGTGAATTAACTTATAGATATATTAACATATATATTTAAGTTAATTCATAAGAATTAACACTAATAATTTTTCATAAGAAAAAGTGCTTAGTTTTCTAGATTAAAAACAAAAACAGCTGTAGAGGAGTGAAAAGAAATGTAATTTGCTTATGCAATGTGGTCTTCCAGTCTGGAGAGCTAAGAAGTGAGTGCAGGAAGTATCGCCTGCAAAGTAGAGGAGCTTTTCTTGTGTACACCCACAGTTTCCAGCATCCAGATTTGAATGCACTGGCTCTTATCTCCACTTTTATTGCATTGTTTACTTAGTACAGGGAAACTAAATTCACATGTCAGTTTGGGGAAAAAGACAAGAACATAAAGACATCAAATTATTGCCAGTAACTTTCAGCATAATCAGGAATAGAATAACTGCAGCCAGCTTGATTTATAGTGCCAGAGAGTCAAAAATATTTCTGAGTTCATGTAATAGACGGGATTAAAACACACCAAATCCACCCCCCTGGTCTATAAAAGTCAGGAGCCTGAAAAATCTCTCTGGATGCCTGTGAACCCAGCTGATGCGGAGGTGCTTTTAGTGTTCAAGGATGTGGCTTGCACAGCAGGGAAAGGCAGAGTGTTAATGAGAGTATCATTTGTTCAGTCACTTCTGCATTGTGAGCAGCAGCTCTGAAGTGCTTCTCAAAGTTGTGTTGCAGAATGATATTAATTGAATTCCCGTCCATGCAAGATGTAAGCCTAGAAGTAGTAAGGAGATCTTTAACTTCATGTTCCTGCAAAGATATGTGAAAAGATGAAGACAAAGGGCTATGATCCATAGTAGTTAAGCTAAAAGAAATCTTTCTTGACCTTAACTGGTTTGGATTGAAGCTGTAGTAGCTTGCACAGTAAATCTATCCTGGCAGCTTTTTCAGTAAGCAAAGTTATGTGTTCATTTGCAATACGTAGACAATACTTTAAGTAACTTCCCATGTTGCTTAAGTGCTGATCTTGTCTAGCAGGTCTGTTTTCAGCATATTGTTTAAGCACGACAAAACCAATATGTTGTACACTGAGCCATCCATTCAAAGGCTCGCACAACCCTTCTGGGATCAACTCTTATGTCTAACAGCACGAGTCCTTCCTTTACCCTCGTGTTGTGGACTGCACACCCACTAACACGTCCTGCTGCTATAAACCTGGGAAGCCCTTGAGTGAACAGTGGTGAAAAACAGGTCACAGCTCAGCTTCGTTGCATTGAGAGCCACGAACTCCAGGTCTAGGGCAGGCTAGGAAAAGGTAAGGACTTGGCACCTGCAGACAGGAGCTTTTACCAGCACTGCAGGGCGGAGGCTTTGCCATGAGTGGAGCAGCAGGCACCAGGCCCTGGGGCACTAATTGGCCTTAATGGCCCTGACCAACCTCCCCAGGACCCAGGGGCTCCATTTAACGAGCCCAGCCCTGCTGCTCTCGTGGTGCAGCCAGCAGCAGGGCGGAAAAAACAGCTTTAGTGCCATCTTTCTAAGTACCCTAGAAGCATGAGCTGCTGCTGCAAGATGGAGAGGAGGGGGCTCTGCGGGAAGGGGGGCTCCAGGTGCTGGGGGCCCAGGCAGGAAGGGGACAGGCCTGCGCTCCTGGCTGCGGTGTGTGAGGAGCCAGCACAGAGCTGCTCGGCTGCGTGTCCCGGAGCCCCGTCTGCAGGTGGGTTGGCAGTAACTGTGTGAGTCCGTTGTGTCAGGCTGCTGGTTCTTCATGTTGAAGTGATGCTGTTGTGCCTCAAGTAAGCTGTAGGAGAGAGGAGAGAGAAATAGGTCCTGGATTTACTCCTTATCCCCTGGATAAAGTTATGGGGTAAAGTTTGTAGGAGTGTCAAAAAGAGAACTTGGGCAGCAAAACCAGTATCTGCCACTTTTTTTTGGAAACGTTACGGGTGCTTCTCGGAAGCTGGCTCATCCCAACTATCTTTATCCAAATTAGAGTCTCTAAATCATGTGTGTTTGTATTTAGGCACTCCAGCAGTTATTATTTCCCTAGCAGGTGGTTCAGCTGTTGTGCTATCCCCACTAGCAGGGTGTATTTTTAGTTTGTTTCTAAAAGCGGTAGCTCTGATCCCGATGCTCTTTCTCTTCTCCACTCGCCTACTATTTAAGCAGCGCCATGCAGACCAGCCTGGCTCCTCCCGCTGTTCGGCATGCAGAATGCTGTCCCGATACAATCCCATGGGCTTGCTTGAGGATCCTCGCATCCCAAGGGTAAAGGTGAAGCTGTGCCCATGGCATGTGTGGGTGTGAAGGCTCGGGGCAGGATCCGCAGCCTGTGCTGTACGTGGCTGAGGCTGGAGAGCTGCCTGTGGCTATCTGCTGTATATGGGATTAGAGGTGTTGGGGTGGTGGGAGCTGAGAGAAGTGCTGGGCTAACGGGATTTCACGAATACAGATATTTGTGAGATCATCAGCTTGCCTAACGTCCAGAGAGAAAAGAAGGTGAAGGAGTGGTTTTAAAGGCTCTTAGTTCTGCAGGCTGGATCTTGGCAGATTTGTGCTCCCCTCCAGGGTGGCCAGGAGCCTCCCTTTGTTTTGGTGGGCACTTTAATCTGCCCAGGTGTGAGGTGGATGCAACAATTGTGCTTTCAGTCAGCCCTTACTAAAACTTCCCAACTCTTCACAGCAAGGACCATTTTTCAGGGCTTTTTCTTGGCAGAAGACTAAGTAGCAGTAATTTAAAGCCATTTTAATCTGAAATGAGAATCTCTACATGGGGTTTGAATGCACTTCAAGTTAAGTATGTGTTTGCAACTTTTGTTGCTCCCTCTTAATTTTCCGAGTGTGCCTGTAGAAACAGGGCTTGTTTGTGTAGTGGTAAAACATTCGGATAGCTCAGCCTCACTGAGATCTGTGGGCTGCAGGGTGATAACTACACAAATAGTAGGGGAGAGATGTATTTGGTATTGGCACTGAAATGCAGGCAATTAATCTACATCTAATTTCTCACCTTAAAAAAAAAAATAAAAAAAAACGTGGTCAACATCTGCTGCTATCTTGCCTCCTCAGAAATACCCTGAAACTTTATCTTGAGCATTTCTGGAGGAAAAATGCATGGTTTATTTAACTTTTTAAAAAAATATATATATTTTTTTCCAAGTGCTGTGCCCAGCTGCCATGGGGAACCACAACTTTCTGGGACCACTCTGACATTTGTGTGATCAAAAGCAATGATGCCAGAAGTTCTGTCTCAGCTGAGCAGCAGGAATTGACCACAGGCACGTTCCTAGCTGGCCCCAATTGCAGGGTAAAACATGTTTGCTTAAACCACCTTTGTCACAATAAATGAAAAGGTGCCCGAAGCACAATTTAAACAGACCTGCTCTGCCTTGCAATCAGGGCAGGCTAGGAGCAAACACACTTTCAATTCCCACATTTATCCTGAAGGGTGGTAGCTCGCAACTCTGCGAGCATCCTCAGAACTGCTTTTTTTGCTCTGCAAACCTGTGCCCCCTCGCAGCCCCCTTACACAAAGGGTGAGCAGCCGTAGCTGGGGCTGGCCAGACAATACGCTTTCTCATTTCCGAATCACTGTTTGAGCTGCCTCATCCCTTGTGATTCTGTGCTATCGTTCAGATGTATTCCCTCCTGGCAGGTTAGGAAAACTCATCACTGGAGTTTTATTTTAACTGAGTGTACAAAAGTCTTCTAGAAATTACCAGGTCCCTTGCTGATTCAGAAGCTGTAGAGGAAAAAGACAGGAAGACCTGAAATGTCTCAGACCAGTCTTCTTTATTAGCCCTGCGATGCTTTATTTGCTTAGTTGTGAGCTATTTGCTAAGTCCTGGTGCTTGCACCACTCATGGATTTGGAACAGTTTCAACAGTAAGTTTTTCTTGCCAAAGTTATCTTCCAAATTCCTTAAAGCAACCTCTTTTAGTTTGGTTTTGGAGTGGATCCTGTTGTTCTTGTTGCAGAAATGGCTGTCTCAATTGGTATGCAGAGCAGCAGACGTGTTAGAGCCATGTGTATTAACTGCAAGGAGTGAGCAATTAAGTGAATTTCAGTTACACAAGTCAACATATCTCTGCTTGAGTACATTAGCTGAGGATTTAGCTTATTTCTATTTGCATCTAATCAGGTGCAATTCCTCCTTTGCCTTTAATTTGATGTGTACTCACTTGATCTAAGTCTGATTTTTATTTTTTTTCTTGAACCTTTAGCATTAATATTGAACCTTGATGGCAAATATACCATTCCCATGCCAATTGCTGTCCTCTGGTCAGTCATACAGGACAAGCAGCCTGATGCTCTGGATGGATATGTTGGGGTTTTCCTCAGAAATGAGGTGTTTCTGTCTTATGGGAGTCTGGAGGCTCTTGTGGAGTGGTGTAGCTGTGCAGACCCCCTGGTGGATCCTGATCAGGCACTAAGGGAGGATGGTTGTGTGAGTGATTATTTTGTTGGTAGCACGGCGTTATCTGAACACTTATTCCCCTTTATCTCCACAGCTCCCACTCGGCTTTTGTGATACAGGGTTGCTGGTTAAAATGCGAGGGTCTGTGGGCAAGATGCTTTATTTCGTAACCCCTGGGGAGATCTCATATTTCTGGTGGCATGCCTGACTTCTGCCCATCTCTGAGGGGGCAGGTGACTGTCCCCATAAGGCACCAGCTGTCCCCTTGTGCCTGGCTCTGGTGTGAGGCCTGGGGGCAGCAGGGGCTGAGCTGTGTGCTCCCACCCGGGCCTGCAGCCTCTCCCCGCGGTGCAGAGCTGGTTTGGGATGCTGGTGCCCGGGGCCAGGCGCTGTGCTCCAGCTACCTGCGGTTTCAGAGCTGTCAGTCACGCACCCTTCACAAGCACTAAAATTCAGATCAGGCGCTATCAAGGAGAATTACATGCCAGCATCACTTGTCTGATCAAGAGCTTCACCTTGTGCTCCCGGGGGATGTGTCTTATAATTTACTTCAGGCTGAGGGATTTTTTTTCCCCTATCTGCTTTATTGCAGGCTGGCAGCATGCTGCTGAAGCCACACGCTGCCCAGCACATCTCCCTGCCTGTTTCCTTTGCTGGCAGCTTGTGGATTTCTGCTGGACTTTGACCAAGTTTTGAAGCTGAGACCTTGCTTTCTTTACACACTTATTTAATTGCTCTGGGAGCTCAGTTTCCCCATTGCCACCCCGTGTCCCATGCCGGGGCTGCTGGTGTGGGGGGTTCCCCTCTCCTCCCCTCTTCCCCCTGCTCCTCTGAAGAGGCCTGGTTTGTTGGGCTCCTGGCGTGTGTGACTGAATTACCTATGAAATGGAGCATGGGGAAGGGTGGCTGAAATGGTGTCCCTGAGGTGAGTGTGCTGTATCTTTGTCCCTCTCCTTCCTGAGCCATGTGTGAGGCAGAGAAATGAAGAGGTGTGCTGGCAGCCATGACCTGGAGGCCTGGCATGGAACTTCCCTGCTCTACTGTTGGGCTTGCCCTGGGGCTGGAGGAGAAGGGAGGTGTCAGATTAATGGCCTGCTCCTCACCCCTAGCTCAGAAGATGGCTCTTGTCTAGGACCACAGCATCCCACTGCCACCAAATTGTCCACCTGGCTTCTGCCAAGCACTTGAGCAGCACTGCAGGGCAATGTGTTCAGTCACGGGTTGGAGACTTTCCTAATGTCCCATCAGGCCTGGTGCATCTTCAAAACTCTGAGCTTTACCCTTCAGGGTGTCTGTGGAAACCTGTGCACCCACTGTCCTTTGGCTGAGCGATCCTTTGGGTGTTAGCACGTGTGGCTCCAGCCATGGAGGCCTGTAAGGTTCTGGAACCTTCTAAAGCCAGACAAGGAAGGGGGCCAGCACCGCCATGCGGGCCCTGTAACCCTGCTGAGGAGAGGGGCCTGCAGTGTACCTCAGGAAGCACGAGGTGACTTCTTCCCAGCCTGTGGCGGGGTCACTCAGACACATGTTGAAGCTCTGTGGGATCCCTGCACAGAATCCAAGCCCCTCTCAGTCTTTGACCATCTCCTGGTCCTTCAGCCGTGAGGAAAGGCCTCCCCGCCTTGGGGTACAAAGCAGGCTGCAGGGCAGAGCTAGATGCTTCACAGCCAGTACCAGAGCTGGGTCCTGTACCGAGCGTCCTGGCCCCAGGTGCTTTTCCTTTTTGACTTGTTCACAAATCAAACCCGGTTTGAATGCAGAGCCTCAGGCCATCTCTGCCTGGATTCAGATCTTACAAGCATAGCTGCAAACCTACCAAGAAGTTTTTCATGTGACTGCTTTCTCTGTGGATTCAGCACAGCAAAGGCCACATCTAGGTGAGATGCTTCATCTTTTCTTTTCTTTTTTTTTTTTTTTTCATCTAATACACTTGTCAAAGGCTTGCAGGCAGCTGCAGCTCAAATCACTCAGTGTTTTCTTGTGATTGCTTTGCCTGATAGCGTGGTATTTGCATCTACTCAGTGCATGATAGATGGTTGGATTTATGCTGTACATTGCAATCCAGGGGTATAAATGTATTTAAGTAACTTGCTCAGCTTAAGCACCAGCACTGTCCGCTGCTCCCTAGTCAGCATCATGGGCAGAGAGAGATAAAATAACAGCAGTAATTGTGGTGATGGAGTGTCACTGGCAAATAATATGAGCACAAAGACTGTTTCCAGAGATGGGTGGAGTATGACTGCTCTGTAACTTGTGTTGAGCTTTTTAGAGAGGACAGACTAAAGACCCCATTCAGGAGCATGTGTGAAGGGCTGGGAGTCTGAGCAAATATTAGGACTTGATAAGAGTATATTTCTTATTAATAAAAAAAATCCACAAAGGCAGAGAGAGAAGAAACCTAAATGCCAGAAATGCAGTGACCCCAGGAGTACGAGCAGGGGAACTGCTCCCAGAGCCCAGTTCAGCAGTGGTGATCAGCAGCTGCTTGGCTTGCAGGGCTGTAAACCCAGCTGAGGGCTGGGCACAAGCCACCACGATGGATTTATGGTCCTTCCGCACCATTTTGAGTGCCAGCTGGGAGAGGTCTGTGAGTGGTTTTGGAGGGCAGGTTTCTTATGGCCCTGTGCATTTCCAGGTGGAGGGGATGTGCAAAGCAATGACGGAGAGCAACCAATCCTCAAATCCAGCTGGTGTCAGTCAGGGAAATTAAAATAACAAATGAGAAGGACAGGTGCTGTCAGTCTTCCTGGAACAGAGAGTGAGCAAAAGGGAGCACAGTTGTTTCCTGTGTGATATGTACTTGCTTTCAACACTGCGATGACATTTTAGTTTGCTTGGTGAGCAGGGGATAGAGATGGACTAATGAGGAGCGGAAAGAATTTGGGATGCAAAGCCAGGGACTCCTGGGAGGCCCAAGAGGAACATTTGCATAATCTTAACATCTTCCTTTGGCTCAAATCTCTCAAGTCTCCTTACTAGGAACTTCAGAAACTCTTCCTCCAAATGCTGCAATAGCAATGTACTTCTCACAGTGACATGGAGAATTTCAGTGGGAGTTAGAGACCTCCATCCCATGCAGCCCTTTTGTGGCTGTATCCAGGCTTGCTTTCTGTGCCAGCAGGCCTCAGGTGCCATGGAGGGGCTGTGTGGGCTTTGAGTGCTGGAGCATCCTCCGGGGTTGGTGGCCACATAATGGGGCAGGGATACAAAGGACCATTTTGTAGGACCCAGTACACCAGCTCTGAGCACAGGCAGGCTCTTCCCTCACATGGTGCCCCTGGGGCACTTCAAGGCAGCCAGGACCCCTGCCTGCTCTTTGAGGTATCCGTGACTGTGCTGTGTTACCCCTGGCAGGACTCTGCCTGCACGGGCTGGGGTGCAGCACTTGCTGTGAATGTCACTGCTTCCAGCTTAACCAGAAGTGGTGTGATGAATGCAAGGCAAACAGCAGGGCTGTGTGGATGTGCTGCTCCTCAGCACTGCTGTGTGCAAGGTAGGGAAACTGTTCTGGCTTACACAACTGTGGTTATGTTTCCCTCCATCCCTAGTTTTATTTTATTGTGTTACTTTTTTTTTTTTTTTTTTGCAATTATCCCCTTTGGGGATATATTTTTTATTTAATAGCTAATTCATTTTTAAAGGCAAACTCATTACTGTTCAGGAACTGTGGGTAGATTTTTTTATTATTTTGTTAATACAGCAGCCATAAGCAATTTTAAAGCACTGCTTTACTATATAAAACGATCTTCCCTTATGATCTGATGTTGATACTGCAGCCTGATTTATTTTGGAGAACTGCAGCAAATGGCAAATGCTTAAAAGCTAATCATCGTGTTGGTGATGGACGTATGGGTAGAAGAGTATGCAGAGCATATATTTAGAAGACACGATGGTGAGGCTAGTTGTGCTCTGCAGCCTGTGTGCGTGGTGCTTTTTGCCCCTTCTTGCTGCCAGACAGAGCACGGGTTTGAGGGAGTCGAAGCCTGGCTGGGTCTGAGGTTGCAGGAGGAGCCGGTCAAAGAAGGTGCTTGGTATGAGGTGAGATGAAGCTTTTTGCCATGCTCCTCTCCAGCACCATTGCTTGTGTGTCCTTTTTCTGAAGGACAGAAATGTTGCTGCTGGGTGATGCTCAGAGGATGTGGGGTCACTGAACAGGGACAGGTCCTGGGCTTGTGCCACGCTTGCTGCCATGTGTCCGAGTGCCAACCACCCCCATGGATGCTTGGAGCTGCTGCACCATCATTGACATCTGGCGTGGGGGGATCAGTGTGGCCTACAGCAGATATCATTTGTGCTAATAATAAACACTGAAGGCTTTTAGTCAGTAACACGACTTCCTTGCTCTCGTGCACTGAGGCAACTTGGCAGGGGAGTATGGCTGTCGGCCTGTGCAGGAGGAATGGCCGGCTTCAGTCCTCCCTTCTGGAGCAGGACCCAGCTCTGTGCTTTCAGGCTCTTGTGTCGGTGGAGAACAGCAGAATACAGGCAGCTGTGCTGAAGCTGCCACAAGGAGAGGTTTAAGGGAAGGAAAAGAGATGGTGAGAAGTGGAAGAGGGGAAAACAAGAGGGCAGGGGGAGTGGTGGGGAGGAGAAGGGGCTGGAGGTGCATTACAGCAGGCAGGAGTGGTGCTCTTGTGGTCTGGCTGGGGAGATGGTGAAGGAAATGAGCCTGAAGCTGTTACTTGTGAGGCTGCTGGAAGCCTCTCTTAAGCCAAGACTTTTTTTTCTGCAGGTGTATGAAATGCAGGCAGGGTGGTGAGTGTGCTGATGGTGTGTTTGAAGCTTACATCAAACACTTCTGGTCTGGAAATGTCTGAGGAGCAGGGTGCTCTCTGGCCCTGCTCTCACCCCCAGACTGTGCAGGCTGCGTGGAGATGCCCAGCCTTCCCCCTGGGATGGGACCAACCTCCAGGGCTGGGCTCTGGTTGCTGGGTTGATTTGTCTGGGCTGTGTGAGATGTGGGGCAGGGGGGCTGTAGGCAGAGCAGGATGCTCAGTGCTGGTGCCCACACAGCTCCGCAGGGCCCCAGAGCAGGAGGATGCTGGTCAGAGAGCAGGGAACAAGGGAGTTAGGGCACGAGGGGTGGGTAACGTGTCCCATGCCCCTTGTTGGTCTGCCCAGGTTCAAGGTGGGACAGGACTCATCCTGGAGAGCCTGCGTGCTGCGAGCCTCGCAAGAAAGGAACAGCTGAGGAAGGCAAGATGCTGGGAAAGAAAAATAGCTGCTCAGCTCTGTGCAGGGGCTGCTTTTCCCTATTCAGGCAGCAATGGGGAGTAGCTCCTGAGCCAAGCAGATGTACTCTGATGAGCTGACTTGCACCATGCTTAGCCCAAAAACTTTATTCTTCCTTGTGCATTGTAGGGGAGGTGTTGACAGATAATGACTGAGATGCTGAGGCAAATGATTTCATGATTTTTACAGGACCTTGCTCTTTACTCTGACTTTTCTCCACCTAAATATGTCTGGGAGAGGTTATTCAGCTGTTTGGACCACTGTTTCGATCTCTTGTGCCTGATGTTTCTGAGCTAGGAGTGTGGAGGGAAGGCAGAGCCACTTGTCTGTTTCCCTCTGCAGCTGCACAAGCCACTGAAGGAAGCAGAACGCTTCCCTGTACTTGCTGGAGATGTTTATCCTGTGTGGGACTTGTAAGCTTCTGGACAGTCCCCAAATGCCCGTGTGCTTGCAGAGACCAGGGAAGCTGAAAATGAAATGGCAGCCACCAAAAATGGAGTATGAATCTGAGCAACCCGCGGGTGTGGGCAGCCCTGGGGGAGGAGGTCCTGCCTCAGCGTGGTGTGCTGGCATCTGAGGATGGACAAAACCTCTGCAGTGATGGGTATTCCTTCCCCGAGCCACCCAACTGTGGTGCTTCATTACTGCTTGAGCTGGAAGAGCCTGCAGAAAGCCTTTGGGTGCAGACAGAGGTTAATTGTGCTGCTTTTCTCCCCAGCCCACCTAATCTTTGCCATTGATGTTTCTGCAGCCTTTCCCTTTAAAATTAAGGCTATTGTCTTCCCTCTCTGCCAATGAAGAATGTGAATTTGGAGGCACAAACTTTTCCGGGCAGTCTTTATGAACAAAAAAAGAGCGTTCAAAGTTTGAACGAAGTCTTACGGCTGGCTGGGAGCTTGCTCAGTGAATGTTCTTTAGTGGACTATGCTAAAATTTGAAACCAAAACTCTGCAAATACCTATACTTCGTTCCATAAAACTTCCAATGAGAAGTACTTTGGATGGGAGGAACAATTCGTGGCTGGGGACAGAAGAGAAGCTGGGGCAGGCAGTAAAGCCCCGGTGTTGGGCTGTTCCCATGTGATGGGGGATGCTCTGGCCACACCAGCCACTGTCGATCTGGGTGCCTTGATGGTGGGAGAGGCACAGCAGGTCCCCTGCAGCGCTGGCTGAGCCTCTGTCCTGTTTCCTGACAGGAATCCTGTCAGGATCTGTCCGAATGTGACGTGAGTGGGGATAACAGCGTCTGCCGAGCCCCGGTGGGCCTCATGAAGGGAGGAAGGGGTGGGCCACGGGCAGCCGCCCTGTCATGTGCCACTTCATAAAACAAAGCTGCTCCTTAAGGCCAAACTAAATCTGCTGGTGAAGGAGGGATTAAAAAGGAGGCAGAGGGCAGCTGCAAGGAGAATGCCACCAGAAAGCCGGCTCTTTGATTCGGGGTCAAAAGCGGATTTCAATGCATTTGGGCTGTAAGCCCTGCTAAGTGCTGCTGCAGGCAGTCTGGAGCCTGGCGACAAGCTCTAATTTTGAGAGATTATTCCTTGCTGGTGGACAATTACACACTGATCTCAGCAGGAATCTGAGCATGGCTAATCTAAATGGCCTGGCATTTTGCTATTCAGGAAGTAATGCCTTTTGATTTGTTAATGTTATAGAGCATTTACCCTGCACAATAAAAGTTCAAATGTTCTCCCCAGGTTTCATTACTTCTCAGGTTCGCTCAGTAAAGGTAGGAACAAAATGCAGGCGCATCGATGTTGTTTATAATTAGCGGAAAATCACCCTGTTACTGTGGTGAAACGCTCCTGCTTGTGCCACCTGCAGCACGTGGGAGGCCCCCGGGAGCAGGCCTCTGGCACCAGCAAGGGGCTGCCTCAGCTTTCTGGGGTCCCTCCTGTGGCCGAGGGTAGCTCCTGGGGGTACTGCAGCTCATTTCTTCAAGCAGCATCACCTAAATGTCTGTGTCAAGGGGTAGGACTTCGTCCAACTTGCGTTTTAGCTGCTGGGTGCTGTGAACTCACCTACAGAGAGATCTCAGATACGACAGCAAGCACAGGACAAACATCAGAGGTGTCCAGGGTGGCTGCTGCCGCGAGGTGCCTTTTGGTGCCTCGTTTCTTGTGATTCTACATCCCCAGATGGGTGAGCTGGGACCCGGCCTCACCAAGTGTGATGAAGTGCTTCCAGTAAACCCTCGGCTGGTGTGAAACGCCGTACTGCCGACTGCAAGGGAGTCGTGCTTCCTTGCACCCAAAGATTTGTCTGTGAGCAGCCAAATTCATCTGAGAATAGCTTGTTAGTAGCACCTAGATACTACAGTAATTGGTGAGCTATAAATACCCAAGTAGACATAATATTAAACAGGCTGTGTCATCAATTAGTTAATGACAGAAGCATAGAAATGTTGGATAAAAATAACCTGTAACAGCACAATCCTTTCTTCTTACCCCACCTCCTACTCTCCCTACCCAGAAGCGAGCAGCTCCGGGACACCTCATTTTTTACTGTTAATAATTTAGGAGCTGTAATGCGCTGTGATGAGCAGCGTCTGATCTGCAAAACATTCGCTTTTCCTGATTGCTTTATGCTTCCAATCCTTCACAAGTAGCAAAGCTGGTAAAAACAAGAGGATTTGATGCTGAGAATCCTCTCGGGTAATGAGGTGGAGCGTGCGGCGCGGCTTCTAGATGGAGTTTGTTTAATTCTCGTGGTGGCACTCCGATGGCAGCAGCTGCCTGTCGTGTGCAGCAGCGTGGCCTGACAAAGGGCACTGCAGGCTCAAGGGATGGAGAGGGCTCCCGGGAAAGAAACTTAATGCTTCCCACGTTCCTTGGGCTGGGATCTGCAGATGTGAATCAGGTCCCACAAATGCAGCCCGGCTCTGGTGAAGGCAGCACATTTCCTTCATCGCTTTTGTTCAGAATTGGCTGCCAGGTTTAAGAAGTCATGGAGGAGGATACAAGGAAAGGAGGGGGACAGGCTGCCCCACAGGCAGTGTGGGTGTGCAGATCCCACTCACGAAGGTTAACAGCCTAAGAAAGCCCCTCAGCAGGTTGTCAGGAGAAATGGGAACAGCTCTGAGGCCCATACCCCAGCTGTTACCTGTTCTTTCCGTTCTGGCAAGGAACTGCTCAGCATGCACAAGTCTGACCTGATAGTTGGAGCCTGGAACCTGTTTTTTCCCCCCATCTTACTTCCCCTCTGATTTAACAATAGCTCAGGATGCTTTATATAAAACAGCAAGACGTGAGCCCTGACTCTCTATGGCTTTTAAATCACATAGGTGCAGAGCTTGCTCCTTGTCCTGGCAGCACTGCATGTCCCTGCTGCCTCTGGGAGCTCATCCCTGGACCCAAAATGTGTCCCTGGGCACAGGGACATGCTCTTAGGGGCAAGGAGTGCCAAGTTTAATCCGTTGCCCCTGGGTTTGGGCCTCCCTTGCATTCAGCAGGTCAAAACTGACCGAAGGCACGATGGAGAAATCCCAAACCCCATCCAGAAACAGAGAAGGGAAACTTTTGTGGTGCATCTCGTTTCCACCATTTCCATTTCTGCTGCTTTTTTTAATCAAGTAAAAGACAGTTTGTTTCTATTTAAATGACAAAATTGTGTTGTAACGGTTGCAATTCCAACATCCTGAATTCTTAAAATTTTTAGGTCCATTTCCCTCCTCTTTCTCCACCTCCTTTCCTGTTTTCCAGGATACAGAAATTAGGATAGGGTTTAAGGAAAGGAGGTGAAGACTAAAGGGAATCCTGAAATATCTCAACGTCTGAAAAGGGAAACAAAATGATTTTATTTTTTGTTTGCTTCTTTGGGATCTTCGGTTCATTTTTGGAAAAAGTCTGCCTATTGCATGCCAAATACATTATTTATTTATTTTTTTTCCCCCAGCTGAAATGAATACCCATGTGTGAGAAGCAATGATGGGGTGTTGTGGAAAGCTTGTGCTCACCGAGGCTGGAAAATCCTTCAAAGAAAGGCTCTGGTGATCCTGGGCAATAAGGAATTCCCACGCTGATGGTGGATCAAACCAAGGCAAGGAAACCGCGGTGGATAAGTGGGAGAGATGAGCTGTGATGAGCACAGAAGGTGAGGATGTGGGGATGGAGCTGGCTTGGAGGGGTTACGGGGCGAGGGGCTGACAGATCTCCCCGGGTTTACGTGGGGGCTGCGGCTGATCCCTCGGCAAGCATGGGGTGACTCCTCTCCTCCCCATTCCCACTCGTGGCTTTTGCAAAGCTCCAGCACTTGCTAGCAGGGTGACTTCACGTGTCACCACGGAGTGTGCAGGTGGCTTTGTAGTAATGAGCTTAGAGCTAATTAAGAATATCTTTGGGTGTTTCTTTAGAAGAAAACGCTGATCCATTTATAACAAGTCACCACTTGCAAAGCAATTACCTGAAATATGTTTTTCTCTTTCTATATAAAGAATGAACGCTTTTAATTTTTAAATCAAAATATGTCAATGATGCCTGTCAAGAATGATTGGTTTTTGTAATTTAAATGTTGTGAACACATCCTGTGAAAAGTCTGCAATAAGTCTATCTTTTTTGTTAGGCTTAAAAAAGAAAAGCAAAAGCAAGCAGGGCTAACTCCCTAGAGTGTAGGAGGGATGTTTTTTTTCTAAAAGTGACAAACTTCTGAAATCCGAAGGCCTCATGCGTGCACATTTCCATGTAAATACCACAGTATCTGTGGATTTTTTTTGCCTCTACTTCTTTACTGTTGACTTCCATGGCTGGCTGCACAAACAAGCGATGCAGACAGCTCTGGTCCCTTCCTTGCTTGGTTACGAGAAATGGGTTTAATCCTGGAGCTGCTCAGGTCCAACGTGGTGCCATTTGGGTGCCCAGCTTGTTCCCTGCAGTGAACGCTGGGCTATTAAACTGAATATTTTATAGGGAGCCGAAGAGGGAAATGGGGCACGTATCAAAACTGTTTTGTGTGTCCACGGCTGCTCCATGCTGTATCCTTTTTCTTTGACCCTCTCCAGCTTGTAGCAGCAGGTCACAGCTTCTCATGGTGCTGGTGGGCTCTGGGGTCCCTGTCTCCAGCACAACCCCGCTCCACAGCCTCAGTGGGTGAGGGAGGATGAGGAGTGTGGGGTCAGGAGCACCTTGTGCTTCATCCTCTGCGATATGAAGGGGAGAAGCTAAATATCTCCTTGTTTTCCAAACCTTTCCGACCATGGTGGTGTGGTGGTGAGTTTGGCTGGATAAATTAAAAGGCTTGAGTGCTTAAAGGGGGATAAAGTATTACTTGTGTTTATTTTAAAAATATATACGCTGTTTTTTTACAATGCTTTTCATGGCTCATGAAATCCTTTTTATTTTAATTTCCTTCCTAGAAAGTGTGTGATGTGCTACTCATTGCTGAAACTCGAAATAAGATTTTTATCATGGGTAGTATCCGTTTTAAAATGTTTGACAGAGAAATTCCTCTTATTTTCCCCGTTTTTACCTACCCCAGGGCATAAAAAGCTCATAAACAACAACAACATCAACAAAAACTGTTTTGTTATTCAAATGAGACTTCTTTTTTCCTCTCTGCAAACTGTCTTTAACAATAATAACTGCCTAAAGCTCTCTGATTTCCTTCGTAGGCAATCATTCTAGCCAAACCCAAACAAACTAGGAAGCCCATTTACCCAGAGCCCATTTTGCATACACCTGCTATAATTATTTTGATACGCACATCAGAGGCAATGTGCTGCTGCACAACACTTCTGGTTAATTCATTCCATGCGGGACCATCACCTCGCTGCCTTGGTGGAGGACGCTGTGGCTTGGGGGCTGGATGGTCCATGGCTGGGGACGGGCAGGGTGCTCCCAAACCAGGGCCACGTGCCTGTGAGGTGGGGGGCTCTGCTCTGTCCACAGATATTGTGAGACTTGTCCACTTGCCGAACACCTGCCAGTTGCTGGAGGCTTCTTGATGTGCTTCTTCACAGGGCTGGCACGGACAGAAATAGCCAGGTTTTGCCTGTGTGAAGTGATAATGCCAAGCTTTTGCAGGTGAACCCACTCTGGTGGCCGGGTGGTGCTGTGGCAGCGGAGAAACTGAGGAGGAGTGGGGACATCCCTGCAGGCAGCTGGGAGGAGAGTGGGCACTGGCTGATCTGCTGCCTGCCCATTGCAGGGGGTGTTTTTGGGGACAGTGGGGTGGTGTGGAGCCAGCGTCCCCAAAGGGAAAGCCCTGCTGCTGACCAGAGCAGGGAGGACAGCATGGCAGGGGGTGGGATTCCTGGCCCCAGCTTGTCTCTGGGATTTTGGGTATGGCACCAGGCCACATAAGAGCTGTCCTCAGATAAGGCTGCCAGTGTAAGGGCTGGGAATGCAACCTGATCCTCAGGTCATTTTTTCCATGAACTGGTCTAAGGAAACTGTGCAGCCCTCTGTGTGCTGCCAGGTGGCAGCCACGGGGTGGGAACCTCTTTAATCAGCGCATCAACCTGCAGCGAGCACCTGTATCTGTCTCCTCCCCACCTCTTACAAACACCACAGTTGATTTCTTGGCAGCTGGGAACTCCTTTGAACTCCAGTTCTTAACGAGCTGAGGGCAGGCAGCAGGTAGGTTGACCGGGGTGCCCTTGGGGTCGGTGTGTGAGCAGCAATCGCTCAGCTCTGGCCATAAACACAAAGCTATTACAGCTTGCTTCCCCGGGGTGGGACAGGGAGCCCAATCCTGAACAAAATTAGGGAGCTAAAGTACCTAGTGCAGTCCTTCAGGTGTTCAACCCTTTTTTGAATTTCTGCGGAGGGCTCTCGCTCTGTGGACAAATGACTTCACCTGGATGCAAACCAGAGAGTCTGGGTGCCCATTGCCAAGGCCTTGTGGAACTGCTGGGCATGGGGACAGGAAAACACAACCAAGCTGCTGATTTACCACCCGTACAGCAATTTTCCCCTGTATATTTTTATGTCCCCAGCCCACGTGAGTGTTGTGCCGGGATGCATGGGCAGTCTTTGCTGTGGTCCAAAGGGGCAGATTTTGGCTAGCAGGAGTACAATGGCATGGCTGAACAGATGCAGAAAAGCCAGGGCATGAGCTCCCGACGTGTTGTCTCAGCCACGTGGGACACGAGGCAGTCCTTTTAATCGGGGCTGATCTGCGAGAAGAAAGTTCTGCCACTCCTTAATGTGCTATTTTTGCCCTGCGTTGGCAGTGGCACGGGGGAGAGGCCTGGCTAATGAGAGAGCAGGGCTTTTTGATGCCAGCCCAGAAGGCAAGTGCCAGCTCAGTCATCTTTTGTGCGCGGGTTATTGAAGCCATAGGTGGTCGTGGGGAGGACTGCGAGGAGACTTTCCATCGGATGTCGCTCCAGCTGCTCCTGAGGGCACGTGGCTGAATTTGGGAAAAGAAAATTGGGAAAGGGAACTGAAACCCCCTGGTGTGGATGCCGACCCCATAGCGTAAGCATCTCTACGCAGTGCTTTGAGGTTTCTCCATAGACTATTAGCACAATCCTGGACCTTGTTATAACTCTTTGAGCTATTCTGTGTAAGTTGCCTTGATCTGCGGCTAAAAAGCATTATTTAAGAGCTAGGTATTATCATGATTCGCTTTTACCTTCTCTAATCTAGTCCTGAAGAGGAAGATTTGCACTGTGACAAGAGAAGTAGTGCTGCAGGGATTAGCCCCTACACGTCCCGATGCGCAGAAAAGAGCAGATCTGGCCTGCTGAGCCCTGTAGGCTTCTCGGAGCTCTGAGGCTTTCCCACCGCTCCCCCATTCACCGCAGTAGCCATGCAGTGAGGATTCGTCTTTTCCTGCGGGTTTGATCACTGTTCACCCTTGTGATTTTGAAGGGGAAGAGTGGGGGGACAGGTAAAACTCCAAAAAACCTTCAGTCAGGGGTCTGACAGGAGATGGATTTGATGTGGGGAAAAGCAGAGCTGTCTGAGGCATAAAGGATTACAGATGTGGCATCCTTAGCTATTGCTCCTGGCAGTGAAAAGGGCTTTGAAGTTTGGTGGGGAGAAATGTGTATTTTGCCTCTGCCTCTCTTGCTGACATTGTTGCGGGAATTGTCCTTGTGTCTTTCGGAGGGGCTGGCTGGTTGCTCTAATGGCCAGGGAGATGGCACAGCCCATGATTACAGGAGGTAAAGAAGGTAAAGCAGCAGGAAAGGTAAAGCAGGAGGTAAAACAGCTCTCTGGAGTGACTGTAGCACTCAAGTAGGGGGTGCTTGTAGGAGAAACAAGACCAGTGTTTACCCTGGGATAATATGAAAAAGGGCTGGGAAGGGTCCTGAGGGTCATTTAAGTTCTCTTGTGCAGGATCGGTTTGACCTAACGCACCAACTAATGTGATCTTAAAACAAGTCTCGTTTGCAGGTGAAGGAGCTTGCTGACATCCAGAATTTCATTGTTTGAAAGTAGGCAGAGACCCAGATTTTCTTTGAAAGAGGCAAACTATATTGAAAAAGATGTTCTGGAAGATGCGGGTGATTTTTCTCAATGCCGTGTAACGCCCCGGTTAGTGTAACTTCAAAAATCAATTACTTCTCTTACACTAAAGGACAATTAAGCTGTTCAAACCACTTGGCAAATAGCTACAGCATCCAGAGAATGAGAACTTCTGGAAAGGACCATAGCGATTGCTTAGATGCCTGCCTTTGACTAAATTAGTTAATACAGGTTTTCTTTCTCCTCCCTTTCCTCTGTCTCTGAGCTGAAGAACACAGGAGGCTTTGAACTCGTATTTTACATTCTCGTGCCTACCTCAAACCCACCTTGCGATAAATATTTGAAAGTTGGACTTAAACTGCTCCAAATGCTTTCTAGATTCCCAGATGAATCACTAAATTGCCTAAAAGGAGAGCCTGAAGATGAAACAAACTCCACAGTAGCAAAGCAGACTGGAAGATTACGTATTTCCGTAATTGATAAAAGCGTCAACTTTTCAGCCCCTCTATAAAAGAAGGAATCTATATATTAAAGCCCTCAGATTGAGAGGATTTTATAGCTATAGAAATCAAAGGCAAACTGTCAGTGTTCCCTGTTTTTTCTCTCCTTTCTGGAAAAAAATTCTCCTTATTTTCTCCAAATAAGGACTCTTTTCCTCCTTTGGACAGCTGGAGGGAAAGCCTGGGAAACAGAGGTTAATAACCTTGATTTAGAACAGTGAAAGGGAGGGGAAACAGACAAGTTATTTAACTCAGGCAAGGCTGAGCATTTGGGCTGCAGGCAGCAATGTGGTGGTTTGCTCAGCCATGAGGCAAGTAAGTCTTAATTCCTCACCGCCTGGCCTGCTGGTTTTGGAGGATGCTTGTGCCTCTTGTGCAAGAAGCTTGCCTCTTGTCATAAATCAACTCCATCCTCTTTGAAACTGAACACAGCTGGGGGCACTCACAAAGATAATCAGTTTGGTTTGTACTGGGAGACCAGCTTGGGTTGAATATTGGGTACTATGGGCACATGTAAGAGCGCTGCTGCTGAGGGGCTGGGCACAAAGCGTGGGCTGTGTGGGGGAAACTTGTTTGGATTTTTTTCATGTTTCAGCAGTAAGGGAGTAACCAAGAGGGGATGTGCAAGTTGGCACAGACCTGCTGTTCTCAACGTGTGCCGTGGTCTCGTCTGTGGCTTAATTCATGCGAAGCTCAGGGTCTGCTTTGCTCAGGGTATTCTGAAAGCCCCGTTTCTGCATTCTTCCTGTGGAAGAGCTTGGGAGTAGCATCTTGTTGTTCTGTGATCCCGCTGGTCTCTAGATCTGCGGGCAGGAAAGGGGCTGTGGTAGGAGACCCAGACACTGCAACCCAGGCGCTCCACTGCAGTGGTGTCTGGTCCTGTACCACGTGCTGTCGTAAAGCCCCTGAAACCTTGTTCTTTTTGTCAGTTTTTTTTTTTCTCCTCTGAGTTTTAAGTTTCTGCTGCTACTTAGCTTTGTAAAATAATAAATAGCAAAAAAAAAAATGTTGTTAGAAATTCATGCCCAAGGCTGGGGCTTTTTCTAAGTAGTCTTGATTCTTCAGAGGGAAGCTACTACTAAGCAAAAATTACCATAATTAACTATAGTAAACTGCTTGCCATTTGATGTCAGAGACTTAAAAGCTTCTGTAGGGATCCGCACAGTATTTGACAACAAGGCCTCAATGGCCTAATTAGAAAAGAGCAAGAGAGTGGAGCGGGAAAGGCTAGTGATAAATGTAAACAAATCACAATAAGCTGACGAGAGGAAAGGTAAATGAAGCCTTGTATCTTGATCCAAAAAGAGCCCAGGAAATCTGGCTTTCTTCTTGCCCCACACACCTTCTGAAGCCGAGGTTCCCTCTTGCTCTGGATTTCATGCAGGACATCACTGGGAGTTTGGGTCAGGGCGCAGAGCTTTTCAGTGTGCAAAACAGACACATTCCCTTTCAGACTGCCTGTGCTGGGAGAACACATCACATTTTGAGCAAGTTCACCCTGAGGCAGCAGCAGCCCGGTGATGAACGTGGGCAAGGCAAATATTTGTATAGCAATTACCCATGCGGTGCAACGATGATAACACCAACACGTTTCTGGTGAGATGGCGCTCGCAGCAGTTCAGGTGGGGGCTGTAAATACATCGGTTTCCCAGGAAGCAGGAGGATTTACTCCATCAAACGTGCTCTCTCTGAGCTTGTACGCTGTTACGCTGCCGCTGTCTCAGTGGAGGCCAAGCAGATCTGAGTGACTGCTGTTTGTATCCTCACTATGACAGGTCAGGCAGGTGGCACCAGGGGAGGGTCTTCTCTTGCTCTTCCACATGCTCAGGCTGCTCAGCTGCCCAACGAAACGAGGGGGGACGATGCTGCTTTTCATCGCCTTGTGCTGGAAGAAGCCTGGGAAAGGAGTCCTCGTGGACAGCCCCCGCCAGAAGGGAGTGCAGGGGTTTCCTGTTGCTTTCCCAGGTGCTTTCCAAGGGCTCTGACTGACCAAAGCAGTTTGTGTTCTGGTGGTGGAGGAGGTTTCTGTCCCATTGCAAATGAGGAGCTTACATAATGCTCTCTGAACTCAGCTCACAGCTGCACAGCCACATCTGTAGATCCACACCGGCATGGGGGAGGCTGCCTGTGCCTGGCAGGGGGCATCATTCAAAGCCCTGGATTACGGCTACTGGTCACTGCAGTAGCATTTTGTATTGCCCCCAAGAACATGGGCTTTTCCACGGTGGAGTCACTGGAAAAGCCTTCCTTCTGGGATACTTGATGCTGAGGAGCTTTGGCAGTGCCATGCTGCTGGAGCATGGGTACCTTTGGCTCTTTTGCAGGCCAAAGACATCACAACAGGAGTTACCACCAAAAATAAGGGTGTCCCATGGCTGGGAACTTCATAATACCTGCTCAGACAAACCATCAGTGTGGAAGACTCTTGGTCTGCCATCCTGAAAGGGAAAAGCAGAGCTTTCTTTGCTCTGAGAGCTCCCAAGCAGAAGAAAAGGAATCAAGAAAGGCTTTTGGCCACTGTTGGGCTGTAGCTGCTGTGTTTCTGGCTAGAGAGCACGAAGACAGCTCCCCGGTAGGTAAGAGCAGAGAGCTGTGGCAAAGCTGCCCTGTCACCAGCAGCAAATGCCCATGCCAGAATAGGGTGAGTAAATAATGATCTGTTCTCTGCAACTCCATGTTTCTGGTGGTTGGTGTCTCAGAGGCTTCCAGAACCAGTTGTGGTATGTGTGCAACAGCCCTATAACACGGACTGTGTCCCATTCCAGCTGGAGCTGGTTTGCAAAAGCGTTGGAAATGCAGCATACATCTATTTATCTGCTGAAAGCCTGGCCCAGGTGATGGTTCCTTTAAGGCAGTGCAAGTCCACTGTGATTTCACTCATTAAAACCAGATCATCTTGGCAGTCCTTTCCCATGCTGCTACCATTACGGATGTCATAGCTGCTTCCTGCCAAACTTCCTCAGGGCAAACTCCAAGCACAAATGAGAAAAAGCTTTTTTTCTTTTTTTTTAATCCTCTCCTGTCCAGTAGAGTCACGCTATCCAGGAACCAGAACAAACTAGGCCAGTGAAAATATCATTCCTTGTATCCTGTGGGCTACCGAGGAGAAATAGCCATTCATCTGGTCCAAGGCAGTCTAAGAGGAGATGCTCCATGATTAATGGAGGGCGCAGTTCAGAAATGCAGCTGAGCTGATCCAATGTCTTCCTGATCCTGAAAGTTTCCACGTTCACTTTGCTTGTATTCACTGGGGCAGCTGTAGTCAGCTTGGATTTCAGTTTTGCTAGTCAGCTCCCTCTGGGATGATTCAGCTCACGTATCTGGTAGAAGAACAAATGTGGCCATTTTTATCCCCCCAATATGGGGGAAGGAATCACTCTGTCAGATCAGTGAGCTGAATGGGTTCTGTGCAGGGTATGGTACCAGGACAAGGGATGGGAGTGGAACCGTGTGGCTGATGATCTGGTAGGGGGGAGGAGAGCAAGGAGGGCTAGGGCTGACTTTTCTGGTGGCTGTTAGCTGTGACAGCTAGCATTACAAGAGGTTAATCCTCTCTGCAGGTTTGCAGCCACAGTGATCAGGTTGGGTAGTCTGAAATACCGTGCAAAAGCCCAGCATGAGGAAAACACCTCTGGTTTCCAGGGAAGGGATGCACTTGGATTTATGAATGATTTTTTTTTTTTTTTTTCTTGAAACTTCTCCCAGAAAGCCTCCGCAAGATTGTTTACATGTTTGTGTCTTCTTTTAACCTAATTACTTAGCAGCAGCCTCACGTGGAGCTGCAGCGTATGCTAGCAGAGGCAGAGGCACTGCTGGTAAAGCTATTTTGCCTCCCCAAACAGCATTATGTACAGCAAACAAAGCAGCTGTCTCGGCTACAGTTGTTACAAGCTGTTATTCCCGCCTCCTACCTACCCTTTGAGATGATAATGTTGTCTCCAAAACTCTGCAGTGTATGTATACAGCATTTATGTGTTATAAATTGCAGTGCTTACTGTGAAGCGCACTGTGGTGATGCAACTCCCTTTCCTCGTTCCCTGTCTGTCCGGGAGATGTATTGCACAGCGTGGTGGAAGGGCCCACCAGCAGCTTACACCTGCAGCAGGAATTTCCTCCAGGCAGCCCGACGCAGCTCTGGCTTCAGTTACAAGAGACTCAGTAGCTGGAAAAAGTACCTCAAGGTAGTGGTGGTGGGAACCGCTGGGCTTGTGATGGTTCTGGATCCTGGAGACCGCTCATCTTGTTGTGGGGATGGTCCAGCCCTTTGGAGCTGTCACTAGGCTTGCATGAACAAGTGGGGTCTCTTTGCATTTGTGCTTCCTTGCCATCCTGACAAGTCATCTGGTCAGGAAGAACCTTCCATGAATAGTGGAGTTGGTGCTTTCCACCCTGACATCCCTTTGCAGATGCAGAAGTGAAGCAGTAAGGGGGCCTTACGGGGTGATGCTATTGCCCAAGGAAGGATGAGAAGGGGGTTATGTGCTGGTAACCAGTGGGCCATCCTGGCATTACCCAGCATGGGCCTAGTGAGCTCCTTGCTCTTGGAGGGATTCAATATGGGAGCAAGCACAGCTCCTGCTTTCTTCTACCTTTTTCTGACTGAATGTACTCCTGTGTATTTGGGCTTGCATCCTACCAGTCTCAGCCTGACCAGCATGTGGCAGGCAGCGCCCTGGGCCCTGTGGGATGTCTGTGTGTGATCTTGCAGGCCACGTGTTCTGTGGGCCTCCTTGTAAAAGGCAAACAAGGTGCCCAGAGGTGGCAATGTGGTCACCACAGGCTCCATACAGAGGCAATGGAGAGCTGCTCATCCCACCTGTGACCTGAGAGCTGTATTTCTCTACTTTAGGCACCTTGACAAGGCAGCTGGGCCTGAACAGCCTGCACACGACTGCTCAGTATAGTGGAACATGGGATGTTCCCCCAGATGAGATGCGTACCTTGTGCTCTGCTGTTATGGCCTGCCCATGCCCCTTCTTGGAGGAGCACCTGTCTTTTGCTTCACGGAGCAAGTACCCAGAAAATTACAGCACCAACACATCATAAACTGCAGGTTATTAATGTCAGCTGGCTGCAATTTCACCACATTTGAAACTTCAGGAGCTGGCTTGCTGTGACTGGAGCCAGGTGCTGGGCTGCCTCCTCCGCATTGCTGTGCCAAAGCACCTGTTTCTGAGCACCGTCTCTTCTCCTCCTGAGCACCTCATGCCAAAGGCCGTGCTGTCTGCAGCTCCCTGAGGTGCAGACTGTGTGTGGGTCTGTCCCGACACCTCCTCGTTCTCTGCTAGGTGTGTGCATCTCCCTACCCTCACCTCTTCTTGCATTGCTGCTCCTCGCAGCTGCATCACGAGAGCGAATGGTTTGTGAACTCTGGCTGAAATGACAGGATCTCTTCATAACGCTCCACATTTCTGCAATTAGTTTTTTTTTTTTTTTAATTTAATTTTATTTATTTTTAACAGGCTCTGCTCCCAGATTTACTGAGCTGAATGCAATCGTTTAGCTTCATTATTCTGTTGCAATAGGTCTGCTGGCAAGTTTATTAAGCAATAAGGGATGAAAGGCAGCAAGCTTCTAGGTGGTTATAGTGTGTGTTGTGTAGTGTTGATAAGGCACAAGGTCGAAGGCTCACAGCTTTAATCATTGGAGAAAAACACCCTGGAGAGACAGAATCTTATTGGTATAATGGCATGGAAGTGAGTCATAAAAAAAGGAACTGCTATTTCAAACTGACCCTTCCTCTGCCTGGAGATACCAATGCTTAGGAGAGACTGTTTGTAGGATTGCTCTAATATCACATCTATGGCTGTCTTCCCCTTAAGGATCATGGACCAGCTGGAAATGGAAATCCACTGAACCAGCTCCTTTTTTTACCTCCTAGTCAGAGGGCTCCAGTTTTGGCTGATAAAATTCATGCTGAGGGGCTTTGTCCCTCTTCAGAAAGCCTGGGGTTCTCTGCGTCTGCAGGGAACTTGTCAGATCTCATGAAGTCTGGCAAGCTGCTCCTGGTGGCCCCGCTGGAGTGGCTGTGGCTCCTGCCTTCATCACGTGGTGCTGCTGCCTCTCTCCTGCTGGCATCCTGCGTGGCTGTAAAGCAACAGCATCTTCCTTGGGCCTGCATGTAGCTGAACCACATCATTTTGTGCAAGTGGTCTGTATCTCTTCTAAACGAGCAGGTCAGGTATCGCTGTCCCTCCTTACACTTAAATAGTGGTGTGAAGGCACCAGGCGGACCTTAGTGACTGGGTGAGGTAGTGTAAATTATGAGATGTGGGGCTGTGTAAAACATTGATCCTGGGACTTGCATGAGACCAGGCACTGCAGGTGTTGGGCTTTCTCAGAAGGAAATAGGGACTGGGCAAATGCAAATAGAATGAGCAGGGTATTTGGTGACATTGCAATTAGTAAGCAAAGACTCAAAAGAGAGACTTAGCACAGGACAGGTGGGAACTGAAGTTTGGAATCTCATTGTGTTATAGGGACCCTCATGTCTTGCAACCAGAAGCCTGGCCAGGAATACCCTATGCACCTCATAAGCAAGCCACGTTGTTTTGTTTCTGTCTTATTAATTTACCTGTAAATTAAGGACTGAAATTGTCTGGACTGTTACTTATTTTTAAACTTGGGTTTACATCCATGGGGGCAGCAGAAGGTGGATTTACTTTTTGCTTGTTGCATTAAAAATTAACGTTAAGCATTCCCTTTGTCTCCATAAAACAGTTTACAGCATTATTACATTAATTTTCTTCACAATATGTCCTCTCATCTCATGCCTCCCTGAAAGAGGCTTTATTAGCTCGGGACAGGCTCTGATCATAACAGAGGAGACTCGCTGGCATCAGCCAGTCTGGATGAGGAGTCTACACAGAGCTGAGAACAAGGGGAATCTGAATTTAAAGTCTCTGCTTGTGTGTCTACTTGGTCACTGGTCATCACTGTGGTGTTTGGCAAGTCACCTCATTGCTACCAGAGTCCTGGCCTTACAGGCACCCTGTAAATCTGGGCTCGTAGTACTTAGTAAGGTAATTTCAGGGGGAATTAACAAATTTCAATGGATTAGAGGCCTATCCTTTAGAAATGCTAAGTAATATTATTGCCTCCTCACGGAGGCTATTAGAAATTGAAAGATGACATCTGAGAGGAAGATACCATTATAACAATGTAGTGAAGCCAGATGGGCAAGTGATCCACACAGCTTATGTCAAGAAAACGGGAAACATCTGTCTCTGTGGGGAATGGAAGAAATAACTAATGTACCCGTGCACAGCCTGCGAGATTGATAGCTGCAATTTAGCAGAGGCTGTTCAGCACTTTTATCAGCAATGACAAAGTGGCCTGCCGTGTTACCTGTTTCTTAATCAATCTCTTGATTGCAGTATGGAAGGGGCTGGAGTTTGAAGAGAGAGATCTTACAAAATGAAACAGCAGTGACACAACCATATGGGGGACCATATGTGAGGACAACATCTGCAGAGGGCTTCATCTTTTCTTTCTCTTTCTATTTTTTCCCCTTCTCATTTAATTGCAAAGAGTTATTGGATTAATATGCAGATCAGGTCAACAGCCGTATCTGAAGAGCCCAGCACTGCGAATCAGACTCCTGTGGCAGCAAAGCAGGAGAAGTTGAGTCCTGTGACATGAGAGAAGTAGAAGATTAATTTAACGCCCTAATGTGTAAAGCCTGCCCGTGTTGTAGGGAACGGAGGCTGCAGGGGAGCTCTGCATCACCTAGTCTCTGGGATGAATGCTGAACATCGTGGGTCGCCACTTCAAGTCAATGTGAACTGTTGACGTTACAGGGCACAAAGTCAAAATGCTCATCCTCATTTTGCAGTTCTGTCAGCTCTGTTGTAGCAGCCAAGCTGGTGGCTTTAATGGTCTGAGCCTTTTGTAAGTGGAGTGGTGTGATAAGGGCTGATGTGCTCAGAAGCTTGTCTGTTTCCCCTGCTCTACATCTCAGCTGATTTAATGTCGGAGATAACCTCTGCCTGGTAGCATTGCCACATCTGTATGACATCTTGCAGCACACCAAGATGCCTGCAGCATGCTCCTTGCTCAGAAAACAGAGCTCCCAGGATATGGCAGGTATGACATGGCCCCCAGATTTGAAATCCAATGTGGGAGAGAAATTCTCTTTAGAGAGAGAAAATTGTGTCTTGTTGTTTTGTAAGCCTGATTCTGTTTATAGCCTTTTCTTGTTCTGTAAAACTTACTGAAGCAGATTTTCATCTGGAGTAAATAATGCAACTGTTCCCTCCAGTGGAGCTACAATGATTCACACACGAGCTTGGGTTTGGTTCCACTAACCTTAACTCCTCAGTGTAATTAACTAAAGTAATTGCATTCTCATACCTGTTTTTTTGTTTGTTTTTTTTTGTTTTTTTTTTTTAAATGCAACTTTAAGACAACTGCACAGACTTTATATAGCCTGGAATAAACTGAACCCCAATAAAATTTCAAGATCACCCTGTTTCTGTTAGGGTTGTAGATGCTGCTTTGATCCTAGTGATTTCTCAGGAGTGATTTTTTGTAAGATTCAAACTGTCCTAGTGCATAAGGTTTTTAATAGCAGGGTGGGGTACCTGACATAATCTTTGCTTTAGGAGCCCTGACACTGTTGGCAGTTTAGTGTGGTACCCAGAACTTAGCACCCTTGCCCCACTGAGAGCCCCTGGCAGGGTTCTGGTGGTGGCTCTGTGGCCAAACAGTACTGGACCCAGTTAATTGCAAGGAAGTTTGGAAACAGCCTCAGCACCTGCATCGTTTCCTTTGGTGTGACGTTTTGCTGCTGTGGTTAAATTGCAGGGATGTGGTTATTGGATGTGCTAACTGCAGTGGCTGGAGGTGATATGGACATGTGGTCATTCACCCTGCACGAATCTTAGTAAGACTGTTGAAACTAACAGAGGAAAATGGGGAAATGCTGTGTTTTCTAGATGCAGGCTTGAACGGCAGCTGAATTGGATTGATCAGTTGACTTTTCTTGAATCAGTAGAGAGGAACAGATATGAAAGAAAGAGGAAGTGAATTGACATTGTAGAAATGGATGCTTTATTACCCCATTGTCTCATTCTTGCATTAAACAAGGGCCTGGTTGTTCACCTCAGCCCTCTAACCAAAACCTTTATTATTATTATTATTATTATTTTTTTTTTGCCACACCATAGTGTAGCTTTGTTGTGCAGTGAGGGTGTTCATTGAATGCTTCCATGGCTGGTGCAGTGGCTTTGGCCAAGGACATGTGCCATGGCCCTGTCCCCCCTAAAAGACTGGAGTGAATCAGAGACAGGGGTGCTGAGCCCCACTAAAGGTTAGCCTGTGATGCCTTACAGAGCTTTCTTCTGTGAACGCCCTCCCTTCACTGAAGAATGCAAAGTGCTCTGGTGATGGATTTCATGGAATAGGACACCTGGGAGCAACAGCTATTCGAGTATAGTGATGTGCTTTATGGAGAGATTATGTTTTTGTTTAAGCTTGCTTGGATGTCAGGATGACAACCTGTGTGGAGATTGTGTGGACAAATGAAGTGAGAGCTAATGCTCAGCAAGGGGTATGCAGGCTTCCCAGGGGGCATGGACTTGCAGTAGTACAACACAAAATCAGATTTCAGAGATCAGCCATGCTGAAAAGGTATCGACTGAAGATAAAAGCAGATGCTTACCTGCTCACTTTCTGAAGTGTTTTATTGCTCACTTTTGTTTGGTTTTGCACTAAGTAAAGGGATCTCTGTTACTCTCTCAGGTGAGGCTACCCTTTGCATGCCCACAGAGCTCATCGCGCTTTCCTCATCCCAAAAAGACTGAAACACAAAGGGGGATGTCAAGGCTTCATTTTCTGCGTACATCAACAGCAATAACAAAAAAAAAGATTTGGCCATATCTATTGTGAATTGATGTGATCCCCTTCACCTGCTGGGGATTTCTGGCCTCATTTTCCATTGTGGGATGTGAGAAGAAATGTGGGGTAGGAAATGACAGGACATCGCAGAATGGTTGAAGTTGGAAGGGGCCTCTGGCCATCATCTAGTCCAACCTCCCTGCCAAGCAGGATCACCTACAGCTTGCACCCCCACAGTAACCAAAAGTTTTCTCATCGACTGAGTGCTGCTGACTGTACTGTCCCCGGTGGTGTACACACACTGTCTGATCCCTCGCCCACAGTGCTGACCGTGAAATCAAAATGGTGCCTCTATAAAGGGAAGCAAAGATCCAGTCACAGGTGTTGAGGTGGCTGCAACCGGCTCTGTGCCACTTCCAAGGCCTGGAGGTGAAAGACACTGAAAGGAGGGCAGCAATCCAGAGCAGCTGAAGCAGTCACAGAGGAAATTGTGTCTCTTTGCCTCTGTATTTATCTCTCTGCATGTCTGTTTCCCTGAATTTGTTCTGGTTTCTGTTTTCAGAGCTGGTGGACTAACTAAAAAAAAAAAAAAAGGCATAGATGATTTACTGATCAAAACAGCTGTAGGAGTCTGCCCGAAGCAACTGTGGAGAATTTGGATCTATAATAAAACCTTGTGTGCTGTGTTATCATGTAAATATGGCTAGTAAAGTTAATAGCTCATAACATATAGGGGATCTGTAAATCCCAGAATGCCTCGGATGGTGAGATGTGCTGACAGCTTTCCTCTCTGGGAGATGTAGTGGTGGCTCAGACTGCTCAGCAGCATCCTGCCATTGGTAGCAAAGCTGAGGAGTGGCTCTAGGTCTTCAGCCCTTTACACCAGGCTGCTTTGCTCTCTTTCCACATTGACCAAAATGAGTTCACACAGACTGAACCGCAGGGCATGGACTTGCTTTTTGTGGGCAGGGAAGCCTGCTGGTGTTTGTGCATTCATTGTCCCCCTCCAAATCCCACTGAAGGTGGCAGGAAAAGAGGGCCGTGACTCCCGAGTTGCTGAAGGAAGGCTGCTGCTCGGCCCAGTGACTGTGGGTCGGGTGGTTTTAGTCCTGTTCCTGCAGTCAGGGCTTCCATCTGCTTTTCTGTAGAGGTCACCAACCACCTCAGAGACCCCAGTCCTCACTCCTGTCAGCTGGGGTCAGACAGGACTCATTAAAGAATGTAAATAAAGGATGTGAGCAGGCCTGGCAGTGACAGCTTTCTTGTGGTGCCAGCAGGCTCTCTGTCAGGTAAAGCCAAACTCCCAGCGAGAGCTCCTCAGAGTGCCTTTGGGATGTGTACAGAAGAGCTCTGTGGCAAGATGAAATATTTAAAACCGCTTGGGTTTGAAGCGAGATGGGGGAGCAGCGGGCTCTTTAATCTGTGCACAGTTTTAAGGCTGCCTGTGAATCATTGATGAGGAGGGCAGAGTGTTTCTAAAGCTCTGGCAGGTCATTAAACCTGGTGATGGACTCATTAAGCAGGGAGCTGTGTGGAAAGCCCTGGACAAAAGTACCAGAGTATTTCACATGCGTTGCCCTGTGGAGCACCAGCACTTTTTACCTGTGACTCTTGGGGTATTGTTGCAGTATTTATTAATAAAGGAAAATGTCTCAGGCCGGTGGATCACGTTGCATAAGAGGAAATATGTGAAAGAAGCTCTTTGATCTGTCAGGCAATAGCATAAGCAGACACAATAGCTGGAATTCAGCACCCAGAGCTTTTCTAGCCACGTATTGCACATGGGGACTGGGTAAATCACCATTGCCAAGGGTTTTAACTGGGACTGAACTGAGGTGAGGATTTTAGTGTCAGTGTTCTTACAGCTTCAGTAGAGACAAAGCAGAAAAGTCCACTTTGCCAGGCTATATCCTCAGCCCCACGTGTGCTCACAGCTTCTGCTGGCCCCAGTGCCCGCGCTGTAGTGCTGTCTGACCTCTGCTGCTCTTGCTGTTCTCTGCCTTAGGCTTTTTCTGACCCACCTGCAAAGAGTGTACACGCTGTTCAGTGGGCTGGCTAAGTTTACAGCCATTGCAATGACAAACGCGGTGTCGGATGATACCTTCAACTGGATTTAATTTTCTCTTCTTCTGAGAGAATTCTGTTTTTCAGCAAAACTGCGGTCTTCTGCTGAAGTGCTGGCCGTAGCCCTGAGTAACCCCGACCTTACTGCTTACAGGCTGTGGGCTCAATCTCCAGTTGTTAATTACACAGAGCTAGCTACTTGGATGGTGTAAACTGACGTTACCCTCTTGGCTTCGGATGGGTTTACAGGACTTGAAGGATATCCCCCAATTGTCTTACATTTACATAGCTGTGCTCCAAAGCGCTGTGCAAATGCCACACAGTGGAGATGATATCTGCCTTCCTCAGGGGGCCAGCCATCGTCCCCCAGCTGGCGAGCAAGCAGCAAATGCCCTTTTCTGCAGAAAGGCCACAGCTGTCTGCCCTGGCTTCCCTGGCCCTCAGGAGATGGTGGAAACAGCTGCAATGGAAAAGACCCATAGAGGAGGAGCAAGGGTCTAGCAACGTGGATGTGATTCTGGGCTGAGAGCTCCGAGTTTCTTTTCCCTCTGCCTCCTGGTTGGGTTGAGAACGAAAAGAGCTGGAAGCAGCTTGCAGGAAGGGCTTGTCCAGCACAGCAGAGGTATGGGGATTTCTTGGATGCTGGGCTCATGGCTCAGGTAAGCCCACGTGTTGCTTGAAACCACAGGCGGTGATGAGAAGGGAAAGAGCTTCATCCCCCTTGCTGGGCGCACAGCGGTGTTAGCTGCATCTTGATGTTTGTTCTTTCTACTTAAACTTTTGTTGGGGCAGCTTACTCCTAAAGTGCAGTCGCCTCTGGCAGAGTGGAGAGCTGATTGCTGCTTACTGTGGCTTAGGAATCCAGAAGAGGAAGTGAAGAGGAATTAAATAGGAAATTCGTATTCTGCTGCACACAAAGGTATCCGAGATGCTCTGGTTTTGTCCTCAAGTAAACAGTAATTGAGTTGTTCCTTTTGCTTGCCTTGGCTTATTGCTTGAAACAAATAAGTTCTCCCTTAAACGATCCATTTCCAGAACCCCTGTAAGCAGCGTGCTCGGTGGAGGTGGGAAGAGGGGTATGTGAGAGGGCTTAGGGAATGCACAATTGGGAACAGGGAGTGCAGTGGGAAAGAACAAATGAATTCTGACATTGTAAGTGAAGATTAAGCAGTGAAGAGAGTGTGGCTTCAGCTGGCAGTCATTACATTAACAGCTTGTATATTCCAGTAATCAGTTTAAAGTTGAGTTTATCATGCATGCAAAAAGCTCAGCTCTTCAAGGTGTGTGGTTGTAATTCAGAGCAGTTGAAAGTCGAGAGAGATTAAGATGGTGTGGTGTAAAAGTGTATTAATGATGCTCCTTCCATCCATTGGAGGAAGAGACGGAGATGGCATACTCAGGAGCAGGTTTCTGTTGCTCGTGATCTGTTCAGCTAAGAGGAGGCAGCTGTTCTATACCCTCTGTGGAAAGCCCAGTCACCACCTGAGACTGGGCCACATCTGGATTCCTGCCTCTTTTAGTAGTCTCCGGCTCTCCAGTTGCATGAAATATGTCTCTGCCTGTTTTCTTTTTACCCCCAGCTGAACAAACTGGCCTGCAGCACATTACACAGCAGAACGAGCCCGTTCTCCTGCTCCTCCTTGCCCAGACATGCTTACCAGCGCATGCCAGTCCCTCTGAAGCCAGTGGGGCTGTGGGGAATGAGCTGTGCAATTGTGCTGCCCTGGGCAGACCTTCATCAGGTATAAATCTGCACAGGCTTCTGGCTTCAGTGAGCCTGGAGTCATTCGTAGCATGTTTTCTTAGTGTTTCTGCTCAGGCAAGTCAGCAGGCAATTGCCTTGAGTAGAGCTGGCTCCCTTAGGAGCCTCTGCCTGGGGACGCCCAGGGCCGTGCTGTGTTGTCTGCCATCCCTCTGCCTGTAATTAAAGGCAGCGGCTCCAATGCATTTGGTTATCAGCTCCTTTAGATGCCCTGCCAAGAAATAGATCTATACATCCCAATTACTATATATATATATGTATAAAAAAATATATATTTTTAAGAACTGTTCACAGTTTCAGGGCTCTGTGATGTGCTGTCCCTCTCCTGTCCTCGGTCCCTTTCTCATTTCCAGCCCCAAATTGGAAGGGACTCTGTCTCCATTGCTTCCTCCGTTGTGCAGACAGTCCTTGGCTGTGTTTTTGGCACCTGGCAGGGGGCAGCCCAGGCCCTGCCAGCAGTTGGCTGTCCCACAAGTGCTTGCTGCAGCCCCCTCCGTTTCAGCTCACGGGGAGATTGAGACTTGACCTAGACAGCAGCAGTGCTTTGAGATCCAAACTTCCACTGCGGGCGGTAATGGTGTCAATATAGAATATGTTTGCCTAGAAAATTGTATGGGAAGGTTTTTTTTCTATGCTCCTGCCTGCCTTTCCTCTCTGTACCAGAGGTCAGCCTGATCCTTGCACCAGGCAGGTAACTGCCTTGTAAAGGTGCAGGCACAGGACAGCTCCTGCAGAGGAGCAAACAGCTAGAAAATCTCCCATCCCTGTGCTTCACCAGAGAAGAAATGGAGAAGAAATGAATGCCTTCCATACGGAAGGTATAGTGCAATTGCTGTCATTCCATGGTCTGCTCTATCTTTCTGTCCTGTAGCTTTCAGCAGATCAGTGTGCCGGTCCGAGCTTTTCAAGTCCAGCAGGGTAGCAAAACACTGAGACAAGTGGGAGAGAAGTTCAGGGAGAAGATGCCCCCAAAGAAGCTACCACCTTTTGATTTTTTTACAGATCTAAGGGGCTGGAAGAAGATGCATTTAGAAAGGATGAAAATGCTGAACATGGTTTACACGGATAGAGGACAAGGAAGGACGCATGTGCGCTTGTGGAGTGCGTGCTGGGGAATGGCCTACAAAGCAGGCCACAAAAGGATGCTGAGAGCAATAGCATAAAATTAAGAAAAGGGGAAGCTGTAGGCTGGAAAGAATTGAAATTGTCCTGGTGAGAGATCTTTAACAAGCTGTGGGTAATTTCCTCAAGGGAAGCGATAGACTCTCCGTTGCGGGGATTGTTTAAAAAGTAAACTGGATGAAGCAGTAAGAAATATGCTCTAAGGACTAATCTGTCAACTTGAGGGATTAATGACCTAATTGGTCCTTTGGTTTCCTTCCATCTCTCATGCTCACTGTTCTGTGAGCAGCAGCTTCTAATTATTAGGTAGGAGACTAGGCTAAAGGAGTAGTCTTACAGGAAATGCTTACTTTCAGTGACCTGGTCTTCTTCCAGACCTCTTGTCCATGAAAAAGGTTTGGCGCTTTAGAAGACAGAATAGCTGTGGGGCTTAGAGGGTCCCAAACTGAAATTTGTTTTCTGCTTTCCTTATAACGCCTTGAGTTGCTTCTGTTTCTGCCTGGTAGGATATTTTTCTGACATCTGCCCCAAAGCAAGCTATTCCTACAAAGCTATCATAATTTGGTGTCGTTCCTACATCTATTGGCTGCATTGTGCTGAACTACTTTCTGTATGCTCCTTGGGGCTTCTTCAAGGCACAAACTGGCACAGAGATTGTTCTCACATCAGATCTTGTTGCTTTGGGTTATCTGGTGAAGCAAAACAGACAAAGCTTTGCAATCACCCTTCTCCCATCCCCACATACTGTCCATCTTCTGAGGTTCTGGTGATAGCTCACTTCCCAAATGTCCCATGAAGGAACAAAGGGCACGATCAGGGAAAGAGGAAGGTCGTGACGCTTGTCTTTTTCTCTTCTTGATGCTTGGAAAATGCACACTGTCCATTGGAGAAAACTTCAAGATGCTCAAGAGACCAGAACCTGCCCTGCACTGCAAGAACACCGAAGTGACTGGAGGCAAGACAGAAATGCAGCTGGGTCTCGCACCTATCTCACCTCATCCCAGTAATGATGAAGGGCATCCTTTTTTCTTACTGTTTGCCTTGACTGTTTCCCCTTCCCTTCTTTCTGTACAGTTTAGGATGTGTGGATTCTTGCTACATCTACTGTGCTGCTATACCCAAGGTCTCAAGTGCCGAGAAAACTGTCTTGCTGTAGTTTTCTTGTCATCCTTTTCCCTTTGTACATCTGCTGGTAAAGCAGCCTGGCAATAGATGAAACTTTAAATACATTAGACATGCATTTGCATTTGAAGGAGGAAATAAAATATGCATGATTTGTCCTAATTCAGACTCACAGACTGGTTCCAGATTGCCCTCCTGCAATCGGAGTGTGACTTTTTAAACACAATTTCAATCACTCTTCGATTTTATTTTAAATTGATTTTATTTTTCAGGTTTAAATGGTAGGGCTCCCAGGGCTTTTCAATGAAAGCTTCTTTATTTAGTAGAGGTGATCTCTAGGTTTCATGATTTCTTTTCAGAGTCTTCAGACCTGGTTCCTGTCAACTGCTGAGCATCGTTATTTCCCCTAGCCTTGGGGGGTTACTTAGGCTCACCCTTGGTTGGGGTTGGTCCCAGTATCTTCTGTGTGTCTGAACTCAGCCCCTGTCTTGCCTTTCTTACCTTATTTTCAGTGACTTCTCAAACTACTTAGAGGTATCTGTTACCTTGGAGCTTCTTAGCAGGTTGCATTTGCTGCTTCTAACTTGGACAGCACAACCTTGGCAAGTGGCACCTGAAGTGGCAGCTCCTGTGGCTCCCCTTATGTTTTACCTTTCAATATTTCAGTGCTTGTGTGCTCTGTTCGGTATTACCTGGCTGTAAAATTCCCAGAAGGACAACGCAGTGAAGCAGGACCACTGATCTCCTGTCTTATATTTCAGGCTATCCTTAAGACCGTTGGCACGCAGAGCACAAACTTCGTGCTGAGAAGGGATTTCTGCAGACTGTGTCCCTGGCTTGCTCAGTGCAACGCTGAGAATTTATGCGTATGTGGGAAGGGATGGGGTTGCACATGTGAAGACCGAGCAAGTGAAGGGTCTGGAGATGTCAGAAGGAGGCAGTAGTGGGGTTTTTAGCCAGAGAAGTCCAGTGATGGAGGGAGATGACACAGGTGAATGAGTGGTCTGATAATATCAGGTGTTAGAAGATTAGAAAAATAACACAACAAGATCTGCTGGAAAAAAATAGACCAGAGTTGCTTGGAGGGGAATGGTACGTGACCTGGCTGTGGTCAGCAGTGCCAGTTATATCTTCATGTAACTGGGAGGGAACTTGAGATTGGGAAGAAGGTATGGGGATCTTCCTGGCGAGGCGTGAAAAAAGCTACTGTAATAAATCCAGAAAGGTTCTGAACACCACCTTATTGTGTTTCCATGCAGCCCTTTCTCCGGCTGCTAAAACAAAAAATAGAAAGGCTTTCAGCAGATATTCATTGGCAATCAGAAGAGAAATATCCGTGGTGCTGTGTCTGTTTTCCTTGGCCACTTCCACTTAATGACTGCCCTTAGAAAAGCAGCTCTGCTATTGAGCCAAAGCAAATTCTGCACCATGTTGGTTGGTTGTGTGTGCCCTGCGGACAGAGAACAAAAGTGCTAATGCATGATTTATGTATCAAACCGGCGCAGTAACATTAACTAGCTAAGCTGCACAATGTGCCTGTTAAATAGAGACTGCATCTCCACAGCTAAAGTGCTTCTCCCCCTGCCCCACCTGCTTCACTGAGGTTATTCCAGCTCTTCCTCCCCACTGCCCTTGGAGGTGGAAGCATCCTCTGTGCTGCTGTGGTGATGCTCAGGCACAGGGAGGAAATGTCCTTATGCTGTACAACTAGGAGGCAATATTTTTAATCGTGGGTTTATCCTAGCTGAATGTACCTGCTGAACTGGGGGATGCAGGGAGGTAGCAGGGAGGGTCTCTCTGGGCAGATTTATTGCAGCCCATTCCCCAGTGATGTGAACATGTCATCTTCCTGGTTAGCATTTTGTTTTAGAATCTCATTATTAGGAATCTCGTTATTAGATTTCTGTCTCTCCCTTTGGGATTCTGCAAAGACCTGTGCAAGGGCTGGCTGAGTGGGAAGGGGACACATAAAGAGATTAAATCAAAGATGTAAGCCCAAGAGGAATGAGACGGTTTGGCTCAGAAAGCAGATCGTTTTCTTTCTTCTGGCTGTTATATTTTGCTGCTCTCAGCAGTGGCCAAAGGCTGACCATTGTACCCTGCAGCTGGACTCCTCTGAGCTGGTCCGTGGCTCACAGGTCTGCGTGCAGGTGCTGCCTCCTGGAAATGGCTTCTGGGGGATTTCCAGGTATAGGAAGTGTCTTCAACCTACACGAGTTTGTGCTACAGGGGTGGTCATGCATGAGATGCAGATAAATAGTATGAGTACCATATGGATAATGGCTATTTCTTAATAAAGTCTGGTGAAATTTACCTGTTCTCTGCCTGATGGTTTACAGACACAACAGCTGGACTTCCCTCTGAAGAAATTCAAGGGACTTCTAGGAATGGAGACAACTTGGTCCATGAACTTTTTGTACAAACCACATCACCTTCAAGGGAATGCCATTTTCCATGGATCCTTACTTTTACAATCTTATTTCTGTTGCCAATTCATAGTGTGCGGCTCAGGAAAGTTATGTATAACCCAGCAGGTGGTTGTCATCTATATCTTGCTGCCACATCTTGGCAGCAAGAGAAAGGTCAGGAATGATCTTCTCTATTGATTTAACGCAACTTCTGTTTAGCAGAGAGCACTGTTGAATGCAGATACACATTTCTCTTCCTGGCTTCATGGTCCTACCACCCCTCAACATGGGTGAGAGTGAACAGGAATATCAATCCTAGCTGGCAAGGGTGCTTCTTCTTTTGAACCTGTGCCACTGTGCCAAGTTTAAAAAAAAAAAGGAAAAAGTGTGAAGCCTGTTCTCGAGTGTCTCTGGTACCGTGTTGGCTCAGTCGGAAATCCTGGCTTTGTGGGTTAGTCCGTCTGTAAATGGAGAGATCGGAGCAGAAGGGAAGAGGTACAAAATGCCTTCCTCTTTTTGTGGTAGGAGGGTATGTATTCTCTGCTGTGCTGACTTTCCACCCAGGGTTAAGTTGTAGACTTGTTTCCAACTGAGCTGAAAAGGGACAGTACAGTACAGAGCTTCCTGAACAAGATCTTGGTATCCACCAGGGCTGGGATACTCTGATTTAAAGCTCCTCAGTTTTTTTCCCAATGCCCTTACAGTAGCTGGTCCTGAAAAAGAAAAAAAAAAAAAGAGCTGTGATGTGTGTGGACCTGGCATGGTGCTTTTCATGATCTTAAGTGTGTCTATTAAAACAAAAAAAGGCCATATTGAAAATCAATTTTCTCCTTGCAGGTCTTGAGCAATTTTGTAAGATATAATAAGATGAGCAATCTGGTTCTGGCAGTGAAAAGAACAGATGCCAGACTATAATTTCCCTTACCAGAAAGTGCTGTGGAGTCACTTTGTGTCACAGAGAGAAGAATGTGTTATTAATAGGGGACGGTTATAACGTGAAGTCCGGGAGCAGACACTGCATCTGGTCTGCGACATATGGAAGATGGCAGGGACACATCCTGGCCAGCCAGGGGGGAGATGGCAAAGTCTTGGAGCAGAAGCAGTTGCCCTTACCTTGACCGGACAAGGGAAATTCTTGGGTAACACATCCCGTTCCACTAAGAGGATGGGATTTTTGACCACAGAAACTCTTGCTTGTATTTTCTGCCTGGCCAGCCTGTGTGGAATATGTCAGCACAAAGGTGGCATTGCCCCTCTGCACAGACCTGGTAGCTCTGTGGCCCTGATCTGGGCCCTTTGCAGATTTCTCAGCTGAAGAAAGATTCAAAGACTTGTGAAGAAAATCTTCCTTAGGAGTGTTGACATGCGAACATATGCCTTCTCTTATCTCTAGCAATGTCCTGGACCTGTCACCAGCTCCTCCTTATCAACGTCAGAAACGAGCCAGCTTCAGGAGCAGCACAACACCCCATGCCCACTTGCTCTGTGGGTACGTTTAAAGTGGGTGCTGGCTGCTGCAGGGACACACGGGTAAATTCATGCCTGAATTTATCACATTTTATATCTCAGGGCAAGAAAGCAAGCAAGTCTGATCAGACTTTGCCTTGTTCCCCATTCTGGCCAGCTCTCCCATGTCCTTATTAGAGTCACTTGTGTTAAGCGTTGGGTCACAACTGACCTTCTTTTCCTGGAGGCTGTGGCAGAGATAATATTGCATTCTCAGCATCATCAGATTTGTTCTACTCCATTAACTGATGGGCTTATGTTTTCCTGTAGTGTCCTCTTACTTTTAATGTATTTATAGAGCTCTCTTTGTTGCCTTTATGTCCCCGTTAGTTGTAATTCAGCTTAGGGCTTAGCCTTCTGATTTATCCCTGTGTGCTTATGTTAGTCCTTTATTCTTTCGTAGCCGCCTGTCCTTGTTCACAATTCCTATACAACTTCTTTTTCGATTGTTCAGTCTTTAAAGTGTTCCTGGTGTAACCATATTGTTTTTATCCGATGCTGTCTTTCCTCTGCATTGAGATGGACTGCTATTGTGCTTTTGATGCTGTTTCTTCCAGCACTACCAGATCTCTTGCGTTCCTCTTGGCCTTAGATTATCTTCCCAACAGACCATGCCTCATGGTTCTGAATGTGCAGAAGACTGCTTCCTAATTTCTTCCTTTTTTTTGAAGTCTATTGTTCTTTTCTTGGTCTTCTTCCCTTCCTTCAGTGTCTCATGATCACATCCACCTTTCAGTTCTTAACAGTTCCTCCTTACTGGAATGAAATCTAAAGTACCCACCTAGTTGTTATAATTTTATTCACCTTTCAAATCAAAGATTTATTACTGTTACAAAGAACTTAGTTCACGTCCTGTTGTATTGTTTCAAGTTCCTCCAAGATAGGTGATAATTCTGCTATCTAATTAAAAAGACTCATCCACCTGTTTCTCTGGATCCATCCCTCCCTCCCCACTTTCTCTGAGCAACTGTGAAACATCTCTACTCGTTATTATGAACCAGTGTCTGGTCTCATATGAGGAGAGCCTGGTCTCACCAACACGTCACCTGTTAGCTAAGCATTTACCTGCACAGGACACAAGAGCGTTCACGTAACGTCTGGCATTTTTACCACTAGAGCAGAAACAACTGCAGCTCCCTTCCTTGTTAATAACAAGAAGTCAGTATCCTGGACCAGTGGCAAAGGATGGCATGATGCACGCTTTATTAGTGAGTTGAAAATATATTGGAATAGGTGAGATTATGTGCTGAAGTGTGGCCCCAGATCCTCTTTTTGCCCTCTGCTAGGACAGAATGAAGTGCTGTACTTCATTTTTCGGTGAGCTGAATCCTTACAAAGTGTCTAATGATGGGAAGGGATTCACACTGCAGTTTAGGCTCAGGTCTGAAAGTTTAATACTCGGAGTTTTCTTTTCTTTCTGTTTTTTCTCCAGAGTTGCTTCAGCTTGTAAGTCATTTGTCAGAAAAAGAGGGGAAAAATGCTTTTCCGTTCTCTGCTGCAAAAAACAGAATTTACAGATCTGCCCTGTTAGTGATAACCATAGAAACACTAGGTGTTTAAACATTTTGTATATTTCATAGTCAATCACAAACTGAAGCCATAAACACACAGTATCCCAGTGTTGTTTATTACAGTGTCTTTATAACAGCAGAACATTTAATTCAGCATTTTGCTCATTTTGGACAATTACAAAAAGAAACCTCTTCCATAGGTCCTGCGCTACTGTTTCTTACTGTCTAATGGCAAGTCATAATGCACCCGGAATGGGCTGGTTAAACAAGTGGCTTGGCTTTTATTTCATTTAGAAAAAAAATCATAGATGCACAGAGAAGCTTGAAATTAGGAACTTTAATAGGCTCAGAAGTCAGAGTAATAGAAAGGTTGGGGTGCATTGCCTATTTATTTTTGATTTCATTACTTTTGAAAGCTACTCTTGTGAATTCTTATGTAGCGAGTCTTAACTCCTGACATTTGATGCTGCTGCAGCAATGCTGACTTAGGATGGTATTTAAGATGTTAGCCTCAGGTGAGAAAGAAACACTTCCCTGTGTAAGAAGCTTAGCAGATCATTTGCCACCCGTGCAGGTTGATTGATCCAGCTGGTGCGGATCTTGGGTGGGTAACGTGCAATGGTTTGACTACCAGCTGAGCTAAGAGCGGTAGGTTCAAGTTTCTGCTCTGGAGTTAATCCATTACCAAAATCAGAGCAGATGTGCAGAGGTGTTCAGCAGCATAACTGCGAAGAGGGGTTAGGGATGCCAATGTTTGATTTGGATGCCACAGTCTGTGAAGTCACCACTTGTCAAAGGGGTATGGAAATACCTCTTTGCAGTGTTCTGAGGCTGGAAGCTTTAAAGGTTCTGTAGTAATAAGTAACTGGGACAGAGCTTGTCTGCAGAAATAAACTCAGGGGAAGCACTGGTATCAACGAGAGGAATAAATTAGCTGCATAAACTCATGCCCTCGTTTAGAAATAAAGTGGCCTTAGATTAGAGGAATGAGTGGCAGGGCTTGAAAAACTTCCAGAACAATGATGTCCATTTGGGAATTTAAAGCACCTTAATTTGTGTGATGCTTCCACGCTCTTTGCTGATTCACTTCATCTTTACTGAGCATCCTTTCCCATGATGATATGGGTCACGGTTAAGTCTCATTACTCAACTATCTGAACGTAATCCTAAGGCTTAGGCTTCCTTTGCAAACATTGATTGCAACAAATTCAAAACCTGTTTTCCTCAGCTGTAACTGCTGTCAATATTTCCTCTCTCTGGAAGCCTTTTTTGCTTGAAGTTTCATTCCCTCCGGCTGTGCCATTCAACCATCTGTGCCAAGTGGAGATGAATTCTTTGAACCTTGCCAAATCTGTATGCGTCTCCCACACTGCCATGTTCTGAGCCTTGCACCCTGTCCCACCCCGTCCTGGTGGTGCTGAGAACCACAGCAGCAGGTTGTGTATATGTTGGAGCCAAGGCATATCCACGGGCTTGTTCCCAGGGAGAAATTAACAGTGAATTGGTTTTCATATTGCCTTTTGCACACCTGGTAATTTTTAACCTAAACTTGAAAACAAAAGCTGCTTTCACACACACTCCGAGCAAACTGAGGTCAGCATTCGGCTCTGAAGGACTAATTTGTAGTATTAACAGAGAATTACTAGGGAGCTCTGGATCATCACATGAAGTATAAGCCTGCCTCTGTGTGCAACAAGATAACAACCAGCCATCCAGGGATCTTTAACCTCTGGAGCTGACAGCATGAGGATGCAAACAGAAAAGCCTTCCTGCCAGAGCACAGGGATCAGAGGAGACTTGTGTAATTACTAGCCATTAAGTAAAGTACAATCCTACGTCTTCAAATGCCAAGACACATGTATAATTAGCTGATAAACTGCAAATGAATAATTATCCAGCAGCGAAAGCCAGAAGAGTGAAGGGATGTTGTTCACCTTCTCTCTCCTTGCAGGGAAGAGTGCTATGTAAATGGTTTATTTCACTAAAAGTTGGTTATTTGGTAGCACGATGACTGTCTGAACTGGGAGACAGCCTTTCGCTGCTGGCCCCAGTATTGGTTGCTTTATGGGCCGCGGTGAGATCCGTGTAGCTCGGAGACTGATGGTGGTTTGACTTCAGTTATATCACACGGGCTGTGCTTGCACGCTTGTGGTCTGAGGGAGCTGACAGGGGAGCTGCTGCTGGGCTACGTGGCTCTCGCTCAGCCCTGGGAGCTGAAGGCAGCAGCCTGGGCACGTTTGCAGGGCTGGAGTTCAGATTCACGTCTGCAGGATGGAGGCTGCATTTTTGGCTGCCTTGTGGCAGCGTAGTGCTGATGACGTGAAGATTGCTCCAAGGGGCTGGTTTCCACCAGCTGGGATGTGGCTGTGAGGTACTGCGAGGTACGGTGCTCGCTCAGGTGACTGCTAAGTCACCGTGCATCAGCTGAGCTGCAGTAGCGGTCCCTGACTGCTAGGTCAAAAGGAAAATAATGCAATTCATTTCAGTCTATTTTCATTGCAATCCAAACTGCTGGGTAATCTCACGTTTTCTGTGACATAAATGTTTCCATGGACATTTACAGTAGTTCAGATGTGTCATAGCTTAGATGCCTGTATGAGCCTCTTTTATTTTCATAATTACCGAATCTCTAAAAATTCCCTCTAGATACGTCAATGTTTCTAGATTTGGCAGAAGTAGGAATGAAAGAAATAAATAGACACAGGGAACTAAAGTCTGTTTTGCTTCCATAATTGAGGAATTTTCAAATCAAAGAACGTTGGTAGAAACATATTGTCCTCAGTGCTTTCAAGCTTCACAGGTTTAGCGATGTAAGCCTGTGCCTAATAATCTGAAGCATGTTTATTGCTTTTTGTTCAAGGAGTGGGCTGTTTAATGGAATTACATGTTTGCTTGCAGTATGTTACTTAGCCTTTAGATGTCTCCTGCTGCTGAAAACAGTTTGGAAAGGATGTTCTGTGGTTAATGAGAAAAAGAGCAGAAGTTTTGTTGCAGCCTCTTTCGGTTCTCTTTAATGGGTGGCTTGGTTTTAAACGCTTTTTGGGAAAATCTCTCATTTTATATACCATGGCAGCTAACAAGGGTGGGTAGTGATGCTTATATTTTCCAAATCAATTCACCCATTTCTTCCTAAAGCAGCTTTTTTGAATTTTGAAGCTTACAATTAAGTCTAAAATACAACACTTCAAGTGAAGTATATATGTATTTCTAAAGTTTGAACACACAAAGTGATTCATGATCATAGAACAGCAAAGATCTTTCTTAACATTAAGTTAATTTGTGCTTTGGAAGAAATAGCATTGATGTGTGCTGGCAGTGGCTTTAGAATTTGCCTCTTAATACATAAAAATGATTTCATATGCATAAGCTTTTCTTCTCAAATAATCCTACAGTTTTTTGCAGATGGATGTACTAACTAGAGCCAGTGAAAAACCAGACATTAAAATGCAACCTGAGAAGGGCTGAATTTCTTAAAAGTTTTTGGTTTTCACAAGCAGTTGTTCTAAAACAGTGTTTTTCATTCTACTGTTGCTCTGGTTTGCATGAAAAATATTTCCACCAAAAATTCATTAGTTTTTCTATTGAAAACTTTTGATTGAGAGCCTGTGTTGTGTTTGAAAACATCTTTTGCAGAAATACACCCGAACCCAACATGTTCTAACATAAATCAGGATGTTGGCCATGGCAGCAGCTGAGCAGTGAGTGACTCCATCACGTTGATTAACTCTGGGAATGAAGGCTATGAAATAACAAGTCAAACTATGGGGGAAACTTAAGTGAGATGCAGTTCTGAGGGCTAATATCTGTTTGGGAGAGGAAGGCTTACGCCCTGCTTCTTTCAATCAGTGCTGTTTTTTGATTATCAGGATTAATGGCCTTGACTTTCAGCTCTCAATGAAAGGGCAGTGTCTCCAGTGGAATTCATTTCTCCTACCAAATAACTGGTTTAGAAGCCATTAAAATTCCTTCAGACTCTCCAGTGATGTTAGAAGCAGCTCTGAGTGAAGTTGGTGGATAGTTTCTGGTTGGAGTTGGTTAGACAGTTGCCCCATCCCACCACATTTCTATCAATTTGATTTTTTTTTCTGTTTTGGGAGTTTTTTGGAACTTTTGGTGACCCTTTTCTGTATCACAATGACCAGTAAAACCTGGTTAGGTGTGTGTAATGAGCAGTCTGTGTGACCAGAGACTGCAAGGCTCCAGGTCAAAGGCTTCATCTGCCACAAAGATTCCAGATTGCTTCCCCAGTATATCATCCACTTGCGAGGATATTTTTTCAATCTCTCAGCTTCTTGGACTTTCATTTGTAAGCAGAATGCAGCGGTCCTATGCTGATTCCACAGGCTGGTAGCTGAACTATGTACCAGCAAGAAAGAGGACAGGTCTGAACCAGATGCAGAAGAGATTTCAGCATTGATTTCCCACCTTTTCCTCCAGCTGTAACTTATGAGGTATTTCAGGTTCCGTGCACCCTAGATACTGACCTGAAATCTCTGCCTTGTCAAGGTAGCTTTCTTCTGAAAAGAAATTTAAAACAAGTTTTTGTTTGGATGTATTGACAATTTCTTGATGAAATACAGGGTTTGATTAAAAAAAAAATCTGTCCTGTTCTAGTTCTGACTCTGCTTAGCTTGTAAGATCTGATTTGATTAAAGTTCATACCAACATAGTTAGAAGCACAACATGCTCTGTCAGGGGCAAATCTTAAAGTGTAGAAAAGAAAAGGAAATGAAAATCATTTTCTTCTCTGTAGGCTGCCTGGGAAACTTTAGTATGCAAAACACGGCGTTGTTCATAGTTACTCCTTGTCCTCAGGGTGCCAGGTCCTAAATTCTGCAGGCCTTCAGAGATGCAGCACAGCAGCGTTTGATTAGAGACCCATCCTCAAAATTTTAGTCTGGGTTCCTCCTGCTTCATATTTTTTGTTATGAAGCAAAATAAAAGGGGGAAATCTGAGCGATGAATTTACCAGGGCCAGGGAGAACTTAATAGAAGAAAGCTTTATTGTGAAACCTTTTGTAACTGTGAACTGTGCCCAATTAGGGCAGACAATATGTGGTCTTACTCAAAAGTAGCTAAATTAATTTTCCCTCCATGCTAGTCTACGGTATGGAAGACGCCATTTGGTTCCCAGAGAGTAAGAAGAATAGAAACAAGTCTGTCGTGCACCGAATAACTTTACAAATTAAAGGTTGTGTTCTGTGATGGTACAAGATGGCATTGTTCACTTGGTTTGTACAGCACTGCAGTGAGAATCAGCAGTCTGCTACTTTCCTGCCTGTTGCTGCTTTTAGGCATTTATTCAGTGTCAGATGTCTCTGTTTATCTGGCGAAGGTAGGGATAGTGCAAGGGAAGCTTCTCAGCGAACTTTGTTAAAGAAACGAGGAAATATTTGTAATGAACGGAAGAATAATTCCCTTTAACACCCTTCTTATGAAGCTTCCAAACCCCCTGAGTCTTTATGAACCTTTGAAGCTATTCAAAAAAGGCAAATGCAAGATCCTGTACCTATGGCGGAATAACCCCAAGCACCTGTACAGGCTGGGGGCTGCCCTGCTGGAGAGCAGCTCAGTGGAGAAGGACCTGGGGCTTATGGTGGACAGCAGGTCAACCATGAGCCACCAACGTGCCTTTGTGGCCAAGGGGGCCAACGGTTTCCTGGGGTGCATTAGGAAGAGTGTTGCCAGCAGGTTGAGATAGGTTGTCCTTCCACTCTGCTCAGCCCTGGTAAGGCCTCACCTGGAGTACTGTGTCCAGTTCTGGGCTCCCCAGTACAAGAGGGACATGGAGCTACTGCACCCAGTCCAGAGGTGGGCTACTGAGGTGACCATCTGTCCTACGAGGAGAGGCTGGGGGAGCTGGGCCTGTTTAGCCTGGAGAAGAGAGGACTGAAAGGGGATCTTATCAATGTGTGCAATTATCTGAAGGGACTGTGTCAGGAGAACGGGGCCGGGCTCTCTTCAGTGGTGCCCAGAGACAGGACAAGAGCAATGGGCACAAACTGAAGCACAGGAGGTTCCGGCATTTTGTTCCTGTGAGGGTGACAGAGCACTGGAACAGGTTGTCCAGAGAGGTTGTGCTGTCTCCTGCTCTGGAGATATCCAAAGCCCACCTGGATGCAATCCCGTGCCACATGCCCTGGGTGACCCTGCTTGGCAAAGGGGTTGGACTGGATGATCTCCAGAGGTCCCTGCCAACCTCAGCCATTCTGAGATTCTGTATGAAAAGAAAAGTGTGGAGCAAAGAAATTCTCCAAGGTAAAGAAGTGAATGCACTAACTTTTGGCTTTTAGCTGAGAGGAAAGCTCTTATTTCAAGATACCAGTCTTCATTATGCAAGTACCAAAGGTTGAAAATCTTAAAGGAGGGCCTGTTCTTTAAAGGGCTCTGATCTAACTAAGCAGTTTGAAGAGCTTTTGAAGATCAATTTCTAAGCCATTTGAGAACGTGATTTTTAACACCTTTAAGACAAACTAAGGTCTGTTAGGATTGGTTTAGATCAAAGTGGGCATTCCTGAGAGTATAGAAATAAATTAAACAAGATCTTTTTCTGGCTGCGTCTTCTGTAGTTCTTTAATTACCTCTCATTTCATACTGAATCTTGAGTTGGGAAAATACTGGATTATTTGGATCTTCTCTGTGCTGAAGTTAGCATTAAGAGACACATTGCTGGAAATTTTTACATTGAGATGTTAATCAGTTGACAACTACAGAAGACGCTATATATGTTACTGACATTAGACTGTTGATCTTATGCCTAAATTTTAATTCAACTGATTTATTGTCTTAATTTTCAAGTGATTTGAAGAGATATTGAATACTATTTTTTAATTACACAGGTTGAGATGAAAGTTCATAGATAGTTTAAAAAGTAATGGGGTTAACTCATTATATTTCTCATGGCAGCTTGATCTTTTCTTGCAGCTAGTACTGCCTTCCTAGTAGATTTGATTATACTGGAGAAGTGATAGTGATTTGCTTGCTGAGTCTCTTTATGGAGAAGGGTTTTGCACAGTTCTGAAATATATAAGGAGAAGACTTCATGCTTACAAGATTTCCTTTTAAGAAAATCATACGGTTTGATTTATCTTTGTCTTTTTTTTAAGGACTTGGCTGGGCAGTGAAAAGAGGATGGGCAAGTTTTGGTGTTACCTGAGTGCACTGAGTAATGCATAGACGCTGTCCTCAGAAGAATGCACTTCAGAATGACTTAGGGGAAGGTGTGAATAAAATCACAAAATCAGAGCATAGAAAGAGGCTGATGTCCTTCCTGGACAGTTTCAAGAATGCTTGGCAGCCACAGGCATTCTGAACGGCAGTGCAAACAGCTGACAGACAAATGTCAGGGCAATAATGAGTGTCATAAGTGCAGACAGGACTCCAGGAATTGACGGGGGCAGGGTCTGCTTTCTGTGGGTAACATTCTGTTTTGTAGACCAAGTAGTACTTGCATCAACAATAAGAGCAGGACTGGGCGTTAAACATCCAGCCTCCTGTATACTCCAAACTATGAAGTGTGGGAGGAAGAGGTTTCATCTTGGTCTTCTCTCACCCGGCTTTGTGCCACAGCTGGCTCCCCCAGTTTCCAGAGTGGATCTTGTTGATTTGGTCATACACCACTTCATGGTCTTCAGGTCTTTTCTGCTCATTGTCTGACTGGAAAAAATCCCATTTTATTTTGGTCCTCATTTCTTTATCCATATGTAGGATCAGTCAGGCAAGCCTTATATGAGCTCAGCCTCTAGCTGCTGTAATTAATTTGCCTTAAAACTTTTTTCCCTTCCAGTCCCACCTTGGTAATCTCAGAGCTGACAGCAAGCAAAAGATCACAGGTGAGGATGAAAGCTCTTGGAAGACTGAAATGAATTCTTGTCAGTCCACACTAGGCTCGCTTAAAAACAAAACAAAATTACATGAGGAAAGCAGGCACAGAGCTCCAAAGTATTAGATCAATCTAACTCAGTGCCTTGCTTAAGGACTATGTCTGCAAATAGTTCTACTGGGGACCAAGGAACCAGTTGCAGATCACGTAATGCATCGTGCTTGCATTCTGCTGTTTGCTAACGCAGCATTTCACAGGGATGGCCCTTCACTGCCTGACCTCCAGAGAGGCACAAACAGGACAGAAAAGCTCTGTATCAAGAGCTACTTGACAGAGGCCCAAAGCTCCAGCTGCCAGAGGAGATTGCTCATCTTCCCATTGCAGCAGAGTGAGATTTGCATTACAAGGAAAGCTCTGGGAAAGTGCAAGTCTCAGTGGCTTCAAAAGTCTCTGCTTCCATGGAGCTCCTTACAATGTTTTCAAAGTGAGTTGTCTCAGGCTATTTCATGGGTATTCATCAGCACAGAGAGAGGTTCTGGAGAAAGATTTCTTGCTAAATGGCTGCATTTGTCAGTCATTTGGCTGCAAAAGTCATGTTAGAGTCATCTTGGAAGGCGTTTTCTGGAGACATAGGGGTTTTAAAATCTCCAAGAAAATATATAAATTTGTAAATGAAAAAATAACTAAAGATTTCAAAAAGCTCGTGTGGTCGGACCCTATAAATACACTTAATAACGGGCCCCTGTCATGGCAACAGTGCATCACATACTTTCCTTCACGGATTCCCGAGGCTGTCTCTGGAGCTTGGTGGGATCCCATCTGGTGTTTGAATCCCTCCTGAGAGATGGCAGTGACTTGTTCTGTGTCCGTAGGCTTCTGACCGCTGCTAATGGTCAGGCAGCGGGGAGTTAAGAGCAGAGTGGTGCGGAGGGTGCAGGGGAAAAGGTCTTTCACCCTGTGTTTCTGAGGCTGTCTTAATTAAAGCATAAAGGGCAGAGTTATGCACATCGAAAACAACTGCTTGCATGTGTCAAAACCATTTCATTCCCTTTGTGGCTTTCTCTGTGTATTGATTCACTCAATTAGCAGTGCATGGCATGTTTCTCTTTTAACAAAATGCTGTGATTCTTCTGACATTTAGAGGGCTGGGCAATGCACGTGAACCACAGACACTGCTTAAGACAGTCTTTGGTGTACAGATCCTGGCGACTTATTTCCCAAATACTTACAGCTTCTACAAAGCATCCCACCCTTCCTGTTTTTGCAAAGCATTGTGGTGAGAGAAATGTACTTTGTGTCCTGTAATTGATGAGAGATTTATAATGGCAGTAGTTGCAAGGAAAAAAAAGATACATGTAGGAAAAAAAATAGTTGTTTTTTTTTTTTTTCTTTTCTTTTTTTTTTTTCTTGAAGTGTTGACATCAAATACCAGACATCAAATGAAATAAAACATAATAATAATAAAACCCTAATGCCTCATTTTTTTGAAAAAGATGCAATGATTTCTCCCTCTCTAACAGATGGTTTATTTTTGGTCATCTTCAAAGCTGTTTTCTGTGCTCCTGGCAGTGGGAAGATGTGGCCTGAAATGTGTCTGTATGAAATGAGGCTGGAGTTCGATCTTAATGTTTTAAGGATAATCATTTGCTGTGCTCTGCTGTGTGCTTCCCCCTCTGCCCGCTGCGAGCCAAGGACACCGCTTGATCAGAGCACAAGGGCTGAGCCCTGGACCACTCGCTGACTTACCGATATTGCTGCCATGTTGACTCTCACTTTGTGCCTCTTTTTTTCCACTTAAAAAGTTGGGCTGCAAGCTGCAATTCACCAGTTTTTGAGCCAAATTCCAGAGGGACTTTCCAGGCTCTTCTGTTTCATTTTCATTTCCCAGAGCTTGATGTTTTAAGGGCTAATATGGTTTCAAACCAGAACATTTAAAGAAGCTGTAACAAATGTTGGTCACCCACTTTTCCTTGTTTCCTGTGTTGTTTTTATTTTTATTTTTTGCTGCATAGGCTACTGACTGCTCTTAGTGGGAGGGATGGAGCCTTTCTGCTCTGAAATAGCAGGCTCTCTTTGGGGCTGTAGCAGCACCTCATGCAGCTCTTAGCACTACGAGGGCTGTGATACCACTGGCCAGAGGAGGCCATGTGGACACATGGCAGCTTGGCACAACTCAGTAGGATTGGTCCTGCCCAGTTAAGGTCTGCGTGACTCACTAGGTAATTTTTGATTTGAAATGCCAAATTCCAGTGCAATCTAAATGTCTCCTCTTGAGCATCTTTGAAAATCTCAGCCCTGGTGACCTCTGGGTAGCTTCCGTTTGTTGTACCCAGTCCTACTGCCCTTCTGCTCTTGTTTTGTTCTGTTGTATATAAACCAGACTAAAGCTCATTAAAAGTGAAATTATTTTTCTGTCAACGAACTGAATATGATCAAATATTAAAATATTTTAAAGGCAAAAAAAAACTGATTTTAAAGTTAGTAAGCCTTTGTTAAATACAACACAAAAATATAGGCGTGGGGGGATTTAGCTAGTGCAGTTTGAGTCCTGTAGGTCTCATGAGATCTTGTTTCAGTTTGGTCTATATGTGTATTTTTAGTTGGTGATTTGCTCAGTCTATCTGAAGACTTAAAACTGTTTAGGTTAAGTGAAGAAAATGCTGGTAGGCCCAAGGACCTTCCTGATATAATTGCAGTGATCTTCAGTGTCTGCATATATCCCACCTCCCCATTCAGCCAGTGCTTTGCTCTGAAACTTGCTCTTTTTCAGCCCTCTCCCAGAGCTTGTTCTGTGTCCCCCCTCCCATGTCCTCTCATTTTTGTTTTCCCCCTGATGGTACCACGGTGCTTGCATATGATTTCTGTGCATGTTTGTATGTACCCACCTGTGCAGCGCCCTGGTCGGCCAAGTTTCTGCGTCAGGACTTCCATACATTTCACTCCCTAACCAACGGGACATGTCATGGTTCTCTGATTACACCCAAGTGGAGGAAAGCTCCTAATCCAGTCTCCTCTGTAAAGTGATGTGAGTGTCTGTAGATCAAAACAAGGTGGCAATGGGCCAGAGGATCTCTGATATAACCTCATTTGGACTTTGGCACGTAGAAAATGAAGTCATTTTTAAAGCTTTGTTTAGGCAACATATAGAAAAAAAATATATCTTTTTATTCTCAGTCAGAATTCACTTTGTCTCATCCACTTCTCCTGTGATTCTGCTTTTTGTCACAATGCCCTGAATAATGCATGTCCCCAGTGAACGCAGGACAGTTTTGTTGTCATATGAGCTGTGAAGGAGCACCGAGATTAAACTGTACACTTAGAGCCACTGCCAACTGCTTGATTGATTTCTGACAGCTTGCGAAGGGAAGGAATTAATTTATTGAGACGTATTAAACTCCTCACCCCTACCTCCCCTTCTGTTCCTTGAAAGGGTGATCCCCTCACGGCAGCTGGAAGGCAGCTCTGTGAGCTGGGGGTGTTGGGTGCGTGAGGGAGATACTTGCCCCAGTCCCTCTGATGCTAGCAGAGCTGCTGTGCTGGGTTTCCCTTGATCTACACGTCCCGCCTCTCAGGGGGATTCCCTTGTGAATGTGAATGCCAGCAGCTAGTGCTTTAAAGCAGAGAGGCTGCAGTCCTGTGCCTGCCACTGCTGGGCCGCTTTCAGCAGGACTCTGGGCTGTGCGCGGGATTGAAGCGGCCTCAGGCCTCTTACAGGAACCGTACCCTAAACTGCAGTGCCTGAGAGCCACCGGGTCCGTCTGATTTAGAGTGTAAAGATCCAGCCCGCTCTGTCCTCTGAGGACGTTTCTAGTGTGGTGAATGTTCAGAACACGGCAAATTCACACAGAAGGCCGCAAACCGCTTCATCAGAGCAGGTCACGTCCTAAAAACAAAACTGTCCCGTCTTTAAATGACAGACCTGATACAACCCGATGACCCTAGTGCTCTTGGGAAGCTTCACTCAATCTCCTGCTAAAGGCAACTATCCATTCACTCTGCAGCATAATTGCCCTATTTCAAGGCTAGAGCTACCTTCCCTTGGGACAGGTTTCACCTTTGCTCAGCTGAGCATGTGTGTGAGTGATCCATAGGAGCACATGGAGAGCAATTTAAAGCAGTAAATTCCCTGCTGCTTTTGGAAGCTGTTAAATCAGAGAGTTCTAGTGCGGAGAGAAGGTCCAGTGCAAGATTTTTCCCCTTTCTGAATAGGTTTTCTGTTGTTGGGAGCTGACGCGGCTCTTTTTCCCTCAATGCTAAATTCTTCCAGGATAAATTTTCAGTGGGGGTTTACTTTTTCCTTAATGGCAGTGATGAAAAGCCCACGAGACAGATGAGAAATGTGATGAATGTGCTGTGTATTTGTTGTGTAGTATTTCCTTCAGCTCGATAGATCTATGATTAAAAAAAAAAAAAGCAGGTGTGGGTACAGAGAACTAATATTTTCCCCACTTGTTTGGCACTGATTGAGAGGAAGGCAACATTTGGCTATACGAGCTGTCAGGTGGCAGAAATAGGCCAGGAGAGTGAAGTTAATAAATGATAAAGGGTATGGCCAAATTTCTGCACGTCTCCTCCCAAAAGGGTTGTAGTTCGGGCAATAAAGAACCCCTTCTGTTTGCCTTTGGCTGCAGCGGGCTGTGCTGTTGCTTGACCTACGGGATCAGGCAGCTCTTGGTACTGAAATGAAGGTCTTTGTTCTGGAACCTGCTGCGAGGTCCAGTGGAAGTGGTTCTCAGACACTGCTGTGGTAAACCCTTTCCATCACTTTAGAAAGGTTAAAGTTTGTCTGAGTTGAAGGCTTCAGCATCCTTCAGTTAGGGGTTGTTTGTGCGGCTGTTTTGGTCACACTTAAGAGAAATATCCCAAATAGTTTGAAAACTGTCATTCGTGGAGGACCAGTTTTAGGCTGGTTAATACAATTCATCTATGTTCAATGGGTAGGCAGCATTCTGCAAGTCAGTACACCCTGTGGTACTCCTAGAAGGCTGTAGAAATCATCTGCTGGATTTCCTTCCTTCCCTCCCTTCCTACCCCCTTCCTTCCTTCCTATTTTATTTAAAGTTCCTAGGCAATCTAACAGACATTAAACCAATAAAGTTCTGTGAAAATAAAATAACATAAATTGCTCCCAACTTTAATAAAAGAGAGAATAATCTTTGCTGGATTTGGATTTTTAATTTTGCATTTTGCTAGCTGATAGCATTTATTACAACTGTCTCTCTGCTCTAAAATTGGAGCGAGAGATAGTTTCTTTTGATTATTTGTAGTCACACTTTAAGTTAAGTTTCCATTTGCAAGCGGTTCATAAACAATTTGTTTTAGTTAAATGGTTATTAAAACGTTATCTTCCTCTCCGGCGGATCAATAGGACCTTCTCCAGAGCTGTGTGTAGCCAGCTGTAACACCCTGCTCCTGATTGCAACACGCTTGTGCGGTCCGTGGCTCAGCTACGGTCTGCTGATGGTTAAAGCCAACAGCAAAGGCACCGGATAAAATCTGATTTCTGTTCCTTGATCTATCACCAAACTCCTGTCTATTATATAATTTTCCCTGTCTCCATCACAGTGATAATCGTATTAATTAACCATTTATAAAGTGTTTGAAAAGCATTAGTGGAAAACTAAGGATGATTATCGTGCATTATATATGGACCGTTAGCAAGTAATGTGTGATCTTAATGAATTTCAGGTTTCTCACAGAGTCATTTCTCTCTCAGTACTCCTGCTAGTTTCAATCTTTAACACACTCAGGTCATCAGCTTCTCGCAGTGCAGCAGAGGGATTAGCTTGGAAAACTCCTGGCTATCAGACAGTGGAAAGAGACAGGTGCAATACTTAAATTCAGCCCCACGGTAGCTTCTCATTCATTGTTCTTTTGACTTTAGCTACCGCAGTAGGCCTCCAAATCTTTTTTGTCGCTGGAAGTGGGAGTCTGCTTATAAGAAGCCAACATTACAGCAAGGAGGTGAACTTGATCCCTCAGGTCCTTGACTGATGGGCTAATAACTGGGAATTTGCACATTTGTTGTGTCAACAACCAGTTTTGGCTCCTGCTTTCCATCTTGCAGATAGTAGAAACTGACGTTCACAAAGAAGTTAAACACTTAAGATGTCAATGACAGAGCTGGTATCAGCTGCCAGCTACAGAGAGCTTTTGTTGTGAAATGATGTCTTCTGGCTTTAAACATGTACCATTAAAACTGCTCTGAGCTTAGTGCACCTTTCTCTTTTGTCTCCATGTTTTGCAGACTTCCAATGTAACTGCTGTACAAATTGTCAGCCTGACCTCTCTCTGCACCTGTCCTATTTGGAGGATGACATTTTCAAAAACAGCCCATCAGTTCATGCCTGCAAGAGCCCTTGGAAGCATTAATGGAGTGATAACCACCTGCCTACTTCTGGACCCACAAACCAGGTAACTTGTCATGAGAAGCCACCTGTGTTTGTGTGTGTGCTCATTCCTGTGTGTACCCAAACTCCTGGTTGAAGTTGCACTTTTGAAATCACTCTTACAGAAGGCAATTTAATTTCAAGAAACTGTACCGGGAGCAGCAGAAGGAATGAAGGCTGCTTTCCAGGGTTGCTGTGACTCTTTCCTTTCTGCCCTTTTCCATCCAGGTGACTGGGACCAGGGAGAGGAAGGGCTGAAATTTCTGATTGAACGGGTTAGAAAATGGCCAGGTAGTTAATTCAAAAGTGAGAGGGTGGGTGGCAGTGAGAGCTGACCAGGCACAGATATACCTGCATGGAGAGCATGGCTGAATACTCCTTATTTCCTCAGGGATTTGCAAATTGTAATGAACACGTCAGAAGGCATATGGGTGGGTGAGTTAGTGCCATTAAACTTTTCTGCACGGAGTAAGATTTGTTTATAGAGATTACTTTCAAAACCAGGGAAGTTTCTTTTCTAGCTATACTGGTACTGGGCTCTGCACTTCCAGTGGAGGTATTGAGGTTTACAGTAGCTGCCTTTGCCTGATGCTTGGGTTGCTGCAATGCATTTGCCGTAGAGGTGATACAATAAATTAAACTCAATTCCGGAGAGCCACTGCCTGCTGAAGTGACATGAAAGTCAACCCTAGCTGCTGTCCCAGGAGATATAGGTGAAAGTAGGTTTGCCTATATGCTTTTACTGGTTTACTTTGTATTAAGCACTAGAATTCAGTCCATTTTGCTAAAAGCAGAACATGTTGCAGCACTGCTTTAACTTGAGAGATAATAAACAGGCTAGCTCTCAATGCTGATTAATTGGGAGGTCCCCTGCTCTGCCAGAGCAGTCTTTTACTGTGCTGCTCTGTCTGCCTTGCTCCTGAGGGTCCTCATTATACCATTAGACTTACTCTTCTACCCTTGAACTAACTCAGCAGATAGAGATGAGTCTGCTTTTGTGAGCAGTATTGTGGGAAATGGTGTGAAGCTAGGGGAGAAAGTAAGGAGTTATTGGAAATATGTTATATACATGACTAAATCTTCCCCTTAGAGATAAAGGATTGGCTATGGTTGAAGTAGTGAAACCTTTACAGCCGTTGCCCCCCTTCAGCCCTTAATGACAGTGTTGCTGTTCTTTCTTTTGGTGAGAAATCAATAGATCCAACTCTAAGGTACTGAGAAAATGACAGGAACACTGGTTTGGGTGGTATTTATAGATAACTCCCATTGTTCAACGGATGCATTGAAAGTGAGGCCCAATCTGTTCCAGTGACTGGCCTTGCCAATTTTTAAGAGGTGCTTGTACTTTGGCAACAGTTGTCATTACAATAATTTTATTCATCATTTTACTCATCTATATATATATAGTCACTTTGCAACTCACACCCAAGATGGGCAAGGTTGTGCATGTAATCAACTCACATGTTATAAAAATATATAAAAAGAGTAAGAAAGAAAAAAAAAAAAAATCAGCAGTTCTTTCTTGGGGTTCCCAAGTGGAAAAGAAAGGGACTTCCCTGGTCTTATTCTCTGAGAACTGTCTCCAAACACTCTCCTCTTGAAGGCCTTTTCCATTCCCTACTCAGTTGACTGGCAAATGGGCTAAGCTTGAGTCTAACTAGCCATCTTAATATTATTATTTTTGTATTCTTTCCCTTCTTATCTGTGTTTCTTTAATAAGGACTTGATCTCTTCATTTCAGTTGTTCATCGCTTCTTTATAGTGATACAGCTGTTATTCAGGTGCTTGATGAACGAGTTTCCCTGGTTATTTTCCCCCCACATCCTTATGTTGGCAGGATAAGCAACCTTGGTTGTGTTCTCAGATCATTCCAAATTCTCCTCAGCAGGCTTCTTTCCCAGCCAATTTGTGCTGTTTTTTACTGTGTGTCTTCTTTTTAAAACAAAACAAAACAAAAATATATTATTATTTAATTGGAGTTCTTTTATTAGCAGCACTGGGGCTTGGGATGCTTCATCCTAGATTAGGGACAGCATTTATTTAAAAATAATAGTTCACCCAAGCAGAAGAAAAGCAGCATGTTCATGCTCAACGAGAAGAGAGAGTTGGCAAACTTGCTTTGCCTGGCATGTGGAGTCCTTCTGCTTGTCACCAGCCTGTACTCTGCCTAGAAATAAGTCTCGCCTTCGTTTTGTACCATGATTTGGCTCTAGGGTTCAATTTGGTAAGATACTACCCTTGGACTACCTGACACCACTCATGAGCCTGGGACATAACAGTCCTGTGTGAAATGGCTCTTATTCTCATCTCTTGCTGGGTGTGCTCTTTGCTGCCAGGTGATATGCTTGCATGCTGCATCTCACCATTAAGATCTGTTGATAAATATAGAACTTTCTGCTTATTTTCTGTCATATAATTATCTTCTGAACTGTTTTGTTTCAGTGTATTTCATAATTGGCATACCATAGGTTAAGAGGACAAGTTTTTAATCACTCCATTGCTAACAAGTAAAGGGTGTTACTCCGGGTGCTGAACAGCCCTGACTCTGTTAATTTGATTGTATTTTAGTTTTCACTATGTGCCCAATGGATAATAAGCAGTACTTCATGATGGCTGTAAGGGTAAGAAGTAGAAAAGTCCTTGGTTCTGTGTAAGCAACATCTGCAACAAGTAAAAACATCAGTAAGTTATCACTGATATTTTCATCAAAAATCTAAAACACAGAATTGCATGAGCCTCTGTGAAGAAAATTAACTGTAGCCCAGCCAAAAATATGACAAAGGCAAAAGCAGAAACTTCTATCATCATACCCTGAATTGTGCTACTCTTCAGTTTCCCAATATGGATGACGTGGTTATTGTGTGCCAAGTGCACGTAGTTTCTTGTACTTTCAGAATACAGGATTTTATGCGGTATCTCACAAGCAGTGTACGTCCAGACAGACTCACTGGGGACTGGAAACTGCAAGGGCTGAAGGCCATAAATCTCAAAGGCTTCCATTCCATTTATTTCAGTAGATTTTAAGAGGTTTTGATCTGGATTGTTTCAAACATTGTGTGGGACATGGTCTGGCTTAGCAGTTCTCCTGCTTGGAGACATACACTTTGAGGAACATGAAACTTGATCCATTCTCCAGAGTATATTTTTCATTCTCAAGCTATCTGCCAATTTCTAAGTTATGGAATATGTCTCTGAGTAAACTCCTAATTCAGATTTATAGAGCTACTCATGAAAGGAAATGGATGCAGAATCCACATAGAAAATAGCTTCATGTCTGCCAGCCGGCTCCTTCCTTTCAGGCATCTCATTAAGAATCCAGTTCTCATACAGATATGGTCTGCACCTCTGAATTGCTCGGATTTGTGTGAGGACATGTTGGGAATTCTGTAAACGTGGAAAGCAGCTAGCAAAGGAATACAAAGCAGAAATATTTTTTTTATAATTAAATGTTGCTGGTGTAACTAGAATCTCAAAAGTGATCATGTGTATTCAGTGCAGATTTTGTCTGTATCCATAAGAGCTGAAAGGGCTGCTGCTTTCGCAGTTCAAGCCCCAGCCAGGGCATTCTTTAACAGTATGAAACTTTTCAAAGCAAATAGGAATGGAAACATTACATCTTGGCCTAAAAAATTCATTGAAAAAGGGTTTCTATTTGTAAAATATTTAAAGATTCGCCTGCGGTTGTAGGAATACAAGCAAAATTGTGCTACTGCATGAAAATCTTATGAACTAGAACGGAAATGGAGGTCCATGTGCAACTGCAGTTCAGAAGATGACTCACACACATAGCTGTAAATTACTCTCCAGAAAAATTATTACTTATTAACAAAAACTTTATTTTCTGACAATTTCAAAAGTGTTGCACAGCAGAGAAATACATATCTATATATACACACATGCATATGCACAATAATACCATATGAAATATTCTAAAGCAGATTCTTTCACCTGTTAAAATGGTCCAAAACCAGACCTACTTCCACTAATCCTGTCTTCTTCCTCCCATCCTCCATTTTTCTCTTCATCCTTCAATCTCTCCTTGCACCGGGACAGTGATCTTGTTTGCATTTGCTTTTGGGAAGTGTAAAATTCATGGCTTCTGTCCTGTCAGTAAATGAAGACATTTCGTGCTCAGGAAATTCAGTAAGTACCACCTTCCTGATCTCCTTTGCAACTATTTCTTCTTGACGTGACTGCTTTTTACCTTGCTTGCCGCCTGAACGTGAACACAAGGGAGCACCAGAGAGTCTTCTACTTTTTTCGTTTCTTATTTTTTAAGGAAAATAAAAAGATATCACTGAGTAGGTGTGTTTGAGGAGGGAGTAGATCAAATTCCAGCCAGGAGGCACTATCTGAATGGGAAGTATGGCAGAGGAAGACAGACAGAGTCTGTTCCTGATGGCCTGACCTCTTCTGATCCCAGAGACCTGGGTCAGGTTATGGCCTGTCCTACAAGTCTGCTTTCAGCCCCCTGAACAGCCCTGCTCTAGGTCCTGAGGTAGCTGGCTGATGGATGGAAAGACACCTTCCCAGTTTTCTACTACTGCGCCCTCTGGATTTTAAAGCAAGGAAATCTGGTTGTGGGACAGGGCTGCGTTGTGTCCTGTCAGCAGGCAGCCTGCAGCTGTCTGCAGAACGCGCTGGAACGAGCAGCTTTACGCTAGAGGAGGTGGCAGGAGTGACCTGGGGCCACATGCTGAGATATTCAACATCCTCCCATCTGTCTGACCTGTTTAAAGTGGCTGCACCCTGATTCACCCTCCTGGGGCTCCCCGGGGCACCTCTGCAGCCAGGCAGCCTCCTCCCTGGGCACAGCACTTCCAGGGCAGGGCTCCTGTCTTGGCTTGCTTCGGCCTGGACCCAGCTCGTGAGACTGAGTGGCCTGCTTTCAGTGAAAGCCAAGGTATCCGAGCTGGTCAATGCCTCACACAGTGTAGCAGAGCTCCTGGATGTGTAAAGGGTGTCCTGTGGTTGTCACCTGGGTGCCAGGTGTGCACTTGTTGTCCCCAGGGAAGACAGAGCAGGGTTCGGTCCTCGCCACAGAGGTGTGGTCACGTCTTTGCTCAGAGTCGAGGCTGTTGTGGAGCTCTGCAGAGCAAGGAGCGGTGCAGAACCGGGCATATTACCATAGCTTTGGTATTCTACAGCCCAAAGAAGTGAAACTGTGATGTGCCAAAGCTACTTATCTGTTGCTTATGACTATTGCACTACTTCTGTGTAATCAGCCAGAAAACTGTCTTAGGCAGCCCTATTTTGCTTCTCTTGATGTCACGAACAAAAATCCCATTTACAGCAGTGATATAGAAACAGGGAGGAGCAGATGCTGAAAATAATACATTTTAAAATTATCTTGATGAGGGAGGGGAGGGTGCAGAGGGTACTACAGAATAAACTTACCAGATTTGATTAGATATGTGACACAAAACGAGCAGAAAATTAAGAAGCCTTTTTTTAAGAGAGTTGCCTATAGGACTGTAAACCCTGAAGACTAATTCCTCTAGTCTGGGGGTGACATTAGTTAGAGGTTTGAAAGGTAATGAATCTGGGCCTTCAGACAGGTGCTGCTGGGGTTCTGGTGACCCTTCAGTAATAATTTTCTGTATAAAGATGCCACAGATCTTAGCGTCATCTTCTCCCAACACATGTAGGGATGCTGTGTGTGGTCTGCAAGCTCTGCTAAGCATTATGGCAGCACGCTTCCACCTTCAGCTGCTTTATCCCTGGAAAGAAGACTTTGGGATCAGGGCAACAAAATTGGTCATGTCCATGGGCTCGAGCTAGGGCTTCTGGTTTCTCCGGGATGGTGGAAGAGTGGGAATCCACCCTGTCTCTCCCCTGACACACGTTTTCTGATGCAGTCTGCAGGCTTGCTGCTGTGGCTACTGACTTGCTTTCATGACGCCTGCAGGTGGGCAGGTCTCCAGCACTGTGACCCTGGCTTCAGAGGAAGCTGGCTGCAGGAACACTTGCTCCTTTGATTCTCACCACCATGCTCTGACTTCAGCAGTGCTGAAGTACTGATACATGCAGAATTAAGTGACTGCTTTTAGCCAGACTGCAGCAGCTCACACAGCGTGATGGGTTCACAATTATACTCTGGCCTACTGCAAACTTGAGAGAGGCATTAACTTTGCTGCAGATCTTTTTTTTTTACTGCTCTAGTGTTGTTCTCTTGCCATGTCTGCCTGCTCCTGAGAGCAAGGGGCAGTCCAGCTGTATTTTTTTCACTGTCTTTATTGACTCATAGTTAACATTTCTTGATGTTTTTAATAGAAGTGTAACTCCTGGCCCTTCTGGGAATACATGTCTGATTTTTCAGGTTTTAGCTTTCTCATTGATCCCTTTCTAGTTACTTCAGCCAAAGGTGAGGAAGTGTTGTGTGAATGATGGAGCAGCTCTTTTTTGTAACTAGGTTGTATGAAAGGGTCAGCTGTTAAGCTGGGATTCTTACAGAAACCCCAGGAATAGGATCTCTCTGCTTTTGTGCAGCCAAGACAATTACTCCAGGGAGAACACGTTTCAATGCACTGAATTCCTGAATTCACCTTTTCACTCTTATATGCTTTTATAAATATATATATATATTTATATATATATTTTCCTCTGGATGATGAGCTGGACAAAGATTACCTAAGGGACATAATCCTGTGAGGTCGAACCCTTTGCAGATATTTATTAGGGCCTCTGCAGTAAGAATTGCTCAATACACATTGCAAGGCAGTGACAATAAATGATTGCTGTACGGGGTTTACTTTAAAAGAATTGAAGTAGATTCTGAGGTAACACTTAGCAGAGCATAGAAGAGGACAATAACCTGGTGTTTATGTCATCTGATAAGGACCCTTAAGGTCATCATAACATAGTAAATGGGCCTGTAATTATATGGTGAATGCTAACAGAACAGAGAAAAATTCCTGTCCTTAGTCCTTGACTACTCTTTGGCATTGCTTGTGGCTGCTCTTTTTCTTTTTAGATCATTATGACTTGGGTTGATAAAAGGTCCAGTAATTTGCTGAACTAATTGATGGGAGGACATATGTATTTCATGGTGCAGCCTGGGAAAAAAAATCAAAGTTTTATCAGGTTTCAGGAAAAAATATTTCTGGGATATTATTATGCCATCTGGAACTACTATCCATCTTGTGTGCTTCTAATTCAGAGAAGGCAGTGCAAGTAAATGTGCAAAAAGGTTACCATACAGTGTTAGGTGCCAGGTTTGTTTCTGTGGTTAACCAGGTACCATACTGTCTGGACAATATTTTGCATACAACCATCATTTCGAATCTAGGAAATATACTGCCAGAAATCTGAACATTATGAAGCAGCGATTAGGGGATTAGGAAGTAGAGTTACCTCTGCCATCCTGCAGAGGCCACAGGCAGGGGAGGAGCTAGACATGTTGCTTCTCTGGTTTTTTTTGGTGTAAAATGTGGTTACATATTTTTGTACTAATAAAGAAGACATCACGACCTGTTGAGAGGTGCAACACTGCGTCAGAAGAAAGTCCTTTAGCCCAGAGACAAGCCTTTGGGCAGCTGGCAAGTGGTTTTCAGAGATGCATGAAATCATGTCAATGTGTTCTGTTATTACCTGCAGCAAAAACAGGACAGACTCCCAGCTACAGGTGCAGTGTAGGTACACATGTTAAATCGAGTTGTGTTGTAGCTCTTCATCAAGTGAATTTGCTGCAGTGCATAGTTACGTGGATGGTCCCATGTGTTCGGTCTCAGAGCACAGACTGCTATTGCCCGAACAGAAAATACAGTTCTACTTCTCCGGGCGAGATTCATTAGCTTCTGTCTGTTTCCCTCAGAAAATGAACATGACAACAATGGAGGCCCCTCACTGAAAGAGCCTCCTGGAAAATTATAGACAAGAGGCTACCTTCTTACCAGTTTATTGATGAGGTCATTAAAAGACTCTTATAAAGTTGCTAATGAGTAGAAACACATGACAATTCTTCCCTATTCCAGCTGTACTGGAGGTGGCAATGTAGGAGGTGACTTCTGGAAATGGATGCTCAGTGCCAGGGCTTCCACCACAGGTTCAGGTTCCCTCATCCACAACAGCACTCAGGAATTCATGGCAAAATCTTGAATTACAAGTCGTATGTGTAAGTAGGGTACTTGCTGTCACCTGTTTGAAAGATCTTGTTTTCCACCTACCCAAAGTTCAGCTTAGACCAAGCAGTCTGATTCTTCCATGCTGTATTACTCTTTAGGAAGTGGCAATTACCCTGGATGCTGTCCAGTCATCTGCTGTTAAACATTATCTGTTATGAGCATGATGGCATAATGAAACAGAAACCTGTCTGGGAGCAGTAGGCAGTCTGGGAACTGGCTCTGAGGTGCTGGTTAATTGTCTTGGACAAGTGAAGCTAGATGGTGGGATTTCCCTTTTTCCCCTCACAAAAGGGGCATTTTTAATTAGGATAATTTACTTGTCTAGCTTCCAGGGGAGCTATTCTCAAGAACTGGAAAAGGTAGAATCAGTGGGAGAAAGGAGAACAGTTAAGCTGGTGTCAATGTCAAAGATGTGAGGCTACATCACAATATCACTGCAGAGTCCACGGAGAGACAGGGATACTTCAAGGGAAGATGTAGAGTGCCTTAATTCAGTGTCTACAGTAGACATTAACAGAATGTCAACTCAGATGAAATCTCTGACTCATTCTTTTATTTTTTTTTTTTAGCCTTTGTGCCTCATTCTCTAGGTGCCCTTTAGTTTTTCACTGTTCTTGAAGATGTAATTTGATTTCTAGGGCCACCTCCAATTCCCCCATTCTCCTTTATGTGTGTGGAACTCTTCCACGCTGATTTGTTCCTCCCACCCATCCCTTTGTATAGAATGGGGCGAGCAGCCTCCAACACAGCGTGCCCAAAAAAGGATCGTGCAGTTGTAAGGTGCTTGTCACCATCACACCTCGTTCGCAGCGGGAAGATGACTCAGCTGCCACCCCACATGGCTGGGATGTGTCACCAAATGAACGATGACATTTTCAAATGCGGTGGGACTGGGGAGTGGAGGAGAGGGGAGAGGAGGAGTTGGACTGCGAAGGGGCAGTGGGGAACATCAGTGTTTCCAGTGATGTGAAGCATTTACTTAAAGAAATACTCGATTTAGAGAAGTGTCACCTGAGCTCATTCTATCCTTTTGCAGTGAAGGCAAGGCTGGTTCAGTAGTTACAGTTTTGGCACATGACTTCAGTAATATAACTTCAACTCCCTGTTTCTTGAATCTCTCTTAACCCAGCTCTAAAGCCAAGCTGAAAACATTGCTCCCTCATGAGACCACTGGGAGACTTCAATCACGGTCCGTATGTTCTGACGTCATGGAGCAGATCTGATTGATGGATGCCCCCTGATACATCCGTGTTTGTGAAGCATTTGGAGCTCTTTTGATGCGTAAAGCTGTAAAAGTGCAAAATTTTCTCTCTTCTAGAGAACAAAATGTATTCACTACTTGTGCTGGCATAGTTTGGACTAAAATTAAATCTATTGTGTTAAATGGTACACAGACAAATGAGTCTTAAGGCTCACATGGAAACTAATGCATGGAGACAGCTTGTTTTGAAAGGACAGGCTACTTAAGTGCTTCAGATACTACAGATGGTGAAATAGATGTTGAAAATCCAGTTAGTTTGGGCTTTTGTGTAGAGAGACTTTACAAGTGCAGGAGGTTTTCACTCATGGATAAAGCTCATTTTTATTCTTCGCTGCAGTGGACAGATGCACAAGCAGTTAAAAGAGGAGCAACTGGGGTATAAACTGGGGTTCAATCCATCACCGGCTTCCTTTGCTGCTGTGGGGAAGTCACTTAGACACAGTGAGCCTCTGTTTATCTGTACACATGGAAAAAAAATCCTTATTCTGCCTCACAGTGGTCCTAGATCCTAATGCTCATTTATCAGACTTTTTAAAAAGCCCATTTATGTACCATCCAGCTGTCCAGGACAGTAGAGAGCCTCATCTGGCTGTAGCCTAGAACAAAGTTCCCTGATGCTTCAGAGGTGTTATGGGACCATTGGATGGTGTCACACATGAAGTCCTGGGCAGAGTCCAAGCTCAGCGTAGTCCCAACCTGTCTACTGGAAATTCCTCTTTGCATGTGCAGTAGGGTAAGCTCTTGTCTGCTATGCATTGCTATTGTGAACCACTAAACCAGCTGACATGTTGCACCCCAGAGGAGCTGCATGCTATAATTGGTAAATCTTTTTTTAAAGTAAAGCAGCGCATGGCATTTAAGTGTTTTGAGATTCCTTTTGGGAAAAGAGAACTTATATAAAAGGGTGTAAGGGTACTTTGTTTAGATGAGAAGTGCCTAAATATGTTTGTTCTTTGGTGGAGCTGTAATCATGTATTCAGTGCCTAATGAACAGATGACAGTGATAAATGTTTGAAGAATGTCATTGTAGAACAAACATTTCAAGCCAGTAGGTGGAAACGTGGATTCAGCTGGTTTTTAGGAGTCCAGAAACATGAAAGCAAAGGCCTGGAATGAATCTCCTTTGTCAAGAAGTTCAAGTCTGTGCTGTCAAAGCATTAACTCCTTCACTGAGTAAACTCACTTCAAATCAATCTAGGGATCGCTGTTACCAAAAAGTTGTTTTGTAATCCCACTCTTGTGGTGGTTAGAAGTTTTTTTATATTACCCAGCATAATGCTGTTAGTTCTTTCCTTAGCATTAATCACCTAAGATGTTTATGAAGAACAGCTATATCCCCTTTCCCCTTTATATTGCTATACTAGGTCCTCCTTGTCGAACAGTTTTTTGTCTTCCTGACCATACTGTGAGCCCTGTTTTGTACCATTTCTGATCTTAACAGACTTGCTGAGTATAGGTGACAGGAAATATCGACGTTTTCCTGGGGGAGAGTTCTTTTAGTGGTCTAACAGCTCTCTCTCTTACTGGAAAGAAGTCACTGCATGGATTACAATGACATTTTTTCCCCCATTCCTGCATCTGCTGGTGCCATTTGCTGAGCAACGGATTCAGCATGCTCTATCTTTCTTTTGATTATCTCCTGGCTTAAAGCCACAATTCTTACTGGTCCTTAACTGAGTGGTTTCACTGTGATCCTCCAGAGAACTTGTGATGGTTTGTCCATTCCTACTACTTTCTGAGTGTAACTTCAGAAGGGGAAACACAGAGCGAGACTAGTCCCTATGGGAATCTACTAGTAAATTCCCTCCATCTTCATTTTTCCATGGTTGATACTAGCTATTGCTATTTCCAACTCTTGCAATTCCTTACCTAAATCCCTTTCAACCCTTCTTTTCTGGGTTGACTGACAATTTCCAAATGTTAACATAGCTTTACTGGAATGCAGGTAGATGAGGTTTACTCCAGTTCTTGTGCAGAGGAAGCAAACCTTATCAAGCAGAGTTATTGCGATAGTGGAGATCTAGCTTTGGGAAAGTCTGCTTCCAGTTATCTCTTTTTTTTTTTTTTCCTTCAGAAAAGATTGTGAAATCCTGCATATGGTAGAGGCCACAATATCTGGCCTGTAGCAACCTGATAATTTTTTTTTTTTTAATCTTTTAGCAGTTTGGAAATGAAGAAAGCAGTTATAAATCCCTGAGGTGGGGTCTGTGGATTCTCACGTGGATTGCCTCATCTCTCAGACTGGCACAAAGTGAACGTGGAGTTTCACTTCTTTTCCATGGAACTGGTAATTTCCTGTCCCATGTGTATATTTCCAAACATTGCTTTGACCCTATTTTCATTATTATTGTCTTTTAGAAAAGCCAAGATTGACTGCTTAGTTTGTTTTGAGGTCCTGTCTCAGTCACTGTAGATCTTTACCTGTTGTTAGTTGTGGATTCAGTTCTTCCTTCCCTGATTTCCTTTTAAACATGGAAAAACTCTTCCTGTTAGGTCAGTGGTTTTCGTTTCATTTGCTAAATCTTATGTGAAATCCAGTGACAGGGGAGACCATTTCATGCAAAATGCTAAATTCAGTACAACCAGAACAGCCTTCTGTGTGCTAAGAAAGGTAAAGGTGGAGATAAATATTTGAGAAAAGAGATGAGCTGTCCAGCAGGATGAGCAAAATGTATCAAGATTCCCTGCAGGCTTCCCAGCAGCAATGCAGCAGGATCTCCTTACAGCCTTGGCTTCTTGAAAGCTTCCACTGCCAGCGTGGCTGGTTTGGGAAGTTTTTCTTTGAGAGTGATGTGTGAGAGTCCTCCTCGTACCCACCAGTCCCTTCAACAGTCTGACTGGGAGGGACCAGCCAAGGGGGAACATCAGTTTATCCTTTTCTGCATGCAAGAATTCTCTTTGGTTGCTCCTATGCCGTGCTGGCAGCCTGTGACCTGCATCCTAGACTGGCATAAGCTGGGAAAGGTTTGGTGAAGGTTTACTGATTTACACTCATGGGCGTAATGGATGGATGCTTTCATCCCTGTCTGTTTTCCAGTGCTGGTCCAAACCTGCAAACAAATATCGGGCCAGTGTTTATTTTGTTTGGAAAGGCTGTTTGACTTGATCGTGTAGTCGTACTTGCCAAATGAAGAGGGCTCACACTGGGGCTTCCCACAGCAGCAGAGTACAGATGCAGAGTAAAGAATTATCCCCCAGGGAGGAGCTGTCGCAGACCAGAAATCCCTCTGAACTGAACAAAGCAGGCAGCCACACATCATTGTTTCCATTTGCGCCCTTTATTACTGAGTAGCCAGATTATTTAAACAAAGGAGTATTTGAGAAGAAAACGGATGTGAAGTGGTCGTGCCATCAGTTATTCCCCATGACTGTTGAGTCGAGGCGATTTCCCTTATCATCTGCTCCTGTTCATTTGTTGTCTTCTGTTTCAGGCTGCAAGGGTGTCTTACTGCCTGATGTCTGTGTAGTGTTTTACGCAGTCCGCATCCAGTGACAACTGTCACATTGCTCAGGCAAGCATGGGAGGACAGAGACGAAATATTGTATTATGTAGAGCAATACAGGGAATTCTAGCAGCCTAAGATGGGGAGCTGTGGCTGCAGTGTATGTAATTTCATTTTTCTGGTAGGACAGCTCCACTTCAAAATTTGTCATAGCTGCTGAAACGCTGTCCTTGGCTTGCGAGTGATGACAGTGCGCGTAGGCCCACTGAGTGCTGCCCAGGCTGATAAAGATCCTTGTGTGGACCCTGAGCTAGCGTGGGATATTATTTGATTTTGATTTAGAAAGGGAAAGACCAGAAATGACTGGCTGCAGTGCTGGCAGCTTTTCCCTCCTTCCCTTTCCCTCAGCCTAAGCAAGTCCCACTGAGGCTGGATGAGACGTGGATTTATGGAACATCAGCTCCACTTTGACTGTGAGATGAACTGCCTCACACCTACCACCAAGTAAAAGCACTTAGATAGGCAGCAGCAAAAGAGTAGCCAATGTGCAATACATCTACATACAGTCTCAGACTGTAACAGAAGTGCAAAAAAAGTTCTCCTGGCAGTTTCTGGGGAAGACTGACATTGTGGTGCAGTAATGTGCAGCCCCTACGACGCCGTGTAAATGGAAAGAAATTTCTAAGACGTGCATCTGTCTTGTCAAATTGACTTAAAACCAAACTTTTGAACTTCAAACTACAAATAGCAGAGTGGTAAAGACATTTGAGGGAGAAAGAGGTGTTTTTGAGTTAACTTTTAAGAAAGTTCATGTCCACACAGCATCCTGCCCGGCAGACCTGAGCTGGTCAAAATCCTCTGATGGAAAACTTTTGCCGAACAGCTTTCTTCAGATCTGCTTGTAAAAATGTTAGTTGCTTCTAAAAAGCATAAATAAAACGTTGTTTTTCAGAAAAGCTTTTAAGTAAGTTCTCGTTATCTTCTGAAAAAATGTGTTTTTGCTTTTTAAAGCTTCTGAGAGAGGTGGGAGGAGTGAGCAACTTTCTTGCTTCCCCCTTTCTTTGTGCGAATAGGAACAGACTGCAAGAAGTGGGAAAAAACGAAGCAGTCACAAAAACTTGCTGCAAAATTATTGCCATTTTTAAACATGAATATCTTCGTTTTAAATTTTCTCTGTCAGGAAGACAAACTGCCAATGGTTTTAAATATTGGAGTTAAAAAATGCACTTTATTTAACATTTTGAAAAGAAAGTAATATTTTTCCAAACCAGGTCTATTTTTTAGGTAAAATTTCATATAAATAAGCGAAAAAAATGTGGCACATTAGCTTCTACAAGCGGCACATAGTGAGTTACCAAGAAAGCTGAAGTGCGGGGATCCCTGAGCAGCAGCTAGGAGAGCCTGCCCTGGAAGATGGAAAGCAAAACGAAGCTTGAAATCTGAGCAAGCTCTGGGACAGGGCAAGGAAAATGCTCCTCGTGGCTCTGCTGCCTGCTGTCACTGCTGCAGGTTGGGCTGGCAGGCGGTGGTTTTGTGGCAGCTGGGGCTGGGACGTGCCTGCAGCGTGGGGAGCTTCAGAGCCCGAGGGCGGCTCTGGCTGCAGCAGGCAGGCACAGAGGCAATTGTTAACATTTATCCATCGCCTGATCCACAACCAACTTTAATCTGTAGGGCGTGCTCTTCTCAATAAATCTTACGCTAACATTAATTCAAAGTATCATTACTAATTGCATAAATTAATTATTCCTTTTCTCCCCTTCAAACCTACCTGAATACTAGGACGTTAGACCTCAAGAAAGGGGGAAAAAATGACCTAAGTTCTGGTCCTAGCATCTCTGCTTTCTTTACAGATCTACCACGTCTCCAGCTTTTGCTGACGCCTGACGGCAAACCACGGCGCTGCGTGCTTGTATGAGCTGACCCCGAACATCTGGGAAGGGAAGGCAGCTGGAGGCCTGGAGCTGCCAGCTTGTGTCAGAGCTGGAGGCTGGAATTCTCTGCCTCTGCACATGTGAGTAGGCTGCTCTGGTTCCTGTTATATTCCCTCTGCCTCCTTCCTAGGGAGGTGTAACATCCTTCTGAGATGCACAATTTTTGAAAGCGCTGTTATAGCAACAGTTGCTATGGCGGAAAACCACTGTGCCCAGCATCCCCACCCTTCTACTGCTAGAATTCGCCTCCCTGCTACCACAGACACTGGGAGCTGCAGGCACAGACTTGCCATGGGCATGCAGTGCTTCTCATGTCCCTTGCCTCTACCTTGCACTCTCCTTAGTCTGCTGATTGCTCTGATTGCTCCCAGGGGTCACAGTCAAGGGGGTCAACCTGCAAAGTCCAGTCTTTCCACCACAAACCCTTCTGACAGTGTTGAGGTTGGCTCAGAAACCAGTCCATGAGAGCTCGGTGTTAAAGAGTGGGGTTTGGATGCCTGAGAACTTGTATCTCATCCTCGTCTAACGAAAGGGTTTAACTCTTGCTCTGCATGGTGTGTTATCAGACATCAGACATCAGACATGCTAGTGGAACGCAGGATAAAATCAAGTCTGTGATACATGGCGTGCATTCCCACCTGTACCCTGATGTGCTGGTTCGTGTGCCATGCTAATACGAAGCTCTTTAAGCACGGATGCAGGGGACTAGGTAGTGTGCACTGCGTCCCATACCCGCATGCAGTATAAAGCTACATTTGCCCTCCAGTCAAGGCAGCCTGGTTTGGTGGCTGCAAATTACTCATTTCTCTTCCTACACTCTGTGTTGTGTGCTTAGCATGAAAACAGTTTTTGGCAGTGACAATCTGTACCACATCCAATATGACAGAGTCCCAGATGCGGTTGCAGTCTTTAAGTGCTGTTGCAGTAGCTCTGCTAATGAGTTCCTGCCAGATCTGCTAAACCAAATCCTGGGGATGTGGATGTGCTTGCATTACGAGGGAGTTCTCCCTCATCTCTCTTAACTGGGTTTCCCGTTTCTGAAAGCCAGCGCTGACAGTAGGTACCTGCACCCAGCCACACAGACCATGACCCCTTCCCTAAGCTGAACCGTCCCTGTCTTAAAGAATGGAAAATTTTGTGACTTACCCTGGGGCACTGGGGTGTAGCTGGCAGCAGTAAAACAACAACAACAACAAAAACTGACAGTAGTGAATAAAGAAAGTGCTTTTCTAGATGATGGGGAGTTCAGGATGCGCTCACAATTGAGCTTTTGTTTGCTGTTGTTCTTCTTAAATAACTGAAAATCCAGGGAGCGTGTTAGGGGGAAGCCACTTTGATATGTTGGGTGCTCATCTGTCCGGGAGGATGTGGTCTGCTCGGGGTGGACCGTTTCCTTCTCTGCACAGAACAGAGCAAGGATTGTCCGCGTATGAGAAAGTCGGAACTGTGATCCTTCAGAGCACGGCCTTGTTACTTCGGGCCTTTGTGTTCGGAATCAGGAGTTTCTTTAGCTCTAAATTTGTGCTGTGCTCTGAGGCTGGATGAAAACATAACCCAGGGAAAAAGCCAAGGCTTTCTTGCATTTGCACAAATGTTGCCCCCTTCATATGCTTGTTTTTATTTTTATTTTTATTTTTATTTTTATTTTTATTTTTATTTTTATTTTTATTTTCTTCCCCCCCTTTTTTTCCCCCCAGTGAATGTATACTTGTTATTGTGGTTTTCCCCTGAAATTTGCCGTTTCTGTGAAAGCAAGCCTGGGACTTTGCTTTCAGAACCGAGGGAGGCTGGGCTTTAAAGGAATATATACCATCACCCTTAATGTACGTACCTGGGCAAAGCGGAATTTTTCAACTTTTGGCACTGAATATTCTTTGATTCTCATCTCTGTGATGCCCCAGTTCTTCCACTTAAGATGCACAACATACGTACAAGCTTTTGTAGGGGAAGAGAATGTAGCTCCTTATGATGTAACTGATACTGGCTTTTATTTAGGGGCAAAATAATGAGCAGAAGTCCTGGTGGCTTGACCTCATTTGGCAGACTCCTTATTCTGGTGATGTCAATGAAAGGTGACGTGGAACGAAGTAGCACCCCCAAATTCTCCTCTGTCTGTGCTCAAATTCATCAGCCCAGTGAGCAATCTCTCTCCCTCACACCTGAGGGCTGCAGTGCACTGCTGCTGTGGTGAGGTCTCCACATCTCTGCACAAGCTGTCCAGCTCTGCAGGATCTGCTCGGCTTCATGCTGGCCAGCCTGTGCTCCTGGCTGGGAGCTCTGCCTCCGGCCCTTCCTGTTCTAGTTCAAATGAAGACAAGAAAGGACAGTGGAGTTGTTCCAGCACCTCCCTTTTGTCTTGGGGCCATCCTGACTCTGCAGGGAGTTTTAAAGCTGTACTGTTTTTCTTTTTCTCCTTCTAGGAGAAATACCTCTGTGCATGTTTTTCCTGCTTGCAAAGTTTTGTTTTCTGCTGAGCCAGTTCCCTTGCTGGTGGGCCCACCTTTTTGTTTGAAACACAAGCTGCAGGATAAATACTCTATTTCACCAGCTTTGTCAACCACGCTGCAGGAGGATGGGCTCTGAAAGTGGTGCAGGATGAAGGGTAAATGCGATGAATAGCTTTTCCTCCCTTTGCTTTTAGGCAAAAATTCATGTTTGTTTCATCTGTCTGGAAGTAGGAGAGTATGAATGCAACTTGAGCGCTGCTTTCTCTTGATTATTCACCTATTTCTGCCCTTGTTTTTCCTTGTTTGCCTTTCCTGTAGTTACATATGTTCTTCCTACCTGCACACACATTAAATGTGTCTTGGTAGATTCAGCTCCTGGTGTAAATTCTGAGTAACCGCCTTGATTTTAGTGGAGCTGATTTTTGGGGACAATTCTCATGCACCTGATGGAGTTAGAGTGAAGTACATCAGAAATGAATCAGGGAACAGTGCTCTTGCAGTTCTTACCTCCTAGGAGCAGATGCTGGCCTTTCTGGGGTATCAACTGTAAGTTTCTTTCCTTTACCCCCTTTACTGCAGGGATCAGAGCCAAACTCTACCTGCTGCCTCTAGGGCTGGTCTGATGCCACAAGGGAGTAAAAGGGGAAGAGAAGGCAGGCACCTCCTGGAAAAACACTTCAGTTTTGGCCTGTGTTGAACCTGAAGTCCTTTAGCCACGTTTCCAGTGTGACTTTGAATCTGTCCACATGAGTCATGAGCCCATGCCCCACATAGTACTCACAGATGTTCAGAAGCGACATACATTCCTGATAGCTTCTGGCAATAGAAAACACAGAGCAACAAGAGGATTATGAATGAATGAATGACTTTTTGTGGGGCTGGGGAGTGCTATAATTGTGTAATGGGGCAGGGGTATTTGGTATGCTGGTTGCTAATTTTGCAAACCCTCAAGTGTTGATCTGTGTGGATTAAATGCATGCTGAAGACGTTTTCTATACTGTGCCACTTGAAAATCTTTCTCTTGATGCAGGGTGTTCAAAGCAAATCATTTTCTGTTTCCTATTTGCTAGTGAATGCATGCCATTTAGTTTGTAATTGGAAAGCAGCATGCTGCGTGTGACTTTGCAAGATCATGAAAAGAGGTCCATTTTCAAAATCGTACAAGTACTTGTCAGCTTTGTTTTAAAATAGGAGCCATGCGTTTTATGGGGCACGTGAATACACGTATTAGTTTTCTCACACAGGTGAATCAGTTGTACTCTGATCTGACATCAGCTTCATGACCCTCAGGTTACCTTCTCTACCAAATTTTGTCTGTTGCTTCTATATTTAGATTTTAGCTTTGATTTTCTTAAAAAAAAAAAAAGACAAAAATATGGAAAAAAATAGACATAAAAGGGGCTGTGCTTCTACGTGTTGTTCATAAGCCAGGAGATTCAACGAGCTATGCCAATTTGGCATGTGGAAGCTGCTTGACAGTCCATTTCTTATTAAATACGGTATATTTAAAAACGTCAATTTTACACAACTATGGATCTGTTTGATTAATGTGTTTTCTAGGGAGTTTTTAAATACTCCAACTGGCTGAGAAAAGTCCACTAATGCCTAATGGGGCATGACAGTGGCCTCAGCCTAGCTCTGATGTGGAACGTCATCCGATGGGGGAGACAGAAAGGGTTATGTTCCTAACGTTATGGGGGATAAAATGCAAGCAAATTAATGGAACAGATTTCCTTCACACTTCTGGAAATACAATTTTTTTTCAGGTCAGCAAACATGAAAACCTTGTCATCTTTGCCTTTGAAGAACATGTGCCTTTCAGTGAGAAACAAACTCCTTATTTAGTTTTTTCCTTTTCCGATCCTACTTTTTCTCCTTGAATCTGTAATTTTTTGTTGTTGTTGTTGTTTGGTGGAGGGGCTGAGGGAGGGAAATGGGGGCAGTTTGCAAACGATGTGACTTAACATGACAGGAGTTAATCAGAGTTCATGTGCCAAGCCAGCATTAGTCAAAGAAAGCGCTGCTGCTCTTTCTGGGAGAATAAACATCTTTGTGCAGTTCAGCTGTCTCGGTGTTTTGGCGGGGGGGGAAGAGAATAGGTTCAAAGAAATGCTGTAGGATCCTTGCCTGCCTATGATTTATAATGTACATGGCATCTGTAGAGCAAAGAGGACTGCAAAGTGCAGTGCAGAGAAAAATGCTGCTACAGAGTTGAAGTGGGGTTATCTGATGCACCTAATTTTGCTCTTGGTGAAAATTTTTACTGTTGCTCAAAGACTCTGCATTTAGGCCACTGCCAAGAGCTGTTGAATACCCCATTGTGGGCTGAGACCCCTTTTCTGAGGTTAACTCCAAAGGAGCTTTGCCATTTTGTGATACAGGATTGAGACCAGTGAGGAAATGGGGGAAAAAATGAGGAAATCTGGAAATACTCTGAGTAGTTAATTGGCATTGAGGTTGGGAGAGTGCTGGTGGAGAGAAGCAGCTCCGTTGTCAGGCCATTGGACTGAGGGGTGCTAAACTGAGGGGTGGGCAGTTTGCAGGCTGCAGTGTGTGGGGGCTGGAATTAATGCACGGACAACAGATTGACCTCGGGCTTCATTCAGTTTTACTCTCATAGAGTGAGTAAACGGTCAGTGGGATCTTGTTCTCTTGTGGATTTGTTGGTCTATTTAAAACACAACTCTGTGCTCATTCCTCTGGGATTCATTGGTCTTATCTCAGTACTGCTACTTATCAGTAAGGAACAAGCCTGACTGGAGGTATGGATACAGTCTGCCCTCTAACATGACAGCCTTCAGATCTCGATTGTTGTGTGGAAGCTAGGTGTATGTTACATCTAAATAAAACATTGCCACCATCCCGCTCTGCCACAACAGTACCTTTTCTAACATTTAGAGGCAATTTCTCTCCCATTCCTCTTTGCTCGTCACCAGTAGCCAGATTTCACAACAGAGAATTGTTCAGCAGGCCTCATTTTCATGTAGGCCAGTTTCCTGTGCATTACTCAGGGTATCATAGTATAAGAGTAATTTATATTCACATCAAGGAGGCGTTACAGTGTTTTAAGGAGCTTTAGAATATGGGAGAACAAGATAAACTGATGACATGGCTTCTATTTTTCCAAATATGCAGAAGATTTTCTGAGCCAGGTGCCCAAGGAGTGGTAAAACGAATTCAGGCGATGAATAGGTTTCTCTTCACACTCAAAGTGGGAGTCAAGAATTCCTCCACACTCCAGTTGGGTTGGGAACAAGCCATTTTTTTTTCTCCATGATACAAACCTGGTTGTTCATCTCCCGGCTTATCAATTAAAGAACTGCTTCAGAGCACACAAGTCTCATTAGATCTGAAGACTCAACGCCTTGATCTATCATAAGTGGTTTAAGATTAATATGGAGGAGGCTAGCTTTCTCTTAGTACTTTGCAATTTGATTTAGCCTAGATATTATTTCCCAATGGAGAAGGGAGTTGTTTACCTTGGAAATATCATAAGTGATGGAATATTGAGAATCGATCAATCATTGCCTCGACGCTCACACACAGACATCGCTGAGATGCAGGGATAATTACAGACTGCGATGTTCAGGTAGAGTTGTTTAGAGAAGTGTTTTGATTAAACCTCAGCAACTAATGAAGGGTGAATCTGGACAGTGCATTATGATGGAGACATCCTGGCTTTTGTCTTTGAAATGCATTGTGTCATTCAGAGAAACGAGAGTGTGTAAAATGATACCACCTTTGTCAACATAAAAACCGTATCTGCCTGCCTCAGTTCTGTGTGTTGCCAATGTTAATTAAAAGCCCATCCTTTGATGCCTGGAGAGTTTCTTTGAAGCGGTGCAACTGAGGACAGGCTTTGGCTCCAAGTTTCTTTCGTTCTCATTTGCTTATATTGACAACGAATATAAATCTATGAGGGCAAAGATTACATTTGTTCTCCTTTTAATGGGACCACTCATGCAAGGGCTTTGGGATTAGATCTTAAATTGGCACCTTTTAAATCTCTGATACAGTTACAGACTCACTGAGCCATGTAGAGCTCTCACTTTTCCTACAGCTAGAACTAGCTGGAAATGACTTTTCTCCTTTGTCAAAATATGTTTTCTAACAAACATTTAGCCTGCCCACTAAAAACAGTGCAAAACACTCAACAACAAATGCAGTTAAGGTGAAAATACTCAGCTGTATTTCCTCTTCTAGTGAAACAAAGCACGGACAAATCAAAAAAGTCTGGGAAAAAGTAGATGACATCTGGGAATAAAATCTATTGCTGTGTTTAAGAGAAAATCTTAGGGAGGGGAAGGATGAAGGAGCACCAGATACATTTTTTATGGTTCTGATCACTGATATGTTTAAGACATACTTTTTCCTTGCATCCCCTTTAATGTAAAATGGCATGACAGACCAACTAGTAAAACTACTTCTTCTCGTCACCATCCTCAGGCTTTCTTGCATTATCTCTTCCCTGTGAGAAGCACCCAGCCAGGCTCAGCTAGCAGCTGTATCTCTGCTGTCGCAGCTGTGAGATAACCGCTCTTGGGATGGAACGGCTGCGGGGACGATCCAGGCTGTCAGGGAGCAAGTACAGCAGGTGTTCCCCAAGGAAAGGGACTGCTCCTGTCTCTGCTGGGTTTGTTAGGGGCTGCACACCTAGGATCTGAGGTAGTCTGCACGTGTGGATGTGTGCTCTCTGGGAGACTGCAGGGGCTGGCGAGGGGCTGGAGGTGGGTTTGTGTGGCAGGGAAGAGTGCGGTAGAGAAAGTTAATGCTTCCACAGCCTTGCATGCAATGTAGTAAGCAGTAAAATGGCTCATTTTTTAAACTGTATTTGAGTCTTTAGTGTCTGAAGACTTGGGCTGGAGCTTGTATATGGTCCAGATTTTGAAATAAATATGCTTTTATGTGCATTTGTGCCAGGGAAAATGCTTCAAAGCCTATGAGGTGGATTTCAAGAGTGCTGCTGGAGACATGATGGACCTGGGGGGGCTTTGCTGGAGGAAGGATGAATGCGTCTCTGCCTGATAAATACTTCTCTGCAGGATTCTGAGTAAAGCATTGCTGATGTCAGGATATGAAGTAGAGTTTGATCATTCCCCCATGGGCAGCTGTTTTTGACCAGGAGTCCAACATCCTAAATATTTCTGTGGGACTGATTTTCTGCTCAGCTGCGTTTTGTACAGTGAAGTGAGAGCTGAATGTTAGAAACATGCCTCCGTGGACCCACCTGCTGCTGATGTAAATTATGACAAAGGTGCAAGGTGAAGTCACGCTCTGTCACTTTTCACAGTCTTTCTACCTGACTTTGTTGGTGTAACAAGGGGTACTGATTTACATAGAAACATTACTGTATGCACACACCAGCAAGGAAAATGTACAGAACACTATTCAGACCACTGAGTTAGTTGCCTTGACTGTCATTGATTTAAATGGTGGTGCTCAGATCTTTAAAAAAAAGATCCTGAGCAGCTTCCAGTACGGGGCCCCTTTATTAGTGAGCATATTGTAAAGAGCCAGGCTTTAATATTGCATCTGATGGGAGATATTGTCAAGGAATTGCTGATGCTAATTTCTCTGAGTACACCCTTGTAATTGGCTGGTATGCAAAACAGTATTAATGTTAGTCCTGCAGGCATCTGTGTCCTTCAGCCTTGGCAAGGGGAGATCAATGCACCAGGCGAGATGAGAAAGGTTCTAGAGTATGTGGAATGCCAATTTTCACATCTAAGTATGAGTAAGACTTATCTTTTGAGGCTGTAGGTTGATAGAGTGAATATATAAATAAGGAGAAACTCCCTTTTGGGGTGAAGTGCAGTCCCCATGACACACAAATTTTTGACCTCTGCTGGGGCAGTGAGTGAAATGAATTAAAGGTGTAAAATCATTCAGAAAACCTGGCCATACCTGTGCCAGAAGGCAGAGCGCTGTCAAGGATCCTGGGCTTTTTAGTTCATTTTGCCATGGATATTATCTCAGTTGCCCAGCCGAGTCATTCTAACTGCATACCCTTTAAATCATTCAAAAAAATAAGTCAATGTATGACCTGCATTTGCCTGCAATAGTTTGCAAAACCCTCTGGGATCTGCTGGAAGCAGGGGATAAGAATGTCACCCTTTTGTTTTTCTGGCTCCTCCCGTGACAGGGTATATTCAGAGCAGCTGGGGCTGCTGACTCACGCTTTCATTCTGCAGGTATTCATTCCGTAATGAATGAGGCAGAGGAGCAGACCCTGAGAAAACTGCGCTGTCTGATACCCCGCTGGGTCTGCTCGGAAGGTAATGGAGAATGTCTGTTCTCTCCAGGGGTGTAAAGTACACTCTCTAAATGCAGAAGAAACAGGCCTGTTAGAAAATAAATGTGCTTGTAGATACAAGGAAGACAGAGAAATGAAAAATTAAACCAAGCCAGACTTTTTTTTCCTCAAATGAAGAGTGATCTCACATTGCCAGTGATGAGAAGCCATGAAGAGAATTCAGCAGCTGGGGCTTCTCTATGGGTTTGACTGGAAAGAAGACATCTAGCAGCAGCATCCTAGCACTGGTTTCCAAGAGGGTTGCTATTAATTACATCCCTACATCAATGATGAGCAGTAGAATTAGGAAAAGAAAGAAAAAGTTAAAAGTCAGTAATCTTCCTAACATCTAATGATGTCCTCTTGGACACGTGTGTTCTGCTGGGACTTGCTAATACATCCGGATTCATTCTTGCTGCTGCAGCTGTTACAGGCTGGTATTTCCCTGGTGCTTGTAGTTTGGGGACTGTTGAGCCTCATAGTACGAGGTCTGTAAAGAAATGCAGTAAAGAATCACATACTCCAAAACCTCTTCTGAAGTTAGATCAAAACTAGCTTTCTTGCTGTGTTTTTTCACCCTGCTGGGCAGCTGAACTCCTCCACAACTGCTCTCTCCCTCACTGTCCTCAAAGGAATAGGGGGAGAAAATGCAATGGAAAAGTGCTCAAGGGTTGAGATAAGGACTGGGAGATCCCTCACCAATTATCGTCGTGGGCAAAACAGACTTGTCATAGGGAGATCAGTATAATTTATTGCTTATTACTAACAGACTAGAGGGGTGAGAACACAAACACCTTCCCTCAGCCACTCCATTCTACGTCCTCCCCCTGAGCGGCACAGGGGAACAATGGTGGTGGTGGTCAGTCCCTGATGCTTCGTCTCCGGATGCCGTCCTTCCCAAACTGATCCTGTGTGGTCTGCCCACAGGTTGCAGCTCTTCAAGAACTGTTCCCACACAGCTCCGTACCACAGGGTCCATCCCCCAGGAGCAAATTGGTCCCCGATAGGTTGCAGCTCCCCCCAGGCCCCCTGCTCCTGCGTGGGCTCCTCTCCACAGGCTGCAGCTCCGGCCCGGGGCCTGCTCCTGCGGGGGCTCTCCATGGGCCGCAGCCTTCTCCAGGCCACATCCACCTGCTCCATATGGGCTCCTCCACGGGCTGCAGCGTGGAGATCTGCTCCATGTGGGACCCATGGGCTGCAGGGGGACAGCCTGCTCCACCAGGGGCCTCTCCACAGGCACAGGGGAACTGCTGCTGTGTGCCTGGAGCACCTCCTTCTTCACTGACTTTGGGGTCAGATAAGCAATCACTTAATCTAAATATCTGCTTACAGTTGCTTGACTACAGGGTGGTTTGATCAAAAGCTTTATTTAATTGTATGGTAAATGGCCTCAAGGGCTTCCTAGCCTTGTGTGTGTGTGATGTGGAAACAGGGAACAAACTCTGCTGTAGAAAGGAATCTAAAGGGTCGGTTGGCGTTACCTTCAATAACTTTGCTTAGGTGTGTGCACAAAAAATGAGTAGAAGGAACTCCTACTCCCTCTTCCTCATGAGATGGCTTCTGCTGCACTCACTAGCATCCAGCTTGGGCACAACAGGAGGAGGCTAACACAGAGAAAATCTTAGGGCTGTCTTTGTCAGGTCTGGCTTGAGGAGGAAGTAGAAGACCAGCAGCAAAGTTAAAAGGCAGCCTCAGAGCAATGCTACATTGCATGTGTGTGTGCAGCCTCATTGGGTGCTGATAAATCTAGTGAGCAAAGATTTCACCCTCTGGTGCCAGCTCAGCCAACACAGCTACAGATTTTCTCTTGCTGGTGTGGAGGGGAGCAAATACCAGATGCTCTGCTACCTAGAAGGGAGGACCCCTGCTCTAGCAGGTATGAAATCTAAGTCCAAGACCTAAAGGAACCCCGAACTGAGTATCTGAGATCTTAAATCACTCCTTTTGCTGCAGGGAGAGATGTAACCTCAATGTGAATGGGGGTGTGTGAGCTCCCTCCTGTGTCTACTTGTGTGATAAAGGTGGACCTCGATGAGGGACCTCAGCAAGTAAGACTTCAGTTGCCAGTTAGAGGTCCCTCTGGGTCTCCTGTGTTGGTACTGCAGTGGTGATGGCAGTGCAGGAGAAAACACAGAGAGAGGGGTAAGAAATACTCTGTTTGTCTGGGCTGGAGAAAGTTAATTGCAGCATGAAATGCTATTACGGTATTAATTAATTCACTTGTGGAAAGTACAGTGTCAGCCTGAACCTGCTATTTGTAAAATTTACATAGCAAATAACTAATATTAATCTGTTTGATTTAATCAAAAACTTCAGTTTAAAAATATTTAAAGAAAAAATTAAAGACTTAGAGAAAGACTTTCTCTGTTAAACTTTGCTTCTTCCCTCTGATTTTCAGAGACCAGAAACCTCCATATTTCAGAATTTCAGATAAGTAGTGCTTGAAGATCATATTTTAACCCTATTTTGTCCATTTTTTTCTTAGATATATGATAAAAGACTGGAATTAATAACTTTCAGCTGATTTCTTCTGTTTCTGTTTTACTTTCCTTGCTTCTTTTGCCACACTGTCAAGCTTCTGGGGGTGAGGAAGTATTTGAAAGGCACAGTGGGAGGAGATGGAAAACATTTTCCCTCCCCAGTTGGAAAAAGAACAAAACACCTGAAATCTTTAGTTTCTTTGCATCGTGCTACCAAAGACAGAAATGAGGAAAGAGGGCAAGAACATTTCCTTTCCCCAAAGTAATAGCATTGAACTGGCAAGGATGTTGGGCCAAACGAGGTTAGTGCCAGAAAGCTCCTCTTTTTTTTTTCACCCTACCTCGAGTGATCTATGAGCTATCATTCCTTTCCAGCAGACATTGCTCCCAAGTCTCAGCTGTTTGTAAGTTTGAAATTATTGTTAGAGAGTCAGCAAAAAGCTGTGAGTGGAAAATGTGTTCCATCACGGGATAACGTGGGGCCCAGGTGCCCCCACCCTCCTCGTTCACCCTGACCTGATTCCTTGTCGCCCTACTGGCAGCCAGATAGCAACGTGACTGGTGTCAGTCAGAAAGTGTCAGCATCCCTCTAGTAACCGGGCTGAGATAGATCCCTCAGGTGTCACCCTAATGTTTCTCACTTTTTCACTACGGAAACACCTTTAAAAAGGAGCAACAGCCGAAGCAGAGCTATTGCGAGGAGCCGAGAGCGAATGCTTTCTGGGGAATGTCTAATTGTATAAAGGAGTAGGAGGGGGAGGTGGCCAAAACCCTGGTCAGAACTTCACCTTCAGAATAGCGAGGCAATTTCAGCTCCATTTTTCAGATGGAAAACTGGGAAAGTGGTTTTAAATGACTTGCTCCAGGCTCTGAAAGGGAAATCGGTGCTGGTTTGACCACTAGAACTCTCACCTCTCTCTCTGCTCAGCCTACAGCCAGCCCCTTACAGATTAATAATCATAATAGCGCCTTTCAGCTTTTATCAGACCACCTGATCTGACCTGTGGCTGTGAAGATGAAAGGCCCTCTTTGCTACGGCTAATCCCCCAGGCCATCTTCTTTCCTTTACCTTTTCCGTCTGAATGCATTATTTCCCTGTCCTGCCTGCCCACTTGTGGCATTTGTCTCCTGCTGCCTCGTAACACTGACACTGGTTTACGTCTGACTCTCTGCAGAGGACTGCAGCCACTTTGAACAGCAGCTGCCTGTTTAGAGATGCTTACGAGTTTCCTTTAGCATTTCCTCTCCTCCCTTGGCAACTCCTCTCAGTATGATTTATGAATAGCAAGCATAGCTGGGGGTGATGCGAAGTATCAACACCTCTGACTTGCAGTGATAGGAGCCAGGGTAATTAATAATAACAAACCAAGAGAGTTTGTTTTGCAGGGAGGTCACGTAGCCGAGGAGCGCTATTCGGTATTCTCTGGGAACAGGGGAAGTCAGTCCTAGCCCTTCCCTGTGCAGTTAAATCTGCATGTCATTTTCCTTAGATAATTAAGTAATTCCAGCCTTTCAAGGAGAGCCTCCCCCCGTTTCCCTGTTAGCTTGCAGATGTAGTACATGTACCTTGCGGCAAATCAATGTTAACTATATTACCATGCATTATTGCAGTAATGGAGTAGAGTAAGCCCAAGGAAAAATGTTCAACCCTTGGCGATTGCATTATGAGCATGAGGATCTTTTATGTAGCTGGCTTATTAATTGCGCTTTCATTTGCGTCCCTGAATTTTAACCCCTTTGAGATTGCTCTTCAGCTCCGGACTACAGCTGAAATCACCAGGTACTGGACAGATTCAGAAACGGGAGAGTGTCAAGAGTGGTCTCTGTGATGCTGCACTGGGTGTCGGTAACAAAGCTGAGGATCCACCAGGAAGGCAGCCGTTAAATTGCTTAGCAGAACGCAGGATAAATGTATTCTGTGCTTGGAGCAACAAATGTGGTCAGGTGCTCGTTTAAGGGAAGGGGAGTAACAAAAGGTCTGACTCCTCTGCCTGGGCATCAGGTGGTGCTGATCTGCCCCAGCAGCATTTCTGGTTTGTGAAGATTTGCTTTCTTCGAGGTTCTCATTCGCCCTGTCTGAAGGCAGTGAAGTAGTGTGCTGTCTGCGAGGGGCATTCACTTCAGAGCGGGGATTGTCTCTTTGCTGCCTTTTCCTAAACTCTGATAGGAGCTCTAGGCATCAATGAAATTTAAATAATTATTAACTTAGTAATTGGAACTTGCTTCATGGAAGTGCATGCAGTAGCGATCCCCAGGCTTTGCCAGCGTGGTATTGAGCCTGCATCGCATGGCGTGTGGGTTACATGTTGCACACTTCATGGGGCCAGTCATGTTTTCCTAATTTCCTGTGGTTGTGCGAAACTTCAGTGAGTCTTTTGGGAGCTGAAGCTATGAGCCAAGACATTCTAGCAAAGGCTGTAATAGCTGCCACTTAGTTTTGTCCTACTTCCTGCCTTAGAAGTGTTGGGAGCCTGAATTCACCTGGGACAACTCCTTTCAAAAAGTTTCAAACCCCATTTACATGAGATTTGATTCAACCTGGCTCTTCTCTGGAGTCAGTGTGAGATCTGTTGTTGCTAAATCAGAGCACTGGAGATGTGGGGGACTGCCAGGACGGGCTTGGTAAGAAACACCTGCCTACAGCCAGCTGCTTCTTGCTGTAGTTCGGTGTTATTTTTTCCCTGTATTAATTCTTTCTTTTCATTCTGTTCTTCCCCACTAGACATACACCCTTCCACTCATGCTGCCTAGTATAAAGTCTTTCCTCAGTGCTGTAGTTCAACTTCTCTTTTGTTTGGGGTTGGTCGTAAAAGAGGGCAAAAAATAACTATAGATGAGCATCTTAAAAGTTTATTTTTTTTGCTGTCGGAGAGAAAACAGCAGCAAGCTGCGGCAGGTTGAACATCCTCCTGTGAAGTCCCACCATCAAAGCCAGGGGCCCTGCCAGACTTGTTTCTCTCTAGCTAGCTAAGAAAATCCTGCCTTTGTGCTCACACACACACAAAGCAGCTTTGGGTTTACCTTGAGCAGGGAGGAGGAAACAGAAACAGCTCCTTGCCCTCATAGGCCTATCTCAAGCTTTGTAGGGGAGAGACAGAGGGAAAGATTGCCTGGAAGAGGATATAAAGTGGGAAAAGTACCCGGGGTGAGAGCAAAGTCTTAATTGCAGAGAGTTTCTGTGTCGCTGACCGAGCAGCTCCATTCTTCTCGTGCGAGCTCTGCGGGGTGGGAAGAGCCAGCTTCCATCATTTTCCTCTTGTTTCTGATTCCTGGGGAAGCGTTTTCTAAAACACCTCCTTGTGCGGTATCTGATTGGCTCGAGTCTATCAAGGGAAGTTTTCATCCGTGTGGATTTGTGGGTTCTTGCTGTTCCTTTTGACAGTAGCCTGTGGGGACTTGAATGCGGCTGATGTTTGGTCCCTGCTTGTTTGAAACTCCTAAGCCCTGCTGAACGACAGCTTGAGCCCTGCCTCGACTGGAATTTCCAATACAGGCAGTGCTGGAGCTTGCCACAGGGGCATGGTGGAAAAGCAGGGAGGTTCTGTCACGAAACTTTGCAGTGGACGTTTTTGAACTTTCTCCTTGTGCTCTTTTAGATCAGGCCTGGTTTTCTTGGCTTTAAATTCCTTCCCTTGGGGCTTCTCTGCCAGACAAGCTGAGGAGATGAATCTGCAGGGATTAATGAGGACAACATCCACTTGCACTGGGAGCCTTGGAGAAGATGTGATTGTCTCCAGTTAGTGCTGCCTTCGTAGGCTATCCTTGCAGCTGAGGTTTGTGCTGTGTAACTTTTGGGGCCCCTGGTTTACAGCCTGCAGTACAGCACTGATGGGCTGACTGCCCCTTAATGTGCTTTAGGGTTGGCACTGCTGCAGTCTTTGGATCCTAACAGCGATCTCTGCGATAAAACACTCCTAGGGCTCCTTCAGAAGGGAAGGCTGCTCTAGGATCAGACCTTCCCACAAAATGCAGCATGGGGAGGGACAACTTGAGTCTGGCAGAGCACAATTTGTCCTTCATTGGCTGCTTTCACATCTGCTAAAAATCTCTCCCTTTCCCCTTTGACTGAGTCTGATCCTATTGTTTAGCTGTGATTCACCCTCTGTACTGTGCTGTCGTTAAAGCACAGTGGATTCTGTTTGCGAGAGAGGTGAATGAATTATGTCACCTCCCAGGATCCCATTTTTAAAGGCTGTGTAAATGCTAGCCGCTTCTGAAATGGTCTTATCTCAGTGGCTAGTGAAATCTGGTAGTTATCAACCTCTCAATCAAGGCCTGTGCTTAAACACAAACTGTGCTTGGGCCACAGACACGTCTTGCTCTGACAGCTGGGGTTACTGTCATCAGCTACATACTCACCACAGCTTCAGATGTGCCAGCTGAGCTCCACCACCCTCCCTGACATGCTTCAGTCAAAAAAAACGAGCAGCTGAAATGCTTCAGCTGTTGTTAACGGGGGTCACCTGGGCAGCACCGTGGTTAGGGTGGGTACTTCTTCTGCTGGCACAAGAGGAAGGGTGTTTGGAGAGTGTTTCCCCAGCAGAGAGATGTGACAAGGTTTAGCCTGGTCCTTTTCTTCCAGAAGTTAGTTTGTGCTAAACCTTGCCCCTGAAGCTCTGGCAAAGAGCTTTGTGTCCCTGAAGTCATAGTTGCCCCAGCTCCCGCTGTAAGTGTCTTGAAGAGAAGATGTGAACCTTTCCAGGTCCCGCTGTGGCCTAGGGAGGGAGTGGAACAAGCAGAGAACAGGTTTCAGGTTTGCTAGGATTGTCTTTCCACAGCAAGGCCATGCTTGTGCTCTGCTTCTTGGAGGCAAAAACCACCCCTAAACAATCACAGACACGAGGCTTCGTTAATGACAAGAAACGAGGAGCTGATGAGAGGTGCACAAAGCTGCTACTAGAAGGGAGGATCGCTCTCCTCCATGGAACCTGTAAATTGGAGGCAGACCTTGGGAGCGGAAGGGAAATTAGTCACTTATGCTTTCTGAATCAATGACCAGGTCAATATTAGTTGGATTCCCTGTTTTTAATCAGATTTTCTCCAGAGGGGATATCTTAGTACTCACAGCATGTTCTTGGATATTATAACATCTTAAGCCATGATTATGCCTCTCTTCATTATATGTGGCACAGTTAGATCCAGCTTGCAGAGGAGCTCTTTGAATTCCAAAGACAAAGAGAGGCTGCGAGTGTAAATGCCCTGACCCAGTGCCTTCTAAGAGATGCTGAGGAACACGCTTTCAAAAACTTGGCAAATGCTTCTGAAAATGTTGGATTTTACTATGGTCTTGGATAATTTGCAATCTGGGAGACAGGTTCTTGTGTTTCTAGTGGGGTTTCCAAGACAGAAGTGTACGTGACCTGCAGTATGCAGTGAATTCAGCACAGTGAACTTGTGAGCTGCGCAGCTAATCTCTGTATATGCCACAGATCCAAGCACTGTTTCCGCTCTGATCAGCTCTCTGACATTCCCGATGATGCTGAAAATTATCAGCAGAAGGGGATTTTCCAGTCTCAGCTTTAGGAGCAACGCCGGCACCCCACACTGACTGGGAACGTGACCTGAAACCTGCAGAATCTCCCCAGGGCGTTCACAGCACCTCTGCCTGCTCTGCGGGTTGCCGAGTCCTTCGCCTGCGCTCTGCAGCTTGAGCGGCTTTCGGGCAACCCCAGCAGTGGGTGAGGACGGTGGCGTTGTCTGAGCGTTCCTGGATGAGAGGGGAATTCTGTCTCCAGCCTCCTTCCTGCAGCACCTGCACGGTGCCCAGGCAGCCGCTGTTCAGCTCTGCAGGGAGTGCGGCGGTGCTGGAGGCTCCCTGCCATGGTCCTGCCGTGCTTCGGGGGCAGGCTGGTCGGGGCACACCCTGCCTGCAGTGCTAGGAGGAAATCTGTCCTACACCCGTAGAAACAGGCCTGCGTGCTGGCAGTCTCCAGTCTGAGGTTATAGGGACACTTCAGCTCTTAATTGCTTTAGTGTACGTAGATTCAGGCCTTTCCTTAGACAAGACAGTGTTATCGCAGAGCTGCTTTGTTTTCCACTGGCTGGTGTCACCCGTAATAAATGGGATAAAGTTAACTGAGGCACGCATTGATTTTTCTCTTAGTACCTGTGGGATTTCCTCCCTTGGGAGCGCTTGAGTTGTGTGGGAGGCCTGCAAGGAGGTGAAAAGAGTGCAGCGAGGCTGGGGCATTGCTTTTTGTTCCCATCCCTCAATTTCACTCTCTTCCCCGACCCCTTTCTTTTGGGTTCCAGTAAGAGAAGCTCAGCTCCCACGTGGGACTTCCCTGGGGTGACGGTGGCTGGGAGACAAACCGGGGCTGTGCAGCCCTGCGGGGGCTTGGGGCAGCAATGGGCAAGGCAGAAGGGATGGGGGTAGTGACGGGGAGGGTATTGCCGCGTGTGCTTGGAGTTAACTCTTGGGTTGCAGTTTTTCTTCCCAAATAAAAATGACACAAAACGGGGAAAAAAGCACAATGAAACCCCCAGTTGATCAATGCTGCTTTAGAAGGGTATAGCACGGAAAAAATGCCAGGCTCTGTTTCCTTCTTACTTTCGCTAGTGTCATTAAACTCGTTCCATCCAAATCATCCCCTCCAAGCAGACATAACCGCCCCAATTGCCTTTTTCTCCTCAACTGAACCCAGCTCCCCCTCGGCCGTAGGCATATCCCACTACTTCACATTTGTGCCCCAGTTTGCCTTCCCGAGCATTCGCCTTCTTGCTTACTTGGAAACGTCGTGTGCTGCCTGGTGCCGTGGCATATGGCCGCCTGACATCAATTACCAACCAGCGTGGTCCGACCCAACGTCACGCCGAGCCCGGCTTCTCCGAGTGGCTGTTTGCAGCTGGGGGAGGATTAAAGCAGATTGTAACGGATTAGACCAGGGATTAAAACAGCCTGTAATGGATACTGTGCTGTAGGCTTCCGCTTCTGTTCTTGGAGGCAAACCGTGCAAATCTGGGGTCGCCGGGCGGTTCCTCCCTGTCTCGCAGGAGCCCAGGTGCTGGAGCATCCTGCAACAGGGACGCTGCAGGCTGGCAAAGCCCCTGCGCTGTGCTTTGGCGATGGGCACGCAGTTCGCGGATCGTGCAGGAGATGGGGGTGTTGCTCACGTTACCTTTGTCTTCCAGAGCAGGGAAAGGATGAGGGAGCACCGCCGCTTGGCACCAAGGCCTCTGCTAAGGACCCACGGCTCCGGGGTGAGCGGGTTTTAAGAGTCCCACATCACCGCTGGGACTCCAGCTGTGCCTCCTGGTATTTAACAGAGGTGAACAGGGGGTCGGGATTTTCTTTACAAGCACCAGCCCTTCCTCTGGGTATCCGTCTGAGAAATGAGGGCCTGGGGTATCTTGCTGACAAGGTGTGAGCTGAACGTCCAGGACTGTCCCTGAGCGTGGCAAGCGTGGGTGATATTCACTGAGCGTGGTTGTAGTTGTCTTCTGCCTGCAGGCCAGGAGGGACCTGCTGTTGGGGTGGTGACAGTACTGCCCTAAAGAAGGTCCTGGTGAGCACCGCTGGGCACGGAGCCCATCGCCCCGTGCTTTGTCCCAGCCGGCTGGGCTCCTGTGGTGACAGCGGGGTGCGGCGGCAGGGTTTGGGAAGGAGACGTGTCTACAGGTCCTGTCTTACGGTCTCAAAGTCAGGGATGATGCCACAGAAATAAGTACTGAGCCAGGTGTGAACGAAGATTGTGTTTTAGACGCTGTCCAGCAAGGCTGAGAGAGGTGGGCTCCACCACTGGGTGGCTAAACAGTGGCAATCGCTAACCTCAGGGTGGCTTTTCCTGCAGGGTGACGGCAGTTCTGGGTCGCTCCTGTCCCCTCTGCCAGCGGCAGCTCCCGAGGGGCACCGTGTAGCCAGGACCCCCCCGGCACCCCCAGGTGCAGGACGTGGGGATGCCCCCGGCCTGGCTCGGCCCCTTTGTCCCTGCCGGGCTGGAAAAGCCCGGGGGGGGGGGGGTGTGGAGCCGGCCCCGCTTCTTTGGAACGGGTGCGGGGTGGGATTGGGGGGGGGACACCGCGGGGAGAGCCGCGTATCAGCGGATCCGTCCTTGGCCGGCGAAAGAACGGCTGGTGGGGTAAGCGGGAGGGTGGGCTGATGAACACGGCGCTAATTATGGCCCCTTTCCGAAAGGAGGAGGCGAAGGAGGGGGTGAGGTCGGCCGTGGGTTTGATGCGAGGGGAAAGTGCCGCCGTGCTGCCGCAGCGGAGAGCTGCGGGGGATGTGGCAGGGGTGACCCACACACGGGGGGGGGGGGGGAATTCTCCTGCCCAGCGTGTCGTTGCCCCAAACCTTGTCCGGGGGCTGCAAAAATAACAGGCTCCTTGGGCACTGCCAAGGGAAAGCGGCTGTCCTCGCCGGGGAGATCCGGGGAGCTGCCACGATCCGAAGAAATCCATCTCCACGTACCCTGGGACGACGCTCCAGAGAGCTGCCCAGATAGCGCCCTCCTCGGCCACCCCAAAAAAAACCCCTCCAGCCCCTTCCCAGCCGGGGACGCCCCCGTATACACAGACAGACGGCCCCGGGGGATGCTCCCTGCCCCCGGGGGGTGCTCCCTGCCCCCGGCCCCGCTGGCGGCCCCCGCCGGAGCGGCGCGGCTCGGGGCTGGCTCTCGGCGGCGCTCGGCGAGGCTCGGGGCTCCTCCCCCCGCGCGGCGGTACCCGCTCACTTGATCAAATCCTCGGACGTGAACAGTTTCACT
>CM021770.1:24851449-25185859 GCA_011076525.1 Nettapus auritus
AAAAAAAAAAAAAAAAAAAAAAGGGAGAGAGAAATCCACCAACAGTAAGGAACAGCATCCAACTACCGGGGAGAGAGTTTTTTTTTTCCTTTTTTTTTTTTTTAATTTTTATTTTTTCCTGTGGTCACCGTCTGAGAAAAGGGGGAAGAGGAAAGGAGAGCGAAGAAAGAAGAGCCCTTTTTTTTTTTTTTTTTTTTTTTTTTTTTAAATAATAATTATTATAATTAGGATCCGGCCCCTAAAAAAAAAAAAAAAGCCCCAACCGCATCGCCTCGCCCCCCCTCCCTCTCCGAGCCCCCCGACTCGCTCCGCCAAGGCATGGAGAAGGGGACCCGCCGCTGCCCGCCCCGCCACGCCGCCCTGCTCGCCTGGACATGGCTCTTACTTCTCTCCTGCACCGGCGCCGAGCTAACTTGCGGCCCCTGCTCGTCTCCCTCCCGGCCTCGCCTCGGGCTGGAGCAGCGGCAAACGCCGGCGCCGGGCTCGGCGGGGAGCCGGGCGAGGGGCTCCGGAGAGCCGGTGCCGGGCGGGGAGCCGGGGGGCAGCGAGGGGGCGGGCGGGGGCCGGGGCCCGGCGGCGCGGAGCCGGAGGGCGCTGGGAGGCGGCCGGGGGATGCCCGAGGCCGAGGGGCAGCGAGGAGCCAGGGCTCAGCCCCGAGGACCCCCGGAGGAGGGGAGAGCGGCGAGGCTGCGAGGGGCTGAGGAGCTGCGGCTGGGCAGCACCACGTTCGCCCTCACCGGGGACGCGGCGCACAACCAAGCCATGGTGCACTGGTCCGGCCACAACAGCAGCGTGAGTACCCTGGGGCTGGGAGGGGAGGGATGGTGCTGAGCTCGGAAATGGGGGGGGGAGAGGTGCTGAGCGCCGCTCGCTTTTACGGCCGGGGGCACCGCGGAGCCTAGGTAAAAAAAAAAGTTTTCCCTGGGAAAAAAATAAAAGAAAAAAGACTGGGAGATCCCCACCCCTGCCATCCCCAGGGGCTGAGCTCCACCGGGGGGGCAGGCTGGCCGGAGCTTTCTCCCTCGGCCAGGGAAGCCCCCCGTGTCCCCAGCCGCCTGCCGCCCCCTTGCACTCCCCACATGTGCTCTGCAGCCTGCTGTGCTCCCTGCCTCAGTGCCGGGGGTGGCTGGTGTACGCTGCTGGCCGAGCAGCCCTCCCGTTCCCAGCTCCCCGTGCTGGCGACAGGAGAGATGCCATCAGTTCGGGAAGGGGTGGAGAGCTCCCCAGCACCTCAAGGGGCTCTGAGGGGAGGCAGGGGGGGGCGAGCACGCAGAAAAGTTTTTTAAAAAATCGATGCCGGCTCATGCCTTTTCCCTGCAGTCAATAATAAGGAGGAGTTGAGGTGCCCCTGAAAGTTTGCGGTGCTCTGCGTGCCTGGGGGGTGTCCCCAAAACCGCCGTGGTGCCCCCATAGCGCAGGGCCCTCCCTTGCACCCTGCTCTGCAACACCCGGCAGATGGCTGGGGACACAACTTCAATTTTCTTCTAACTCAGCATCAGAAACACCGCTCCCACTCTGCCGTGAGGTCTGACAGCAGGCGTAGTCTCCAGGACTCTTGGAAGCCTCCACGGCTGGTGACAATATTCCCATTATTCTGATTACTGTAGCTCGTCACTGCCTCCAAAACGCCTCTTTTATTGTTTTGCCGCTATTGGAAATGTGCATAAAGCAATTAGCAGCACGGCACAGATCCGCTGGATTTTCAGCTGGATTCCTCACGAGATTGATTAGTCATTAAAGAGCAAATTATCTGTCTATCTATCCACCTATCTATCCGCGCATCAGCCATAACTTAATACCGGGCCATTCAACCACCTCCTTATATTTTTTTTTGACTGGAAGATTTTCCCTCTTTATTATTGCTTAGGCAGTAACGCTGCCGGCGACGTAGATGCTACTTTGATTTAAGCAATTTTTTAAGGCAGTTGTTTTTGCCAGACATGAATTCCCCTCTCATTAAAGATGAAAGCAAACATTGAAGAGAAAACAGCTGCATGCTATATTTTAGCGTTACGCTTGTCTCTAGGACTATTTATTTTTAATATAACATGGCATGTAATGAAGTAAACAACCTATATGCCCTCTCTTTTGTTTCAGTTCAGTGCCGTATCAAAGGGTGTTGAGCAAAAGAAGCTAAAATCCCCCCGTTCCTTCCCAGCCTGAATTTCCAATAGTTATGAGTATTTCTGGTTAAAGCAGTAGAGAAAACTCAGTCTGTGGGCATTTGCAGAGGGGAAAAAAGGTCATTTTCTCCAAAGTGCAGGTCAGAAAATGACTTCCACAAAATCCTCCCTCCTTCCCTTCTAGCTTAAGGCTAGAAATTGTTTCTTTCATAGAAATATGCTGTTTAATTCGCTAGCTTCACTTACTATTTAACTCCAGGTGACAGGGAAGGCGTAAGCAATGAAGGAAAACTTCTTGATGGTTCACAACTTTGCATTAGGGTTTTGCACCTCGAGACAGCGTGCGTTGGAAGCTTCCAACTCCAGAGCACGAGCCTGGTGTGTGGTGCCAGCGTGGGGTTTGTGGGAAGGAAAACCAAGCGTGGTGATAAATAACAGCGTTATCTGTTGGTGTTTTTTTCTAGTAGGGGGTTTGGCATCAGGAGACTTTCTCGCTCCTGTCTTCTGGAGAAAACACGCTGCACTTGATGATTAATCGGGTTTCATTTTTTATTTTTAACAGTGTATTATGTGACTCTAGAGGGAAAGTTAAATGCTTGAAGCTCGGTCCTTTCATTTACTAGCGGAGAAGGCTGACTCCAGTGCCTGTTTTTCTGCTGCAGTTCGGCGTTTCCCTAATTTTGCTGTTGGGGTGGCTGTGGCACGGGGAGGGCAAGCAGTCTGCCCAAGGTCACGCAGGGAAACAGCGTGGCCCCTTTAGCCCCGCTTTGCTTCCCGGTCTCTCACCCCGAAGCATGCATTTTCTTAGGTTGCAATAAACACAAAACAGCAAAAATGTGAACTGAAAATGGACAAAACAGATTAGCCCACGTCTCACGATGATGATAGATGACCCCGTGGAGCACCTAGGACATGTCTGTGTGCTACTGGTTTTAGGCTACCGAGACAGTAAAGAGCCATAGGGATTGCTTTGACCAATTCCCTGTTACTCAAACAGGCTTCAAAACTGAAGCTTTTGTGTCTTATGATTTATTAAAACCGCGATCAATCAGATTCCATGCAGTGAAGCAGTACTTTTCTAATCGGGCGTTGATGGGGAGGGTTTCCTGAGATAGGATGGGATGGATTTGCAAAGAAGAGCAAATGATGGTCATAAAAATTTAGTGGTTTTTGCTGGGCTGTATAACAAACTCCACAGGAGGGAAGTCTGTGTAGCTGCTGTGTGTCCTGTTACCCAGAATATTAAAATCCTGCTGCATGTATTTTATTGCTATTTTAAGAGCAGCTCCCCCTCTTTTTCCTTCCCGCCTCTTCTCCCCCGTCCCTCAAATCTCTATTTAACATATTAAAAAAATAATCCCTCCCAGGCAACAAACTTTTGTTTCCTCCATTTGCAGATAGCGAGGTCAGGATTAGGACAGAGGCAAAAACCGGGCGAGATCAGGGAATTTGAGTTCTCTGCTTTGTCCTGCCCGCGGGCTTTTTCCGTGACCTTAGGAAAGACAATTAACCTCGCCGAATCTCCTCTCCCATGTCAAACGAGGATAGTACTGCTTGCCTACCACAACGTGGTGGTGTGGAGCAGAATTTGGCGTTGTGCAACACCTGAAGATCTTCGAGTGGAAGTCAGGAAATGCAAAAATACTGAGCAGAAATGGGGTTTGTGTCCTCCGCCTGCGTTCTTGGGAAGGGGACTTGGCCGTCTGTTCAGCGCGTCTGATACAAGAGGAAGGTGAGCTGTACTTGGGCCTCAGGTATCAGCCTGCCCCATAGAAGCATTTATTGAGAGGACACTGAAGCTATTGAGGGACCTGGTATAGATCGAATAAAATGTTTTCTTGCCAAGACCTTTCTGAAAAGGAGATTTTTTTTGTGTAAGCTAGCATTATTCTCATAAGATCTGCAAGCCTTTCTTTTTAAAAAACCTTCCACTCCAAAGACACGCTGAGTGCCATGTTCCATTCGGTGAGCAGTTGTGTCCTCTTCACTTGTTTTCCCTTTCTCTAGACGGTTATGCTACTGCATGAAATTTCTCCTTGTGCTGCTCACCAGATGCTCTCTCCAACCTCCCTGTGAAGATAATCTGATTTCTCAGATGATCTTTTCCTCCTGCTTCCCTCACAGATTTCTAGGATAAGGATCCACAGAAATAAGTAGCACCACCTTTAATGCTGTTGCAGAGTTAAATCTTGCTATCTGGTTTCTTGATTTTATTTTATTTTTCAAGAGATTTCCACAAGCTTCAGTGGATAAAACACTCCCTCAGATCGCTCTGTTGATGTGATCACTAGAGCAATGGTACCAGTTGGACAGTTGTCATTAGGTTTCAGAGTTATCACTTGGCTGAATGTGGCTGTTAATAGGAGTAATTTAATCCTGCCTATGCTTTGTCTGTGGTGGAAGCACTAAGAGTTCAGTGTTTTGTTCGATGCAAGAAGCAAAGATACATGATTTTAGTTCTCTTTGAACCAGAAGACATTTTCAATCCGCTACCTGTGAGGTATGCTCAGCTTAGCACGGTGTGTTGTACCCATCCCAGCACGCACACCCTTTCTGCCTAGTAACCACAGGCAAAATTCAGACCTAAAGATGGGAAAAGGCACTACAATGCTACAACAAGAGCAGGAGAGGCCTAAGGCATGTGCAGTGTTGCAGGTTGCTTCAGCCAGGCCAAATTCCTAGATGAGTGCAGGGCTTGCATCTTTCATGCTGTAGGAAGTAAATGTCAGCAGGGTGCATTTTTATCTCAAAGTGAGGGCCGAAGATGAACCTGCAGCAGGATGGGGTACCTGAGCGTACAGGTGCTGCTTGTGCACCGGCATTTGGTACCTAGCAGGATCCAGGCTCTGCGAGTTGGGGACGGGGAGATGAGATCTGGCAAGCGCCTGGGCAGGAGCCTTGTTTTGTCTTGCCAGACAAGCTGCGTTGTTTTAACCCGCGACCCAGCCAGCCTGCTGCTCTCATCTCGGGAGTTAACGTGGTTGTGAGAGTCACTCCAAGGCTGGGAATGTGAGAAGCTTTTGGCAGAAGTGTTTGGTGAAGAGGAGGCCAATAGTACTACAGTAGCCAACGGCTTTCTGAAGTAGGGTTAGAAAGATGCAGCTTATCTTCTTGGTACAAGAGGATATAACATTTGGAACAGCAAGATGTTATGTCTGAGTGGACATAAAGGAGAATTTCTTCTGAAAGAAAGGTGCGGCAAGTCGTCAGAATAGCTTTCAAGACTGATGTAGACGTGATGTGATGGTGACGGACCTGCTGTGCATGGCTCCCGTGAGTCTCTCCCTCCTGCTCGCAGAGATCCCTTTGCTTTTCCCCATGCTAGCTCTGGGTCTGGCAGTGACAAGCGAGTTGTCCAAGCGCTAACAGCGAAGCCTGGCTCTTCCGGGAATGATTCTTCTGCATGCTGTTGGCAGTGCTCTGGTGTGATCTGCTAATGTACCGGTGGTTTGATACCGAGACATTACTCACTCCCGTGGTGAATTACAGGCTGGGGAGGCTGAGGGGCTTGCTGCGTGCCAGGTACTTTTTCATTAGGATGCCTAACAATGCAGCGCGGGATGGGCAGAACGAGGTGGGCAATGCTGGCAATCCCAAACGGGCTGCTGTGCCTGGAAGGGACAAAGACAACGAAATGAATCTTTAGGCAGGGCAGTGCTGCATTCGGTTCTCAGCTGTGGGTATCTGCTCCAGCAGTCCTGTTGGATTCTGGTCTAAAATGTTTACTCCTAGAGTGCAAGATGGTGGCAGAGCAATCACAGTAATTGCTCTGCATTTGGTAGATATTTCAATTGCTATTCTAGACTGTTTTTTAATTTTTTTCTCAGATGGCATTTGGCCATGTTGTGGTGGTGTTGAAGGTGTGTGGGCTGTGTCGCAATGTCTTGCTGCATTTGCTTTTCTCCACTACCCCCAGTAATGAAGTTTGCCACTAAAGTCATTTTGCAGGGCTTTGCCAATCCATTTTTAATTAATATTCCAGGGGAAGATGTGGAAATAAAAATGAAACTCACATTGCAATTGCTTTCATGGTTGTGTTGAGTCAGTAGAGCAGGAGGAAGGCATCTGGAAGGCATTCTTCTGGCTATTTCTCTCCAGACTGGTTTCTTTGTCAAGTCAGGTTGATGCCCAGTGGACGGCCTCTGTTGCTTGTGGGTCTTGTGAAGCTGGCAGATTCCCCGGCTTGTTACCCGGCCCAGGGCAGCAAGCTGTTGAAGTTCTGATAGCCCAGGGCTCAGAAACAGAACTGCTTATGTTCCAGGTGCCTGCCAGCAGTTTCCCGTTGAGCCTCACTACTTGGACTTCCTCCTGTGCAGGGTTGAGGCCCAGGATCTGTGGCTAAGCTTCTACAGTAATTTAAATGCAAACAGGAACAGCTCTGTGATTCCGTAATTATTTTTTTAAAATGGGAAACGTTCATCCAATTAGATGACAAATTTTTTTTTGAAAACGGGTTTGAGAGGAGAATTGATGTTAGGCAGGAGAAATCTCACCCCAAGGGGAGGTGATGTGAGGCAAATATTTTCTGAAATGCAAGGCTGGAGGAAGACAGAACTTTCTCAGTGTCCAAATTTATAGCTGAATTTGTTGTTAGAGATTTTAGAAGAAATATGGAAGCAGTGTTGTTTAGTGGGTAAAGCACAGCTTAAAGAGCAAGGATCTGCAATGTTGATTGTACTAAAGGACACTGGGAGCCAGTCTTGCAAACAGTCAAGAATTTCCTGAAGTCACACCACAGCGTCACGCTCCTTAAGCTCCCAGTACGTGCTTACCTGAGTTGGTGCTCCCTTACAAGTCCAAATTTATTTCAAGATTGAAGGCCAGACCTGAGTTCATGGTCTTAATTGGTTCCAGGGCAATGGCAAGAAAACCTGTCGGTTATGGATTTAAGACTTGGGCTTGGTTGGGATCTGGTCAAGTTCATCTTCCAGTGAGAACCTGTGGAGCCCAGGCTGCCTGTAATCAGATGAATAAATCAAATGACATATTCCTTGTGATGTATTGAAAACTGTATTGCAGAGGTTCTCCAAAGCAGCAAAAAATATTTAGTTTGATCCTCAGTGTAAGTTGCTGTAGGACTGATGTAGGATCTAGTCAAGGATTCAGCCTGTGGTATCCCACAGCAGTGAAAAATGCCAGGTAAGAATGACAAGTGAGTGCAGAGGCCAGGAAACACTGGGGCTGTCTGTGGGGCAGTACAAGAAGAAGACCTGTGTTTTTTTTTGCATTTCCTGGGTTGTAGCCTCAGGGCTCTGGGAAGGTGAGCTTCTTTCTCCTTAGTGGGAACGATTGCTGAAGTGACACCTGTGCATACAAACTTCAAGTTTTGCTTAAACTCTCTGCAGGAGCTCAAGGCAAACGAGTTCCCAAATCCTGACTTCCCCTCAGCGTCCAGGGAAAACTGCAGCATCACTGTTAACGTTTCCTCCATGCAAAAAGAAGGGCCTGGCAGTATTTCCTTTCCTGAATTTATGGGGTATTGTGAGAGTGAGGGTAGTGTATAGTTTGCTGAGTGTTTGAGGAGGGTGACTCTATGTCTTAAACACATTGCATGAATAAACCACTGCAGAAATTTTAGGGTCGATTCCCAGCCCTCACGGTCAGCGGAGTCGCAGCATACAATGAAAATCAGAGAAGGTCGGTGTTGTCTAATCAAAACACTTTCTTTCCTCCCTCTCAGTCTTGAAGGAGACCTGATTGCTCTCCCACTGAAACAATTGGCAGAGCTGCCTCGTGTTCAGGGAGGGTCTCTGACACCGAGGCTGTCGTGCTGCGTTCTCCTCTTCCTCTCCACATCTGCGACACAAACTCCAGCCAGGCAGATCTGCAGAGCACCACGGGGCCTCTGCGCCCAAAATAGCATCGCTTCTAATTAGCTCCTGCGTGATTTGGACACCCCGGGGCGCAGGCTGAAGGAAAGGGTGCTGGGTTGCCGGCGTGTGAAAAGCTGAGCCGGGCGCTAGAGGGAGCGTGGGCATTTGCTAAGGGAAGGAAAATACTGCAGCGGGTGGGGAGGGGAGCTGGGGCCTGGGAAATCCACGCTGGGAAGACAGACGCTGCTGAAATATTGATATGGAAACCCGCTCGGAGTCATTGACTCTGCGAAACTCCCGCTGTCCGGGGTTCCCTCTGCGAGAGAGGAAAATAGTCTCGGCGTGCACTCGGCCGTGGTAAAGCGTTTCATCCTGCCTTGCAGCTGGTGCCATCTCCCTTCTGTGTTGTCTCTAATTGCTGCTAGGCTTTTTCCTAGAGATGGGAGACCCAAGAGCGGTGTCTCTTGTCTGCTCGGGTCCCCTCCAGGCAGCAGCAACGAGTCCTCGCCACCTTCTCAGCTGCACTGTCCCCTTTCGTACCTGTGACTAGACCCGAGGGCAGCTGCTAAACAGACCCACTTTGCTGCCCGTCTGCTCCCCTTCCTGTGCCAGCACAGCTGGGTGCCGAGGGCAAGGGAGTCCTTTCATCGCACCTCTCCCCCACGCCTGGTCTGCAGAGAATAAGATTGTCCTGATGGGTTCCCTGCCTCTTAGCCCCCCACGTTATTTTGAGCAGTGTGAGGATGTTGCACAAGTCTCAGTTTTTTGTGCTTCTCTCCTTTTGTGTGTGAGTGTGGAGGGACAGAACGGGCTGGGATTCACCCCAGCTGCGGCACGGTGGGACGAAATGTTACGCCCTGGGGAGAGTGGTTGTGCTTACTCGTGTCCTTGGGACTAAAGCAGTTATTTGGGACTTGGGAGTGCTAGGGTTGAACCACAGCAAATCAGTTACTTCAGAGATGGATGAAAGCCCTCAGGATCCTAGAAGCAACTGGTTTGGCACTGCTTCAGACACTACACCACTGTGTAACAGGTGTATTGCTGGTACGTTTTAGTGGCCAGGGATGCTGCTGATACGTGCCAGAAAGGCATCGAGCTCCTTGTGGGAATTCAGTAGAGGGCTCCAGTGGGGGAGGAAAGGGCTTGGGCACAGAGCTCCTGCTGACTTTGGTGGTTGAGAGAAGCACAGGCTGAGGTCAGATGTGCTTCCTCGGGGTGTCAGGGGTAGCTGGCTGAGCATGCAGGCCGTCTTCATGGTTTCAGTGTTTGCCCCTGTGCTTAATGGGTGCAAACATTGCCCCATGTCCTGGTTTATCTACAAAGAGGAGTTAACTGATACGCAGGGCTGTTGCTGAGGCTTAAAAGGGATGGATATTTGCAAAGCCAATGGGTGGAAAATAATTTATAAAAACATGATTATTTAGCTCTTGCCAAAACTGCTTTAGGATCTCAGGGGTGCAGAGAGGAAAGAATGAGAGCTCTAATTGGTCGTTAGCCATTCCCTGCTGTTTGGGCCTGATTGGAAAAATCCCCCACGGCTGTGATCAATAGCCTCCGTGCAGGTGAACAGGGCCTCCTGTCTGCAGTCCCCAGCTGCCTCTGCCAGAGGACGGAGGGACTGTGGTTCTGTATGGGGGCTGTGTTTGTAGGGCTCTGCTCCAGAGTTCCTGTCCTTTGTGGCCAAACCTCACCGATTTTGGTCTTACAGTATGACAGAGAACTGCACGTACAAAGCCCTTAAGTTGCCTCCTTGCTGGATATTTCAACAGTTACTAAAAAAGAATGTCAATGGTGTTAGCCCCTCATGTTATCTGGAGAAACAAAGGCATGGGAGAGAGGAGGGATCTGCTCCAGGTGGTGTTCTTGATCAGAAGCAGAGGTGGGAGGCAACTGTTCTGACTTCTGTCCCTTATTGATTTGGTGCCTTAAGGACAAAGATCTTGCTTTTATTTCAGCTGTGATGCCGCTCCCGTTCTGGGTGTATTTTCTGTTTAGAAGAGACTACATGAAAGAAAGAAAAATAGGAGAAAAGAGGAGCTAAGACTCTCATTAATAATAAAGTGGAATGTGCTCAGTTAAAATCGTTAACAGATTGATCAAGTTAAAGCACTGCAAAGTTCTGGCTGAAAGTGATTTAAGAGCACCTCTGTCCGCAGTTCTAATTCCTTTACCAGCACGGCTTCCCAGACTGAAGTACTTAATTGCAGCCCCTCTTGAGCTGGGAGAGAGGTGACAGTGAAGCCATCAGAGCCTTGGGCATTCCACTGGAAATGCAGGGACAGGAGGCATCTGTCTGCTGAAGGGGTTGGGAGCTGGCTCCGAGTTATGTGGCTTGTTTGTAGGAGGTTGGAAAGATTTGGGATGATGGTCATGGAAGGGTCCTGTGGGTGGGTGTGCTCGTTGCCTGTGCGATCTTGCCATGGGATAGTGTAGTAGGATGATGAGTTCAAGGGTCTTGTTAGCTTTCAAAATCATTAAAAGGGGCTTTCCTACTCTTTGCATTACACCTGCCAACCCATGGGGAAAAGTTTCTGCTCCAGACTAGGTACAGATGAAGGATTCCTGAGTGAGGCAGGACAACCAAACCTCCTTCTTGCCCTCTTGGATTGGGTCTGGGCTGAGTCTCCCCATATCGGTCTTGTCCTGCAGGACGGGGGACTGGAACGGTGGACGTGTGGATGGGGCTGCAGAGGGGTATCTGGGGCTGCGCCCTGCTCCTGGACAGAACAACTCTGAAGCAGTGCAAGCCCCGTGTAATGGTTTTTACTTTTGTTTGGGTGTCTAAAGGCTGATGCAAGGCATGGGACTGGTGAGCCTGTGAGTGAAGGAGCGTGGTGACCTCGTGCACAGGAAGCCTTGCTCACAGCGCGTGGTGGGAGAGGGGACACACAGACAGGCCTGTGTCAGGCAGGACGTCTCTGAAAATCAGATTTGCCATCTGGACTGGAAAAAGGCTTGCCTGGGAGATTGAAAACAGGTATGATAACCATGCTATGCTTAAGAAAACAGTTATTTCAGAAGAGGGAGAATCTTTATTCCAATGTGCTTTGGTAACTGTTGGAGCAACACCAGGAGAAAGCCCCATGAAATCACGGTGTCCATACTGGGTGCTGTAGAGGCATAAGAGAGACAACTCTACTGTCATCAGCCAAACTTTTCTCAGAGCTGAAACTTAAACAGGAGGGCGTTCAAAAAGTGTGGGATCCAGAATATGCTTGGGAAAGATGTGGCTGTTGTACTTCAGTGGCTTATGATTTCTGCTGAGTGTTTTTGAGGTTGCCTACTCTCCAAAGGATCGGAAAAGAAATAAAATGCCCAGTCATCTTGTTAAGCAACAGAAACTTGCAGTCTATTATCCCTTAACAGATTTATTTTCCAGAAGTCATCTATCAATGTGTTTTCATCTCTGTCGAGGTCCCTTCCTCTGCTGCTCAGCCGGAGGAGACAACAGCCACCCCTGGGCTTGGCTCAGCGCTGCCGGTGTGCGGACGGCCAGCTGTGGGCTGTACGGTGACCAGCTGGAGCCCTGCCAGCTCTGAGAATGGGCACCGGCTGGTTTATGGCTCAGGTCAGATGTTGATCAGGGACCTGCTTCTCCACCCAGCTGATTATATTTACTGAACTTGCAGGAATTCGCTGTCTGTGATACCCCCCATTGGAATCTGTTGACCGATTTGAACTGAATTCAGAGTTATCCCTCCCCGGCTAGTACACAAGCAGACAGGCAACGTGATCTGTTGCATCCAAAGCTGAAGCTTTATTTCTTTCTGAAGGCAACCTAAAACACAGCTACAGTATCAGCACTGAGGAGGCCTTAATTTACTTAATTAATATTGTTCACTGTTGTTTTTTGCCAGCCTGCCTGGAAACTGTTCCTTTAATCAAAAGGCAACATCGCTGGCAGTGTAGCATTTTCAGTTTGCTTGTACTGCATCTCTTTGTTCCAGGCTCAATTCTACCCTTCCTTGCTTTTAATTAATTAAAGATTATCTTCATTACTTGTTCCTGCCTCGCATACTGCAAGTGACAAAGCCTGCCCTTCTGAGCTGCACCGAGCGAATATTCTGGTGACTCTTCGCTGTGTGCGTGTTTTGCTTTTGTTTTAAGTTTGGGCTTCCTGTAACGCTACTGGAGATTGACAATAAACAGGATGGGGAGAAGGTGTTGGAGTGAAAACCCACAAAAAGGGGAAAGAGGTGGGTCTAACTCTAACCCTGAAGAATGATATCGAATGGTACGTGGTAAATTGAAATTCTGGGTCATTTGAAAGCCCCATGTCTTCTGTAAAATGGGAGATTCTCACCTTCTTCCCCAGACACAAAGGTTGGCAGGCAAGAAAGTCACTGGCTGGTGGAGGCTGTCTTCAGGCTGGAGGCTGGATGAGCTGCGGAGACTTCTTGCTCATCACAGAGGAGGTGAGGGCAGGAGCTGACCTGTGGCACGTGTGAGGAGGCAGAAGTGAGCTGATGTGCGCGTGAAAGCATGCAGGGCTGCTGTCTCCATGTCGTGGCCATGGGGAAGCACCTTGCCTAACACTGTATTCTTACCTGTCAGGGCTGTCTGTGACATTTATTGCCCTTAGTAGCTAACAGGCTCACCAGTACAAGACTGGCTGCCATCAAAATGCTGCATGTGGACGCTTGTGAGGGGAGGATGGGAGAGGCAGAGTGCAGTTCCCTGGGCTCTCTAATTTTTTTCAGATCCCACTTCAATCACTTGAAGGTGTCTGCATGTGTGTAAGGAGATACGTGTCTGATAACTATAGAACTAGGTACATAACTAACAACTAGATAAGCTAATTACTCTGTAACCAGAGATAATCGGGGGCTGTGGTCTCCTTGTGCCTGCTTTTCCTCCACTTCCCCTGTGCACCCTCCGGCTGCAGCTGATGTGCACTGATCCCTTCGCATGGCACTGCACACTTCTTCCTTCTCCTTCCCTTGCTGTGCCTTTTGGCAGTATCAGTCAGCCTTTAGTGTAGATTAGGAGTGTTATTTGTCTGCCTTGGTAGGATCTCAGAAACCCTCCGTTCTAGACTGAGTTCCTTAGGCTGAACATCTTCGTTTATATATTGAATTTGAAGCTGGCATAAAGCATTTGCCCTCCCTGGGTTCAGTTCTGCTGCTCTCTTCTCTACAGATCTAACGGATCAGGAGAGCTGGGCAGTGGTGGCAAGGTGGGAAAGCTGGCAGGGAACTGGGTCTGTGCTCGCAGCCGTTCCTGTCCTGAGCCAAAAGTGTTTTTCAAAAATGCACGTGGAGTTGTGAGATTGAGGGATGAGTAGAAAGTCATGTTTCATGGTAAGGGCTTGGGAGCAAGAATGCCTTTTCTCAGGTGTATGTGCAGCACCTTGCACAAATCCTTGTCTTTAAAGGATGCTGCATATAGGGGTGATGGCGTAATCTTGCCATTTTATTTTGTCTGCATCTACAGAACGTGAACTCCCTAAAAAGGAGGCAGCATGGACGTTCCTACAGAGGATTTGTAGTGATGGAGAAGTTGTGGCCTTTTCTATTGTTTCTGTCTTCTTGCTGCTGGTCCGTGCCAGTCTGTGAGCTGGCACGCCAGTCAGTTTTACTTGCTTCCTCCTGAACGTGGGGCCAGAAGAGGTTTTGCTCCTGCATGACGGTCCCCTGTGGTGACTTTGTGCTGACAGATAGTTCTGGCTACAGGGAAGCTGGTAGCTATTTCAGGTTCATTCTTTATTTAAATGCTCTCCCTCCAGAGGCAGGCTTGTGCTTGACTTATACTGATGAATTTTCCTGGTGCATCCTTCTGCTATGGCAGCTGCTGCCTAGGGCAGGGTTGGAGAACAAACCAAACAGAAGGAATTAGCACCAAAAGAAGGGAGAAAAACGAGCCCTGAGCGAGGCAGGCACAACTACTGGCAACCCAGGCGGTATTTTGATGCTGTGCTGCGTTGTGGCCAGGTGTAAACCCCACGGGGAGAGAAGGGAGGAAAGAGATTAGGTGGAGACAGTGTGTTAGTGGCTGGGACGTGGTCAATTCAGGTTAGACGTGCCACGGCTGAGCAATGCTCGGAGGTGTCTCAGACAAGCTGGGCAGAGCAATGCTGTCAGGAGGCTTTTCTCCTACTTATTTAGGTCAGAGGAGTTGAATGGTTCATTCTCACCTGCCAGGGTGTATAAATGGCTGTCATGCAAGCTGAAGCTTTAGACCACTGGTTAAATGGTCCGTCCTGCCATTAGCTGAAGGGAGGGGAGGGATGTCAGTAAATGTGTGTTACCCTTCCAAGGGATGCTGTTCAGCTCACGGTGATTTTACGCTGGTGTTGCACAGACAGCTTGATTTACACTCATGGGAGTATTGCGGTGTGCAGCCGTAGTTTTGCCGGTGTGGGTCTCTGTGTATCTTTTGCTTCATGCCGTTAATTTTTCATTCTTCCTGAGTTTTGTTTCCTATTCCCTTGAGCTTGGGACAGCAGAAATGTGTGTGGATTTATTTTTATTTTGATTTTTTGATTTTTGATTGTGGGGACCATTACTCAGTCTGCAGCTTGAGGGAGGAAGACTAAGATATTGCCACAGTGTGGATGGACAAGTATCATTCTCCCTGTCTTGCATCGGTGGGAAGCCTGGACGTTCAAGTGCAAGTTAGCTGGACTGCCTTGGCATGTATCTGTGTCACAGGAACGTCAATGTTCCCTGGCCACCAGTGATTTGGGTGTTGTAGGGTGAGAACTGCTGAGCTGCGCTTGCCAAGGCTCTGAATTTTGGGGCTATTTCTAATGAAAACTTTTTTTTTTAATGTTTTTTTTTTTTTTTTATGTGAAAATACATTCCAAATGTTAATGTGCTCATCCAGGTCCTGTGCAGGGACAGGTGTCGATTCCTACTGTGCGTGGTATTTCTCAGTGTCTTTCAGGCAGTTGTGTGCTCTCAGCTCACTGCTGTGCTAAACGCCTTTGCTGCTCACGAGGGGCTGTTGATTTGAGAGGTCCCAGCCACCTTCCTGGATGGAGGACGAAGGAGAGGAGCAGTTTGTAATAAGCTAGCAAGACAAACTTTTAAGAATTGCTCTGTGCTATAACCTGGAGCTGGGACTGCAGGCTCCTGTGTACTTGCTGGACAAATTGCTGCTATGGGAAATTTTATTTTTGGCCAGCTGGAGTAGTGCACCGACTTGGCCAGACAGCCCAAGTGCTGCGAGTGATCCCTTTGCCAGGCTGGAAATGCTGTTCTGGCTCCTGGCACGTCAGATCAGAATAACCTGAAACTGGAACCCTTTGGGCTCCCTTTGCCGCTCTCTTGAATGAAACTTCTGGGCTTGGTTTAAATCCTTGGTATCATCAAAAACACTTGCCTTAATAAGGACCCTAGTTTGATGAAGCCATGGTTTCTGCCAAAGCGGCATGTTTTATTTCAAGGGCTTATGTTTCATCATCTTGACAGTGGATTACAGCAACAGTAATATCTTCAAAGTCAGTGGTGTTACACTGGTGGAGTGTCAGTACGAGCAGAATTAGTCCTGTGTGCTTCCCTTCTATGCTGCTGGCAGGCTTAGACAGGCTGGAAATGGAAAGCCTCTTCCATCTGCATGGCTGTCCTTCAACCTGTGCTTCATCATAGACAGCAACCAGAAAAGCATTAATGCTCCGATGAATTACCAAGTGTTACAAGCCATTGACCTGCACGGTGGAGCTGTCTCTTGAAAGGGTCGAGTAGTCCAGGAAAGCAGCCATTTGGAAGTAGCTTCAATGTGCAGCTGATTAGGGCTTCAGCAGTGAAGTCCCACCAAGCAGTATTCACACAGCACACCAATGGCCGTGGCCAGATTTAGCTGTGCTGTGCTGGTCCTTCACTGCTGCTGGGGTTTGGGCTCCCCACAAGCTCAAGTCCTGCTGGCTCGCTTTCCCAGGGGTCATCTGAGCTTTGGCTCGGGAGTTAAGGCTCCTTAGCTCTGAGGTTGAATGGCCTAAAGCACAAGCAGGCGGTGCAGCGAAGGTGGTGTATTTTTCAGTGACTTCCCATTAACTCTTCTCCTTGACAGGTTAAATACCTCCAGCCATTCCTGGTGCTTGTCATACAAGATCAGATTCAAAGCCAGCGAATCCTTTGCATTTCTGTCGAGTTTAATGGGCTTTGGCCTTGTGCCCAGGAACATAAGATGGGATGTGCTGGACAGGACCAGAAGTCCGTCTGTTCCCAGTGTCACATACCTGACATGGCTCAGTGGCAGGGCTGTGACTGGCGTTATCCAGCTTACATAGTGCACAGTTTGGCAAATAGCTTGCTGCCCAGCTTGGTGCTTCTGAATGTGTATGGGGTGGCTGCCGAGACAAATTACGGGGGCTTAGTCCCCAGCTCCCATCGCCGCCCTGACAGCCCTCCGAGATCCTGACTCAGACCAGGCTGGCATTCTGGTTAAAAAACAAAACTTGTTTTTAAAGAATTTTTGTGTAGAAAACCTTTTTTTATAGCCACATACTTACAAAAATAAATCCAGCATAATTTAGAGGAGCTGTAAGATTTGCAGGCCTTTTTATTTACTGCCGTTTTACTGTAAAAAGTCGTGCTTGAAAATACTTCCCACTCTGGTTTCCTGCATTATGCCGTGTCTCGGTACGCAGCAATGAAACTAAGGTGTAGCGGTGTTTCCATCCTTGTGTTGGAGGGCTCGGTGGATGGCACACAGGCGTGACAGAGCGTGAGCAGGCCCCGCTGGTGAGGCGGTGTTGGCTTTGCCTTAATCCCAGGGATGGCCCCGCTGACAGCAGCCCGTCAGTCAGCAGTGCTGGCTGTTCTGGAGGTGGCCAGGAGGTAACAGCTACACCACAACCTGTCAGAAGTGTTTTTTTTGTTGTCTTAGTAAGGGTCTGGTAATGTTTTTCCCCTTTGTGGCTGGGAGGCTGTTGGGTTCAGGAGTGGAGGGGGGTGTCACTTCCCATCTAGATCGTTAGTTCCCATTTTTTGGATCCAAGAAAATACTTGTCAAATGCTTTTTTTTTTTTTTTTTTTTTTTAACGACAGTAGTTTTCTTCCACCTCTGAGTTGCAACTGAAATGGACACGTGTGTCCCTTTGGAGGCAGCAGCGTAGAGCTCAGGTCCATGCTGGTACATGGCAGAGAAATGAGAGCTGCTCCTTTAGCCTTTACATTAAGAGCTGGCGGGCTGTGTCCCCTGTGCCTCGGCTTCCCCGTCCGTGAGAGGAAACTGTCCTTTTTTCAGAGCCCTCTGGGACTGGTGAAAAGACCCTGGATGAGCACTGCTGGTTACAGCGATTGGCAGCTGAGGTTTGCTCTTTCTGTTCCTCCTTCCTGCTGAGAATCAGGTGTGGGCTGGTGTTTAAGGCAGGCCATAAATGTAATCCATTCTACTGTAATTTTTCCCCAGTTTTTATCTTCCCAGGTCACACCAATAGCCTAGGAAAGCTGTGAGACTTTGTAGCTGGGATCCCATCAGTCTGCAGGGGGTTGTAGTCTAAAATATTCCAGCTGAATTAAATTTCTGACTTCCTTTTTGAAACGTAATTTCATTTCTAAATGTGGAGAGTGTGTGGAGCTGGGGATCTCTCCTGGTGCTGCAAGGAGAGTCCTAGTCTGATTATTTAAAATGAATTAGTTCTGATGAAATATTTAGCCTTTAAACAACACGTTTAAAACAGTGAATTGCATTTTATTTATTAATGGCAGTCGCAATGAGATTTGGAGAGGAATTCTGCTAAAGCGTGCTGTTGTGATATTGCAAAATATAGTAATGACTGTAATATTTTGTTGAATTATTAATAGCCACTGTGCCTGCAGAACTACATGTGTCAGACTTCAAAATTGTTTTTATCTGAAGAGTTACATGTGGGCTTTGTTTGTAACAAAAAAGTAATTTTTGTTAATTTGAGGGGCAAAATGAAAGCAGGAAGGATGATCAGGTCTTGCCACTGCTTAGCTCAACTCTCTTCTCTTTATCAAAGCACAACCAAGAAACAGAGCAGAGGTTATTTCTCTTTGTCACAGACAGATTCCCTGTAGTGGGAAGATTGCATTTAAAGGGAGAGGTTTCTGGGAAAGCCAGGCACAGGGCTGACTGCAATTGCTGCTGCTTGAGCAGAACAGCCTTGTTGTGCTGCTGCCTTCTTTACTGCAGCTGGCTCATTCGTCCTCTGCAGGCATCACCTGGAGGCTCTTGCCAAAGAAAGCCGGGCAGGGCACTTCACTCTCTGTGGACCAGATTTTCTGCTAGGACAGATGCAAACCTGTCAAAGGTTTGGCTTGAAGCTTGTGACTCTGCTCGGGTCGCTTTGTGGCTGTGGCCTCGTGAATGGTGGCAAATTCTGGCTGTGGGACCCCAGCTCCCACCCTTATCTTTTTGCTTTCCAAGCAGTGCTGAGGTTGCCCCGGCTGTTGGCCTGGTGTGTGAGTGTGCTGGTTTTGCTGTTGGTGTTCCCTCAGCATGGCTCTGTCCCCTGCTATTGAACTTTCTTCCAGGAAAAAAGGAAACTCAGGCCTGGTATAGGGGACAGGATGGCCCAAAGATGGTTCTCTTTGGCAGCATGGATGAGATCGCTTTGTCTGGGGGAGGAGGAAAGTTTAGCCAGGTACAGGCAGACCTTGATGTGCCAGGTGGTCTCTGGACCAGCAAATAGACCCTGACCTGTTTTGTTTATGGATGTAGCCAATAAAAGTGGCATGGAGGTAAAGGTCTCTCTTCGTTTCAGCAATTGTTTTTCTGCTAATCCCTTTAGATGGAGTAGACATTGTCTGAAGCATCCCTGGATTTTATTCGGGGCAGATAATACTGGTACATAATAATACTGGTACAGGATAGTGAAGATGCAGCAGTGTGCCGGGGTTCCCCTTATCAACCTAAAACTGCTCTGGAAGCATCCCATCAAGCGACTTGCCCAACTACCCCTTGCTCTCTGGTGTGCCAAGCAACTGGGAAAAGATTGCAAGGCGTGCTTGTTTGTTACAGCCAACCAGCGTGTTTTCTTCTTCCTCCCAGTGTTTTTCCTATTTTATTTAATTTTCCTACTGAAACTCTCTATCCAAAGTCCAAAGCAAGTGTTTTCATATTTGCATGTCTCCTGAGGTATTATGAAAGATTTAATTCATGAATCCGCACCTGGAGATGTACGTAATACGCATATAAATGCTGTCTGATTATAAGTTAGAAACTCTTTGAGAAAGAGATTGAAGTAGGAAGCCGGAGAAGTGCTATTATTGTTCTGGTTTACGGGGTATGAAGCTAGAGGAGGAACTCCTAGCTGCATATCTTAGACTGGAAGAGTTTAAGGTGACCTGGCAAGCTGCAAAGAAAGAACTTTGGTCATGTCCAAAATCACCTGGATTAGGATGACTAGCTTTCTAACTGCAGGAGCCAAACGTCTGAGTCTTTGCCCAGGAGCCAAAGGATGTGGACTGCAGAAAGATAATGGGGGAACCCTTAGCTTCGCCTGGAAAACCACTCGTCAGTGGTTTTATTGCACCTTGCAGACCTGGCCGTGGGATGAAGTCAGACTGCATGCAGCTCTCAGATCTAGCGATGTCTAGAGTGAGTCTGAGGAGGATCAGGCAAAACCAATATGAACAAGGGCAAAATAAGCCCAGGGCTACATATGAATCCTAGATTCCCAGAAAAAATGTTTAAACTTCATTAAATAAGAATGGAAAGAAAATTGCTAATAATGCCTCTCCTATATATGCTAACTGAAGAACGGTCTTAAAATAGCATCTGGCATTAAACTGTCATAAAAGTGGATTAAGTAGTAGTAATATTAAAGCGAATGGATATACCACCTTAACCTTGTTGAGAGGGCATTAGTCTACGTGTTATTTATCTGTACGTAATCTACTGGAGAAGGAAGCCTTAGTCCAGTCTTGTTTCTAAAATCCTGCTGACAAGTTACCCCTGCCCGTGCAGAGGGGAAGAAGCAGCGGTAATGTAATGGAAAAGGAGAGATGCGGCTGCCCAGGCTTTACTCCATCCTTCAGACACAAAGTATGGACAGTTCACCCTTGGACCATTTAACTGTCTTACCTTTTGTACCAGAGAGGTTTATTCTGTGCTTGCTGTGATCCAAGAGATTGCAGCTTGTCTTTAAATAAGAACTTTTAGCAGGCGTCAATAAACGGCACAGTCAGGCAGAAATCTGAATGTCTCCAATCTGAGCTCACTTTGTGAGCTGATCAGGAACGTGCTGCCACATACCGGGGTTGCTGGTTGTTGCCTCACATAGCGAAGGTAGCACATGACAGCAGGGTGAGGAACGTTTTCAACCTGTGACACCTAAGAACATCTATAACCTGTGTTGCTTTCTAGGGGGATTTTTCTAATTCAGGGATGCCAACTCTAGGGAAGGCTTGTGAATTTAGGAGTGCCTCTCCTCTAGGCAAGAATGTGTAAGAGCTTGTTTGTGGAACAAGGACTTCTACAGAGAATACATCAGACAGAGTAAAATGTGATTCTTGTGAGAAAGTTGTGTTAGAGAGGAAGTACTGTGGAAGACTTTTCTCCATGTATCCTCCTGGCTGACATGTCCTCAAGGATGACTCTTAGCTTCCCCAGGGCTTTGCAGTGCTTGATTAGCTGATCAGCCTCACAGCAGCGTCTGGGGAGGAATCAGTGGTCTCAGCTGGGTTCCCTGGCTGCTGGTGAGAGGAGGCCCCAGGGCACCGGGGGTATGAGGGAAATTGGCAGAGTGCTGTGGGGGGTAAGAGGAGGCAGGTGCTTCCTGGGGCTAGCTGTTGATTGAGTTTGCTTCGAGCAGCCGACCTCAGAACCAGGCAGAGGCGAGGAGAGAGCACCAGGGCGCCAGAGCTGACTTCAATCTCCCTCAGGTATTTCACCCACAAAGAAAATACAACAGGAAGAGAAAATGCCAATATCTCTTCTGCCTGTGACTAACAATTCTCAGCAGAAGGTGGCCGATAATCCCCAGACAAGGGGAGATGTACTGAGGAAAGGGCAGGGAGAGGGAACTGCTGGGGTCTTAATAACGGTTGGGTGGTTAAGGGAGGGGAACCAAGCAGGAAAATGGGGAAGGTGGGAGTAGGGGTAGCGGGTGACAGCCAAGTCCAAGTCTAGGAGGGCTACAGAAATTGGCACCCAAACTGGGACTCGCTGATAGGCAGTGTCAAAACTGCCTGCACTTGGCCACTGTTGGCCAGGCTCCCATTGATTATAGGGACAGTGAGGCATTGACATCCACGGAGGAGCTTAAAGAGAGATCTGCTTTCACAACATGGGAAAAATCTTGAAGCTCACAGCCTTGTTTAACCTTAGAGGTGTTTCTCTGGTGGTAATAAACATATGCCACAGTGACTACGGAGAGGGGATATTTGGATTTGTGTCATTGGTTTTGGAGAGTAAGAATCTACTGTGAGAAATAAAACCACTTCAGCACCGAGGCAAGGCTTTGCAGTAAAACAGCTTTCACTGCAATATAAGGGTTTGTTGGAGAGAACTGGTGGTAATAAATAGATTAATTGGATTACAAGGATAGAAGACGTATGTAAACTTTCTGGTCTATAAACAGAGGGATCCAAGCAGATTATGTGTTGAGTGAACGTGCCAACCTGACCCCTCTATCTGCTGGTAGCAGATCCATCCTGGTAGAAACACCTCCCTCTTGTTTATCTGCAACACTTGATTCTGGTGCTTACTACTTATGTTTTGCCATCAGACATTATCAGCCTGTTTCCACTTGCTACAAAACAGATTTTGCTCATCACAGTAAGAGGGTATGATGTAATTGCAACCACCCAAGGCTTGGTCTGAAGCCTTGCTTACTGGAAAAATAAACAGGAATTGACTCATCTTTCTTTAGCTTTCACTTTCATTGTAGTCTTAGGCTGTGAAATGCACTTACGGGGGGATCGTCTCAGCAAAGATATTGCCCAGCTCTTCTGAATTTCCAGATGACGTCTACTTTGTTTTACATATTTATGTGCATGTTACTGGGAATGTGACAGAATAAAATGTTTCTTGCTTGTTTTCCCTACTCCAGACTGCAAAGATAAGGACACTGAGGGGAACATGATCTGCTCCTAGGCATGGATCGCTGGTTGCTCCTAACTTAGGTGTAGCCAGCTGGGTCTGATTTGGGTCAGGTGCCTGGGGGAGGACTCTGTCCCCATGTAGATCCTTGTTATAGCTGCAGCAAGCCCTGAATACAAAGAGAAAGTATAAAAAGATGCCTAGGGATTGTAATGTTACCTGTGTGACTTCTGATCTCTTGAGATATTGCCCTGCAAGTTAAGCGTAGTCTTTCACTGGTGTTATCCTGCCGTCACTTATGTAAATTCTAATTTAATGCAGTGGTGAAGAGGTTGAAGCATGCAGTCTACTGCCTCTTTGTTTTGGTTTGGGCAAGAGAGCACTGGGAGAGCCTCCTTGGAGGAAGTCAAGGGTTGATCTCTGAGCTGACTGAGAAATGACCAAGAATTTGGGCAAAGTAGAGCCCAAGTGAAGCAGAGTGAATTTATTTGGGTTGATCTTGGTCATGTTCCATTGCTGGTGTCGGTGTTCATAGGAAAGTAACCTGCAGTAAGGAGCACGAGTATTATGTTAGGAAACTACATATTAAAAATTGATGTTGAAGTGTTTTCCCCAAAATTGCTTTGTTCTTTTTACAGCTAGACAGAGGAAGAAAAAAGGAAGGCACAATGAAAAGCTATTAAAATGCTTTATTAATATGTAATCTAAAGTGACAGTAGCTTTGTGTTTATTTTATTTTATTTTTAGGTGGCATCATTGAAAAATATTAAAAATAACCTTTTAGTAGGACTAATATTTTAGTAGGACTGTTTACTGGTTTTATGAAAAATATTAAATTGAGAGAATCTTTACTTAAGCCATACCTGTTCCCACTTCAAAACTAGAACTAAAACCAATAGCACAAGTCTTATGGAGATGAGAATGAAAAATACATCAATAGTAATTTTGTGATCAGTGTGATCGATTTTTCTAAGAAAAATAGAAAATTTCTTGGAAAGCTTCAATTTTAGTCAAAGGTCTTTATAACAGAGTGCTTTATGGCTTTTTCTTAGGAAATTGCTTTGGGTTTTGATTGCTCAGTGCTGGGAAAAGTTTTAAATATTTTGAGCAATTTTAAAAAAGCGTATGACAAATATGTACAAAAATAGGGGAAATGTTGAAACTTGAAATGGAAGCACAAAATACTTTCCAATCAGCTGCAGTCATAAATAAATCTGTCAACTCTTATAATCTAAGCTAGGAAGTTTAAATATCAAGTATCATGTGCTGAATGTTTATATTGAACTGCTTGCAATCAATCCATAGGGTCAACTTTTAAAATGTCAGAGGTTTAAATAGTGTGTGTTGACAGGAAGCTGAGATTTGCTCAGAGCATTCATGTGCAGACACAGATGCCACCTTTCTCAAATGTGGTCCTTGTGGTGCTGGTGTGACCTGCTCCTTGCTGGCCACATCTCTTACTGGGGCTGTCTTCAAATACTTTGTGGTTGGGTTTGGGGCACTGGAGCAAGTTCTCTGTTACAAATGTGTCCTCTAGGAACTTTAGATCTTGGTTCTTTTGAAATTATTTATTTATGCTCCTGAAAGAGAAGAAAGGGCTTGCAAAATCAGATGAATTAAGGACTATTTCAAGGGAAGTTCTGTCTATTCTTGAGAACCAGGAAAGGAATTTAATGTGTTTTCAGAGCAAGGGTGCAGGATGGTGAAAACCCAGGAATGGTAAGCTTTGCAGTATCTTGCCAGCCTCTAAACATTAGTTTAAAAGCAGGCTGTTTGCCATGCTGATTTCTCAGCATCCGTGACCTAACATGGCCAGACTGCAATGGGAATTTTTCTCAAGGCCTGTGGTAAAGCATCTGGGCTCAGCCTGATACAGCTGGCAATGAGTAGAGAAGGCAGGGGGACACCTGGCTCAGACTGCCACAAATCTGTTTGGAGTGCTGGCCAGAACTCTGACTGAGGCTGTGAGGGATAACACCCCTCTCAGCCTGTGCTTTCTTGTTCTGCTCTCTTGGAGAGAGAGATCAGAAATCATGTCCTTTTCAAATATCTTCTCAAAAATTGAATAATTTGGGTATTTTTTTTCCTGCAAGCTGTGCAATATTGCTCCTTGCAATAGCCAAGAGTCCACGCTTCTTTGACTTTTGGTACAAGTCTTCTGTACTGTGTGAGCAAAACTCATCTCCAGCCTATTACCCCTTGTGGAGTTGGGTTTGGCATTTGGTTTTCTGCCCTAGCTCCCCTCCCTGCTTTTCTTCTTTTAAGGATATTTGTTAACTGGTGGCTATAACATGTCCTTTCTTAGTTCAGACTGAAATATGATAAATGTTGAAGGCCTCCACTGCAACAGCTGGGCTTCCCCACTGAATAGGAGCACTCTGAGCTTTGTGGACAGTTCTCTCTGTCCTGCAAAACATTATTAGGGAAAAGTTTTATGGTGGGAGGAGAGGAAAAAGACAGGAGAAAGCAATGCAGTGAAAAAGCTAACCCAGCTTTTTTCTTTAGTGTGTCACTATCCTCTCCCCACTGCTGTACAAGACACGATGCCCTGGGTGTTGGGAGAAGAGCTGCTGTGCAGGTATTACTCAGTGTCGTGGGCTGTGCTCTGAAGGAGTTGAACTGCTCTTCTATGAGTCTCGATGTTTGAGAACACACTGATTAGGAGCAGGTAAAAATAGCATTGTAGGAGGATGCACGCTGAAAGACTGTCTTAAGTAGGCAGGAGAAAATAGAAACTTTGATTATCTATACACGCACGCACACACATACAATGCTGGGAAACTCTGCAGGGAGTTGGAAAAGCAGCAGCCTCTTGTAATCTCCTGGAAGCTCTGGTGGGATGGTCCATGAAATGTGCTTTATGGCTTCAGTCATAAGCTTAAATGTGTGTGGCACTGTCTTTTCCTCCCAAAAATAGCAAGATATGTGGCACTGAGAAAGGCCTTTGCCTGGGGTTCTTAGGACTTCAGTGCTCATTGAACTTTTCAGATTCACACATGGATCCACATGTGGATGTTTGGAATTCATTGGTGATTGATGGCACAGGCTTATCATTTTGGGATAAATAAATCTCTTCATGGATCTCTGGCAATTGCTCTTCCTCCCCTGGGCCTGGCAGAGTACTGAGCTATAAGGACAGTGTGCAGAGATGATCTGTTGCAAAGCATGGTCCTCCACCCTTGACCACCTTCATCCTCTAATCTCTCCAGTCCTTGCTTATTTTCATTAGCAGCTGGCTGTTGTGCGTCAGTCTCAGCTGTTTCTCTTACAAGGCACATCTCCACTCCCTTCTTCTATCTGTTGTTCATCGCTTGGCGAGCTGATAAACCTTATCCTGAACAGATACTGCCAGCTCCTACCTGCCAATCTGAACTTTTTACACATGGAATCTGGAGGGGGAGGAGGAGGAGAAGTAGGACGAGTTAAAGCTAACCATCCAAAACTTGATTGTATTCATAAAACTTTATCTGTGGGGGACTGACAGGAACCAGCAATGTTGCCAGCATCAGCCTCTGCTCAGGAGCTAAATGTAACGTCTGCCACAGGATGCCCAGTCTTGTCACTATGGTCAGGACGATCCAGCTATCAGGAAGCATCTGCTATAGGGTAGGAGGGTATTCAGTGGGTCTGGGATTTGATGAAGGCCTCTGAAGTGCTGAGAGCCTTCCAGCCCCCACTGAATGAGGACGGTGCTCAGAACTGCAGGAAACAGCTGGTGCTGTGAGCATGGAGCCTTGTCGGGGTACTTATCTGGGGACTGGGAGAGCTGCATGTGTGCCATGACTATACTTTCCTGGGCCTTTCAAAAATCATGGTTACTTAGCCTTTCTTGCCTTTTTTTTTTTTTTTTTTTTCCCTCCCGTGGAACTGAAATACAGATATTTTTTTGAAATGGTGACAAACTCAGAGTTTAGCAAGCCTTTGTCACTGTTAAAATTAAAAATTGAACCTGTTCTTAGCCCTTTTACCCCATGCTCACAGACCCTGAAGCCAGCTGTGGGTCAGCGAGGCATCTCAGAGAACCTTGGGTCCCAGAGGATTTGGGCCCTCTGCCTCCGTCCCTTGATTGGAATTCTTGGGTAATTAAAGGAACTCTTAATGCGGTTAATACATTAATTTATCTGGCCAGGGAGGTGTTGAGAGAGGCACTTTGAGAGTTAATTGTATCCCTTCATCGAGGCATTGTGTGGTGCTCTGCATCCCCTCCAAGCCCTAGCTCCATAGCAACCACATGTGCATCTGCCTCGGCCTGCTCTCTCCTCGCAGCCTGACTGAAGCGTGCTGAGGGCTGGATGTTACCGAGCGCTGGATTTCAGGGAGCTCACACTTCTCATGCGCTGCTGTGATCCCTTTACCCTCTTGGGATTAAAGCTGACCCTAAAATAATGCAAATCCAGTATTGCTAGGGATGTTTTCCCCTGCTCCCATCCAGTCGCTGTCCTCTTGTAGCCAAGTAGTGCGCAGTTGTTTTATGGTCATTTTCCTCAACAACAGGATTTTTTTTTTTTCCCCTCCAGTAATTTACTGGCAGCAAGAGAGGCTGTAAGTCTCAACACAAAGCTAAGGGCATTCATATGCTCAGTCTCTGTGTCTTTGAAAAAAAAAAAATGCAAACTTGCAAATATGTGCCTGGGTTAATTATCTGGAAAAGGAATAATTAGAAAGTGCTTTTGTGCTTTTTTTTTTTTTTTTTTCCTTGCTGCATTTCTTCTGCCTCTGAACAAATAGCAAAATGTTTGCTTGTATTAAGGGTGAAACTGGTTTTGTTTCTGAAGTGAGTTTTTGCTGAGGCAACACAAACTCAAAGGGCTCCACTGTGGGGGCGGACAGATCACCCGCTGTTATCTGAAGGTACCCGCGAGCTCCTTGAGCTGTGGTAACTGACTGCTTGGTAAACTGGTAGCAAAATTTTACCACAAAATACAATTTAACCCCATTTGCTTGGCCATGACAAATTACCTTTGCTCAGCTGAGAAGGAGGAATTTGTGTGGTAACTGACTTGCTTGTGACGGGCCTGTCCGTGCCCGGTGACTTCAAAGCACGGGGCAGGTGGAGAGGCTCAGGTGGGACTGTGGCACTTCAGACATCTGCGATCCTGAAGATGGCAGGAGTGGGTGTGTGGTGTTTTCTTCCAGATGCTTGGCATGCCAGATCTGTGCAGATGCAAAGTAGTTTATGATTACCTGATTTTGGGCAGGACTGGGACAGAGCTCCAGCACTGTGGCTAGTAACGCTGTTTTGTGTCTTCATCTTGTTCAGCTGTAGTAAATTATGGTAGTGGCCCGTTATAGTCCCAGCCGCCAGAATGGGCAAAGAACCCCCTTAGCTGCAAATAACAGATGCTGTTGAGAGTGTTGGGGCTGATGCTACGTATACTTAGCCTGACCTCATTCTTCCTTAGGCGTCTGTGGCCACTGCTGGAAAGCAAGATAGTGGTTAAATGGACCCGTGGTTTGGCTCAGTCTGGCCTCCCTTATTTTTCCATGGGACTAGTGACATAGTTTTTCAACACTTGATGTTCAGTGAATCGCCCAATTATCTTTAAACAAGTAGTCTTGTCAGGGTGGACAGGTCTCAAACTTCCTAGCTGTCCTCCTGGATCTTGGGGCAGTGCCGAACTCTGGCTGCTGGGGCAAAAGTTTTTGTCAGTGAACTTTTGGTGCAAACATAACTTCCAGCTAGGAATGGTTGTTGTATTGAACAATTGTTGTATTGAACAATGCAGATCCCTGTATTTAGTAAACTGGCATTGTGGTTCTTGCTTGTTATAATCCTGCTTTAGTGTTTACTCTCTGCCTAGGAGGTTTTCTAGAGATCCAGCATTAAAGATGCATCTTAAACTGCTGCTTTTGGAAGGAGGTCCCAAGAGCTTCAATGTCCTTGAGCTTATTGCATGAACTTTGCTCACTTTTCTTCAGCTGATTTTTTTACATGTTGTCCACCTCAACCTGGGCTATTTATGAAAAGTCCTATGACAAAGGATTTGCCAGTTGCAAGCCACAGAAAAGGGCTAACCAAAGGACCCAAGGGAATTCTGTCCTGGCCACCAGCATCTTAGTCCTCTGTGTAGGCACAGGCATGCAAAAGGAAAGGGGAGCCTTGTTTGTGCAATGGAATAGATTGGGAGGGGAGAGGGAAAAAGCTTGGTGAAATCACTGAGGATCAGTCCTCAGGAGGAGAGGGTTTGGGAGCAGGATGGAAGTGTGTGTGGGTATTGTGAAGAACTTGATGGGACCTTGCACTAGAAATGCTTTTGGTGAATTCTGGCTAGCTCTCCAAAAGTTTGTGCTTGTTGAAGTGCAAGTTACTGTTTGCCTTTTGTGCGTGGATTCTGGTTTTGGCAGAACTCTTGCTGCTTGGGCTGCTTTCACAGAATGCTGGCACAGAAGGGGATTCTTCACACACAGTGAGTATCACCTGCTGTGGAGGTGTGGGAGTGCAATAAGGGTTTTTGTGGGACTGAAATGTCAGAACCATACCTGGGGGAGGGCTATCTCCTGTTGGAAGGCAGCTAGGCTCCTATAAAACTGACTCTGTCTCTTGTACAAGAGCCTGCTGTTTGCTCTGAAGAGCTAAGGAGAGATTTTTTTTTTTAAAACTTGGGAGATTCTGAGACAGTGAGCAGCAGTGTCACTCCTGAGGATGAAAATCTGTGTTCTGAGCAACAGAATTGTATGCTTTAAGTATCTGTAGGCTAAAAGACGTTATAGAGCCTCTCTTTTCTCCCAGGTCTCCACGGTCTGCATCTTCGTATTGACTAAGATCAATTATGATGCTCATCCAGATACATCTGATGTGTTGAGACCCGTTCCAGAGAGCAAGTCAGAGGAACCTCTCTCACCTTCTTCCAGACCAGCCCTTTGCTGTAGGGCCTGACCTATTTTCTCTGATGACTTGTTCCTTCTCCTGCACTGCTCACCTACAAGTCCCTAGGCTCTGGCCATTTGCCTTTATATGTGGGGATGTTTAAGGCCTGTCTGCATGTGTGATGTTCTTGGTGCCAACATGGCATTGATATACAGGGTTGTGATGTTGGTTCATTATTCTGACATACCTGTCTTGCTGCAGTTTGAAGATTTATTCCTGGAGGCACTAATTATTTTTTTTTTTTCCAAAATGTTCCTTAATTGCTCTGTTTAAGGAGTTTCTGACCATCCAAGTACCATTACTCTCCTAAACACTGGTGGCTGTAGCAACATAACACTCTGATTCAATTAAAAAAATAATACAAAAACAATACCCCGAAACAGACAACTTCTATGAAGTATTGAATGCTGCTTTGTTTTTATCACTTCGCTGGTAACAAGGGGTTTTGTGACACTAACACTGCCACAAATTGGTGACTGTCTACAATCATCATTATCTCGCACTCCTATGTCACCGTTTGGATTCCAGTGCACCCACAGGCATCAAACGTCTGCAGGAAGAGAGGACGCTTAACATTAAAGAGAGTCTCAGGGACTCTAGTCAAAGAGTTTGGATTTCCTCTGCTCTAGAAAATGGTGGTATATCTGTTCTTACTGATTCATTATCATAGTTCCCCAGAGGAAGACAATTTTCCTGATCTTTGAGCAAAGGATTTGGTAATTGAGCACTGAAGCTTTAGGGGTTTGTAAGATGTGGTCTTGCGATCAGGTTTGAATGATTTAAAGAGCTACTGTCTCTCATCAGAGACAATGTAAATGATTGTTGCTGGAGCAACCTTGCCTTATCTCAGTGTGATGTCAAACAGGTTCTTGTATTAGCTAATTAAATTGGGTGTAATATTTAGCCAACTTGCTGCTGTTGGGAAGACACAAAGGAAGTTTCCAAGGAACAGTAACTCCTTATAGAAGCTGACTGATCAGCCAAGTGAGTGTGTCGGCTGGATGGGGCTGCTCTGTGGTAACTGGAGATGACAGAGCTGTCAATGTTCCTTTGATCCCAAGTTTGGGAACTGGTTTATTAACTGGCCAAGTAAGCGCAGGGGAAAAGTTCTTAGTAAAATGTGAGGCTCCTTTCCCCTTTGGGGTACGGTAGCTAGTGCAGTAGTGTGCTTTCCAGGGACTGCTCTGAAATCCTTTGTGTTGCTGCTGATGCTAATTTCACAGGGGAAAACAAATCTCTGCAGTACTGTGTGAAAGTCAGAGCTCTGGGGAAGCCCTGCCATGGAGTTCTCTGAGGACTTGCAGTATCTTCATTCCCCAGGCTCTGCAGGGTTGGGGGCCAGCCGGTGTGACTCTCACAAGCCTTTAATACGCTTGGGTTTTGCAAAGTGTATGGCAGAAAGAGCTGCCCGGGAGCTGTGGCTGTTGGAAGCCTGAGTAGTTCAACCTCCAAAGACTTAGCTGCATCATCCCACACTTTGCTCTGCACCATATGACGGTCGATTTCTCCTGGCAGTTGGCCGAGGACTGGGAGGATGGCTTACGTTTCAGCAGAAGGCTCGCAGAAATGAACGTGCTTCTGCAAAACACGTTGAGTTGATGTTTATCTGGGAGGAAATTGTCAGAAACTTCTAACCGCAAGCTGCACCTACAGCTGCTCAGGGTAGGGATTACCTGGGGGTAGGAGTTGAGGGAACAGGAGCCACTCCCACGTATTTTTTTTCCTAGTGTCCTTGGATAATACTGATGGAGGTTGATTCTCCGAGTATTGAATTCCTGTGTGTGAAACCACTGGTATCGACAGGAGCCTTGTTAGCCTCAGCACTTGGTGGAATTGGTGATTTGTAGAAACACAATGAGATGATTATTCTGTGTAACCCGTACAGATTGCTTGAGATTGCAGTGATTCTACCGACTGCCTTCTGCCACAGCCGGCAGACTCCCATTTGGCTTTTGTGTTCAGGCATGCCTGAATTTTTTCCCCTTTGCACCAGTGCTCTTAGGAGTAAATGCTATTTCTCTCTAGTCTGGTTACATTATACATTAAACTTTGCAAGTGCTTTGCTCAGCATTACATTGTGACCCTGTGGCCTTCTTATTTCCTTAAGACTACCCATCTTGGCCTCATCCCCTAAAGTTCAGCCATTCAGGCTATATCAAACTGCAGACGCTTGATTGTGATGATCGCCCCTGTCTGATGGAGCGACAGCAGAAAATGAGATCACTGCAAGCATTGCTAACTTGGTGTTCTTGATTCCTTGATGAGTGACCCTTAAGGAAGATGCTGATTCCCTGTCCTAGGCCTCCCCAGCTACTTTGTGCACACTCCTGGCCATGCACCACGAACCTCAGGAAGACAGTAAAGCCTGAGGGAAAATGATTTGTTTGCTGCCAGATGAAGAGGTTGTCTTCTCCCAGGAGACTCTGTAAGGCCTTGCAGGCTCTGACTTTCCGCCTGGAGATTTGGTATCCAAAACTTGAGGGAATGGGTGCTCTCATCAGTGCGGGTTGCTTTGTATGAGGCCTCATTTCCTGACCTGGAATGGGAAGAGCCATGGATCTGAACTGGTTCTTAAAAGGTTTGTGATCACAAATTTATTTTGTGTGTGGCTGTTGTCCTGCTATGCAGTCAGGCGCTGGTTTTGCTGCCTCCTACTTGGCTTCCCCTTTCGGAAAGACAAAGAAGAAACACAATTGAATTTTGTCATCTTGCTGCCCTGGGAAACTGTAAGTTTTGATGATTAGACATCAGCCATGTATGATCTTGGGACTTTGATTTTTCAAGATGTATCATTCCAAGATACACAAAGATTCCTAGGGGAAGCTTTATGGTTTGTAATCCTCATTAGTCTTTGAGCTTATAGCTTTTTTAACTGCTTGTGCTGTCCTGCAGTAGATTTTAAGCCAGGTAGGGGGAATTCCTTTAAGGTTTTTTTTTTTTTTTTTTTTTTTTTTTATATCTTCTTTAAAGCTATTCTTCTGCAGGGCAGGAAAAACTTGAAACGGCTGGATTGGTAAATACGTGTATGTACTCATTTTGCCAACCATTCGTTGTTCCCGTGGGTTTGCGTTATTTGCTTCTTCCTCCATCTCTTTCTTAACTTCTTTGACCCATTCTACTTAAGTTATTTTGGGGAAGAAAGTGTGAGGAGGCAAAAGCTTGCTTGAGATGCTGTGTTTTTTCTTTTTTAACGCTTTACAAAAAGCATTATTAAGCAAAAAGTTTTTTTTTTGGTCTCCAGCCATAACAAACTGAAGTGCTTTCTCCCCCGCTGAATAAAGGACAAAAATGTTTAGATCAAAAAGGCAGAGAAACTTTTGCCTTTGGTCAAAGGCAAATGCTATTAGAAAGATGTTTGGAAGGAAAATTATTGACAAGTTCTAATATTTAGGTACTGAAGTGTTTCTAAGTGCTCTGTGTGCTTTATAACTCGTCACAGTTATTGATCACTTGAGCTTTCTCTAACCTTAGTCCTTCCAACAGCTTGTCTGGCAGTACGTTGTGTTGTCCCTTTTAAAAAATCACTTGCATAAAACATCTTAGTTTTGGGCAAACGTATGCTTAAAGCGTTACAGCAAAGGACCTGAAAGCAGAATGAATGATGCTGTCCCATTGTCACTCCATTATATTTGGCAGGGACTTGAAGCCCTCTATTTATGGAGCTTCAGCAAAACGCAGGTTGTACAAATCTACTGTTTGTCTGTGAGTTTTCTTATTACGGGCTGGATGCTAGGCCTGTTGGTTACACGGCAGTAGCACAATGGTATTAGCCTGTAACACCTTGCAGAATTGCTCATTCACAAACATTATGAGCAATTTAGCAGAAGACTCCATGAAAAGAACATTTCTCTAATGTGGGACAGTTAAAAGCCTCGGCTAAGCAGTGTTTCCATCTGACCCCATCCAGCTGCTGCCAGCAGAGGCTCTGGCGTTGGACTCAGCCTGTTCCCAGCTGGCATCTCTGGGTGGGACTGATCCGGTGCTCCCCACTGCCTGGGGACACGCCGTGCCTCGTGGCATCGCAAAAGGCAGCACTTTCCAGAGAGTTTGGAGCCAGGCTGCTGCTTTCTGGGAGGTCAAACTAAGTCAGCAGTAGGTAAACTCAAAACTAGCCAAGAGCTGATGGGAATGAAGAATACGTATTTATACGAAGCTTTCCCTGCTGCTTCTATTCATCTGAGTCTCGGCAATGTGTGGAAGGATCGGGGTCTTTCTGGCTGAAGCAGCACTGCTGCATTGTGGCATGCGCTTATTTGAAGCTTTGGGCACTTGCAAAAACGGTTTGCAAGTAATTTGAAAGTAATTTCTTGGAGTTCTGGCCACCACAAGTGTTCTGTGTTACCTGCCTGTTGTGACTCAGCACACTGTAAGAAAATGTAGTAGAGAGCTTGGGAGTTTGTTTAAGGGTAACAATTCAGCAGCTGTGCTCCATCTCCAGCCTGACCGAGCTGGTTAAGTGCAGGTTGGCTCTGCTGACTCGGTATGTGTTACTTTGCACTTAGAGCGCTTGCGGATCTACTTCTACCTGGTGTGTAATGGGGACAGTGAGTTTCCCCTGGTTTTCTTCGGCTTTCCAGGTATCTCTTTTTCACCTTTCCCAGCCTCACCAGGATCTACTTCCATACCTTGCTTGGACAGGAGGGGGACAGGACGATTATTTCAGCTGGACTCAAAACTGAGTCCTTCTGGAGCTGTATGGCCACCAGGTGGGAGAGTTTGAGTATCAGGTCCAAAAAGGTATCAACTCTTCCCTCCTGTGTGTTGATAGCTATAAAGTCCTTTCCACAGTAATTAAATGTTTTACATTTCAAGCAGAGCTGCGAAAACTGATCCATTTGGCTTTATGCATTAGCTGGTCTGTTAGCAGATGTAAAATACTGAATGCTGGTCATGTTTCCTGCCTGTGAATCATGGGAGCCTTTAGCTGGCTGGTTTGATATTAATTTTGGATTTAAAGGCTGGTTATAAATACGGGGTCCAATAATAGATTAATGGGTGAGTCTCACGGGGAGATGGGCGTCAGTGATGGCATGCAGAGAAGGATTACTTGAGAGGCTTTCTTTTTCTTTCATCCTGCAGGTAGGAGATATTCCCCTGGCTCTGATATGACAGCAGGTAGTCAAAACTCATGTTCTTTATCCTGAGACAGATAACATGCTTGGTAGCAATGGGGTCGGTGGTTGGTGGCTCTAAGAAATTATTTAGAAAATATGTTCGGAGGTTGGCAAAAACAGTGCAGGAAAATAAAGGTAGCAGAAGTACATTCAGCAGCCAGGCGAAATTTTGTTCACCTGTGAGCAATGCCTGTTGTAACGTATTTCATGAAGTAGGCTTGTTTTTTATTTTATTTACTTTATTTATTTATTTATTTATTTATTTATTTATTTTTTCCCCCAATAAGATTTGGGGCAAATTTCATGCTTGTAGTGGCAAAGCTGGCTTAGGAGGTTCCTGCCCTTCCCAGTTACAGGTTTTAATATGAGAGGGCTGCAGAAACCTCTGCCTTTGGTTGTACTGCTGGGACCATCTGGGTACTTGCCTGTGGTGGGACAAATGGAGGGGTGAGGGCTTAGGAAATGACTGGTGGCATGACCAGGTAGATGAACAATGTGTAAGGGCAAAGGATTTTTCTCAAGTGTGCAGGGGAACTGATTTTTATTTCTATTTTTGCAGTGGAAAGGTGTTGAGCGATCTCTCCTGATCATCAGGAAGGGCCTGGGGTATTTCAGCATCTGCAGGGATGAAGGAGGGGGTGGCTGATGGTGTTTCCTGACCTGGCAAGTGCCTCGGCCTTTTCTGTCTTGTCTCTCTAATTGCGAGTTTGTGGATGGAAACTCAGGGCTCGGCAGTTCTGGCTTTCTGCTGGTGCAGAGCCCTGGGCGGGATGTGGGTTAGCGCATGGTCTCCCCGGAGGGCCCTCAGTGGGTCTGTGAGCTGAGTGCCCGGGAAATGTCCTCCACAAGAGAAGCTAGAGCACCTTTGTTGTTGTGGCACTAATTTTCTTCCGGGCTGTGCCTCGAGTATGTTGTTATACATTGCAGTAACTCTCATTACAGTTAGAGACACCTTTAACAGAGATTCAGATTGCTCAGCTGTGACATACAGACTACAACAGCAGCCCACAATAGGTATGTTGATGTGGCTGGAGCCATCTGACTAATTCATAGCAATTAACTGATTTTGTAAAGTGAACACTTTTCTACTTGCATATTGTTCACTGGCAATTTGGGATTTTCCTCAGGTTTATTCATTCTTCAGAATTACCTCTTCTGACTCATTTTTTTGTCCATGAATGACTCATAAGCTCCTTCACACAAGCATTTGACATGCTGATTAACTTTCTATAGATTGTTGACATTGGTTTGGTGTCTGAACAAGTCCCAGTGTTAGGTTTGGGGTCCTCGAGAAGAGTTTTGATCAATCTGTAAACAACCGTTCTCCGATAACTTCTGTATCGTGCTGTAGAGTAGGGTTGTGTTTAGCAGAGAGGGCAGAAGCAAGTGTCATCCTCTGTTGTTCTTCACTTCGTTTAGGCTGACGATGTGCTCTGCAAGATGCTGTATATATGCTCTAGCTGTAAATCTAACACTGCTTGTGCTTCCTGTCGTGACACCTTAATGCAAAGCAGACTTCAGTTTATGGGTGGGTCTGAGTGGCCCTGGCACAGTCCGAAATTCCTGCTGTAAGGAGTGTGTCCTCTGGCAGGGGGCAGAGCAAGGAGCTCCCAGAATTGTTCAAACTCTTCTCTCAGTAACCCCTTACTCAACTCATCGGTGAGTGTTAAAGTGTAACAAAGATCTGCTTAACTGATGTGTGAGCTGAGTGTGGGACAGGTTGCTCCTACCTGAGCAGTTAGAGACCCAGCAGACTTTAGCCAACGTGCTCGATGCTGTCTGCATCTGGTATTGGTGGAAATGCAGCTTGGCCTCTGGCCTCACTGAAGGTTTTTGCCACTGCTGGGGTTGTTCCTCATCATAGCCCTGGCTGGCGGAGTCGTGCTGATGGATGCTTGCAGGCAGTCACGGTGTGGGAGGTGGGCAATAACAGCTATTTCCAAAAACGCACTTAGTGAAAATTAAGTCCTATACACTTGTAAGCAAATCTGAAATACGGTAGCGGTGCAGTGCTCTGAAATCATGAGAGCAAGCCCATTTCAAATGTGACAGGCCCTGGAAAAGCTTTAGTATAGACAGAGGACCCATCCTTACCACGTGTCCTAGGCTCAGAGCTTGCAGGGACCTGAAACTTGCTGCTGGTGCCTTGCATGTCGTGCTCTCCCCCAGGCTGTGGGAGCAGTCTGGCTGGCAGAAGAAGATTAAGCAAAGTCAGAGGCTTTTATTATTTAAAGCACGTTCAGCCTGTGGACGTTAATCAATGGTAAATTAGAACGCAATTGATATATGCATATGACATGCACATTAATTTTAAATGTGTTTGTTGTAATTAGTGCTATTACAATGAATGCCAGAGGAATCAGGGAGTGATTAGCCTCAGGTAAGCTTTGTTATAGTTTGTTTAAAAAGTTCAACTTTAAAATGAGACAATCAAAAGGTTGCTTGTTGATTTGGGAGGGGGAGGGAGGTCACAGAGGGATGTGTTTGGGTGATGTTTCCTGATGAGGGTTGGTGTAGAGTAGTTCAGTTGGCAGGGACTGAGCGAGCTGCCTGTGCACTTCAGGACTAACCAAAAGTTCAGGCATGCTCTTAAGGGCATTATCCAAAAGCCTCTTGAACACTGATGCTTGGGGCATCAAACAACACTCTAGGAAGCCTGTTCTAGGTTTGACCACCCCCAGAGTAAAGAAATTTTTCCTAGCGTCCAGTCTGTATTGTAAGCAGAGCTTGCCACTCTCCTCTGGCTCACTCGGGTGACTCCTTTACCACCCCTTCTCTGCCTGATTAAGGCTTTAGGTCTGGATCTAAAACATTTGCAGTGCAGACACTTCTCCCCTGCTCTGTGATGCCACCTCTCTGAGCAGCCTCTGTAGCCCTGGCTCTGTGGAGTCTGTGTGGGGCTGGGGAGAGGCGGCTGGGGCCGTCCCACACAGCAGGACCTTGTGTTCGAAAAAGCCCCAAGGGATGATGCCCTGTGCTGATCATGTGCAGAACTGGGGTCTGTCCTAGTAATACACAGCCACAGCGGTGTGATCTCATGTAGCAGGGCAAGAGGAGGCTGAAAAGTCTGTTTGAAGCTTAAACTGTGACTAGCAGAGGTGTTGGTTGGAGGTGACAGTGCCTCTCTGGTATCCCCAGCTGTTCCTTACCCAGACTTTGTGTGCTGCTTGTGGTAGGAACCTCATTCACTCTCATCAGACCGGTGTTTCCTCAGTGGGTGCGGGTCCAGGAAAAGAGATGTGAGCCCACCACAGATGTGAACAGGGCTGGGTTTAGTGAGCAGGCTGGGGGAGTCCCTAGTTTGTTTTCTGTTCCTGGCAATCTGCTTGGAGTGGGATGTAACTACGTCTTCTGCAAGTGTCCAAAGGGGTTGCTCCATCCCCTCTGTAGCCTGTCTGCCCTTGGTTAACCCAAGGGATTAAGCAGAGGGAAAACAAAAAGCTGATGTGGTGTAGGGGTCCAGCAGAAGCTTGCCTCCTACGATGCTGTGGGTGACTCACTGCATCCCTCCTCCTCCCTGCCAGCCCGCACTGCCTGCATGACTTCAGTGCTGCTGATGCATCCTCGTCCTGGTAAACTGCATTCGAAAGGAGGTTGTTCTCGTCCACCTGGTTAATAATAAACACACCAGTAAAGCTTGCTACCATTTCGGAGTGGTTATATAAGCATACAGCTATAAGTAGATCAGGCTTTGGTCCAGGAATAAAGAAGTATAGCAATTAGAGATTAGAGATTAAAGAGACTGGACATTAGAGAGCCTTGATTGTCCACTATGCAAAAGTAGGTTTGTAGTCTAGCTGTAGGCCCTTGTATTTAGCTCCTGGAGCTTTGGTCTTCCTTCTCTCCGTGAAGTTCTGGTTTCTTTGAAGGCTGACTCTGTGGTTCTGGGCTTTTGAGTTCTGTGCAAACCTAGCTCTGGAAGGAGGACCTGGCAGCTGCCCAGCTGTGCAGATGCTGTTGTTGAGCGGTTATAGCTGGAGTTGTAGAGAGGCTTTTTGGGTGCAGATACCCCTCAGTCTGCTGCAGGCAGAGTGCTTCTGGTCCACGAGCTCATGTCTGCAAAGCGCTGTGCCTGGGCATGGACTGGCCAGAACGAAGCCAGATGTGGAGTTTCTCTGCTGTATCCTTTCAGATGATGTTGCCATGTCCTCGGTGTAATGGCTAAGCCTGTCCTCGTTCTGCTCCTTCCCCCATAAAGGGCCTACCAATCTCTGTGCATTTATTTTTTTTTTGATAGACAGGGACCTATTTGTGTGGTTTTTGTTTGTTTTTTTTTCTGCCTAACTGTATGAAGGGTGATTGAAAGAGGACATCACAGGTCTCTGCATCTGCAGCAGCTTGGTTAGGTTTTGTTTGTAGTCTAAAAGAAACGACACATTGCAGCTACGTTGGAGGCTACTGTCCTGTGACAGCAACTCTGCTGTGGTCGTGTACACGGTGAGATCCTTGGTTTTGCTAGGGGCACGTTGTTGGGAATGTGTTTTGTTGCCAGAACAGTGTAAGTAGTCAGCTTGTTGGCTGACACCGTGACTTTCTGGACTTAATGACTTGTAATTTTGGAATTACATTGAACTTGCCAGTGACGACCAGCCTTCTAGACCTCACTAATAGCTCACGTGGGAAAAACCAACGTGCGGGAAATCCATTTGATAATAACATGCACGATGCTGTTGTAAAACAGTGCTTTCTCTAAATCCTTTTAATCTGCTTGTTATCCATCATTTACCCTCAGCATCCCAGCAGAACCGCTTCCTTCATGCTGGGGCTTGCTTGGCCTGTTCAGTTTCCAGGGGAAAGAGGAGTTTGCTCAGTCCAAGCCCCTTGAACTGATTTCTCTCAGCCTACTGGGGATCCTGCCTACGACTCATAGTTAAGCAGTGGTAAATCCGCTTGCTTTTTGGGGACTTTCTGGTTGTAAACCTTTAATGTATTAATGTATTATTCCTGCCTATAGCGTGCTGGGGGAGAAGAGGCTGTTGCTGGTCCACACCGCTGCCTTGCTGCATGAAGGTTCCTCAGCAGCTGGGGTTGCTGCTGCAGCAGTTAGAGGCACGTAAATAGCTGGATCTTCCCAATTTTGAGCCCCGTGTTCTGGCGCCTGAGGTTTTGACTCTGGTGGAGGCTCAGCCAGTGTAGCTGGCCAGGTAAGCCTCCAGGTTTGTGCTTCAAAATGGTAAATGGTTGGGTCAGGGCATGAACTTTTCTCAGGCTTGTGTATTGTCCTCAGTGTGATCATGGATCTGTATTGTTCACAGCCTGTAAGGGCTGCGCAGAAGCCAGGAAGGACCTGATGTTTGTGTGTTAGCCTGGGTTTGGCACTTTTCCAGGATGATAACCGTGATGTTTACACCCACAGTGAGCATCCCAAAGAAGGGGCTATTCAGTGAGTAGGGGAGCGACGGCCCCAAACAAACGTGCTTTGTGTCTGTGATGTCTTGAGCCCAGCAGCCTTCTGATGGCTCAACAGGGAGCAAAACTGGGGGGTCTGCAGCGAAATGTGTCCTTCAGGGGGAGAGCTGCACAGCAGCGAGGGGGAGCGCTGGCTGCAGCCCCAGGAAGCATCCATGGCTGGGCTATGCACAGCTTGAAATGCAGGACACGAGGGTGAGGCAGGAGCTCTCTGTGCTCCAAAGAACAACATTAATCAACTTACGGTCAGGTGTGCGCTTTATCTACCTGATGACTCACTCCGCTGCTAAAGAGTAGCTTTTGACTTTTAGTTTTAATCTTCAAAAATAACAACAGCATGTTGCATGGTAATTGACCAGTGGGGAGCCTGAAAATATGAGCCTGTGATCTGCTTCTGCCAGCTTCCTCTACGGCCACTGGAGCACACGAATGGGCGTTTTTGCAGGGTATGGGGTGGAAGCCTGATGATGTGAGCTCTGGTTTCACACAGGCTGGCTGTTTTTATAGCCATCCAGATAACACAGCAGTAGTTAATGTTCATATTGGACATATGAAAACTGCTTTTTATGGCTTAAAATGGACATTGTCAACTATTTATTTATTGCTTTTAATTTCTTTCCTGCTCTTTGCAATACACCCCTAGAGGTCTGTGGATTACACTTCTTTCCCTACCAATTTTTTGTCCTATTCTATTTCACAAAAGGCAGCGGGGATTTTTCTTTATTTTTTTCCCCCTTCTTCACCTTTTTGTCAGGTCTCATGTGTGATTTCTGTGGGCAATTTAACCACTTCATTGTTCTACCTCTGAGGTGACTGCATAGCAAATAAATGTGGCTAGCTGTAAGATGAAAAGAAAAGTAAGAAAATAAAACGTTTTCTTTTCAAAATGAAACTCTTGGATCCTGGAAAACTTTAGGGCATCAAGTCCTCTGCATCTTTAATGAGCTGTATCTTTAATGGACTATAGGTAAAATGGAAAAAAGCCTGTTATGTGATCTGAAACAGTGTATTTAACAAACAAAGCCTGATAAAATCTAAATAAGCAAGCTCTATGCAGTGAAGAGAAGTTAAAAATGCAGACCCGCCCTTGCTTTGGGATTTTAACCGGTTATTGAAAGCATCAGTCCATATTGTCAGCTAGCTGCTGGGTTCTTTCTGGTAATGAGAGCCGAGTGAGAGTTATAGAAATGTAAATGGGGCAATCATAACCTGCATCTTTGCCTTCCCTACTCCTGCAACTCCTGTAATAGGACTGAATGGAAATGAATCAGCTTTAAAAAAAAACAAAACAAAACCCCGTTCTCATTGCTTTTCTGAAAGCTTGTTTGCTGGGTTTTGGCAGAGCTAATTAATTCTACCCAAGTATAAATCCTTAGCGAGGGTGAGGACGGGGCTGTGCAGAGGGAACAGCAGGAAGGGGTCCCTGTCTGTGACAGTGTGACCCCACATCCTTCTGGGTGGTGGGAGCTGTCAGCGTGAGCAAACGAGGCATGGATTGGAATATTTTTATCCCAATAGTCAGACGCATTCAAATGCAGGGGAGATAAGACCAGAATCAACTGCAAATACGTTCAATAAGGGAAAGAAGAATCCTACGTCGGCACTGAGTAGCCCTCTAACAATTATGAGTTGCTTCTCTAGGCCTGGTATTGGACATGCGGCCAGGGCGCAGCTGGAGAAACTGACAGTGCTGGTCATCTGGTTTTACTTCAGGTTCGTTAGTCATTGGGTCTCGCTGGAAAAGAGGGGAAGAGATCCACAGCATAACACTAAGACTTGTTGCGAATTAACTCCAACAGTCCCCGTTGTGGAGGGCAGAGGAGGGACAGGGTCGTGGTGACACCGTCTGGATGTCACAGCACTTTCTCTCTAACAGGGGCATGGATACAAATGGATTGTTCTTTAGCAGGCAGTGGTGAGCTTGAAACCACCTTGTAAGAACATCTAATTGAATAATGGTGGCAGGTAACAAACCCAGCTCCTAATTGATAGGAGCAAAGGCTTAGGTCTTTTGAAACTTCATTAAACTCTGTGTGGTAATTAGCCACTCTTGCGAAGGTGGCTCTGTGCAGTACTGTAGCTGGGTTAATTCCAATTAGACGCACTGCCTGATGTACCCTGCTCACCAGCCTAGCCTGAACATCAGGCTCCTTCAGAGAAATGAACTGGAGAGAACATGCTGCTTTCTACCCTTCTTGGGAGAGGACCTGGCAGTGAGACGTGTGTGTGCTTTGTTTAGGAGCGGTGTGTCAGGTTATAAGGGTTTCTTCCATGTTTTGCTGCTTGTCATGCCCGGAGACCCACTCACAGCGCTGTGACTGACCAGGCCGGGATGTGGGCATTGCCGTGTGGGACCAGGCTGAAGACCTGTGGCTAATTCAGCATCCTGGTTCCGGAGTGACTAATAAGTAGGAGAAAAGTGAAAGGAACAGGTTAAATTGATTTTTTTTTTAGTTGCTTTTTGGCCTTCCTTCCTGTTCATAAGACCTGTGACCTGGATAGTGGTTTTCCTTGTCTACAGTAGAATGTTTCAGTGCCCACAGCATCCTCGTATTCAATAGACGCTTTCCCAGTTGTGCCCTTGAGTCTCTTTCCTTTTCTGTGAAAATGTGCTACTTGCTCCTACGAGCTCTGCAGAGCTAATATAGCTGTAGGAAGAAGATGGATTCTGCTCGGCTCATCTATCATCAGCCGTGCTGTCGCCCAGGTACGCTTCTCTTGCTGAGCCCTTTATTGCAGGTGAGGATGGGAGAACGCGTTTTCCTGGCTCATGAGGACATACTGCGGGTGCCCTCTCCTGGAGGGAGAGCTGGGCTCTGCTAATGCTTATGAGAGCATCTCCTGTCACCTAGTGATGCATGGTGCAGCGCGTAAAATGCTGGGATGGGTGCTGTGGTGGGGGATCAGGAGAATGAAGCGTGCAGCGCCATGCCTTGTGATAAATAACAGATGCTTCAGAAAAATATTTGGCTCCTGTGCAATAATGCACGCCGCGGGGAAGTTTCTTCTTTATTCGAGGTTGGTACAGGTCCAGGAGCATGATGCTTTAAATCTGTTTGTAATGTTGTAACGTGGCAGTGGCACTCTAATGTGAGGAGGCAGGTTTGTGTGCTTTGCTGGGGCAGCCCCCAGCCACTAGGCTGGTTGATCCTGAAAGCTCCCGGTGATGCAGCTTGTTTTATACTGGCAGTCATTAGTCACAAAGATCGTGCTTGCAGCTTCTCCTGTCCCCTTCCTGTGCAACTCTTCCAGTTCTCACAAGGATGAGCAGTGTCTTGACTTCCTCTGTGAGGCAGAGGAGGGGTGACCCACTGCTGAAGCATTTCTTGGGTCAAGAGAGGCAGGCTACCAGAGCCTAACACCACCAGGTAGCAGCTCTGTTAATTCAAGCCAAAGGCCTGCCTAATTCTGGATCAGTGGAGTTAGAGAGGACAGGGCTACGTGCTCAGGAACTGTAGCTGTGGATGCCACCAGCTGTGGAAGGGAGCTGGGATGAAGTGTGTGTGGGTACGTACGTTGGGTGTGGAGATGGAGGCAAGGGAGGAGGAGCTGATGGAAGACAAGGAGGCAGAAAGAGGAAGATAGATAGCTGAGGGGCACTAGCTGTGGTGTACGAAAGGAAATGGAGAACAAATAACAGCAGCTGAGGTGGCAGTAAGGGAGGAATTGGTGACAGGAAGAAGCTGTGACAGAAAGCGGACCTGTTGCTCAAGCATCCAAGGGAGGCGGTCCTCTTCTTCCTCCAGCTCCTGGCTGCTTGCCTGCAGTCCCCAGTGCATCCTGTGCCTGGTTCCCACACAGGTCCCCGTGTGGTCCTAAGGTAAGCAGGGCTGATGTCCCTGAACACAGCTGGTTTTTCAGCTGGGGCAATTCCCCGGTCCGTTTTTCTGTGGTTGCTCACACACCTGTGTGTGTGATATATGTACATTGCATATATGTAAGTGCATATTTCAAACATTTTGGATATTTTTTTGTTTCAGAGTAGATTTTTTTTTCCACGTCTTTTTACTTTGGGGAGTGTCTGGAAAAGGTGGGAGGAAAAGGTCCACAAAGCACACATTTGCTTTCAATCACTGATTTTTAAAGAGATTTCCCTTGCCTCAAACTATAGGTGGAAAGTCACTGCAATCATTTGCTCCCCAAGAAGTCTGAGTCTTGGGACAAGTCTCTGTTGTACATCTGAACCTTCCGTCAATTGAATTATCAATATTCAGCAAGGATACTGTTGTCTGGCTTACAGGGAGACATTTAAACTTACAAGTTATATTAGTTCTTTATTACATTTTTCTTAGATGGGGCTGTATTTAATTTATTTGTGAAGCAGCTGAGGCACCTGAAGTTGAGTTGTCAAGCCATGACAGCGTTCAGAGAGACAGTTTTTCCTCATGTTAGGAACAGATTGTTGGAACCCAAGTGTACAAGCTGGGAAATCCCCAAGGTCTGCTCTTTGTGCGGGGGGAAAATGGTGCCCAGAAAGGGCTACGCTTGTGTGGGAAGCACAGGGTCAGGGGGTATCCTCACTGGTGTTAAGTGTTCGTGCAAGCCTGTTCACACTGAACTGAGGGAAAAGGTTCCTGTGCAGAGCAATGGGGATGTGTGGTGGCCTTCTCAGGGTGCCATGAAGGAAATGGAGCATTTTATTAGTGAAGGATAGCTGCTGATACTATTGGAGGACTTTGGCACGCAGGAGGTCCTGCAGTTCATGTGTTCCCAGACAAAAATTGTGGGACACTTTTTTTCAAGGTTTCTGGGCACCATATCTTTCTAAATTGGATTTAAATGGCAGGAGTTTTCACCTGATCCACTACTGCCTGCATGTGCAACTCTTGTGGGTAATCAGCTTCTGCACTTCAGTCCAGAGCAGGTCGTGTTGTAACCTGCACAAGGCATAAGTTGTGCTTTCAGCTAATTCTGTGTATTAACCTGAACTTCTCTCAAGGTGTTCAGGGGTGAATGGTGCTGCTGGAAACGTGCTGGAATGTGCTTGTTTCAGGAGATGGTGATGAAGCTTGAAATAGTTTTGCTTGCTGATAATATAAAACTCTTCCCTCCAGAAGAGAATGGTAATTGGAAAAACTTCCTTGGACACTGAGAAGGTGATCCGGGGCATTTGTATTATGACCCCAGCTCTCTGCTGAAGAACCTTCAATTCGCCTCTTAAGGAACAGGGCACGGTGTTTTCACTGACTCTGGAAGGGTGCCCGGATGTTCGCTTCCTCTTTGCAAAGAGCAGGTGGAAGATGACAAGTAAATGATGACATTATTACGCCTGCACTTTAATAGTTTCCAAGGAACTTGCAAGTAAGCGAAGGCAACGCATGAAATATTCATGGTTTGTCTTTGCTCTCATACAAAAGGTTGAAAGCTTCTAGAGCTGGAGTTCAGGGTACGCAAAGCATATGGAAATAGTACCTGCAGCTTTGCCTAAAGGGCTAATGCTGACCTTTTTTGGAGTGATAAATAAGTTTTCTTTTTATCTCCATTAGAGAGAGAAGGGGAAAAAAGTAATTTCCACACTTAGGATTCAGTTCCTTTGTATGGAGCAGACTTTCCCTACATCTCTAATCTCGCTCATCTGTGGTGATTCCCCCTTGTCTGAAGGCAAAATTAGGTTCGGAAGGAAAATCTTTCCCTTGTACCTCTTTCCTCCCCAGTTTCCAGAAGGACCACAGCTAAGGCTGGGGTGTGTGGTCTTATTTGTAAATGAGCTTAGGAAAATAGATGTCACAAGAGCAGAGCTTTTACAGGTGGGTATACCCAAGGGGGAAGCTCTGCCTTTCAGTATTATCCCATAGATGTGTAAGCAGGAGGAGTGCCCAGATTGCTACACAGATGCTCTGTGCCCGTTTCCTCTCTAAGGGCCGGGCTTCCCTCTTACACGGGTTTCCAGGAGCTCAAAAGAGAACAAAGTTTCTGTCTAGCTCCCTGCTGTTTTCCCTTCAGGCCTCTCTCTGTTCCAGCCCTTGCTTAAATGGTTCTTGGCATTAATTCAGGATGCTGCTGTTCCTAGTCCACCGTAACCGACTGGTTAAATGTGGGGAGCAGGTATGTGAGATGGTGCTGCTGTGCTGTGGGCGCACTGTGCCCCTCTAAGTGCCATGGGTCCTGCTGCTCCTGCCAGTGGAGGAGGCAGATTTGTGCCCCAGGCTGGAGCAGTGACTTCTTGTGGATGTGCAAGCCCCAGCAGGGGAGGTGGGACGTGGTGATTCCACGTGGAGCTGGGATCTTGGCACTGCGGCCAGGGCACTGTCAGTGACAAGTAAGGCAAGGAGCACTGTGGCTTTTTGTCACTGCTGGTGATGGCTGGGATGCAAGAAAGCCCTGGAGGCTTGCAGATCCTTGATGCTGCTTTTTCTCCAGGTGACTAGAAAACCTGCCAGCACTTGGTCTGGGAGCTGGAGCTAAGAGTGGGAGCGAGGTCCCAGGAGGCAAGTGGAGCCAGCCGCAGGGTGCCAGGTGGCTCTGGTGGCCAGCTCTGTGTGAGCAGGCTCCTTCTGTGGGCTGAGATTCCCTGTCCAGAGAATCAACTGGTTCCCTGATGGATAGTATCCTACTGTCATCAAAACGGTGACTATCTACAGCACTGGTCATCTGAAGCAGTCTTTGAAGCGGGCAAGGATGTATTTCTTTTATTCGTTTACTAAAACCTTTATCTGTGGAGGTAGCAAGCTAACAGCCTGAGCCTTGTTCTCTGCCTGCAGGAGGGGCAGGGTGCGATGCACGGTGCAAACCTTGATGTCGCTGGGAGTAACCTGGCTTGGGCTGGGGTCTCTTGGCAGGTCCCACAGCGACCTGTTTGTTTTTGGCTTGCAGGAGAGGGGTCTGGTCTAGGGGATGCCTGGGAGATGCACGTGGGCCCCAGAGTTCTGCTGCAGGCTCCTGAGCTAATTTAATCACCAATGGCCTATTTATCGTTTAATCAGCATTAGCATCCAGCTGTGCCTGAAATGGCTACAAGTCTGGTTGCACGGATACTAGCATTGTGTACGGCTTACTTAAAAGCCAGTGAGTTTGTTACATTTAGGATGATGTGCTCTCTACCAGAATATGTGCACTTACTAGCGATACCTGCATTTTTCTTACATTTCTTCTTGCACCATCGTTAGGTACCGCTCTCTTCTGGCTTTAGTGATGTTCTCCAAGTATTCAGCCACCTCCTCCTGTGCTCTGGTGGGGTTAAAGGAGACAGCGGACACGTGGCAGAACTAAGGGTGGAGTGAGAACAGAATGAATACAAGAAGTGGTGAGACAGTACTGTATTTGGGAAACTTTCCTACCTTTTGTTGTGTGGCTTGTGCATTTTATTATATAGGAGAACAGAGCAGAGACGGTGACTGGCATCAGGAGCTGGGCTGCTACTGAGGGATATGCCAAGGAAACGTTTGTTGACTGGAGTTGCAGAGGCTTGCAGCTATTCCTCGGCACTTGAGCTGTCAGCATTTCTGGCATTTCGTAATCCCACCTCCTTTATTAATCTTTGTGGGGTGTGATTGATTTTTTTTTCCTTGTGTGTGTGTGTGTAGTAATGCTGCATCGTCCCCGCCTGCTCCCTCCCGAGCTGTGCAGCACTGGAGGTGACATTTGCAGAGAGTCAACAATCCCGCTCGGAAAGGCCACTCTGCTCGGCACCGAGGGGATCTCAGCGCTTCAACGCCATTGCTGTACCCTGCTCAGGAAGCCTGGCCTCACAGAGGTTTCTGGAGTGTTAGGATGGAAGAGGGGGGAAAAATAATCTAAGGACTATTTGCAGCAGACAGAAGCTGAAGCAGAGCAACCTGTATCATGAATAATGTGTGTCAAAGAAGGCGGTTTCTAAATGACAATTGAAACTCTTTCATCCGTGTCTTACCAAACTCAAACCAGAAAGCTGGATCAAGTATTTCTATTAGGGGTGAAGGAACTGGGAGGAAAAATACGTTTTTACCAAAATGCAAATGTTTTGTGAAGGCAGTTTCAGTTTTGAAAATAGATTCCATTTCTGAAAAGCATTAGGAAAATAAATCCATTTAAAAAGCAAGTGGAGTATAAAGGTACTGGGAAATACTTTAGCTTGCTTTCATTTCTCAGAAGCAAAAATTGTAATAGGCTATAAGAACCTAATAGAAAGTATTTTTGTAATGGAAGCTGAATGTTAACTTCATCTTTTTATTTTTTTTTTTTTCTTTCCCCAGAACTAAAGGTGTTTAAAAGCTCTCGGCTGCAGGAGCCTTCTAGCTGCCGTGTCGGTACAGGATTTCAGGGCTGGGATCTCGGTGGAACTGAATCCCCAAGTATTTTGAACTTGCTAGATAGAAACTTGCTGTTCCTCGTGCTGGTGTGTATGCAGACTTGTTCATCAGTGGTTTTGTTCATATGGTCAGGATTTTGGCTTTTTTTGGAGCCTGGAATTTGGTGTAATTTAGAGAGGGGATAAAGAGGTGGTGTAACTTAGGTGAGATGAATACCTCCTAACTGTGAGATCTGCTTGGTTTCCCTGCTTTCGGGGTGGTTCCATTCCTGTAACAAAGAAATAGCACCGTGCCGTGTCTGCTGGTGCCAGAGCTGGGTTTGAAATTGTGCTTCTGGCACCAGAGTTTGATTCCTATGATGTGTGATTGTTTAAATATGTAGATAACTTTTGACATGATGGCAATCGTTTGATGTATGTGTTTTGTTCTCCGGTTTGCCACCTCAACAAAATGTTTCTGCTTATTATTGTTGCTATCAACACTGACGGTGAGAGAGGGGAAAAAATAATTTCAAAAGCATTGGCTGTGAACATTGTGGGGCACAGTTCATGAGGATGCTTGAGATTGTTGAAATATGGTTCAGTACGGCGCCAGGATCCAGCTGTCACTGCCCTTGGTGACAAGCAGCAGGAGGAACGGGTACTGGCTGTCGGCTCAGAAGCTGCAGCACGCTCTACAAGAGGTAGCAGAGGAATGGGAAGGAATGGTGGGAAGGAATGGTGAAGGTCGCCTCCTTCGTCACTCACGGTCTACAGCTTTTGCTGGCATTACACAGGCGTATACCAGGTTAGAGGGGGACACTGGGGGTAGGGGAGCTTGTCCAGCACCTGAAAGGTGCCTGTGTGCGCTGGTTAAGCAGCACAAAGAAGGCTTTCAGTGGAGCTGATGGGTAGAGGTGCGGGTATACTTCAGTGCCTTGCTTTGGAGAGCTGTTGTCACAGGAGGGTGATAGGAGTGCTGGGCCCTAAGGCACACTCCTGACCTGTCCTGAGATGTGCAGCTTGCTTGCATTTCTAGAACAAGAAGCTGGTCCTTCCAGTAAAACCAAAACCCACCTTTTTTGTGTCTCATCCTCATAATCGGTTCAGTTTTGGTCTGTGCACAAAGGGCCAAATAGTACTGCTGGTAGTTGTGAGAGCTTTCCTATTGCTGATTTCTATCTGTTTTCTTATCACCAAAAGGTAATTGCTCCGAGAAGGCTCAGTGAACACTCTGTGTGGCTGATGAGCTTAAATTTCTACTGAATACTCATCATCCCCTCCTTCCAGCCCTTTCTGTATTCATCTAAATACGTTCCTAGGGGACAAGATAGATTAGTCATTGTTAAGCAATGGAAATAATCTTAATTCAGATCTATTCTCTGATGTCTTCTAAGAAAAGTTTCACTGTCTGTCTTCTTTGCAGAGTTGGGAGTGCTGTGCATTGTCACCGGCTTGCAGCAGTGTCTGATGTGCGAACACGCGGTGATTTCTGCGCAGATACTGGCGCGGTGTGCGTGGCGAAGGGGGGCAGGTTGTGTGTTGCGGGGAGTGGGGTGGTTTTAATACCAGTAAGCAAACAGGGTCAGGAGAGTTTTAATAAAGTGGGAATCTCGCTGCTGTCCTTCGTAGCCAGTCGTGACAGCTGGTTTGACTGCAGTGTTCCCTCCGCCTCCTCACCTTTCCAAAGTTTTGCTCATGTTATTAGCAGGGAAATGAGCTGCGTGGCACCGATGTCCCCCAGCAACGTAGTCACGGTGGAAGGGGGATAGCGTGGGCAGCCTGTCACCCTTGGGAGAACGTTACACAAATCCAGGGCTTGTTGATCAGGAGTCTCTTCATGCTGAGGCTGGGGAAGGCTTTTGCTTGTATCCTGGCTGCTGCCTGTTGCTGTGAGTGCTGTTTGAGCTTTGTGCTTGCACAGCCCTTTGTGGACTTCACCGTGGGTGTTTGCCGTTCCTGTGTACCAGTGTGGTCAGGAATGGATATCCCCATTTGACTGGCAACAGTCGCATTTTGTACCTTGCTTGGGGTCAGACTGAGCTGGAACAGGAAGCTCCTCTCCAGAAATAAGTGCTGTGAGCAATTCATTATTGTCCTCATGTCAAGATTTGCTTGAAAATAACTACTAACATCTCTATTACCACAGTAGCACCAGTAAAAACAACAACAGCAAAACCCTACAGCCTGGCTCCTGCATTATGTTTTCTGTCTCTCTATGGGTGTCCAAAACCAGCTGGTATGTGTCATGGTCACTGTATTAAAGACAAGGAGACTGACAGAAAGATTGTTTCTTACTGGTACGTGTGCAGATCAGTAAAGATCAGGAATGGGACAAACTACCAGATTTCATGATCTGAAAGCTATAGAAAAGAGCATTTGGGGAGTTCATCATTTGACGTACGCTTAATTTTCCCCAAACTCTGTCAGATGAATCTAAAAGAATGCTAGAGATCTTCTTGCACTTGTGTGTGTCTTTGTTTCAAGGCAAACATTGTTAGTGCTTCTCTGGTCCTGTGCATGAAGACATCGTCATGGTGTCTGCCCGGGGATTGGGTACGGAGCATTTTACCTTGGTTACTGTTTTAAGCTTGAAGACGCACCAGTGGAGCATCATTGGGCTCATCCTCTTGGCTGTGCTGCCACCTGTCCTCTGCACTTTCTGTGACTTGAAGCAGACTCTTCAAAATAGCATAAGTTGGTGGTATAATTAACATGATACCAGGACAGCGTGGTGTCCATCAGGTGATAATGCACGACATCTATCTCATGTTGTCTGAGCTGTCGGAATCTCACATTTGTGCCCATGATGTGAGCAATACTTTTAGCAATGGTTGCTTTGCTCCCTTGCAGCAGCGTACAAGCATTACAGGAACTAACAATTCCTGTCAGCCTTGCAAGGCAGGACAGGTTGTTCATAGATGACCAATGGCTTGGTGACAAAAAAAGAAAGTTTTCCAGTTTGTATCTTTTCCTCCAGGTGCATGGGAGGGTGACCTGTACAGTCCTGGCTGAACTGCTGCGGAGCCCAAGCCTGCCAATGGGTGAGGATGGATTTAGAGGGAAGAGCATTGACAGAGCTGTGTAGGGAGCTGACCTAGAGAACAGCAGAGGGCAACAGACAGCTTCAGGAGGGACAGGATACTTCTCGTGTGCCCGTCTCTTGCTACTGCTATTAATTTTGCGATGTACTAAATGATTTACTTTTTTTTTTTTTTTTTTTAAGGAACCAATTAATTGCTTAATTTCCCTTTGCCTGGCTCTTCTGTTGCGTTGGGGCACAGCAGGGAGGCTGCGAGCAGAGGAAATGCCTTCTCTATTGGCTATTTCTAGGGAATTAAGGACCCGAACAGCAGCTAATCAGTGTTTTAGCTGTAGTTTTCAATATTCTCTCAGTGTTAATGTTGATAGTAGATAGCTGGCCCAATTAAAACAAAAATTATCAAAGCGTGTTTGAAGTGCCCTTAGGTATTTCTGCGTGAGTTTGTTGGAGAGCTGCTAAGAAAACAAAACTTGACCTTCCCCAGAACACAGTCATCTTACAGAGAAGGATGGGGAGAGCGGGAAGTAAAAGTTGGCGTTAACTTGCAGCAGAGATTTGGCTGCATTAGTTTATTTTACCTGTTAAATGCAGTACCCTGCCTGTGGCACTGAGCAGTAAATGGGTGTTATGTTTAAGTCGTATAATCCTCTGTGCTAGTTCTTAAGTGATATCCAGAGGCAAAGAAGTAGGTATCTTTGTGACTCTTAAGGCTGTTAACATGCATTCTGAAGTGTGAGATTTCATTACTTTTATCTTTTGCCTCTACAGTTATTGACAGTAAAATTAACCAGCTCTTTTTTTTTTTTTAAGCCTGAGCTTCTTCTGAATACACCTGCCATTAATTTAATGGGGTCACCTTTCGCTGGTGTGGGAGGCGATGGCATCCATGTGGGGGCTGGAGTAGGGGGCTGGATTCCTGCTGGGATCCTCAGATCTGATTGCCTGAGCACCACGAGCAGCTGGGCATTGCACTTCTGTACTTGTGCTGCATCGTGCGAGCTGATTGCACACGACAGAAACCACCAGCCACAGACAAGAGAATGTGCTTGTACGCGTGGCTCACACTGCATGGTTGTAGACGTGCACAAAGGTTGTAGAGTTGCTTCGTAAAATCAGGTTCCTCCAGTTTAGTGTTCAAATATTGGTATCAAAGTTGAGGATTTCCCATTTTCATCTTATACGGTAAGCTGGGTTCAGGCTATTTTCTGAAAGGGTGTTGAGGGATTGCTAGATTTCCACATTAGTGGGAGAAAGTGGGGGCAATTAGGAGAGGGAGACTAACATTTTGAAGTCAGCAGTGAGTTTTAATGCTGAAGATACCCTCTTTTGGATCTGACACCTAGGCTCTGGTTTACTTCTGATTTAGTAGCTGTAGTCTTAACACACAAACCTAGCAGAAAGACTGTATTATGGGGAACCCTGTGTGCATGATGTGACACACAAATACCTGATTTAAGGTATTCTTTTGAGTCTCCAAAGACAGAGGGCTGTTTGCTCTCACTTGGCTGGCCTTAACATCTCATCAGTAAACACACACCATGCCATGGTTCTTAGCAGTGGGCTGTTCACACTGATCAGATGTCAGGGTGGACAATTGCCTGCAGCATATCAAATGCAGCAAACTTCAGTTGGATAGCAACGTCACCTTTTCTCAGTGAAGCTCTTAGAGTGTCTCCACCTCAAGAGAAGGCGAATCAGGAGGGTGAAGAGATTCCTGATCTTACGTGTTAGTGGATGAGTTTGAGTATGGTTTCAAACTGTCCAGAGGGTCGGGGTGAGGCTGCTGAAGGCTGTGAAGCCTGGGCTGCAGGGTGCTTCAGGAGTATAGTACTAGTACCAGCTATCGGAAGGATGTGCTTGCCTGCTAAAGATTGCTAGAGATGGTGGCAGCTGCTCGGTCCGAGAGCTATGATTTGGAAATGAACTGCGGTACAAGAGATAAAGAGGAAGGATCAACTTTTTATTGGGTCGCAAGACTGATTTCATTAAGGGGAGATAAAGAAGATTTTCCTTTAAATCCTGGCTTTGACAAGACTTCCTTTGTGCCACAGTGCAAGACACTTGGCTCAAATCCTCAAGGGGAGTTAGGTGCCTGATGCCGGCTTAATTTCCATGGCTGCTATGTGCTTGCAAAGGAGCTGGAGCTGTGTGAAGCTGGTTTCTCAGGTCCCAGAATAGTTGCTCAGTTGTGCGAAGAAGCTGTATTATTTTTTGGCGGCACAACACTTTCAGAATAAGCTTGTCTGTGGGATGTTGTTCCACCCGTTTAAGAATACATTCCTTGCACTGATCGATTTCCCTTTGCAGACAGCCCTTGGTCTCTCTCTGCAGCTTAATGCTGCACTTGTAACATAGAGATATTATCCATCAGCTTTCTCAGGTGGAAAGATCTTCTGGGAACGGAGTTCGGCAATGTTCTTACAAAAGACCTAACAATACGAGGGCTTCATCCTGTTTGTGATGTGAAGCGCTTTCTGTGCGGGTAATTACTTGCAATGTTACAGTCCAGCATCTGTCCCCTTGCGCTGAGCTGCTCGGCTCTGATCACACAAGGGGAACCAATTGCTCTAAACCACTTTCCTCCAGCCCCTCTTGCTGTGTTGTGCAGCATCAGTCTGTGCACTTGGTTTAGCCAAATCCAGCACTTGGAAGAAATAAAGTGGCCTAGATACTGCGAATCTTTAAACTTAATATCCAATAGGGAACTGAAAAACAATTAAAACTTCTGTGCACCCCTTGTAACTATCTTTCTAGATCTTCTGCTCCTCAGCAAAAATGTTGCAGGCTGAACTGAACTGCCAATACCAGCAAATATTTGTCCTTGCATTAGGCTCTCCAAGGGATGGCTTACTGCACTCAATTAAAGCTGGTGCTGGAAACGGAGAGCAGCTGAGGTTTGCAGGTCTTAGATTTTGAACTGTCCTGTGTTTTCAGAGGCAGTGTTATTCTTTGGATTATAAGATATTAAAATACAAAATGAAGATATAATGCTGCTGGACAACTGAGCTGCAGGTGGTAGGAGGTGCTTACTCTGCTACGGGAGAGTTCGAGGCTGTGTTTGTGGCGTGGCACCAAAACCCTGCGAGCTGCGGGCTGGGGATGGGTGAAGCTCCTGGGGCAGGAGTCCACGAGTGCCTTCTGCTGGTCTTATTCCTCAGAGAACTGGGAAATGCTCAGCACCTACTTGGCAGCTTGCAGAGCTGGATCCTGGATTCTAAGGGGGTTCATGCCAAAAAAAAAAAAAAAAAATCCCTTCTTTTAATAATAATAATGAAAAGTAAACAATTTAAAATATTGCCACGTCATGGCACAGAAATAATCCTCCCACCTTAGTCAGGAGGCCTGGCTCGGTCTGCTGGTGGCTGGCACCAACAAGTCAGTAGGATCAGCTGCTGTGGGGCTCGGTGCTGGGAAGGTGAAGGACTTGAGGGCTGAGGTGAAATTCAGATAGTCTAAAACCTGGCAGGTGTACTTGAGCACTGTTCCTGAGTTCTTCTGTTATCGGGAGATGTAGGTTAAGGTCTTGGCTTGGCAAGAAGCATACCGTGTGACATCAGGGAAGGTGTTCAAAAGGGGCTTGATATTTATAGACCTGAGGCGTGGGTAGCAATTCCAGGCCCCTAAGGCTCTGTCCTGTGGTCTCTGATCATTGCTGCTTTTCCTACCAGTGAGGAACTGAAGTGATCATACTGCTCCAGGATACTTCAAGCACTTGAGAACAAATGCATTAACATAAAAGAGGAGTCCAGATATGATTATGGAGGCTCATGAAATGCTTAAATCTGTGCTCTCAGACAGCAAGCATTCCTCAGTCAGCAGAAATAACTGCAGTGTTTTTAAAAACACAAGCATTTAAAAAAATAATGTTTTAAGTATTTTACTATTTTCAACCCCACACACTTCAGCATGGTCTTGGACTTTGCCTGCCAGCACTCTTTTTGTTTTTCCTCTGAGCCCAAAGAGGAGTTTAGGCTGGGATAAGTAAACTTAGGTCCGCATTTTGTCTGCTTTGTATAATCCCCTCTCCTTGTGCCTGATGCACTGATGGTGTTTGAAGTTTTCCTTTGGCTCATCCCAAATGTGATTGTTATCACTTAATAATTAACAAAGTAATTATTATCATCCAGTAGTTTACTTTGACCTTTTTGGAGCCTGTATCTGATGTGGCTGAGTTTGTGCTCCTTGTGTGCTGGGAGGGATAACAGCTTTTCTTGTCCAGCTGGGAAACGGCTGCCTCTGGGTTGGAAAGCAGGGACTGTTATGCACCACCGCTGCTGAATAACCATCCCGTGAGGTCTGGGGAGCCCCAAAAAACTGGAGATTAGTTGTTTACATTTTGATTAGATTCAGGGAAACTTCCCATTTTGAGGATAGGGACACCAGTCACAGTGTTTGAAGTGTTGGCTATCTTAGACTTTCCAGGGGCTTTGAAACTCACTTTTATGGGGACTAGAAGGGCAAAGGCATCTGAAGACCATGCTGAAGTTCTCAGAGTAGCTGGCATCTTCTTCTGACAGGTTTTTTTTTTTTTTTTTTTTTTGTTCCCAGTGAATGGGGCAAAGCTGACTTTTTGAACCAAAAAAAAAAAAAAAAAAAGCATGCTTGCTGTGGGTGTCTGAGATGTTTTTGCAAGGGGACATGCAAAGAGAGTCATTTTCAGGGCAGTTCTGTCTCCCTTCTGCTGACCCGCTGCCACATCGAATCAGTAATGCTGTTCCCTGGGCACCAGATTTGCTTTACTCTGGTCACTGGGGGGCAAAATTGTAAACAAACATTAGCCCTGTGCCGTAACAGTCCGTGTATTAAAACCATGCTGGAGAGGACTTTATAGCTGTCATCACAGCAGAACCAAGGCCCTAATTCTCCCTTGGAGCAGGAGAAAATAACTTCAGACCTCGTGAGCATTGTGTGTCTTTTGGACTGATGGGCTAATTTTCATTGTGGCGGAGCGTTGCGTGACCCAGTTTCAGAGGATGTAAATTTTTCACGTCTCTTGATGTTAGCAAGCAGTGCAGATTCGGACCAGTTCTTGCTCTGGCTTTGTGGCATTAATAAGCCCCATTTGTTTTTCCCAAGCTGGGAATGGGAAGAGAACACATGCCTTATTTGCGTCTAGGTAGAAGATTCCACTCCTTTCTTAGAGGAGAAGGAAAGAAGTAGACAACTTTCTGCCTAACCAAAGACATGGACTTAGCGATTGTTCCTTCAGGTCAGCAAACTTTGGAAGATTGGCTGGCACGGAGCTCTGGTAGCTAGTTGTAAGTCTCCTTGCTTTTATTGTGCTGAGGTAATGCTGCCTTATGAGTTGACAGCTGACTGTGTATGATGCAAGTTTGCCAGAGCAGCTGTTGCATTTACATGTGTGCTTGAAAGCCCACATGTGTTGTGATCCCTTGTGATCAGGTTTTGCATTTGCATAGCTCTCTTTGCACTCAGTGTTTGCAGGGGACATCTGTGGTCTTCTACTTCCACCTGTTTGCCAGGCGCACAAATTCACTCTTGACCTAGACAAGAGCAGGAACTGTTCAGGAACAGTAAGTTCCTTCCATGAAAATTAAAAAAAGTGCAAGAACTGAGTCACCTTATTGTTAAGACAGTGAATTATTTAACTCCATGCACATCATTAACATATCATTCATCACAGCAGTGGCTGACAGGTATATTAACTTCCTTCAGGCTACTGTTTGCTTGCAGGAGAAAGGACGAGGTTAGTCAGCCTCACATAGCAGGAAGAGATTGCTGAGAAATCCTGTAAGATATGCAACATTAAGGAGAATTGGACATTGAGGAGTTCAGTCTGAGTTTTTTACAGGTAGGAATGGAAGTAATAAAATGTACTTTATTATTTTAATGACCACGGCGTGGCTTGAATTGCAAAGGTCGATCTGAGATCTAGGGGAAGAGAACAGAAAGAGTGAGCTCAAGGAACAAATCCTTTTGTTTTCTCTGCCACTACCTGCAAGTAAAGTTACATGCTGCTTCTTGTCATATCACCTTGACACCCAGTAGGTTTGTAGCGTGATTTGGCTGCATCACTTTGTATATACTTATGATTTTGTTCATGAGACGGTCACACATGTTAAAAGCTCCAGCTTTCAAGGTGCTGAGTGTCTACAGCACCACTTGGCAATAAAGCAATGGCATCTAAATGGTGTCTTGTGGTCTCTTCCATGAGTGGAGATCCTTCATGCACTCCAGTGTGGCATCCCTCCTTGCTGTTGCGTAGAAGGATTAGGAACCAGCAATCTATCCATAATGTATGGTGCTTGTGGTGTGAGGAACACGTACTACTAACCATGGCTTCGTCCTGCTTTAGAACTGCTTAGAGTTCCTTGCTGGCTGCAGTATCCCAGTGTCTGGTGCTCTTAGGCATGCAGGATGATGTTCACCCACTAGATTCGAGTTTCACAGGTTTTGTTTGTTTTTCACAAACAAAATACAGGCTTGAAGGCATCTAGTCCAGCAGATAGAACCAGTTTCCTTTGGGATATCTAGCAGGACCTGAGGTGTGTTTTTAAAGTAATCCTTGGCAACGTGGCTAAAGAACAGCTGGGGATTTAACTATTTTATTTCACAATGCCATATGGCTTGTAGTGTGCTTATCGCTGGAGCAATCCTGCTCTGAGGAGGGGGAGTGCACTCCTGTGACTAGAGCAGGTTAGGACTTTGCTGATGAGCTCTGTTTGATGCTGTTTCCATTGCCTGGCCTGTTCATTCCTTTTGGGGTTTCAATCTACCTGTAAGCTCATGATTAATTATTTGAAGCTTTCTGTTCTCCAAATGCTGACCTTTTCTAAAAAGCGTGTGAATTGAGCTGGCTTTCCGAATAAGTGAATTATACACAGAGGAGTAAAATACCCTAAGGAAGGAGGAAAAAAAATGGCAGAAAAACATTTTTCAGTATGGCAGGACAAGAAGTCAGGAGGCAGTGCTACAAGTCTGGATGAGGTGAGAAATCAGCCAATGTCCTGCTTAGGGAAGGCAAATACTGAGGTTATTGCATTAGCTACGCTGGCAGTGGAGCTTCTCTCGTTAAGCTGGAGATGCTGATACCACGCTGTCTGGAATTCAGGCAGTTGTGCCTGTGGCAGAGACTTCTAAAAGTTCATGCCCAAGTGATACTTTCTGGGAGAAGGTCTGACAAGAAATGCATCACTTCAGGTACAACATTTGCTTCATAGCCAAGGTCCTGTGCATTCATCACTTGCCATCAAGCTCATGCTGCTGAATCTGAGCGTGTGCTTGAGCTCTCTTCCTCATTTTATATGCATTTTTATTCACCTGCCCACACACAAATACACATCTCCGTAGCCTTTATGGTTGTGTGGAAAATGTCAGAATATGAACTGAAGCGTTAGCTGTCTCCCCAGGAGTTCAGGCAGCCAGAAGGAATAATTTTCAGAGGCTCGAACAGACTTGTTCATTAAATGAGGTGTTAACCCTGGAATTTGCAGTGACCAGTTAACATCCATAATGATTCAGAAGTGATGGTTTTAGCAAAAACGCCCGGCTAATTTGTCTGGTGGAAAAACTCAGCCTGTTGTAAGCCCCTTTAGGTACTACTTTCTCACCTTTACGTGTATCTTTGGTACAGCAAAACCAGAATAGGTAGGGGGAAAAAAAAAAGTGTATTTAGAACACACTGTGAATATAAATGGTGATGATCATTCATGGTCTTAAATCCAATCTAATTAGGTAGATGAGATTAATTGGATAATGCGTGAAAGATCCCAGGGCTTTTTGTCACAGAACATTGGTTTATCTCGCTGTAGGATGCGAAGTCATGCACTGCATGGAAACTTTTGCTCTGCGTTTTCCATCTAGGGATGGATTTGCCTTGGGTTAGGTGTGTATGGTCATTTGAGGGTGAAACAGCCTTGTCACACCCGTCCCCACCTCTGTTAGAATTATGTTGGAGCAGAGCAAGGTGTGGCTGCAAGAAATGTCTAACTTGGGCCTGGCTGCACTAGAAAAAGTTGCAGAGTTGTCTGCTGTTACTGTTTTGTGGGACTGAAAAGTAAAACCTCTTCCTGAGATTGGAGGAAGAGGAGAAGCATTCTGCTGTGCTTCCTCCCTGTGTGGCATGCCCCTGTTAGCATGCCCCGTTAGACCCAAACAGAGAGGAGCTGAGGCTGCCACTGCACAGCCTTTGACCAAGTCCTGAACAGCACCTGGAACGGGATGCTTTTTGTTGCCTCTCCCCAGCACTTTTATGCCTCTTTCTTTGTTGTCCTCCTGTTTCTGCCTACTTTTTCAGCTCAGAGCCCAGCATGTGAGCGGACAGAGCTGAGAACGAAGGGGGAGGATGGGTTTCCTCAGTGAACTGTGTAGCTGGGCACAGGAGAGGCAGCATCTGGCTCTGGGCCATGCTGCAGTTTTCCTCTATCTTTAAGGGAATAGTGGGAAGATACGGTGCTGTGAAGAGGAGTGGGAGATAAAGGCTAATGGGGGTGAATCCAGTATTATTGGCATCGAGCATTCAGTCAAAACTTTTTCTAAATTATTTGATATTTTAAACATTTATCTGTTTTAAGCACTACACGTTCATTTTTGTTCTGTACTGGTAAGGAGTTGGCATGCTCGTTTACATAAACAACAGAAATCCAAAAAGAAAAATTATAATTATTTTACGTTATCATATGACTTATGGAGCTGAGGCTGCATGCAAAAGCCCCTGATATTGCCAGGCTTATGAGAAAAATCTCTAGAGGGGGTAGCTGTCTAAATCTGTTTACCAAGCGATGACAGTTAATTTTAAAGCTCTCCCCTAGACAGGTTATTTTAACTGCCCAAAAGGAAGTACAGCTCTGAGTCTGCGACAAAAATGAAAAGGAGGCATAAACTAACATGTGGAAGGAGCGTGCAGGTATTGTGAGAGAGCACAGAGACAGCTATGAACTCAGTGGCTGTGAGTCCTGCTGGCCATCCCCTCCTTGTTCTAGGTGTGTTTTAAACTATTGACCCGAGGCATCAGGTGTCACGGACACAGACAAACCTTTTAGTCAGGAAATTAACTCCAAACGTATTAAGGCAGAACATGTTTATCCTTTTGTATGGGAACAGAGAGGAGTTATTCTGGTTGAGTGCTCTAAGTAGCTATTTCAAAGAGTTTTCTGCTTTTCTCTGGAGGCGAAAGGAAACAGAACTTTTATAGGAAGATTGACACACCTGTTATCCACAAGCTACTGGTCCCTTACATCAAAAGGGCTGGGAGAAAGCAGACTGGGAGAAAATACTGAATCCAAGCTGATGTCAAAGCTCTGCGGTGGCTGAGCGCTCCCTGGGGGATCCCGGTATGGAGGCTGGGAAATGCATGGGATCTGTAACTTTTTCTGGACCATTGTCCTTTCTCAGTTTTGTAGTCAGGTGAATTGAGCATTGGTGAAATCCTAAATGTGATGCAAAGCTGCCTTTGTTCATTTGCTTAATGGACTGCTTAGGATTGCTCGACTGCAGGTATTCTCAATTTTCATCTGTTCCCTCACATGTCCTGCAGCAGATGTCTCTGCTATGAAAGAAAACAGGAGCCCAGTTCTTAAAATGTTAATTTTATTTTCTGAGTGGAGATGAACAGTGAAGAGAATCATAAGCCTGGAAAGATCCAGTTTATCTTTTACTGCAGACACTTCTCTTCTGGAGGAACAAGGTTGGCCAAAGACCATAACAAGGCTGGGCAGCATCTTCAGTCTCCCTGGAAAGCAGGGGGATTCCTGGCCCCTTGTTGTCAGTTTTGTCCTGCTTGTCAGTGGGACAGGATGACAGCAAGTGGCAGCGTGTAAAGGGCGGATAAACTTGTATTTGTAATGCTTGTCCTTTAACTGCCGCTGCAAGCATGGTTAGTGAAAGTGATGCTCTGTCACAGGGCAGATTTAGCCTGGGTAGGGGAGGGCCTGTTGGTGCTGACATTACTAATTACCGTGAAAATAAAACTCAGTTCTCTGGAAGCAGTCAGAGCGATTGGCTCAGCAACTAATTTTTGCTTTGGCGTGTTGTAAGGCCCAGGCTGTCTGTGAAATGGGATTGTGTAACACCTGGCACTGCCGTGGTCCCAGAGACGGGCTTGTCCCTCACCCAGAAGAACAAACTGCCTGGTCACGGCTGGGTCTTCTGTTCGGTGTTAATTGCACTGCCAGAGTCAGCCACGGGGATGGGGCCAAGGAAGGAGTTGGCTACAAAGCTTGTACAACAGCGGCCTCTTCCATTGCCTGTTGCGTGGTTGTGTGCCATTAGCAAAAACACTTGCACGTTTCTGACGTTTCTCATGTCTTACCACCTAGCTCTGTGGTAATACAGTGTTCCTGTTAGCTTCTGTCTTTCCATCTTCTTGTTCACTTTGCCGGTCATATATGGATTATTAATTTTTGCCTGAAAAGTTGCTTGAGAGATGGTACAAAGAGACTGAGAATGGTTGCTGTCCCCAGGGACTCGTGGCCTATGTGCAACAGGAGCAGCAGCAGGTAGGAAAATGCAGGAAAAGGAGTTGTCCAGTTGATGTTTAACAGGCCAAATCAGAGTACCTAGTACCTATAACCCTGCAGTTGCAAGGTGTATTGGAAACACCATGGCAAAGCAGAGTTTGGGGACAAATTGAAAGTAATATATTGTGCAGAAGTTCACAGGAGATTCCAAGTACAAGGAAAGGGTACGGGGTGGAAGAGTTCCCGTCTCACGTGTGTGCAGAGGAGGCTGGCAGGTGGTCAAGAAGTGACAGAAAAGGAATTGTTGTGTGTCAGCCTTGTGTGCAGGTTAACATTCAGCTAGTTGGTGAAGCAGGAGCTCTGGTGGGGCTGCCAGCTCTGCCATCACCTGCCTCTGGGAAAGCTGCAGCACGGGAGAGAAGGAAAGTTCAAGAAGCATCCTATGGAATTACACCCTTAAATAGGTAATGAGGATCAGTTTCAATGATGCCATTTTTCAGGCTTGTTACCATTGTGGATTTTTGTGATGCTATTTTCTAGTTTCATTATATTCTTTTTGTCAAGAAAATGAAATACCTGCATTAGGACTTCAATACACCATAAAGCCTGGGAGAAGATAACTGTGAACTATTTCTTTGAATTCCTTTCATACGTTACCTTCCTTTCTGTTCTTTTCTAAGTTTGCTACCATAGCTTTTCTTTGCTTAGCAGCCTTAGCTGGCAAATACATAAGTAAATATATTAAAAATAAACTTTTATGTTGTTGTTCAGCTGTGTGCACCTCAGGCTCTTCTACTAGATGGATGTGTAACTGTAGAACTACAGTAGAAATATTCTTATAATCAATTCTTTAAAAAACAAACACAAATTTCCTGATGTTTATCTGGAAATTAAAATGAGTTATTGTCTACCTCTACTGCTGAGGTATTTCATATTCTGTGTGTTTGTCTTGTGTGCCCTGGGCTCTTGTGGCTTGGAGGTCAGGGAATGGACAGAATATGGATGTGGAAGGGAAAAGTACTGGCTTCAGATGTTTTGAAATAAAAACAAGCTAATGAAAACATTTTTCTCTGTGTGTGTGTGGAAATGGAAATAAAGGAGCTTCTAAGATCATTTGAAATGAGTAATTTGGTTTTGTTTTCTAGTGGGTAAATGTATCTGTGACAGAACCGATCAGCAGTTGGTAGAAATGTTTGGTGTCACCATAGAGGCCAGCTCTGAACAGCCAAAACAATGGATTTATGCTCTTGCTCTTGGAGATGGGCTCACAGCAGCCAAAGCTGAGGCACTCTGGCAGGGGAACAACACATAGGTAACTTGCTCTGTGCTGCGTATCTGCTGTGGCTGCAGATAAAGGGGTTGGTCTCTGGTCTTGGCAGTCTGACTTCTCGTAACCACTATGTTGTGAGACCAGAGGGGGGGGGAACACAAAAAATGTGGATGGGTATGTGTCACTTCTGGATTGCCACAGAGACTCTCATATTAATGTTTGTGTCTGACGAGCTTAAGCCTCACAATTGAAAAGTCGTGAACAGAAACTTGTGCTGTATCATTAAATTTATCACCACAAGCAACAGTAAGAACCAGAACCTGTCGGTGAGTTACAGTGTCGCCTTCCTTTATGGGGATAAATTAACTGCATTATAGCCCACATAAATTGCGTTTACACCACACAGATATGTTAGGGCTGTATATCAGGAAGCGCTGTCTTCTCTCCTAGTGACAAAGTTGCTTTGGCCTTACCAGCGCTTGGCATGTTGGATCATAATCCAGCTATTTCTCTGCTCTTTCACCAATGTGGGCATTTTTGTTGATTTCTTTGCCCAGTAGCAGTGTTCTGCTGCCAAATCTTTTCAATATAAGGACAGGATGACAGTGATTCTTGAAGTCTGCTCTATTTGACAGGGATGACTTTAATCCCATTGCTGAGATACCTGCACAACTGTGTAGCACTGGATGCATTCACTAAAATATTTTCTTGAGCACTGAAAGGGGGTCAGGTTAGGCTGCAGGAGGCAGAAAGGAAGAGGAGTCTAGACTGGGCTCTCAATTACTTGCATGTGAACCTGACAGCTTCTCTGCTGCTTCCTCTGGATTTTCTCCACAATAGACTTCGTTGCATCATATTTTTTAGGTGTGAAACAAAACAGGTCAGACACTAGTCCAGCCTCCTCGTGTGAGAAACGGGTCAGTAACAAAACCATATTTAATACCCTGAATGCTAGGAAGTGAGCTTCCTGCACCTTCCCCTAGCTTGCTCATGTTCCTGTCAGCCTCTCCGTTAACAACTGAACTGCATGGTGCACTGAGGATAGGTCTTTCTGGGGGAGAGTCTAGGAGGCAAATCCCTTGCTGCTCCAATGAGCAGGATTGTAGCCTGCAAGACATACAAAGTAATCCTAGCACACTCAGAGCTAGTGAGATTTCGGCTTTAGCCCTGTGGCCAGTCTAAGCTCACTTAAAGATCCAGATTAGGGGTAAAGAACACAAAAGGGAACAGTGAACATACTGACCCGTAAGGAAACCAGGTTTGTGAGAAAAGCTCAGTTGAATAGGAGATGCTCAGCCTAAAGAAGAGGAAACTGAAGAAGGGTAATAACGTGAATGTAAAAGGCAGTTGTTAAAAGTAATGTTTTCTTTGTATCTTTGAGGGATTGGATGAGAAATTATAGGCTTATAATACAGCAGGAAAGATGAGATGAGATTAGTTTATATAGAAAGGTTTATAATGGTAAAACCTGGTACAGGTCCTTTGGAGATGACTGTAGTGTTTATGCATCAGAGAACTTTGAGAAGAGGCTAGACATATCTCTGGGGAGTGATTCAGAGAAGGCAGATCCTACTTAGGAGATGGGAGGTGATTAGATGGCCTCTCTAAGTGTTCCTAGTTCAACTTCTGAAGACTTCCAAAGCTGAATAATCCTGCATGTTTGTCACTAGTTGGGGTAGTGGGGGCAGGTTTTGATTCCAGATGCATCTCTCCAGCAGTGTCAATGGCATCTTCATTTGCAGGAATTGGTGTGCAGGAGCTAGCTTGGCCTTTCTTTCTGGCTTATTAAAAATGAGCTTTTGGGGTGGCTTGTCACTTTTTTTCACCTCCTGGAACAGCTACCTGAAGGCTTTTGAGATGGAAAAGCTGTGTAATTCTGGCACATAAAACCTGGTATTGTTTTCATAGGTTCTCTTTAAAGAAATGTACAAACACTTAGCTACTGCTATACTTATAGGCACAAGCTTTCAGTCCTTTCCTGGCAAATAGGAAGCACCTCACAGTTGGGTCCTTCTGAGCTAGCAAACCTAGAGCAGGTAATTGTGTATTTGTACTTTTTTTCCGTGACAAAGTAATTTCTGGAGGATAACACTGCAACTGCGGCGATTACATCTTTACTTCAGACTGCAGGAAGAACGATAAGAAAAACAAGCTTAAGTAGGCTGTACAGGACAAGCTGCAGTGAGGACTGGATTAAGCTGTGTGCAGCACGGGGAGAAACGGAGATGGCTCTTGTGTAGTACTGGGGGCAGAGGCAGGAGACAACTTCTAGCTGGGGAGAAAACTGAACAGTGTCAAACCAGCAATAGGTGGGAGAGCGGCGTGCGGCTTGAACTGATCTCGGTGGCTCTAAGTGTCCAGTGGCAAAGCGCGTGTGATCTGACTTAAATCAAACTCATTGTATTCAATTTCAGTACAAATTCCTCTTGCTGCATAGTGCCCGTGTTGGACACTTGGTTCAAGGACTCTATAAATAACACGCAGACAAATCCATGTTGTCCAGATCTCAGGAATGACTCCTTTGACAGTCAAAACAGGTGGAATGTGAAAGTGCTTCTAGGCTCAAAAGATGCAGTTTGTGATCTCTGATGAGTTTTGATGGGTAAGTGTTATCTCAGTCACTCCCGGACAATTCTGGGAGACACTTCGGGTATAATTAAGAGTGTAGGTGGCAGTTCAAAGCCAGCTATTGTTCATTTGTTCTGCTGCTGTGGCAGATGGGCTTTGAGTCAGAGGCATTGCCAAGGTCTGTGCTGTCTGTCCATAGATCTCCGTAAGGCATTGGCTATATGACCATGAAGCTTGCAAGAGTTGGATATCCATCTACCTACTGCCTCTTTTCATGAGCCATGGCTGTTGCACTGTAGAGACAAAAGAACATTGTGCCCTTGTAACGAGTGAGACGATCATATTCAAAAATGCCTTGAGGCGATAGATCTTATTCACACCTTAATTGTACGATGGCCGAACTTTCCGTGAATGATGCAAAGCCTCCGTATCTAGCAAGGAAGGAAAAATGGTCTTGTGAGTGGAAAGGTTTTTTTGATTCACACACTGGTTAAGTTTGTTTTTTTTGGCAGGATGGCTGCCAAAGGACTGTGGTAAAACCTTGATCTTTCTTAAATCGGTAGGGATGAAGGTCTTTTGTCTTACATATCTGAGTAACCGCTGTGCACAGATGTCCAGATACCAGTGCTTACTGAGCATATGCACTTTATAATACCTCACTTATTGCACCTGCATCTTTAGCAGACTGAATTTCAGCAGCATATGAAAATTGTAGTATTAAATGTGATGCAAGCCAGCAGGGAGAGGGAAAGACATGCTATGCACGTGACAAGAGGAAGTGTTTCCAAGAGTTTCTTTTCCTATGCTTGATTTTTCATTTGTTTGTTTACAGGAAAAATTGAATGGTCTCAAATTAAATTTGCATCTGTTTGATGGAATGAGGAAATCACTCAATTTAATCTGGAAAACATAAATAAAGTGAATGATATCTTTGTTTGTTTTGCTTTTTATATTTCAAAGATGTGATTCTGATTAAATTTAAGTGAACTTGGTTCTGAAACACAACTTAGAAATAGAAAATCTAGGCTCTGTACAAAACCAGTGTGGAGTCTGGATTACCTTACAACCTACTCTGATCTGACCAGGCATTGGCTGACTGCTGTAGTAACCTTTGAAATTGTCTTGCTCTCACGTGTTCAACAGGGGGGTTTATTAGGTTGAGCTGAAAATACGAGAGGTTCTGTAGTGCAGAGAAAATGGTCCCAGCAAAACCCTGGCTGCTTTGTGTGGTACTGCTGAGTGGTGCTGCCCTGCTCTGCTGGGCTGCTGTATCTGGAGAGGATGCGTAGAGATATACAGAGGCTCTGCACGGAGCTGTCTGGGATCTGATAGTTCATTCAGATCTGTCACAAGCTGCGTTACAATCCCCTGGTTTCCAAGAGTGGGCTTGCATGAACAGACGGTATGTTTTGGCACCTTGAGGTACCTTTTTTCCTTTGTATAGGAGGAGTGGTGGTAGAGGTGCATGCGTGTTTATATATATGTTTATAGCTACCACCCATCTTAAAGTTAAAAAGGGCATTGCATCATAGGCTTAGGGTTTTCTGGCTTTACTGCTGTGTAAAGATGCTTGTTTCAACTGATACTGCGTAAATGGAATTTCTGTTCGAAGGAAGCAAAACTCATTAAATCGGAGTCATTTAGATGTGAGGGGAGACCTCTGTAGGTCATCTGGTCCAGCTCCTGCTCAGATCAGCTTTAAAGATGCATCCAGCTGTGAAGTTAGGTTCAGTTGCTCAGAGGCATGCCCTGGATACCTCAAAGTCTTTGGGCCTCTGGTGAAGCACTCGGTCTCCTTGGTCATGAAGGACATCTAACCCCCAAACCTCATCTCATACCTCACTGGAAATTCCCTTGCTGCAGCTTGTGTCATTGCTTGCTGACAATCTTGGGTGGGTGAGACTTGATACCCCTTTTTGTGGTGAAGACCCATCCATAGTTATGTGGGGGTCATAGATAAGGGAGCTCGAATAATGCCTTCCTGAGCTATTACTATTTCTGAACGTGGCTGGCAGCTTCCAGTTTGAAGGCTTCACAGGGAAAGTAAGATTCATTTTCTGCCCATCTCCCTGTTTCATTAAATTTCTGGTCTCAGCTACAGATTCATTTTGGACTATTTACTGTTCTTGTTGCCATCTTTGTCATTGGAATGGGATATCTGCATGTTAATGCCTCATATAACCTGTGAATGATGGTCGAGCACTGTCGCTCTTTGACATTTTCAATGCTCTGTAATTTCATTATCTGGTCATTCTTCCCTTTCCCTGCAGTGTAGTGTGTCTGACATGGTGATTGCCACCTCTAATGTCTTTCTACTACTACTTCCAAAGATTTTCCTCTGTCATTATGGGTGGTTCGTCTTTCCCAAGAGGAAGGTGATTCTTCAGGAAAAGAACTCTCTCTTACATCCTCAAACTGTATTTTTTTTTTTTCCTCTTGTAGCAGTAATAATCAGTTGCTGCATCTTTGTGATTTTTTTTTCATCCTTAAGGATTTTAAAGTACTGTATTAGATATATAAGCATCACTCTTCACTGTAATGTGGTCACTTCTCAAGTGGAACAGGGGAATTTTATAATAGAGAACTGTTAGTTCTGCTCTTTTTCATTATACAGATTATTCTGTTGCATGTCATGAACTCTACCTGTAAATGCTAATACAAGACAAACATTTCACAATTTTCATTTGAAAATACGCTTTGAAAAGCGTGTTGAGATAGCAGAATGCTTAAAAAAGTGTCTCCTTCAGCTGGGAAGCAGAGAAGTGCTGTATATCTGATGTGCTTTATTCCTCTCTGTGGTCCACTTCAGACAGTCATCTTGGCATTTCTGAGATTCCTCGTTATGGCGAGGATGGAGGACGCTGGCAGTGCCCTTGACTTTTCTCTTCCTGTGGTACATTAGTGTGTCTTTTTTTATTGTTTTGTCTTTTGCAGTGAAGGTCTAAAGTTTGTTCAGAGGAGTTGAGAAGTGTCTTTGGGACACACGAGGCAGTCGATTCGCTCTACACAAAATGCTGTCCCTTCTGGTCCTGCTTTCCTAACATAGCATAATGAGTTAATGGAGTCGATGTGCACAGGTGACTGGATGAAATCCTGCTTGCACAACTATTTGGCAAATGTCTTTGGATATCAAAGGTGGTAGAGATCAGGGCTTATATGAGAGAAGCATAGTCACTGAATGTTTCTATTAAATGAGAAGAATATGATGAACAATAGCAACAATTTAGGTAACAGCAAGGAATTTTGCAGTGGGTGTAAGAGTAGGATCAAGCAGCTGTAAATCCCAGAGGGTCTCCTAGCTATGTGCATGTTAGCTTTTGCTAGAAGTTTTGGAAAAGTGGGAGAAGCAAGTTTAGAAGAAATTTCTCGCAGAAAGAGAAGTGGAGATATGAAGAAGGAAAAGGGAAAAATACAGAGCAGCTTGACTTGTATATGGTCTTTTCCTTTGTTCCTGGCTTGGAAGACTTCTCTAAGCTGTTGCTGGGGTCATTACCCACGTACTAATAACTGTTAGAGTTTGAAAGGACTTTTCATGGAATGTCATGCAATGCTTGGGGTTAAGAGGAATGTCCTGTTGAGTTCCAGTTCTGGCTTGTCATGTGGTAAATCATTTCACATCCTCGTTTCTTGGCTTTTGAAAAGCGTGCAGTTTACTGACTTAACGTGTACAGGCTGAAGACTTTTTATTTTGTCAATTTGAATGTTAAAGTGTTAATTAGGACTAAATGTTGCTGTTTCCATCTTGGCACACAAATTTCTCAAGATCATATTAGTATTACAGTCTTGACTAGAAACAGGATGCCCTTGTGTTGGGTGATGGACTGCCCACCTCTAAGGCTCTAAATTTGCCCTGGATTGTGGTATACTTGGTATAATTCCACTGCCTGCAAATCACGTTCCCTTTCTGCATCCCAGGAACACCCGAATTCTTTTTGTATACATATTATTTATGTTATATCTGGGCTTCCCAAGGGATTGAAGCAGTGCCCGGAAGCTTACCAAGTAGTGGAGATGCAACACTCATGGATGCGGCTCAAAAGCCATGACTGACACAGTTTTCAGCAAGGACATTTAACTAGATGCAGCCAAGGCACTGTCCCTTGCATTGGACTTGCCAGTTCTTGCATTGCCACATGTCCCCAGCCACGTATGGCTGAAGTGGACGGTGCGTGCACACGTGGTTCACTGAGCTGGGAGATCTGGTTTACTGCATGAATATTTGGAGCAAAATACACATAGGCTTATGTGGCTGGAAGTAACGGAAAGAGGACACAAGTTTACGGACATGTGTAGGCAGTAAAGGCAAGCGATGGTGCTGAGGGCACTATGATGGGGATGAGGTGGGTGACGGGGAGAACTAGTTGTGCAGGCTGTTAGCCAGTCAGTATATGCTGCTGCTTTATAGAAAATAGATGAACTCTTCCCTCTCCCCACTGACTAGAGAGAAATCCAATGGAGAATGGGCTCCCTGGGCTAGCTTTAACCTTTTTAAAGAGAAAAAATGTTTAAGTTTAATGCTTGGGGGGGGGGAAGAGCCCACCAACACACAAGCTTTATAGAACAGAGTTCTCAGCCACTCTCAGTAATCTTGCTAAAGAGGCTACCTTGCTTTACAGCTTTAAATCTACTTTGGACAGAGTATTAGCAATTATCCCATAGGGAACAATCCTGTATTTTTCTGGATGAGCTAATAGGCCTCTTGCAACTCTAATTTCTATTGTGCAGTGAAGATGTGGATGATTGTTATTAAAGGTTGTGAGAAGCAACCGGTCAGCTCGTTGCCAAACTGCTATAATTCATGGGTGTTATACATGGGCTGCAGTTTGCTTAACATCGCAATCCATGTATTCCAAATTGTTTCCATAGTGCTTGGCCAATAAAATTACAGGTTTATTATGTTCGTGCAGATCTCTTGTTTAATCAAGAACACAATATGTGCTGTGAATGCTAAGCTGTTGCTCTAAAAATACCCCTTGTTCTCCTGATGTGAGAGCGCTCGAATCAAGTTGGTTTAATTTTTCTTTTACGTTTGAATGTAAATTTGATATTCTTGAATGTGAAGGGCTCGTGGCACCTGCAAGTACCAGCAATAACTGTTCAAAAGTGTTCTGTTCCATTCTGACTTCAGCACTGCTAATCTGAGGCATTCAGAACACTCTGAGTCAATTTTCTGGCTTCTTTTTGGGTGAAGAAAAAATGCAATGTTTAGTTTAGAAACATTACATATCTGTATTTATAGTTTAAAATGGTTATCTGTACACATGTTTAGGAAAAAAGCATGAGGTGTTTCAGGAAGTATGCAGTGTTCTGTGAAGCAGTAGTCATAGACTTGCAATTGAGCTCTGAGGGTATTAAAACTTAACTCTCTGAATTCAGACAAGTAGGAATTGTTCTGCTGTGCCCAACGTGTGACTGTGTGATAGGTTGTGATGTTAGGATAAGCAAGGGTGCTGCTGCTGATCTTTAGAGCATTTGTACTTGGTCCTGCTGTAAAAGGACCAAGAGAAATAATTCCGTTTTGGGAAATGCTTAACAAGAAGTAGCTGTAGATGATCACCCTTGTGAAAGGACGGTCATAAAACGGCAAAGCAGAATGGGCCTTTGGATTTGTTCTTTAGTTTACCCCTGGTAGTTAAAGACTTGCTCCTCACCTTGTCCTACCTGTGCTTTTTGCCAGGGCTGTCAAGATGACCTGTAGCGTGTTGACATCCTGATAGCATCACCTTGAATCTTTCCACACAGTGCTTCAGCCTCTGGTAACTGTAGGAGCTCTGATCCTTCCTTACTCATGAGAAGCATCTGGAGCAACCGCTACTTGTCATGAACTGCACAGTCGCAAAAACAGAAGAGACTTTTGGATCGAGCTTATGTCACAGTCCTTTGTCTTGTTGGTTGCTGTGATTACTGGAGTTATTTTGAATGAGGGTTCTGCAACCATCATATGAGATTTTGAGAGTGGAGGATGTTGTTCCCTGGAGCACAAAGAACCTGCACTGGAGCTGCAGGTGACCCTACTTTACCTGAAGAGGAACCAGGAAATTTATGCCATGGTTCCCTATTTAAGATTTTGTGCTCCCATATCGTGTATTAATAGGATTGAATTTTGCCTTCAGTTGAATCTCATCACCTATCTGTCATTACTGCCATCCAGAGACAACTGGAGACTATCGATCCTCTCTAGGCTCTAATGAAACAGAAGGATCTGGTGTGCTTGGCCATTCTCCAGCCCATGCCAGCCTTAGGTTTTATTGTGTGGTCATAACAAGTGCTAGAGAGACTGCAGGGCAAGGAGTGACAGGGCAGTCTGAAGTCCTGCTCCTGTGACTGCATGGTGTTTACGAAAGCAGGATGTGAGGGTGTGACTGGTGATGACTTATTCCCATGAAAATGTTCCCAAGGGCAGAAGAACTTTCAGAAGCTTTGAGAAGCTTCTGGTGTTTGAGAACATGGCTGTGCTGGAATAGTCAGTAGGACTATTACTGTTGCTTAGAGCTCTTCAGTGGTGGATGGTTTTTGTATTGGGGTGTAGGGTGCAAGGCAGCCCTACAGCAGGTGTATGTGAAGTTAGTTACGTGGAGACCCTGCAGAACGACAGAGTATTTTCATAAAATGTGAGACTGTCCCGTCTCCATTTCCCACTTTCAGGTTTGGGGTCCCAAATATGATGGAGAAGAGAGCTAATGCAGGTGCCGAGTGGGCAAAGAACTGCACCTTCTGCTTAAATCTACCCTTTGTTATGCAGGACTCAAAAGGGATCTATTCCTGGGTTATAGCGTCCCGAATCCTGATCCTAGAAGCAGTCCCTGTTCCAATGACAGCGAGCAAGTGCCAGTTGTCATGACTGTGATTCCCATTTTCAGCATGAGGAAGGATATAGGTGGTGGCTTGACATAATGAACGTGCTTCAATTTCTCTGTTGGCCAGTGGGCAAGAACTTTTCAGCATCCTTCAGTCCACGTGTGAGAGAAGGAGAGTGTCCCCATGAGTTCAGACCTTCCTGAAAGTTTTCTGCTGTAGTGAGGCTTGCAATATAGAGCAAGCAGGTATTTTTATTTGATCAACTGCCCTGAACCCCAAAGGACTGCAAAAACCAGCAGTGCTTTGGATTTATGCGGTAGTGGTTTGCCTCTGTTCTTTTATACAATCCACGTGCGTAATGTAGAATCTGTACTTCTGAATTTCCTAACTTTTATGGCTTTGAAATTCTCAGCCATAATGTTGCATTAAAGGAGATCTGAATTAAAGTTCCTCTATTTTTCTCTCTCTCTTTTTTTTTTTTTTGTAATGGAACACTTAAGCCTGTAAGAAAAATTGCCCTTGACAGCTTTAACCACGCTGTTTCACATCTCCCCGTGTAGACGTTAGCACAAGATATTTCTGAAGTGGGATAAATATATTTTTCTTTCTTACAGAGCTCAAAACCAGATGAATGGATTTTTTTAAACTTGCCCCCCACAGCTGCGGTATTGGGCCAACACCAGAAGTTATGATTTCGTTGTGGTTCCTGATACAGTCTTTCTTGCCTCCCCCACCCCAAAGTGGGCACCACTTTTTCAGAGGCCAATATTTAAATATATATATATATATTTTTTTTTCCTTCCTTATGGGGTCAGATTTTATGCAAATATATTTTAATTGTCTTCAGGAAATATTCAGGTGGGGAAAAATGTATTCCCTGTGTTAGCCAGCCAGGACCCCGCTTACTCGTGGTTCCACTTGCCAGGAGGCTGCTTTATCTCCGGGCAAGGTTATTTATAAGCTCTTGTGATATAGATCGTGTTCTGTCCTTGCTGCTGGTGTAGCTCACTCTGCAATAGTTAAATGTCAGTTGGAGGCAGAGCCAAACCCCACGGCACCTGCCTCGTGTGAGTGTCCATCAGCCGGCTCCTGCAGTTCTGTGGTTTATCAGGCAAAATGCAAACAGCTCTGGCACTGCGGAGCGTCTGGAGCTGTCTGGAGGGTTTGGTGTGCAAGCTTGGATGCCTCATAAACAGGGAGAAGCTGAATCGTGAACTTAAGAGCCTTCTATGCCTTATTCCGTTGCATACCAAGGGAGCTATTGCGTGAGCCAGTTTGCTCTTAGCATATCTGTTACTTTGGACTCCACAGGAAAAAATAGAAATTATTTTAGTGCCCTTGGATGATGGAGGACATTGCAAATGGCTGACTCAGTGTGATGGATATACACAGAGGAATCATTCCCAGCCTGGCTTCTGGAAACGTCTAGTGAACCAGATTTCATGAAAGTCTGCTCGATTAGGCCCTTCAAAGGCGATAATATCAGAGCTCCAGGGGTGTTTGGCATGAGCAAGGAGCTGCTCTGCACGGGAACAAAGGAAGGAAATTGCCCAGAGTGTGTGTGTTTTCACAGCAACAGATGAAAATAATTTTGCTTAACCACTTAATGATACAACACAAAGAATAAAAAAGAAGTGATGTAGCTCTGGTGTAAGGAATTCAAGTGTCGCAGTGATCATGAAACATATCCACATGATGGGTACGTGAGTTCAGAATAAGAATACAAACATAATAAAGATAATTGAACTGATCTCTTCTCTTGATTTGAAATAAGCATAATTTAGAAAAGGAGCTGCTAAGGCAGAATTTGACCTTACTGCAGCAGAGCCAGTAAGTTTCAAGGAGGTGTGGGCATCTGCAGATAGGAACTGCCGCATAAACATAGGTTCAAGGTCAGAAGAGTGCAGCCAATTTGACAGACTACTCTTTTATTGCCTTAATATATAAGATAATCAGATCATTTCGTCCTGGTTGAATCTATAATAATGTAAAAATATGTTAATTGGTTAGTTAGCACTCAAACTGTTGCTTCTGACCTTTTTGTCTGTGGAGAGCCCTGACTTGTGCTCATCTCTTGCCTCCAGCGTTTTCTGGTCCCGTGTCCTGCTCAGCCTCACTGACCCACATTGCCTGGGATAGTTCCTCGTGTATCCTCAAGTACCACTTTTATCTTAATTTTTTTGTAATGATTTTCATATCCAGTTTTCACTACTACTTAATCATATTTACAAACGCTCTACTTAGGCTCATATAAAGGCTTGCAATTAAATAAAGGTTTTACACTAACGATGTTACATGCATTCAAGGTCAGGCAGTAAATGTGTGGGAAGATCTAAATGGTGGACTTAGTTGCCTGCGCTGACCGTAACGGAACAATCTGTGCATTGTGCCCTTATTTCCTCTGTGTCTGTACTTGTTATCTGGGAAACCGCAGCACTCCTTATTTCCCTGGGCTGTTGCGAGGAGGGGAATACGTGAAGGTCTAAGGTGCTCGGATGTGTTGATAACAATGATCCCATGGCAGGCATGGAGGGTCTTTTAACTGGTTATTAAAAGATGCAAGGGCTTGTTTCCAACAGGTACATCCTTTCCCTTCATGGTAGCATCTGTGAAACTTCAGCTTCTGGACTGCTTCTCCTGGAGGGAGAGGGATGTTTTCCTGGAGTGATATTCTGAGACAATATTATTAAATTCCGAACAATAATATTGCCATCACGAATTAATCTCCATGCAGGTGGGTTAACTCAGGCATGGAGTGGGCTGGCATCAGAGCTGGGAACAGAGCAAAGAGGCTCTGATGCCTTTCCCCGCTCTGAGTGCCAGGCCAGTGGCCAGGCTGCACTGCTCACCCTGTGACTTCTCCATCACCCATCTCCTGGTCTAACTAATTAAAGTCTAACTGAGGAAGATCAGTGACTTTTATGTATGTATGTATGTATATGTGTGGAGTGAGAGCAGAGTCTGGAGTCTGAAATGGAAGAACAAAAAGCAGCCTGATTTTTCTGGAAAAGAAATCAACTTTATGGGAGTTATTTTTTGTTCTCTTTTAGAAACAGCTTAGGCACAAAATTCCCCCACCTAGTTAGTTTTCTTTATGAAATAAGTCAGTCCTCAGTCCTCAAGGAAAGCCCCCGCCTGTCCTTGCAGTTTATGGTGTCTCAGGGGGCTGCTCTGCCTTCCCTTCTGCCAACTTTTTTTTATTGAGAGCAGTCCTCCGAAGGTAGTGTGCCCAGCCTTAGAGTTCAAATCATTCCTTCTCTTCAGGTCCCCCTGTCAGAAGCTTTAAATTGCCCTTCAGTAGGTATGTGACTCCACAGAGTTAAATTGCTGCACAAAATCTGCTGGCTCGCAGATGGTACCAGAAGATAATTGGAAGGAGAACGGGGCTGGCAAAGTGACTGGGGCCTTTTTTTTTCGTTTTCTTCTTGAACTTAGAGAGAGGTGTGCACACAGCAGCTTTAAAAGGAAGAAGAAGAAAGGGGGAAAAAGATAAATTAAATTTCCCAAGGCTTCAGTGGAAGTTTCTTAGCAAAGGGGAAGAATTGGGAGATATGATCCGGCATAGGTTGCTGAATCAATAAAAATAAATTATGAGTTCTCCGCTATCACCTCTTATAATGTATGATAGGGGACCCTTAAATCATATCACCTCCTGCCAGGAGAGATTGTATTTATGTTTAACTGACTTACACAGAGATAAAGCTCAGGCTTCTGTTATTTTAAGCAATCTAGATGTCTTTTCTGGTGGCAATGTGTGTTTGTAAGCAGCGAGGCCATCCGGCGGAGCTGGGAGAGGTTCTGGGGAGCACAACTGCGCCTTGCCAGGGCATGGGTCAGAACCTGGGGGCTTACTGCCTCCCTCCACAGCCGCTGCTGCCTCCTCTCCCCTCCTATCTGTTTATTCACAGTAGTCTGAAATTCTACTTAAATGTCTCCTGTGTTTTATTGCTGTCCTTAAAAAGGCGGCTAATTCACCATGTCTTTTCCCAGAGGCTCTCTCCTGAGGGGCTAATAAATCTACTAATACTTAGCTTTTGTGGAGTGGGTTTTTTTCCCTCTACAAAGAGGACAAAGGCTTTTATGATCTGACCTGGTAGCTACGTTTAGGGCTCTATTTCAGCCTCTGGGACAGAATCCAGCTTCTCTCTAAGGGCTGATAACCATGCTTGTATTTCTATAGGAGGGAGATTTTGAGAAACTGATTATAATTTGTGTGTGCATGCACATGCGCTAAAGGTAAGTATATAGGTAGGCAGGGGGTGTTTGCTGAAACTTAGATTTACCAGTATGGTGTTTTTCTTTTTCTATGAAAAATGTTATACAAGGGATATTGTCTACTTTTTAACACGCATCAGAGAGATGAAAGAGCGATATGTCTGACTTGCAGACCCTATTCTGCTAGTGGCTACAAATACCACTCATTTGGGTAAGAACTGGAGTCAGTGCTTTGGGAGGAGAATCTGATTTTTCTTATGTTATTGTAAAGCATCACAGATTCCCCCTAGATCCTGCAGGCATTAGTCATTGCTGTGGTGCCAGTGCTGTTCGGCTGCATTCACACCTGTGGCAGGGACTCTGTGTGCAAGGCACCAGTGAACGTGTCCTATGGATGGTCCCTGCTCCAAAAAGCTTAAAACCAAAAGTATGAGGGAGTCTGCCAGGTTCAAATCAATCCTTTCTCGATTTGTGTGACTGCAGAAAGGTAAACCAGTGACACTGGAAGCGACATCCACTGTGTGCTGGAGCCAGCGGATGCTTTAGGTCTGGCAGGCTGGGCTTGCCCTTCAATTGCCAAAGCAGGGAACCAGCGTGCACAGATCCTGTCCTGCTCCTGCTGGTGGTCACGCGGGAGGATGCAGTTACGCTTTCCAGTGCTGGCTCTTTCTACAAAGCGCTATATTGTTGTTTTTCTGTAGATTCTGTTCATTCACCCCAAGCCCTGTAATGGGAATTTCAAATGGCTGCTTTCATCCAGAGGGCACTTTTGTGAAGGCAATGTGATCTGCCTCCAGTATCCCCAGGGAATCCATGGGAAGACCTCTCGTGGTCTGGCTCCAGCTTGTTGTGCTGCCTGATTTATATGGAAAGGAAGGAGGACGGGAAGGAAAGAGCATGCTGTGGCAGCTTTCATAAGGGAAAGTGAAAAGCAATGCAGGCAAGGGAGGATTAAAGGAGAATATCGTTCTTTTAGTTCCGAGGTTTTGTTTTGAGGACAAATTTGACAGCCTCAGCCATTTGGAGATCACAAGTTCACTGGAACATGTTTTGCTTTTGTGTGTGATCTTGGGACTTGTCTCCTTCAATTTCAGAGGGCTCTTTTGCCAGCGCTGCCTGAAGCCACCCACGGATCATTGATCTCTCTCCAGAGATTAAAAAAAAAAGTCATTTGCTGCTTCAGCTGGCATCATTTTAGTCATGCAAAAATGTTGCTCTGATTTCTAATGGACAGGATTTGGCCTGTATTTCTTGTTAGTATCTGAGGGTTTTTTTTGTGCTAGGATGTGCTGTTCTTCAAGGGTTAGTACCTGGAGATATTTTTTTTTTTCAGCTGTGTTCACTAGGCTAGGGAAAAGATGAGTACTTAAGTTGCATGTGGTCCTTCTTTTGCTGATTGCTCTGTTACTGTGTGTGAACTCCGATTGTGGCTTTATCTTCCAGGTGTTGCTTGTTAGCCTAAATGAACTAAATCTGTTTAAGTGCATTATTTCAGCCATGTAAAATTCCTGGATGGAGACTCTTTTTCAGAATAAAATGGTCTTTAATTAGATTTTTCCTGATATACTTGTAAAGTGAATTGAACCAAACCCTGAAAGTTGATTTGGATTCCTCCTCCCAAGGGTTTCCATGTAGAGAAGCACTTAATCTCTCCCTGCCTCTGGTTTCTCATCAGTAAAACCAAGATGACATTCCTTGCCTTTTCTCACAGGGGTGCTGCTTGCTAAATCCATTAGCATCGGTGGAATTTAAATTCCTCACATGGGAGCTTTGTAATGATGCTGTGTGCTTCTGGCACCTGGGGAGAGCACTCCTAGGTATCGGCAACTGCACTTATACCTCCAGGACAAGTGGGGATGGCAATGGTGTGTAGTGGGGTGGTCGCCTGTGTGTGCACGTTTTTGGTGCACGGGGGGAATTTTGTTGGACCAGGGTTATGAAGGGATTGCTTTGGAGAGCTGCTGGACCTTGAGCTAGGAAAATGAAATGCCTTAACTGAATCTGTCTGGGATCTGTTTATTTATTTATTTATTTATTTTCAGTTTGCCTTCTGGGAGCAGGGGAGGGGATGCAGCAGGGACACCTGACCCAAGTTGTCCAGAGGGATATTTCACCCCATGTAATATTAGGTTTAGCTATAAAAACCTGGGATTAGTCTTTCCAAAGCTTCCGTTGCTGAGAGACTGGCTGGGCATCAGTCTGATCATTGAAGGCATACAGCAATTACCTTTTTTCCTCTTTCCTTCACTTATTGAACTCTTTCTCTCAAATACAAGTTTTTCTTGCTTTTGTTCTTCTGGTTCTGTTCCTCCTTCCTCTGGATTGGGGACTGAGTGTCTGGGTGGGTGCTCAGCTGCTGCCTGGGGTTGACCCAACCCACACATCAGCACAAGTGTGTTGAGCATGTAAAGTATCCTATTGCCGTGTTTGAGCACTTGTGTAGAGAAAGCTAGGCAGGAATTGGTGGGTTTCACCTGACTTAGCTTTAAGTGCAGAGACTGTAAAATAAAAAAAAATAAATAAATAAAAACATGGCAAATTCATCATCCTGAATAACTCCATTAGTTTTTTGATTAGGTCACCTTTAGTTATTAATTTTGTCCCTTTAAAAAGAAAAAAAAAGAAAGAAACAAGCAGCTAGGGACCTCCATAGGGCAGTGCTGCAGGTGTTCAGGTCTTAAACCTTTTTAAGCCAATTTGCCTTCATCCGTGAGCAGTTTGCTGCTACTGGTTCCCAGGAGCTGTGCCTGTTCACGTTTTTAATTTACTTGTTGGGTGCTTTGCTCTAATCTGAATGGGGGAAAGGTGGATGAAAATAGCAGACAAGCTTCCCGTGGCTGGTGTGTGGGGCAGCAAAGGCTACAAACATCATGGAAATAGGTCTGTAGGCAGGAAATGGAGTCCGGGACCCTGCCTGCCAGAGCTAGCAAGCGAAGAGCTCTAATTTTTCACTTGTAAATTTGTTCACAATTCCTTTGTTGTTCTGTGTGCTGCCTGGTGCTCGTCCCTTTGCTCACTATTAATCACATTCTGTAAATATGTGGACAGGGGTACTGGCGAGCTGTGTAAATCTCTGTGCTGATACACCGGGATCACTTGCAGGGAGGTGTCTCACCAAGCAGCTCGGGTCTGGCCTTTGACATCTACCCGAAATGATCGCCTCTTCTCTCTGGTTGCTGCTCTTCTCCCCCTTGTCTCCTGTTACCACAACATGACTGCCCATGACTTGGCACTTCTCGGTTGCTCTGAAGTTTGCTGTCAGCCTGCTGGAGGAACTGCAGTGCCTTTAAGTGCTAATTTGTGGGAACCGGTTATGTATCTACTGTGGGGTATGTGCAAAGCACTTTGCCAACTTGGAATCGGCAAGATCTGGAGGAGGGTTTAATGAACTAAAGTAATTTTCCTTCATAGTAAAATTTTATGAGCACAAAAGATTGCTACGCCACCAAACACTCTGAAGAGCTCCTGAGCACTTCTGTGATTTACAGGCTCAGAGATTCCTAATAATTTCCCGAACAATAGGAGCCCCCTCAGGGATTTCTTCTCAACGCAGAAAGAAACTTGGACTCCTGTTTCTGGTTGTGTTTTCTGTCATTTCACATCAGCCAAATTGTGTCAAGACTTGAGGTTGCTAGACCGTGCAGGCTCGGAGACCTGCTGGCCTTAGAGGAGACGCCTGTCACGTCAGGCCTGGGCCTAGTGGTTCAGTGCCACGGCAGGACTGGAAAATGCCAGGGACTCTTAAATTGTATTATAGTGTAAGCCTTTGAGGATGAGCAATTGACAGGAGTTGGCATTTTTGTCACACAGACCTTGTAGTAGGGTCTTCAGTCAACAGCGTAGTTTGTACAAAACAAAAACGTATGGGAGGGCTGTGTGCACAAGGAAATTTTTGCAGGACTGGAATATCATTTTGGTTCCACAGGAAAACAAACAAACAAAAAAACCCTTTCTCTGATTATCCTTCCCCCCCATCCCCACTTCTGCCTTGAAAACCGAAACAGTTTATTGAATTTTCAGGTCATTTAGTTTTGTGTAAGCTCAGCTTTAAATTACATTTTCCAATGGGTTTCTGTTGCCTTAAGGGAGCTGTAACTCATCCTGACCTATTTCCCAGCTCTGTCCTGCAGGCTGCTCCTCTCTTGGTTCACCCTCAGCCAGCTGGGCTGTGGGGTGCCCCCAGGGACACCCACCTCTGGGGTCAGGGAAAGCGCCTGGCCCCTGGGGGCAGTGGGGAAATTTCCCACCTGAGCCGTGTTCCCTGGGGCGAGCAGTACGAGCCTGGGGAAGAAGGCAGCTCAGCATTCATCTGACTTGAAATTAATTTTGTGGGCGTCAGTTTGGTGAGTGGAAACAAGACAGTTTCATTTGAGACTATACAGTTGTTTTCTTTATTTTGATTAAAAAAAATGCCTAAGTGAAAGTTTTTTTGTTCTTTCTGAATCAGTATAGCAGGGAACTTTTTTTTTTTTTTTTTTTTTTTTTTCCCCAGATCAAAATCTTTTCATCTTGATTTAGGTTGAGGAGTGTGCTTTTCCTGTGGGGTGGCAATTCTGCACAGGGGGAGAAAATGCTTTTTTTGTTTTGAAGCAGTTCATGCTTTAAACGTGAAATCTTCAATTTTCAACTGAATTCAGCTTTTAAAATGAAAAGCATCAAGATTTTCATGCAAAATTACTCTGACACAGAAAAGCCATGATTATTTGTCAGTGTTGACAAAAACAAGCAAAGCTTCTTCAACTACAAAATAGAAATTTGAATCAAATGTCTCAGCTTGAATCAGTGAGGGGTTTTCTTCTTTTTTTTCCCTGTCAGAATTCAGTTTTGGACAAAATTATCTAATTTTCTTTGGTTTGTTCCATTCTTTTTCACCTAAAGCATTCACATAACAATATCCTAGAAAATCGGGCTCTTGCCCAGGTCTGCCCCTGCCGTCCCTCTTGCGGTCACTTGACACAGTTGGGGCAACACCATGCGGAGGTGTCAGGGTAGCTTCTTGAAATGTTTTGAAGCTCCCATTGCAAGGCTGTGTCAGAAGTACCCTGTGAAACCAAGGCAGGAACCAGTTGTGTCTTTCGGGCTCTGATCTGTGTCTTAACCACCTGGGACACTTGCTTGGTAGCAGCATCTGCTCCTGCGGTCTCAGAGGCAGTGTGGTGGGGAATGTTCTCTTGCAGCGTTCCTGGGGAAGGCTGTGGGGTAAAACCTCCCAGCCCTCTGTTTGTCAAGCTCCAAAGACAGAGTGAGCATTACCATGGTTGAAATAGTTTTGTCTCAAAAGGAAATGGGATGGGGTGTTGTCCCCCTGGGCTTCTGGTCTGGTGCCTGGCCTGGGCACATGTGGGGAGCGAGTCTGTGGGCATCTTGCTACAGATGGCTGTGTTGTGTGCTACCAGAGCCCCAGGAACCCCCTATTTCCTGGGACCCCTTTAGATTTAGTTGCAAAGGGATGGTTATGCTTTTGTTCTGCATGCGTTGACAATGGGCAGAGCTGGATTTTTGGTAGTAGCTGTGCATGAAAGTTCAGAAAAGCCCTACTACACAGTGTGCTTTTACTTCGGATTTACACCCAGGAGCTGAGCAGACTTCACCCCACTCCTGCAAAGCTGCCATTATCCTGCTATTTGCAGGGTTTATATCTTCAACAATACAAGGCACAGGAGATCTGAAGTGCTGGCAGGTTATGGATGCTGCCTCCAGTCAGGATTGCAATTTAAGCAAGGGTTGGTCTGCTGAAGTTTGATCATGATATAGAGGCTTCGTGTAATACATTTAGGACCAGATCCAGGATCTGCTGACCTCAGTGGAAGTCCTCCTGGCTGCATGGTGATTAGGCACTGAAACTGGAAAAGTACCTCTGGGAAACCTTGCCTCAGTTGTGAGCACTGAAGAGGGTGTCGTTTCTGGCAAGGCCCTGCTGGTGCTGCAGTGCACGGCTTCCTAGAGACTTGTGAGATTTCCTACTGGAGTCCCTGTGGGAATAGGTGGCTCATCTATAAATGTCCCTCGGCAGGTTTTAGCTGGGAGCAGGCTGCACTGCTCCCATCAGTTGGTGCAAGGACGTGTACGAACCTTGGCTGCTGTGAGTGGCAGCTGGTTCCTCCCGATTTGTATGGGAAGGTGTGTGCGCAGTTTAAGTCGCAATAAAAAGGGCCTTGTCCTTATTTCCCTGCTGCACAGCAGCAGTTTAGGCTGACATGGGTTTGCATATGCTGACTCAAATCTGCCTGGCAGGTTTCTTTTCACACCCTGCTTGGAAGCAGCTTTGCTTTTATCTTCCTCCTAAAGGTCTCTGCATAGGGAAATAAAGGGAAAAATGTAATCAGGGAAGGGGGAAGTGAATCCAGTAGAAAAAGGGATGCTCAGAGCATCTTTTCAAAAGCCATTAAGTTGGGCACCGACTGCATGGTCACGTACCAAGGTCCTTATGATTTGAACAGGTCTCTTCCCGGTATTATGCTGACGGTAACAGACTGCTGCAGCCTCTGTGATATTGATTAATCCTTTGGCATTTTTCCTTTCTGCAAAGCTTTAAACTCCTCACCTAGCAGCCTCTCAGCTGGGAAACCCAAATGAAAGGTGTGGCAGGTCCCATTGCTCTGGGAGAAGGAAGAGGGAGGGAGATGGGGCTTTGGAATAGAAAAGCTCCTTGTAACAAAGCTCATTTTGGGCAAAATGGGCTGTTTTGCTGGATTGGGATCTCCATAACCATACTTATCTTTTCTTTCCATGGAGACTAAGTAGTTCATGTTAGCACCTTGAGAGAAAAAGGAAAAAGTTGAGTGCAATTTCTGATTTGGTTGCTGAATTAACAAGGGTTCGTCCCAATTCCATTCCTGCCCTTGAATAACCATAGACGTAGAGAGGGCAGCTCGCAATGTTCAGTTAATTCCTGGTGGCATGTTTTATTTCAAATGCAAAACATCTCAAGGATTAAAATAAATGTTACTGGTTACATGATGCATTAAGCTAATGATTTTCTTTTTTTAAAACTTACTTGATCCTATAATACGGGAACTTTAATGGATAAATGCTAAGCTCTCCTTTGGGTGAGTTCGGATGCCTTGTATATTGTTACGCAGTCTAAAGAAAACCCTTTTTTCTTTTTCCCTTTTCTCCTCCTTCCTCCCTTCCCCTTCTACAGGTGATTCTCATTCTGACAAAGCTCTACGACTTCAACTTGGGGAGTGTTACTGAGAGCTCACTGTGGAGGTAAGCAGGCTGTAGAAATTACAGCAAGTGGCATGGAGGGGGTGACAGTGCCTCTTGTAAAACTGGAGGCTGAGCAAGGGGAGTCAGAGTCGATCTGAGGAGGAGTTGGGAGGGGATGCGACATAACTGTGAAGTTGAAAGGGGATGCATGATTAAGAAAAAAATTGATTTAAGAAAGTGAGGTTTTCAGATCAGACACTTTCTCGATGTAGGGCATTTCCCTGATGTACAGAGGAGCTTGCTTTTGTTCTGTCCTTTTGACCATCCTTAAACAAGGCTCTTCATTCCTCAGAGCCTCTGCCATGGTGCTGGCAATGAGAATGGTCTCTATAGATGGTACGTGCTTGCTGGAACGGCATCCAAGATGTATGACCCTGTGCCTGGTATGAGCTTAGCTGGCCTTAGCCACCTTCCTGAGCTGAGATGGTCATCTTGGCAGCGAATTGGTGCTGCCTGGGGCTGTGAGGGCAGTAGCCATCCCAGGGCTAGAGATCACAACGATGGGCTGGTGTCTTCTCCACTCTGGGTAAACTCAGTTCCATGTGCCTGCCGTGCTCCTGGTCAGGTGCAGGAGATGGAGTTTCATGGGGAAGCACAGTGCTGTGCAGAGTGTAGATGTGTTTAAAAACAAAACACACAGAAAACCCCTATGCACAAGCAGACCAATTCCTTGATCTCTCCAAATCAGCAATAGTTTCTCCCTGCTGGGGATTGCTCTCCCTTCTCGCAGCCCAGCTGTGTGGTGTGGGAAGCGTATGCCTTCAGCAGAATGGATACTTAGGTGTTTTCTACTGTCAGAACAACAACAAGAAAAAGGGAGTAGGGTGGGGAAGACACCAGTGCTTTGTGTTAGGTTTACCTTTTGTATTACAGTTATTGCTCAACCTCCAGAAACTGTAATTGGTGGTGCTGTCAGTGCATTGTAGCTGTTGCTCCAAGTCTAAGCTGCTTCTTACAGGTGGTCTATTGTCCTTCCTTCCACGTTACTTTAGAAGCTCTTTTTGGACCAGATTTTGGGATTGAGTTATTGAGTTGTGGGGTTATCCCCATTAATGCATTTAAGGGTTAATTGTTTTTAGTAGAGCTCTTGAAACTTCTCAATTTGCACAGTAAATCCAAAGCTTAATTGCACCGTACCATGGTAATCTGCAAAAGTATAAATAACCGTGCAGCTAATAAGAGAGAACACCGTCATTTCCACTTATCCCGGTACTTTTCAAGGTATTTAAGCCTTGAAAACTTTTGCCTCTTTAACTAACAAGTACAAATGGCACTGTGATTGTACTTTAAACGTAATTGCTAAGCAATCTGCTCTGCATAAATAATGTAACAAGCAGGCAAATCCTGTCCTAATGCTGATCTCAGAGCAGCACCTGAGCTCTGCATGAAGGTGACAGCAGTATTGCTCATGGAGCTTTCCCAGAGTGACAGAAACGCCGTTCATCTGTCCAACTGAATGTATCAGCTGCTTGGGCATCTGGGGAAATGCACTGTTCTGTGTGTTTCAGTCTGTTTTGGGATGCTCCTGCCTCTCTTCTGCGGTGAAATAGGGGCCATCGTGGGGTCTGGAGACACATTCCTGGGTTCTCCCAAGGTTTTGAAGGAAAGGTCAAGGTAAAAGTTAGCAGGTAGAGCTCTTGGGCTCTAAACCTGAGCTTCCCACCTGGAAAATTCAGGATTAAACCATACTGCAGTTTAGTAGGAAGCCTTGTTTATTTATTTATTTATTTATTTTTAAGAGAACAGCTTTGATTTTCTCTTTGAAAGGATGTTGTAGCAATACAAATAGATACTATGTGGAAGAAATACGCCAAGAGAGATTCCCTTTTGCAGGATATTCTGTTCCATTTATACATGAAAGCCTCTGAATCTCTGCATTATTTAAATAGGTACTTTTCAATATTTTCTCTCAATCTCTGAGACCCTGAAAATTTCATAAGGAAGATCTGTCTTTGCAGAGCGAAATTACGTCTTCTGGTCATATATTTGCTTTCCTTGGTTACTTTTTTGTAGACTCCTTCAAAATCATCTTTGAGCCCCGGGAACTGGGTGGGTCACAAATTGAATGCAAATATCAATTAAACATCAGAAGGAGGTCTGGAGACTTTTTCTACCTGTTTTTCTGGGACTATGGCTTGTTTGTTTCTGCCAGCTCGGAGCTCTGTCCGTGTGAGCAGCAGTGCCGTGCGGTGCCTCTTGGCAAACAGTTGCTTCCACACGAGAGGAGCCGTTTTTGTGGCAGGGAGCAGTGAATCACACAGCAGTGCTTCGGAGGACGATAAGATAGAGCAGAGTGGAATGCAATCTTCAAATATCATCTTGCCTCTGCCTGCCTCATGCATCAAAAGCTTTGGCTCGGTCCCCCCCTGGGTTGTAGCATGAGATGCTTTGATGCAAAATGCTATATAGGAGAAATTTCTAATACCTGCATTTAAATACAAAGACAAGTGAATCAATATGAGAACATCCTGAATGTAATTAAAAAAGGAGCAAAGAGAGAATGAGAAGTTACATGGGAAGCTGCTCCTCTATCAGGCTGATAAGAATTTAGATAGAGGAAATGTTAGTCAGCATTTGAATGCAGGAGCACAGGCTGCTCTAATAAGTAAATCCATGTTTCTAAGGCCAAAAAAAAAATCACCGAAAAAGCCTCCATTGCTACTGAAGCAGCCAGCTTCAGGGAAAAACACACACATCCCTTTCCCTTGTGAATGTTGCTCCTCTTCTAGGTCACAAGGTGTCTGTCAGTTGGGGGTTGCATTTTTTTTTCCATATCAAGTGAGTGGGGGTGATTGTTTTCCTCCTGGAAACGGAATCTACCTAGTTGCAATTGTACTCGTGATGGTGTGAGGCATCAGAATTTATGGGGGGAGTTTTTTTCATAGGTCAGGACATACAGCTGTAAAAATTAGGTAAGCTTTTCAGGCATGTAATGCTTCATCAGTTCTCATTGCCTAGCGAGGTATCCATGTGGCTGGTTGTTGAGAATCCAGCTGCCGTCCTACCTGCTTTTAAAGAAAAATTGGATTAGAAGATGGAGCTATGGCTTCTGTAGAATTCTGCGTGCGAACGAGAAAATTTTATGGGGAAAAAAGACCAAAACATTCCTCCCTCTTAACCCATAAGCTCAAATGGTTTTGATTTGAAGTGCTGCTGGGGAGCATTCAGTTCCCAAATCCTCTGTAGACCAAGGTCCCTGCGCCAAACTTCAGCTTCCACGGTGAGCTGTGATCACGCAGCGGTGATCTGGCATGAGATATGAACTGCTGCTGCAAAGAGAGGCTGCTGCTTCATGGGAAGGAAGTCTGAGAAGGCACCTGTCAAACAGAGGACAAATGAGAGGGTTAGAGATGCAAAATACAGTGTTGAAAAGATGCCACCCACGACCAAGGGCTGAAGGTTGAAGTTTTTTGCCTGTTTTTCTGTGGAAAATCCCAGGCAAATTTTATTAGGAGGAGAAGAGAAGGGAAAAAGTCTGCTCAGTGGTTTATTTCTTCAAATGTATGTGTTCATAACACTTCCAGACGAACACAGGAACTGTGACTGTGATAAATGAGTCTTGGTTTCAGACGTGTGCTGTGCTCAGCTATAATATATGGGGTGCTCTGTAGGCTGTATGCTAGGCTGAAAGCCCTTTCATTAGTTAATCTTGTTGCTATCCAGTTGTTTCCTTCTCGTGCTATGAGTGTGAATAAACAGGAATCTATTGAGCTCCTTCTCTTACTCTGTGGATCTTCTAGATTTCACAGCTTTTTACAAGCACAGGAAGAGTCTTGTGAAGATTTCCTTGCTTGTTGCTAATTCTGTCTCCTATTTTAGCTGTACGTTTCTGAGATGGTTACATCAACATGACATTCTGGAAAAATATTTCAAGTCATGGCAATATTGAAAATGTTTTCATCTGTTTTAGCCACTATAGGATGAGCAGCTCTTCTTGTAAGATAACTGGAATAAAAACATTTTGTTTTATTTTTTCTTCCTTCTGCTGTCACCTAATTTTGTACCCAGGAACAGTCCTAATTATTTGGATTGCAGTAGCTAAAAAGACAGCCTCCGTCCCAAGGGAACTTTCAATCTCAGATGAAGACAGAGAGACAACAGGCGACACAACAGACAAGAGAAGCCCAAGCTAGCAGGGAGGTATTTATGATCAATGTGATAGCCATGACTGCAGCACATCAGCTAATTAGGCAGTGGGGAGTAGTTCAGATTTTGTTCCAAAGTGCAAGCACTTGCATGTGTCAGCTCTGAGTCCCTGCTGCCATTTTACCCGCCGTTGATGGCTCCCCTGGAATTCCCATCCTCTGGCTGTGGAGCCCACTAAATTATCTGATGGTACATAATGCTGGCCCGGGCATTAACCCATACTCAAAATCATGACGGACTCTTTCTTCTTAAGAATCTGCAATGTTACTGAGTGTGTTTTTACATATATTTCTTCTTGTTTTGTTGTTTATTAACCAAGAAATCAGGTTTCCATGGCAGCGCTCAAAAATCCCCAAGCATTTTTTTCTCTCGTGGCTGCTATGCCTGAAGAGATTGGTTTGTCGTAGCCTGGGTGTTGAGTCGAAAAACAAACAAACAAACAAAATAAATCACTTTCAGCTTTTTACTAGAGGCAACTGCAAAACAGATCAGCTACAACCCTGAGCTTGGAGCTGAGAAGAGTAAAACCTCTCAGCTTGGTTGCAAGCTGCCTCCTATCTTACATTGTTCTTTCGGTGCCATTTGAATTACCAGAGGGCTGTATGTTAATTTTCCCTATGTTATTTCTCCCTGTGTCCTTGCATCTCAGCCTCATATGCTGTCTGGTGCCATCAGGCCACCAGCATCATTTGGTGTAACTCTAGCCTCTTTTTCCTCTGCAAATTTGCACTAATTCACTCTACAAAGTTCACACTGATTTCTATGCCTTAGGTTTGTGTGCTGTGTGTGGAGCTGGCTTCAGGTAGGGCAGGTGTGAGATGCTGTGGCTCCTCTTTGGGAGCGGGGTTTAATCTCCCTGCTCCAAACTTAGCTGTCTCCAAGCTAGGTGAGTAAGAAGGGAGAGACCAGGAGGTTCAGTGAACATGACTGAAATTTTCATGTCATCCTTTGTGAAGCAAGCTAATCCTGAAACAGGTCATGGCACAGCCAGAGCTTCATTAAGAGAGTTTCTGGCCCAGTGGCAATGCATTATTTAGTCTGTGGGGCTGAGAGGGGCAATGTCTGCTTTGTGCCATAACCTCTTGCTCGGTGCCAGTCAGGTTCCACGCATTTTGAAATGGAGCAGTGTGGTTTCACTGAAACCTGCTGTATTGAAATGCAGTCTTGAGACAGCCACCATGACCAGCTGGCATCTCCCTGCAGTAGTGTCAAATTGGATTATATCTATTGTTTTCCACCATTACGCTGACAGCATGCATTTTAGATATATGCTGTTTTCTGCAGGACTGTATTCAGGCATAAAATTAATGGAGCTGGTTTTCAGAGTAGTAATGCCTTCCTGTTACTGCGTCTTATTTGGCATTTTTAACAACGTTGTAAAGTGTGGAATTCATCTGCTGATTAAAAGAAGGGCTTCATCATATCTGCAATCAACTATCAGTGTGTCAAGGGAAGGAGCCAGCTTGAGTGTGCAAGCACATCCCTGATCTCTCTTGGATTCAAAAACCAGGGTCTCCAAAAGCTTAGCAACTTCACTGTTATTTATTACTGTGTATAAATTACCTAGCTCACTGGTGGCTAGTTAGCTCAGGCCACAGGAGTCATCTGTGAAAACGTTTGGGGTTGCAAGCTGCTAGGTGCAGACCCTTTGCTGGAGACCTAAGGGAATGGGAAACTGGAGGAGCGTGAGTGAGGGCTGTTCCACAGGGCTCCCAGCACCCTGAGTTGGGATTCGTGTGGGACTACAGCAGCATCCCAAAATAATGCAGTTCCTTATCTCCATTACTCTTGATGATTTATATTTTCCCCGCAGTGGGTGACTCAGGTGTCCCTGGCTCAGTGCAGCCTGCTGTCAGTCACGAGATGCCATCTCAGGCTAGGGAGCCGTGCTTCCACTACCGGGAGGTGAGCAGTAGCTGCCTGTTGGCCCCCTCCTCAGCTAGCTGCTGCCAGATGAAGTCGTGGCCATTTAATAAAGAGAAGTTCCTTGGCCCAAAGAGCTATGTAGTTACTACCTGTAAAGAATGGAAGATGCAGCATTCCTGAACCGAGTGGAAATTTCTTCTTTGCTCTCATGGCTCAATGCCTGCTTGGCAGGTCTTGTTCTTGTGCTTGAGCTGACTGATCGGGCCTGGCAGGGGCTCCCGACATCTGTCCTTGTCCAGCTGTGCACGTGTTGCAGCAGGCACTAAAGAGGGTCCTGCCTTGTTCAGAAAGAGGAGCAGGAGAGAAAGCTTGGCAGGTGGAAAGAGTTGTTGAGTATCCGCCAGGAGAGAAATTAATGGGTACAGGGCATTGCCTTAGGGATGCTGCAGGGATGCTAAATGTTCACGAAAGGCTATGCATATAATGGCTTTTCTGCACTCTTTTCATAACTATTAAGAGCGATAAAGAGGTGGCTTAGCTTCCCTGTGTTCCCTGGTTTCAGGGGGTATCTGTGACAGGAGGGTTACAAATTGCTGATTATTAGATGGTGATAACCATTCACCTCTGTATCCCACTGTACAAGTGAAATCATTTGAAGTAACTAATTATGACCTGTTTCCAAATTACTTTTCTGGTTTGAGGTGTTTCATTTTCCTTCTGATTATGGCTTTCTGGAGACTTAGGTCTTTTATTTGTGTGGACTTCAGAAAATGTATATATAGGGCTGTTTTGACTTGCTTGGGCTGTGTGGATGGAAATGAATGTCCATGGGATTAAAAAAATGAAAAAATAAAAAGATAAAATTCAGAGTGGAATGGAATAAACTGTAAGGTCACCCCTCCTTCAATGCCCCAGGTGGTGTCCAGAGCGTATATTTTTTGCAGTTCAGAATTGAAAGAGATGCTGGCATTGCAACAAATGGATTAAATCAGGTAAAACTGCTTTAAACGTTTGTTTTGAGAACCAATAATGAAAATTAATAGGCTTATTTTAGATTTGGGACTGTGGTTTAGTTAGGTATACTCAGTAATGGTGACAGAAAACAAGGTGGCCTTCTAATTTCATTTTTTGTTTGACTGTCTTCTGAAGAAAAGTTTCATCTGTCTCCTTCCTGTTGCTTCCTTAGCCCTATTACATCCCACAGGGAACAGTCACATTAACACCTCTGCTTTCTGCTGGTTCCTTGCTTTAGCAAGTAATGAAGTTAATATTGCCTCGGAGATGGAGGGAGCCAAGAGAGGCAATGCAAAGTCATGCAAAAAGTAGTAGCCCAGCAAATGTGAGTCTTAAAGCCTTCCTAAATGTCTTTGGGTGGTGCGAAAGTCCAAGTTCCACCCTTGTTTATTAAAATGCCTTTGTCTCGTTTCATGGAGCTTATTTGTCTTTTGTGAACCAGCCTTCTGGATGGCCTATTTGTTGTGTCTCCTAATTGTTGCATCAGTGACCTTTCTGTGGGGGTGGAGATTTCATCAGACGTGGGACCTTTCGGTTTTATTAATTTTTTGTTTGCCAAAAAAGCTCTGAGACTAATTGCCAAGACTTCCCAGAAGATATTAGTTTACAAATTTTAATGACACTTATGATTTATTAATGTGCTTCCCCCTGCATATGCTCATCCCTATTCCTTAGTGGAATTCCTGCTGAATCAGAGAGAATTAATAAAAACAAAACTGCAGATTGTAACGGCGTTTTAGCTAGGCTGTTAATTAAAAACTTTAACCGATATTCAGAGTGCTTTATTCATATTTGTGATTCTCTGAAGGCAGAGGTAAGTCTTGGCTTTGACTCCCTTCTGCCCCAGAATCTCAATTTGGTGAGGGTGCTGCGTGTCAGTCTGCGGTGGCAGCACAGTATCACATTTCGGTGTGCTTGCTGCTCAGGGTGTGCTTCATCCACACATCTGTTGGAGCTTCAGTGAATTTATCAACCTTTACACATGTGGCTCTGAGAGAACACGTTGTTGGCCACTGATGGTGGATGTTGCAGATATGTTTGCGTGAGGAGCTTGTGTGTTAGCTTTAGAAAGGCCATTTGATTGTACATCAATTTTGATCTTGTTATTAGGATGTTCCTATTAATAAGTAGGCTTGGGAATTTTGGGATACATCCTGTTTTCTGGGTAGAAACCAAGGGGGTAAGAGGAATTGAATTAATCAAATTTCAAATTATTTGCGGGAGTGTTTTTAGGACCAAGGTGAAATTCCAAGTAAAATGGAGAAAGAGCAAAAGTGAGTTCTGTTTTGCATCTATTTTCTTACATTTCATGTGAGAGCGCTAAGCAGCCATCTCTCTTTTCTCCTCTTCCTGGTAACTGTTGAATTATTTATACTCCACCGGAGAGCTCCAATTGGAGAGACTGCAAATCTCTCCAGGGAGAGGCTGATACTAATCTTATGTGTGGAAGATCCAAGTTCAAGCCCTTGCTCTGAATGAGTATAAAGGGAAGTGCTTTTTTATTCCACAAGTAATTAAATTGTGTAACTCATTGCTACAGGATGTTGTGAGGCAGAAATAATAAAAAGCGTAAATGGATTTCAAAAGGGGACTCAGTGAATTAATGGAGGATATTTCTGCTGGTGGCTGTTAAACGTGATAGTGTGGCTGTAGCCTCTGGCTTACAGTAATTATTTTATGATATGGCATTCAAGGAACAGACAGGTCTACAGCCTTTGGTGCAGTGTTGCAGAAACATCATCCATCCTTCGTTATCTCTTCCTCAGTAATGAGCTATTCGTGTTTCAGGTGCTCTGGTGGAATAGCCTGGAACTGTACTGAATACATGATACGCCACAGCATTGTTGTGGTTCGACTCTCCAAGTCGAGAGAGCTGGGAGAGAGATGCTGGGAAGAATCATGCTCTTTCTGCTGTTCCTTATAATTTCCTAAAATGTTCTATGACAGGTTAGTGGGCAGTACAGATTCTTGATCTGACCCACAGTGTATGTATTATGCAGCTGCGGGATTTGGCGCTTCCACATCATGGGTAAGTTCTTCATCCATTGCCCAGCTGGCGGCTTTCATGTAATTGAATTTTCCAGCCAGTCTTTTCAGCCAGGTCTTGTCTAGATCTCTAGTCTTTCCATTCCAGAAAGTTAGATGATGGAGAGGGAAATGTAAGGTAATTAATGCCCAGATATGTTTCTGGTGTTGATGCAAGCCTGAGAGTCTCGGTGTGAGTTAACGAAATTTGTTGGCTGGGGGAGGGGGAAGAGGAAGAGAGGGGTTTTTAGAAAGCCAGAACTGTATGGCTGCCCCTGATTTTGTAGCTTATATTATGATGTTTGATGTGTTTTTTCTCTCTTTGAATTAATTTCTCTGATTATGGGCTCCTCAATAATGGAGACATGCTATCTCATCAGAAATGTACGTCGGGCTTCGATCATGTTCCCAGGCATATCTAGTCCTGGGGAAGGTGGCTGGGAGGGCCGGGGGAGCTTTGCCAAAGGTGAATGTCGTCTTGGAAGTATTGCAGCTGCTATGAATTCATCTTATCAGGGTCTTTACTTGTCTCTGACAGGTAAAAGGTGTTTGTAAAGCTTTGCCTACTACTAGAAATGTAGCAGGGCAGCATTCAGGAGGGATTTTGTAGCCAAGAACCTGCTGTTGCGGATCCTGTGGGTGTTGTGACTGTTGCTGCATCAGCAGAGATGCATCTGTTAACAGGAATTGGCTATTCCATCCCTTCTTTATCATTTGGAACAGCGATTCCATTGCTCTCATTAGAGAGCTGCTCCTTTTGTTGAGTTATCTCATCTTACATTCTAATTAGATTTGGATACTGACTGCAAAACTTTTTTTTTTGCAGGAAGCCACATTTAAAGATGAATTTGTTGTGGCCTTACTAATGTCTTTTTCTGATCGCTTTTTACCATGCAGAGGATTTTCATTGGCACAGATTAGTAGCAGATACATTCAACATGGATATGTGCCAATATTAATGAAAACCACATATTAAATTCACTTATAAGTATACAAATAGATAATTGCAAAATAAGGACTTTCATAATAAATCACACAATAACTTTCATACTAGATCAGATCTTGTAGGACTTGGAAAGCTTGAAAAGAGATGCCCAGAAAAGAACATTAAAAAATAGAATTAAGTGGTGTGGATAGGATCTCTAGTAAAGCAAGGGAGTGGAGCATCTCTAACTTGAGGAAAGGTTGAGAGAGCTGGGACTGTTCAGCCCAGGGAAGAAAAGGCCTGGAGGATCTCATTCATCTATGCAAATACCTGAAGGGAGCATGTAATGAAGATGGAGATGGGTGCTTTTCAATGGTGCCCAGTGGCAGGACGAGGGAATGGGCACAAACTGAAACACATGAGGTTCTGTCTGAACATCAGGAAACAATTTGTAGTGTGCGGGTGACTGACAACTGGGAGAGGATGCCCAGAGAGGTTGTGGAATTTCCATCCTTAGAGATTTTCTAAAGCTGTCTGGACGTGGTCATGGGCAGCCTGCTCTAGGTGACCCCACTTGTGCCGGGAAGGGTTGGACCAGGTGACCTCCGGAGGTCCCTTCCAACCTCAACCATTCTGTGAGCCTGTGAAGAATAAAGGAGAATCAGACAGGTGCTGAACAAGTGGAAGACTTTGGTTCTTATGCAACATATACTTAATCTATGGATCTCCTTGCTGGAGGATATTTTCGTAGCTAAAGTTCTCGTGAGTTCAAGTGGAATTTCAGCAAGTTCTTAGAAGCAAAAAAAAAAAAAAAAATCGTCAAGGACTATATTACATGTGAAGACTTCAGAGGATTTTTTGAGCCACAGATAGGCTCTGATCAGTTATATGGAAATACACTTCCACTTACTCCCCAGGTCGTACTGACACTACAGGTTCTCACACCACGCTGTCTCTGTGTTGGTGCCACCTCCCGGCTTGCTGGGGGATGCAGTTCCCCTGTCTACACCAAACCTAGGCTCTCCATCAGTGTGCGCGATCTGCTTCTCTTTGAGTTAGCTGTTCTTTTCCCCTCTCCCTCTTGCCCTGACTTTTCTTTTCTTCCAATTAGGCTTGAGACCAAGTCACATAAATCTTTGCTTTGTACAGTGGCTGGTAGGATTTAGTACTTTAACATGGGTTGTGTCTGTTTATATTGGTGTTTTATTATGTTGTGTTTTTTTTCCCAAATGCTCTGCCATTTTATAATGTCTATAAATAATCCGAAGGATGGAGAAACGTTAAAAAAAATGCAAGAAATCTTTCCATCTTTCTTTGAGTCTGCTCTGTCTCTCATTATCTCTGAGGTATGTTCATTAGACTTCTAATGAAGTTAATAAGTGCACAGTATCAAATGGTCACTTCTCCGAGTAATATTTACAAAGAGCTACATTCCCCCAGCCTGGAAGGTAGCCTTTGATTTATTTGCTTATCACATGTTAATCTTTAAAATCTCTCAGTTGACCTTTTACTGTATATGCCTGACCAAGAAGTAAAAATGAAAGCTGCTATAAACTAGGGGATCATAGGAACCCAGTGCATTTTTACATGTGGGATTTTTACCTCAGAATAGAAGCTGTAAAAGGTTAGTGAGACAGTCCTGTAACTGGATTATTAGGGCTTGTTTCTGGATCTTTGATGACCAGTCACCGCTGGAAATTGCCTCTGTTAACGTTAGAAGCTGCTTGTATCCAGTTGTCCCTGAGGTTTACTGCCCAGGTGCTACAGGCTGTCTGCAGGAGCTGGGCGTTTGGCATCCTGCAGGTCTGGTCAGAGATGCAGATGTGGTGCTGCACTGGAATAGTTCAGGGATATTGCACCACGATAAATCTAGATCCATAACCGGACTGTTAAATTGTCTTGTATGGATCTCACAGTTTAGCTCAGAGGGTCTGTAAGGAAAATAATAGGAGACTGGTTAAAGGAAGGTGGCTGGGCTCTTAGTGCCAAACCTTACCCCAAGGTCAGGTGCTAGTTTTGTGTGGGGGTGAGATGGGTGCTGTGAACTTGCATGTGTGAGTTCTGGTATGTTTAATGTGTGAATGTCTCTAGCTGTCTGTAACTCCTGCCAGGGTGAGGTGCTTCACAGCAGGGTTGGTTGGGCTAAATGGATGTGTGCAGCTCCACTGTGCCCCTTCACGGCCCATGGACTCGCATCCCTTGAGGTGGCCTGAGATCGTGCGCTGTGCTGTGCAGGCAAGTGGGGCAGTACCAGTGCTGTCTGTAACTGCAGAAGGGAATCTGACAGCACAAGTTTGCACGAGCACTGGGAAGTTCAAAGCTACATGGAGAGCTATGGAGAAGGGAAGAGCAACCCACCACTGGAACAGGGGGTCAAAACTTTACATCTGCAGCTCTTAAGGAGTAATTGGTCTCACAGAAAGAGAAATGCACTTACTGTCTATCCTCTTGCTTCTCTTTCTCTGAAATGTTAGAAATAGTAGTGCTTTGCTATAAGAAGGAAGCCTGGTTGTCACTGTGGCTGACTATTGGTCCTGGAGAGAGAAGAGCAGCAGGTTCAGAGCTGAAGTCAGGAACACCATGGGGAAGAGACATCTGCATACAGGATTTAGGCCCAGGGGCCTGGTGTGGGAACAGGAGAATTGTACAGCTTGACTCAGCAGCAGAACATGTAGGTGTTCCCTGAGGACTTCAGCAGACCATGATCCATCCATTGGTCTTTGGCAATTATTTAAGGGATCGCGGGCAAGCTTGTTGACCTTTTGAGGTGCCCCAGTGACCAGTTTCTGTAAAGCCAACGTGTGGGAGGGCGTTACTTTCCTTAGGTTACTTGTAGCTCTAAGCACTGCTGAGAAGAGCCAAGGCAGAAAGATCATCTGTTAAAATGTAAGGTTTCAGATGTAATGTTTTATTGCCATGTAGTAGTTAAAGCTACAGAGTAAGCAGCGGACCATGGTACATCATTCACCGTGTCTCCAGCAGAGTAGAGAATAAATGCCCCATGGAAGATTAAAATCCCATTGGTTCTATTATCTGTAACCAATAAAGGCAAAAGAGATGTCAATGAGGAATACAGTGTTAACACAGCACATCTAGCTTTGTACCCACAAGTGCACATTTTCTATTTCGTGCTAGGCATGGGAAACAAAGCAAAATGAGCTTTCTTTTTCTTTCTGGAAGAACACATAGCAGGGGAGTTCATGGTGGACCATCTGCCTCTGAGGCTTCGGAGGGTGCTCTGTGCCAACACCACCTCATCATAGGGGCAGAGGGGTGTTATTCACACCATGTGGGAAGTTCATGTCTTGTCTTGTGGCATTTTAATGGTGATGAGCAAGAGTCTCACTGTGTAACACGGTTCTCTTGAGTGGTGGGAAGATATTAGAAGCCCATATTTCCTTGCTGGAAGCACTCATTTTTTATATAGTGAAAATGGACGTGGTTTGTCTGTGGGATAGGTATATATCAAGAGGATGAAGGTGAGTGGGCTGTGGCCTAGCTTGTTTGTTTTGCTGTGCCTGATCCAAGCAGGGTACGTGACTCTGCTGACCATGGCTCGCAATAACTTGTGAAATATCCACTATTGCACAGCATACTGACAGAATTGGAGTTGAGATTGTGTGTACACTGGAATGGTGCTTTACCTTGATATACAACAGCAAGAACGTTCTGCTTTTGTGTATCTGCTCCCTGATTGTCACTGGGCATGGTACTTTGCAGGCATGCCCTCCAGGAAATGAAGCAGCTGATTTGGTACTTGTGCTGCTAGGAAGCTCTTGAGATGTGCGTGGTGAAGGTGTTGCTGCAGCTGAGGTCTCATGGAAAAGTGGATTCTTGAATTCTTCAGTACAGGCACCCCACGTTTCCATTGTTAAGTCTTTGTATAACTTGCAGGAAGCTGCGGTAAAAACCTTTGTTCCTCGGGCTTCTTTCTTGTGCTACTTTTACCTCAGTCTCGGTGGTCACTGTTCCTTCTCGTCTGTGACAAAAATCATTACAAGTGCTGCAGTAGGCCATGTTACAAACTCTTATCTTTAAAAATGACATTCATAAAGGTTAATAATTGGAATGAGCTCTGGCAGTTACTAATTAGTACCATTACACAATCAGCTCACATTCTGGCAGCGTTAGGCATACTTAATCAGTCAATTATCATTGATCTCAGAAAGTGCTTCTCTAAAGTTAGCGTAAGGTGCCTTTGTGAGTGGAAGAAGGGAATCTGACAACACCACAGTGGGCAGGCTGCTGGGAATGTACGGTTTGAGGGACCGGGGTTGTGATGGATGTGAATTAGAAATCAGGCAGTACAGAATCACTTCCAAATAGTGGCTTAAATAGGTCCTGCTAGGAAGCTTGTTCACCTTAAAGGGAATCTCTTCTTGCTTAGCTGTAATACACGGGCCAGGTGTTTCCAGAGCATTGCACTGAGTCTCTTGGCCATTTGAAACACTAGGGAAGTTCTGGGAGAAAGCTGACTTTGGGGAAAATCGGTTTAATGGCTACGCTGAATTTCAGTTAATGTGATGACTTAAAGGCTTTCTGAAGAACTGCTGCATAAGGTATTTTTTTTTTTCTTCATGTGATTAATAACTCTCACGTTAAGGGAACTGCAAACAAGACTGGGAGGCATGGGATTTCCCTTCAGAAGTGTTGCGTAAACTGTTCTTAATTTCATGCATCTAAATGTTATAAGTGCCTTGTGCTCTCCCAGCTCAGAAGTGTGGAGCCTTTGCTTTTTGTGCTGGCTTAGAAGGCAGAGGCAGCAGGCTGTAGGTTTCCAGCCACTGTTTTCCTCTTCCTGACTTGAATGTGGGCAGCACAGGCATCTCTAATAAAACCATCTGCTGTTTGTGCCTGGTCAGGGAGGTGTGCGGTGATGTGTGGCCCACGCAATTGAGGATGGTGGCTGCAGTCCCATGTATGAAGACTTTCCAGATCTCTGTCTGGAAGCGTCGATGTGTTGCTCTTTGTTGCTTCGCTACTACAATTCTGCCATTAAACTGCTCAAGATATTGTTTGCAATGCAAGTTAATTCAGAGTGCCATAAACCTGGGTAGAATGGGAATGTTGTCAATGACATTATTGGGATGGAAGGTTAGTTCAGGAAGCTGTGAGAGGAAAGAAACTTGAGCGGGTGAAAGGGACAGGAAAACTGAGTTGTGCTTGATTTTCCTTTTGGAATTTGGCCTAGGGTCTTGGTCTCTTTAGGACGAGAAAAAAATGTATTGTGACCCTAGGCCAAAAAATGTTTGGGGTGCGTCTTTAACCTTCCTCTCTCTCCATCTGCTTATTGTCCAGAGCTCTCCACTGTGGGCAAATAATTCAGAAAAAAAAGTCTTGTTAGAATCTTAAAGGCTGGATGCTTCCTAAAAACCTCTGATTTTGTGTAACAGAAATCTAAGAATGCACTTCAGGGCTGACTGAAGTCAGACATGTGTTGATTTCTTTCTTTATACCTGAACTTTTGTCTCTGCTCTTGGGGAAAATCTGCTAGGGCTTTTGGGAGTAGGCACAAAAAGAAAACATGTTGGTAGTTCTATTCGGTCTGGAGTTTCTGCAAGAAGACAGAGCAGTGCAAATGGCTTTCTTGGAAAACTACTTCCCATGCCTCTGATTCCAGAAGAATTAGGAAGTGGGCACAAGCCACCCACACCCGTAACATTCCCTTGCCTTCTATTAAATTTCTGTAAAACTCTACACAGAGTGGCTTGCCATAGTGGAATATCCCAGGTATCCCAGCTATGAGTGAGACAATCTTCTAGTTTGAGAAAGGGTTGTCTTGGTCCTGGTGTTTCACTTGAGCTGTTTGTGAGCTGTAGATGGTTTTTATGTATGTGCTTCCAGCTGTTCAGCCGAGGGTTATTCCAGAGTGCCCACATGTTGGGAAAAGGCTCACGGATCAGTGCTTTGTGTGCATTTCTAAGGATTAGTGCTCAATGATTTGTTGTCATTGATGATACAAAGTGAAGGGTTAAAGTTCACTTGACTGCAAATGCTTCTTAGTAGGGCAAAAGAAACTAGGTTGAAATCTGTGAAGAATTTGTGCACTACTAGTGGTTGTACAGTGTTCATCTAATCTGGAGAGATGAAATATGTCTAAAGAGGTTGCTCTACATAGGTTACTAACATAGGATCCAAATTCTGAGGAAGTCAGAGACTTCCAAGGCACTTTTCCAGACTTTCAGTCTGGCCTTGTAGAAGTAATGAAGGGAAGCATGCCTTCATGTATCAGGAGCTTTGCCTGTGAAACTCCTGGGGCAGTCCTGTGGAAATCTGTGCCTCGGGAGAAGCTGGTAAGAGATGCTGCTTGGGCTGGGTGCCAAGGCTGCTGGGCACAGATGCTGTACTACAGAGCTCAGGCAGGGATTTCCTCCCACAGCCTCCAGTAATGCATAATCTGCGTCGAGGTTCCTGAAGCCAAGAGGTACGCTTGAAGAAATGTGCAAGACTCAGGACTGGTAGATAGCTGCAGGGTTCTGCTGTGACAAATGGTGTCCTTCTCTGGTGGTAAATGACATCTTATATCTATGAAGGGTGCCTTGGTACAGCATTAAATACTCTGGCAATAACTGTAAGTAGGGCTAATTTTAGTAAAGAGGTTCCAGGCTACAGCAGTTCAGCTAAAGTAACAAAAAAGTTTGACGCTTGGTTCTTACAAGCCTCGTAAACATAGACCTACACATAGGATGACCATTTCTCTTCTTTCTTCCCCAAATCTGTTCTCCAGTTACTGGCTAATTTGCAGCAGTGCAGAGGCAGGTTGATTTTAGGAATAGCTCTTAAAAGTGAACATGGATTTCTGGGGAATGTGGAAAGTCTCCATTCTGTAAGAATTTACGTGCAGGTTATAGACAGCCTCTCAAAGCTGATGCCTTGTCCTAGTTAAACTTGCCTTTGGGAGGGAGGGAGAATGCTGAAGGCTTTCTCTTAACCCTAATCTCTGGTCCTGTGATATGAGAACCTACCGCCCCCATGCAATGGGAAGAGAAGCAAGACAAGCTTCATACTAGAAGCTGATGATGGAAGGAGCTGAGAGGTTGAGTAATTTTTACCTGAGTGATTTCAGCATGTTTTTGCATCCTGTGACCCATCCTGCCTTGTCTTGAAAGTGTCCCCATTAGAATATTATGCTAATGGGGCAGTGAAGCTGGCGTGGAAATTGGATGGTGTGCAATAAAGAACATTAACTTGAGGCCAAGGCCGTGCTCCCTGCAGTGTATTAGATCCAATCAACATGCAAAATATTGCAATGCAGATTGATAGATCGCGTGGGTCTGGTGCCTCGATAGCATGAAAAACTGTCATCTGGCCTCTTCGATCTGCTCCCCAGCTAATTATGCAATGAAGACCGTAGAGGGCAAAAGTCAGCTAGTTGGTGCTGGACTAATACTGGAAACACGCGAGTGCTGTCGGAGCAGCCGTTCTCAAGCCAAAAGTGCTGACTGAACGGCTGGAGGAAGAGTTAAAAAATAAACAAATGAAAACGTTTTTGGAATGTGAATGATCTCGATCTTTACTTTCTTTAAGAGGTATGAAGCTGTGGCAAAATCAGTGTTTTAACGACAGTGCTGTTGTCTTTGTATAGTTAGGCAGTGGAAGGTCTGTAGGCATAATACTAGGGAAAGCAGTGAATGCAGACAAGGACACCTTGACAGAGATTTCTTTAGCTCCTGGTGCTAGGGTGGAAGGATCATGCTAAAAAGACAGTCCTCATGTGCACTGGTTGACTGGAACAGACTGTTATTTTACTTTGTGGTAGTCATCCTATTTCATGGAGTGAAAGCAGTGAGTGATGAATTGCTCCCATGCAGACTGGGGTATAGCCAGGTAAGATAAGGTTTAGAGGAGTCTTTGATCCTAGGGTCTTCCTTGTGTCTCATGTCTTTGTCCCTTGGTTCTGGGCTGAAGCAGGAAACTGTAAAAGGTAGGTTCTTGTTAGCGGATGTTATTTGCTACGTGTGCAACACGGTGTGGTGTGTATGCAGATAGTTATTCATCCTTGCTAGAGAGGAACTTCAGTGCTATTTTGTGAAGGCAGGGTATTTGCTGCTCTGACCGTTCTGGCTCAAAAAATAGCTCTGCAATTTGGAACCACCAGATTGTGTTTTCTCGTGCTATTAGTTACTTGAAAATAGCTCTCTGCCCTTTGTGCGGATGTTTTAATTTCTGTCCCTGGACTAGGATATTTTAGTGTAGCTTTGCAAGTGTATTATTTACATCTGTAATGTGTTTTCAGGTGCACTGGCAGGATGTACCCTGCAAAAAATAAGGCACGGATTACATTTGTATTGGATTGTAGATCCCCATGCATTAAGGAGAAAAAGCCAACCATGATTCTCTGCCATTAAATACTTGTTATGTAGTTTATAGGGCTTTAAAATCAAAACCTCATCTAGTCCTTTCAGCACTAGTTGCCTCCTTCCTTTCTGTATTTCAGCAGAGCATTTACAAGTGTTTATATTGTTTTTTCTGCCTAGCAACATTTGTTGCAAGTAGTTCCAGAAAAAAAATGGTTTGCCATCATAAACCCAAAGCTGCAGCAACTCTTAACCTTTAGTTATGCTTCCTCAAAGTTCCCTTTAGAAAGAAACAGCTATCTGATGTGATAAAAATGAAGACTTGGTGCTATGAAATCTCCGTTTACATTCTGCAGACGTGGCTTTATTCCCTCTGAGCCTTTTTATGGAGCCAATTCTGGGATTGTCAGTAGCTGGCTGAGGGGCCCAAACGAGAGGCACTTTGATAAGTTGCTCTGCATATAAGAAGATATCTGTATGCTTGTGCTCTCTTTTTGCTGCATAGGTCTAACATGACCTGGTAGGTTTTGTTGGGTTTGAGCAATGGTGTGTCTGTCACGTAATCTGGGAGCCAGTTCCATGTCTGAAGAGACAGAGCTGGCCCAAACCTGGACGTCCTGACAGGAGGGTGAGGTTTCAATGCTTTCTTGTCCATCTACACACCGTGATGAAGAATCTCCAACCAGGACTATTGATGATTCTAAAAGTTTACACTATTTTACTGATATTCAACTTAAAATTTCCCTATTCTATTTCTTGCATCCACCTTGAAGAGGCAAATAAGGGATTTTTGTGACCAACTTCAGCAGGAATTGGATCCAATTCTTTGACCTTTCACACATACATTATATTCAGTCTCAGTCTGTGGTTTACCAAATTGTATACCTAAGTATTTTAATCTTACCTGCAAAGAATACACTTCACTGGACCACTTGATTATTTGTGTACTAAGAGACAAGTTCTTGGGAAAAGTCCACAGAACAAAATGTGATTAAAATCCAATTTTTGGTCAGTGAATTGAGCTTAAAGCTACTGCGTTTATTGGAGGTCCGTAACACAACGTAGCTAAATCTGACTTGGTTTTGTTTGTGTAAGCATGGTTTTCCCAGCACTATATATAGATTGATTTCAGTAGCACAACTAACTCCTGCTTAATATTTCCCAATGTTGGAGCTGTTGGTTATGCAACAGTGACAATGATAGACTTTCAATAAACAGAAATTTGCTTTCAATCTTTTCAGATTAGCTGGTGTTGAAATACGAGTCCCCTAGAAGCAAACATTTGTGAGGGGTGGATTGGTTTCAAATGCCCTCTTTTGTAGGCAAAATGTAGGAAATGTTCATCGTATGGAATCATTTTACTAGGGGGTCACGTGTGAAAGAAGGCAAGCCAAATGGAGTATTGAATTGTGCAGACATTTTTCTTAATCTGTTGAAAACAAATATTGCAAACATGCTGCTTTTTCTTCTGCCCCCCATAGAATCAATCTCTTTTATAACAGACGTGAGCCATGTTTTAGTCCCTGTGAATCTGCCCCTGCTGTGCAGTTGGTGTGCAAAGTGGCCCTCTGTGGAGCTCAGAGGAGCCTATATGGAGCCATATAGGTGCTTTCAGAGTCCTTCAGGAGGGAGATGTGGATGCTTTCCGACAATCTGAAGCTTTACCTTTAACGTGAGAAAATTCACATTTTTCGGTGTCCTTCTGCTTTCACTGGATGTTCAGGTTTGAAGCACGTTCACTGGAAATGGGGTCTAAATACCTTTGCCCTTGGCTCTTGTAGTTGGTATAGACTAAGACCACTTCAGATGAGGGGTAAAGTCCAGGATAAAATCTGGAGTTTTTGTGCTTTTCTAGTGGGCAATGTGTAGGTGGTAATGTACACTCTCCTAAGGAACGTTTAAGTCATTGCATTCACGCTGTTATGGAAATGGAAAGCTTTGCATTATTAGTATAAGCATTTTAGGTCTTTTGGACAAAGTTTATCCATATGTGTCCTTTTTCTCAATACAAAGTTAAACATGGTCTCTTCGGAAGCATTTATTGTAAAAAGCCCCGAGCAGCCTCTTCAAACTCCAAGTTTGGTGCATTAAAGCTTTACTCTTCTAGCTAATGTCTGCAAGGATTTCATGCTTTCTTACTCCCCTGACTGGCACTTTTGAAAGGTCAGCCTCCGATTCTTTCACAGATGATCAGCAGTAAGACCTTTTTGCATATCTGATGTACAGTGTTCATTGCTCAAGTGGTGGTTGGCTGGGGAGGTCACGGGACAGGGTCTGTCACAGTACTGGGTGACTGGAGGGAAGGCGCTGCTGAGAAAATGGATCAGGGCCACATAAATAGATTTTAAGAAACATATTTCCGGACAAAAATAGATACAGGAAATCTTAAGATACTTTGAGATTGTCAAAACTTTACACTTAAGCTGAAGACCAACTCATTAAATTTAATTGGGCGTCTGTATTAGGTAGGTGGCTTTCAAACTCTTTCCGTTTATATACATCCATTCTTGATTTTCTGCACAGAGAACATTATCCACAAAAATACATCCGGCCTCCAAATTTTAAAGCATAAATTTTTCAGTAAGGAATCAGGCAGATAGAGACTTTATTTTGGGGATGGAGTAGATCTTTGGCATATTCCCCTGCTAATTTTATTTTTATAAATCAGTTAATAAAATGAACATTGCAGTTCTGATATTCTCAGTGGGACTCAGTACAATTCTTGCATGAGAGTATTTGATTAATGCCAATATTATCTCCCAAACAAGCCTTCAAACTCACATCTTTCAAATACCTGAAAAATGACTGCTGGAGACGGAACGTGTGTTTGTTAAACAGCAACGAGACTTGCAGCGAACATTGTTCTGATCTGTGGAGGCTAACAGCTTCTCCCGAAGGATGGTCTGTTGTTGCCTGGGACCATGCTTGGCAGGAAGGTAGGGCTCCGCATCCTGTGTTGCTGCTGGAGGTCCTTCTCTGGATTCTAGATCACCTGTTCATTTATGTTGTAGTTTCCCTGAATCAGGGCTACATGCTTCTGTGAAAACCCCAAAGCTTGGAGAAGGCAGCCATGGAACGGGAGAGCCAGGGCATCAGCAGTGCTGGGGGACAAGTGGCAAGGAGAGGCCTTGGTGCTGTGATTCAGGAGCTGGGCTGGCAGGGCTCGTGGTACTTGGCACCTTGGCCACCTGGCAGGTTGTATGCTATGGGAGGCATTATGTGTGCCTCCAGATTGCAAGGCAGCTAAGAAAAAAAATGCTTTTTGTTTCTGCAGACAGCTTTATCTTGGGAATGGAGTGGTATGTGTGCAGTATAACAAAGGTATCCTTGATCTGATCGCTGCTCTGGCACACCTATCCTTGGTGTCAACTCAGCTGAGAGGATAAGGGAAGACTGAGGAAAGTGAAGGTGCTGTTGGGGTGTGGTAACAGGGGTTAGGGTTACACCCTTTGTGTTCCCCCAGTTTGCAGACACTGCAGCTAGTCTTTTGAAAATCCGTACCTGGCACCATGCCCCCTCTTGTTCTGCTTCAGCTTGCACCTTCCTAGAAATAATTTGGACCATGTGCACGCTGGCATCAAAGATCCTTTCACTTCTCTCAAATGATGTTATTTTAAAGGGCAAATAATGCCCTGAGCAGGGTTCTGTTGTTCACTCTTTTTTACTGGTGACAAGTTGATTGGTTTTCCTGTTATTTCTTGTTTTCCTGTTTTTTGCTGTTCCCCGAACTTTCAGCTGCTACAAAAACTTCCAAGTGGCTTTTGCTCAGACACATACAGGTGAGCTTTCAAATGTGAATTGCTTGGTAGATAAATGAGGATTGGTTGCTGTATTTAATTATGCAGTCTTCTGTAATGTGTCTCCAACAGGCATTCATCTTGTGGATAGTAATTATTCTTAGCATGCCCATCTGAGCAAGATTATGCTTTGGTAATTGGTTTTGAATCCTATATCCATTTTATTTTAAGCAACACTCTCTTTAATCCTTCCTATCAATGTTTGGGGATTGAAGGTGAGGCGAGCATGTGGCAGGAACAAGGGGAAGATTTCTTTTCCCTTTGTTACGATGCTGCCCAGCTGATACGGCAGACGTGGAGGGCGGGTGCTGGTGAGCACAGATGATGACAAATGTGGCTGCTGGCTGGTTCATTCATCCCACTGATACACTGAGCATCGAGGCAGCCCAGGCGTCACAGAGCAGGCAGCTTGTGCAGACCCTCGAGCTTTTGCTGGCCCTGGAGTTCCAGCAAAAGTGGGGGACTCTCCCTCAGGAGACCCAGGGCCCCACTGCCCATATTGCTGTTATTTGCGATGGAAACTCAATGATTTCCAGTTGTGGTCTATGCAGAGAGCGATGGCCTGGCATTCTCTGGCAGCTGGTGCTCAAATCTCACGCTTTTGAAGTGGAAGTTATGGTTCTTCAGCTAAGAACCTGTATTGGACAGATTTAAATGTAGCCCAGGAAAGTGACTGAGCTTTGCTTTTATCTTTTCTATGCTTAGCCGGTCATGTTGGTCACACTAGCTATTTTATTCATGCAAATAATTCTCAGAAGGTGCTTTTTGCAAAGGTGAATTGGAAGTCGCTCTCCTCATCTCCTCTTCCCTTTGGTGGGGAAGCTGAAGCAGAGAAGTTGATGACAAAACATTCTTCCGGTCCTGGTGAGTGCTTCTAGCCAGAAGTGATAACTCTCGGGGCCGGGGGAGAAGTGCAGGTGCTCATGGCCTGGTGGTTTATGGCTGCTGGCACAACAGTATATGGAAGCTTTTTGTGTTACCCTGATGTTTTAATCTCCTCAAACTCAGCTCAGTGCAGCCTTTATGCCACACATAGCCTTCAACGTGTCTGGCTACCTGCAGAGATCTCACCTTTGAAAACCTGTCTGCAGTAACCCGCTTATCCATGCCCACTCAGCACAGTCTCACTGCTGAGCTACGTGGAAGGAGAGGGAGCAGAGAGCCCCTCACTCTCACTAACCTCCCTGCCTCTGACCTGTTAAGCATTTATGACCTGTTAAGCGTTAGACTTGAAGAGTTCTTCTACTGGGGAAATGTGGCATCCTCTGCTAGCTCGTTCCCTAGAGCAAAGGGCATTGTGTCTACGCAGCACAGGTAATAAATACAGCTCTTGGGAGCAACTGAACTCACTGTTTAAAGACTGGTTGCTAAAATCCTCAACTCAGCAACAAAAAACCAATCTGGCATACTAAAATAACACCTTAATTCTGCCCTGGAGGCAAGCGACCCGATAGCAGAGTACCCACACTGCTTGCTGCTTCCCCATGCACTGCGCTCATGTCTGCTACCGGTCACCAGGATGTGTTACGTCTGAGGCAGGTGCACCTTGAACTGGTTTTCTCTCTAGATGGACCTAGGTGACTAGTAAGAGATCCCTAGTTCTATCTGGAGCCTTAAAAACATGGCAATTGTCTCATGTGTGCTAAGGCGGCTTTAATTTTGAGTGGCGTGGTGCAGAAAGTTCCTGGCAAGGAAAAATTAGCATTGTGCCAGTGAACTTTGCCATCCTTGTAGGAGAGATTATTCCTGCAAGGGTTGATATTTCATTTGCAGAAAGCAATTTATAATTGTGCTTGCTCACGCAACAGCAACAACAATGGTCTTACAAAAAGAGCGAGAAGAGACATTAAGAATTCATGTTTTCTGCTCAGGAGAGGTAAGATGGATGCAGATTTGAAAATGTGGATTTAGCTGTCCACTCTTAGAAATGAGATCAGAAAACCCTGTGACTAGAGGGGAGGCTTGAAATAGTCTCAGTACATTGAAGCATTTCAAAGTCAATGAGATCCCAGTCACACTGGGTTCCCTGCCTGTTTCCTCTCTGGGAGTTGGCAAAAACTGGCTGGGCCTGGGGAGCTATTTCCTAGTGAGCTCTGCCCTCCATCTGTCTGAAAGAAATAATCTTCCTCCATCCTCCTTTTCCTTGTTTTATCTCTGGAGGTAAAACTAACTTTCCAAGACACAAGATGGATTTGAGATGCCGCTAACAGGTGGGGAGGTATCTTTCCCATGCAAGTGCACATCCACCCAGGGCTGAACACATGGTGTATGTAGCTTTAGCATTAGGAATAATTAAAATCCTGGAGTGTTGTGATGGGGATGATAACAGCAGACAAACCAGCATGCTCTGCATGCGATAGTCACAATGTCAGCCTTTAGAACTAAGCAATCTTTCATTTTTATTATAATTATGGCATCTCTTTAATTTCCTTGGCATAATGCACTTAATCCATAATTGTAAAATATGCAACTAGCCCTTGGCTTTGCTATGTTCTCGTAGTGCGAGAGTGATTCGGTGTTTTTATTAATTTTACTTTCTACAAGCTAACAGATTGTCATAAAGGCAAACAGAATTTCTCAACCAGTACAGCTAATAGCTGTATTTCAACAAAGGCCCCATGGTACATGTTGAACAATAACTACCACTTCTGTGCCACTTGCAGTTTTTAATTGAATTTCTATCCCATGGATATCATGTCGGAGCCATTCATCTGCTCCACTAAGTCTTCTGATATTAAACAAGTTCTTCCAAGTTATTACTGTAGAACAAATACAGCTCGATGGTTGATTTGCATTGCATATGCACTGCTTTGGCGGGGGGGTAATGCAGTGCAAGAGGTTTAGTTTCCACTAGCACCAACAAAGGCGGATTGTATTATTATGGATGAAACTATTGCATTTTTCCCCTTTTTTTCTTGTTGGAGTGGTAGAGTCTGCTCTGCCTGTCTTGCTCAGAGAGACAGAGTGGGGAAATTCCTGTTCAGCTGGGTGATGGTCTTGGACCCAGCAGGAAGACCTGCACCTCATCAGATCTTTGTTCTTCAGGGAAGCGGCTCCTGAGAATCACCGCAGCGCAACAAAAGTTTCTCTTCTTGCATTGTTCACCGTGTTTGTCTGGTGGTGATGAACAGAGGTCACAGTGTTGATGCAAGGAGTGCAGAGATCAGCCCTGGGAACAGGTCTCATCTCCCAGCTAACCTGTGTGGGGCAAATTACGCCCTGTTTCAGAGATGGTGCTCTTGCTTAGAGGCTGAGTCTATCCTGACATGAACTTAGACCAAACTGCAATGTGGTGGGGTCTAGATAGCCCCAGAATAATAAACATTTTCACCAGTGAAAGTGTTCGGTATTTGTAACTAAGGAGACCTGGAGTTTAGACTTCACCACCACTTTCTCTGCCCTTTTCCCTCATTTGCACAACCTTTTTAAAAAAGGTGAGTCAAAACATTGTGGCTTTGTGGAAAGATGTGATTTCAGCCTAACTTTCTTCCTGCCAAATTTAGGGACCTGTAAGTCTGATAGCTTGATACTGGAGCATTACAGCCCGTGACTAAATAAAGGCTCACTGTTTGCTCCTTACTGAATGGTGTCTCTGGCTGATAGCATAGAGCAGATAAAATCACGGTGAAGTTTCCATCCAAATCAGAGAAAGGGTCTGTTCAGGATGGAAGGGCTGAACTCTGCTCACTGGCAATCAGTAAGGGAAAGTGGAAGGAGTGTCTTTTTTCCTAGACTGGAAAATGAAACATTAGCTTACAAAGCACTTGATGGGAATTTTCTCAATAGCTCTAACTTCGTAACATCTATTTCATTTGAGCAGTAAAAGGAGAAGGCTCAGAGTTTGGAACAACACATTTTGGAACAGCAACATGCTGAGAGTTAAAAAAAGACTAAAATCCAAGATTCAAGGTGATTTCCCTGCATTTTTCTCTCTCCATTATTATCTATTGATTAATATATTCATTCTATCAGGGTGTAGTCACCTGTGAAGTCAGTGACCCCGAACATCTGGGCTCAGGAGTTGCTACCTCCCAGCTGAAACCAGGGATAAGCCTGTCTCCTTCCCTGTTCATGTCTGAAGAATGTGCTTGGCCGCACTAGGAGGGAGCAGAGAAGCACTCAACTGAAATCTTGGTTTGATGTTGTACAGATACATAGAGGCTGTCAGCATCTGGCCTTTAGCATGCTAACAAGCAGCTCTGAGGAAATGGGAGCATTGTTGCAAGTCTGCAGCTTGTTGGTGTGAGGGCAGGTCTGTGCCCGTTGCAGGCAGCATCCAGGCTCCCAAGCTGCGGATATTTGCAGAGACATTGATTCCAATTCTCCAGCTGCAGGTTGCAACTAGGTGCTGTGCAGCCTCTCTTAAAAACAATCTTGGAATATGAGTTCTCTTCATGATGTCTGGATTGTTATGAGAAGGTATTTGCTGTAGAATAACTTTTCAGTATTTTATCATGTAGCCTCAACTTAGGAAAGATGTAAGGGACATGTGGGCACTGATGGTTGGAGAATTACTGGAATATGTTTGTGTGAAGGAGCACCTGCCTGGGGATGCCCAAGAAACTGCCATCAGAGGTGTAAGCTTTGCTGTAGGACAGCCTCTGGATCCAGTGCCATTCTAGGACATTAACAGGACAACCCTAGGTTTAGTACTCCCTGTCTGTATTCAACTTGTTTTTAGTTTTTGCTTTCCTATGAGCTATCCAGGCAGCATTTAAGAGCATGTAGCAAAATCACATTTAGAACCTGTCTAGAAACCACGATCTGAAAAACTCTGCCTCTTTATCTTCCCTGTAAGGTTGCAACTCAGATATTAGCTGGTGACAGCAATTATTGATGATGTCATTAAGGATGAGATCCCATTCCCAGCAATTCATTTAATATTTTTTTTTTTTCTTTTCTTTTTTTTTCTTTTTTCTGCAGGGATACTGATAAGCGGTGGCAGAATGAGATTCTAAAAAAAGGGGGGAGTGGGGGCAGTGATGTGGGGGTAAAGAAACACGTTTATTATTTGCCCTCATCCGTGAGGAAGGGAGATTAATTCCTGAAAATATTTTGTGTACTAGAGTTTTTAAAGTGTAATCTTTGTAGAAATAATGACTTGTAGCAAAAACTCATCATTATTTACCTGCTTCATCTTCAGCATCAGTTATGTAGTGAAGTACGGACGAAGAAATAACTCCTTCAGATAGCACTCCCAAACGCAGTCACTGTTGGCTTGAAAAGACAGCTGCTATTTCACTGTGCTACTCTGATTGTTACAAATGCTTTGTTTAAAGCTTACCAGCTGTGTAATAGATGCACATGTACATGATGTGATATCTCATTGTGTTCTCTCTTTCAATAATCACAGCACTTAAGTCTCAGTATGAACTGTATTGATCCATGATTTTAGCTCATTAACATGGAAACATTCCCTAACGTCTGAGTCGAGCACAAATAAGTATGCATGTCTAAAATGGAGTCTGGGGAAAGGCGTTTTTTGACTGCATGGACTGTGGTTAATATTAAACACACACCTGAGGGGTTATTAGAGGTATGAGGGGCGGGGGAAGAGATGAGTTGGGGGAAGTTTGGTTTAATCTTAGTCTTTTTTTCTATAGTGGAAGATGGTCTTCTCGGCTGTCTATTTATATTTTTATCTAAGTGATACAGGCCCAGTCTGTACTTAGTTAAGAGTTAGTGACAGGGCTGCATGAGGTGAAGGTCGTGAGGAACATGCTGTAACATACGGAATCCTCCACTTCTGGATGTAATGGGTAGTTTCTTTCAGATATATACTAACCGAGGATCTAATGCTAAAGCATGATCAGTCGAGGAGCGTACTCAAGGCAGCAGTGTGAATCCAGTATGTTTCCTGTCTAGGACCAATTCCAGAGATCTCCTGAAGAGATAGAGCAGGGGAAGGAAGTTCATCTGAGCTGTTGGCCACCCATCACTGCGGTGACTCTGCAATAAGTCACAGAGATGCACTGCTTTCTCTAATGTTCTTACACTCAGCATGCTCATACACCGCTGACTGACATCTCAGTCACTACTAAAGGCTTTTGTTAGAAATACTTGTGGCACTGTGTACACCTTCCTCTTTGGTAGGCATTTTGTTTTCTTAACTGTCCTCAGAGTGTAAACCTTTAGAGATGTGCACAGACAAGCCTGCAGAACTGCCCCTGCACTGAGGGCTTGATCAGATCCTTGTTGACTGCATGGGGCTTGTTTTCAGAGAGCTACTGTGCAGCCTGCAGGAAGATTCATTCCCAGAATGTTAAAGCTGATGTTAAAACAAACCACGTGCTTTCTGGAAAGGCAGCTAAAAAGGATTAGGAAATAGCTAATGATGACCTGCCACTGCATCCTAATTAATCACAGGCTATTGCAATCTGCCTGCTAAAAGATGGGTGACCCTTTATGCTGACATTATCCCTGGGGTCTTAATGGTGCCCTTCAGGAATGTAGCATCATGATTCATCTTCTCATTGCCTTTTGAAGCATCAGGTTGAATGAAGCATCAGGTGGAATGAAGAAAAAAATGCCATTTCTCTCCTGTGCTTAAATAATTAGACTGAAAGAACTTCAGTGCTACTGCTTTAAAACTGTCCAGGAGCTGTGAGTGAACCATGCAGGGTTAGAATACAGTCGAAGACACCCTGGGTGCTTTAATGAGTTTTTTTTTGTTTGTTTGTTTGTTTTTTTTTAAGGCATGGATCTGTGGATGCAGAAGTATGAGCAACAGTTAGCTCATCAGAAGGCAGATAACCCTGAGTGGGACTGGAGCCCAAGCTCAAGTAGAAAGCATGGCCAAAGGCCCAAAATATACTGAGTCGTAGACTAGAAAGCTAGAATAGGCAATTATGTTGATGTACTCTGACCTCTGGCATAGCACAGGGCACAGGACTTCACACAGTAATTCCAGTCCATCTGTCATGGCTGGGAAAGTGTTGATCTCAGTTTACAGTTGAAATGTCCACAGCTATGTGAATTTTTGTGGGAACAAAGGCCATCTTCTGATTTAGATGGTTGTAACAGCAAAAGACGTCACCAGGTGTAGCTCTGGCAAAATGCTTGCAGTGATGTTGGAAGTCTGTGGCAATGCTGGAAACTTGCAGGTCTCCCAAGTCCAGTGCCTCCATTTCTTTCACTGCTTCTCAGCCTCAGATATTCTCCCTTGTGAGTTTGGAGGGGATGTGCATTTCCTTGTGCTCAGTTTACTATTCCTTCATTAAAATGACAATCACCAGGCCATCTCCTGTGGGATGTGCAGGAGCTGATTGACTTTTCAAGCTGTTTCCACTTTATTGATCTTCTGTCTGAAAAAAATCCAACAGGTTTATTCTCCCAAGACAAAGTGTTTTGCGTTAGACAAGCCTCTCAGTGCTGAGCACAAAAGATGACAGGAAAAGGAGGCTTTTCTGGGGCAAAATTAAGCCTGAGCCAACTGTGGTTTGAAAGATATTAAGCAGTGGGGTCTTGGGGCACAGTGGCGCAGAGATGTTCCGTCATGTGCTGTCAGAACTGCCCAAAGCTCACAAGCAGTTGGGCAGGTGGGTTTCCATGTTCAGCATCTGCCATATGGATCCGCAATCATTTATTAACCTTCATAATAAACAGCAAGCTTACCTCTTTGGAAACTCTGTAAACACACAAGCCTAGACGTCACCGTCTACGTTTTGAAGACATACTTACTGGAATCAGTTGTTAATAATGCTCACAGGATGGATAAGTCTTGCACTCACGTAGTGCTAGTATGAAATATTTCCAGGCAGTGTAGCAATAGTTTTAGCAGGGTTATGAGAGACTTAATCCAGCTGCTGATCTGTCTTTTGCTAAAGCCAATAAACTATGAAAGACGACTGCTTTCTTTGTTTGTTTGTTTTTTTGTTTTTTGTTTTTTTTTGCATTTTTATTCCTGTCCCAATATTTCTCAACCAAAATTCTCCACTCTGAGGAACTAGGAGAGGACGTAGCAGCATAACCCGGCTGTTTGTGAAAGGGAGAGAATCCTCTTGGGACTGCTCAGAATAATCCTGGCTTTTATTGCCCTGGGACCATTCTGTATAACCAGGCCTCCCTGCAAAGCAAGTGATGCAGCCTGCGTGAAGGCATTGTCAGCTGCATGATCCAGCCCGAGAGCTCCTTTCCTCTTGTGGATTATGATGATTGTGTTTTGAGATGCTCGGAAACATTAGCATATAGTTCAGGAGGCTAGGAGAGTTTGCAGGCCCTGTCACAGATGCTCCCAGATATTTCAGTGGTAACTGGAATAAGCCTGAAGGGATTCAGGGCTGTGCTGATTTGATGTTGTCCTATTTATTTGTTTCTTACTGAAAAAGAGCTTGTGCAGGAGACAGTTCTGGTAGGAAAATATTGCTGAAACAAGCCAAAGCCACAACAAAATACCTGTTCTGAGCAATATTGGCCTGAGACTTATTTGTGTTACTTATGTTTCTTAAGGAAGCCAAACTTGCATTATAGCTTTGCCTCGTCCTTGCAGGTTCAAAGTTCTGAAGTGTCTTAAAAATGCAGAATGCTCACAAATGCCCCTCTGAGTGATGTGACAGCTGTCAAACTGTGTTGCCCAAAATGTATTGGTCCTCTGGCTGTTTGGGAGGAGGTCTCTGCTGTCCACATCGAGTGCAGGAATGGAAAGTTTATTGGTGGGGCAGTTCCAAAGTCTCCCTTTGATGTTTTGTCCAGTCCACGTTTAGGAGGAGTTTCAGTTTAAGTAGCCCTCATATCATGGATGTTATCCTGAACCTCTGCAAATTCTTCAGAAAATCCCACAATCAAAGCACTTTCCTTTTGCTAAAAACAATGCAAATTTAAAATGATTAGCTAGTTAAGAGAATCATTACAGAAGCATTTTAGCTATAGTAATAAAAGTGGAAAAGGGCCTGGGAAGGGCCTTGTTTCTAATTAATAATCTAATTAATATCTGATTAATTAATGAGGCTTTGTCATGAAAGCTGCCTTTTATCTCTGAAGCTGTTAAAGTGTCCTCCAGACCCAATTTCTTGAATATTTTTTGATAAGGCCAGCTCTGTGCTGAGTCAGTCAAGTGGCTGGAACTGAATCAGTATGCTGCCTGATTAGGGATGCATAAAACACCTCTTTGGAAAATTAGAATACATCAGAATCAAGAACGCGATAAATATGTCAGATTTTTTAGAACAAATGGGAAGTGAGTAATGATGAGGTGTAGTTCTTCAGAGCTGTATAAAAGTAATGTTTTTCCATAAATTTCACAGTAGTGAAGTGACCAGAGCAGAAAGAGGAGAGACCTCTACGACGCCAGAACGTCTTAGCTCCAGATCATGCCTTTCATGAGAACTGAGCTTTTGTTTTGGGTAGTGTCTGCAGGGATGTGGTGTCCTTGTCTCAGGTCCGACTTGGCAAGCAGATGATTTGGATTCTTATGACCCTTCTGAAGCTCCTGATGTGATTACTATAGGATGCATATAAAACAGCATAGTTCATCTGGAAGGGACCTTCAAAGGTCACCTCATCCAGCTGCCTGACTTCTTCAGGGCTAACCAAAAGTTAATACATATTATTAATGGCATTGTCCAGACATCTCCTAACACTGACAGCCACGGGGCACCAATCACCTGTTTAGGAAGCTTGTTCCACTGTTTGACCACCCCCACAATTAAGACATTTTTCCTTATATCTAGTCTGAACCTCCCCATATGGCTTTGGCCATGGGGACAGTGAGAAAATATATAAAAATATATCTAGGGTTTCTTGTTTTCCTGCTTTTGTCTGAGACACAATTAATTTTCTTCCACGTAGCCAGTACAGTGCTGTGTTTTGGATTTAGGAGAAAATTAACGCTGATAACACACTGATGTTCTAGTTGTTGTAGAGCAGTGCTTACACAGAGCCAAGGACTTTTCAGCTTCTCGTGCTGTGCTGCCAGCGAGGAGGCTGGGGGTGCACCAGGAGCTGGGAGGGACACAGCCAAGACAGCTGGCCCAGACTGGCCACAGAGAGGTTCCATAACACGTGCTGTCATGTTGAACAGTAAAAACTGGGGGAAATTTGGGGGGGTGTAGGGTTGTCATTGCCTGAGGAATAGCTTGGCATTGGTCAGCTGGTGGTGAGCAATTGCACTGTGCATCACTTATTGTTTTAATTCCTTTTTTTTTTTTTCTTTGTCCATTTTTATTAATCTGTCCTAATCCTAACCCCGTGATTTCTCATAGTAAGGACTGTCAGCAGGCTATCAGTGGTGTAATGGGGCAAGCCATTGTTGTAGCCATCTAACAGCTGAGCACACCTCTAGGTTGCTATGGTCTGCCTTTATATTAAATAAAGGAAGACACCTTAAGAAAGCAATGCACCCTCACCTATTTTAGGAGGAATGAGTCATTCTCTGAAGTTAACAGTCTCTGTCTGGTTACAGAGGAAATGTGGATAGGCTTGGGAAACAGTTAAATACCTGCTTCGTAGGTAGCTAAAATTAAGTTGAGATAAACCTCCATGGTATAGAAGCTATGGATTCTTACAGTGGAAACAGCTATTTTAGTAGCACAATAGGAGGCCCCAGTTGTTTGTTGCTTTTGTGCTTCCTTATTGTGGGTTATTTTGCAGCAGAATATAAAGCAAAGCTTGGGAACGACTACATCTGCAGCCTGCTTGCTTTGACCAGGATCCTAGTTTCTTTAAACGCAGAGTACTTTGCAATAGGCTTTTAGACCCAGGTTTTATTGTTCACTCTTGCCTGCTACGAAGTGTCAGGATCCATTAGTTTGGTTCCTGTTCTCTACTTCAGAGGAAAGGTTTTGCCATCCTTTGGCAGAAGCAAAATGGCCTGAGTTTGAGCCACGTTTAGCCAAATCTGCGTCCCACAGTAAAGGCGTACTGCCTCTAGTGTAGGTGTGTGACAATGTGTGTACATATATAAATATATTATTTATGCACACATATATAAATATAATGTGTGCATACACGTACTGCCTGTATCTAGACACGTTGTTCTGCATAGTAATTACTGCGGTTATCCAAAGCACCCCTGTGTTCCTGTGGCACAAGAAGAACAGATGTGTTGCAAACACATGCTTTAAAGTTAATGCCCACTGTCCCTGTAGGCTAAATATAGAAAAACTACATCTCCAGAGACTGAATTGATGCCCATCTGAGCAATCGCTTCTGCAAAGGAATGACCGCTTGTGTGAACTGCTCCCCTGCCTTGTGGGATGGTGATCAAATGAAACAGCGATGAGCAATCACCCACTAGAAATGTGACTGATGCTCGTATCATTTATGTTTTATTCCCCATCAGTCCAGAAGTGTAATATTCTGTATCCTGTTGGCCAGCCTCTGAGACATCCAGAGGCTTCCCAAAGACTCATATTGAAAAAAAACAAGATAACTTTGCTGAAAAAAAAAAAAAAAAAAAAAAAGGCAGCACCATACTCTTGTTTTGTTTATCTTCTCTTTGACAGACTTTCATTACTATCCTTAGTTTTCTTTAGAGGGGTAAGGATGGAGAGAGGGAGTTGTGGACATAAAATGTCCAGATCCAGACTTCTGTCAGCTGGGATTACCCCAGGGGATGGTCGAGCTGGACCCTGAAGAAGCCTCTTCTTGGTGTGCCAAAGCGTCAGAGAGGCCTGCAGCTCAGGGAGGGTACTTTGAGGGAGGGGAAGGGGGAGGGAGAGACGAAAAAATTTTCACAAGCAACGGAAGTTTGGCAGCCTGACTTCTTGTGTTGTGCAGTTGGAGTCTTTGTGGTGTATTACTGTGTGAGCTGGGTTTGAACGTTTTCCTGCAGCTGGATGCTCAGAGCTGTGCCTGCTCCTGCGTCTCGTGGGATTTGGCTTCATGCTGCAGCTTTTCACTGAGCGTGAATAAGTTTTCTCTCTTTTTTGCTGGCTGCTGGTTTTCGTGAAACTTGTAGAAACTTTGTTCTCTAGGGGTTTTGTTTGTCTGTCAGACTGGGAGAGAATTGGCCAATGGGTAAAAACAAGGAGTTGTTTGGGGTGCATAGCAAGACAGGCACATTCTGCAGGCACAGGAGAAGGGAAAACGTTAATCCGGGCTGAGTGTGCTCCTGCTCTGTGAAGCACACAGAGGTGGGGTGTTCTTGCTGAAGTGGGGCTGTGCCTCCACGTGGCTCTCAACGAGGGGCTGTGGGTGTGTGTGGAGCGGGATTGATCTGGAGGTGAATGCAAGAGACTTTGTATCTTAGGAAAAATGTTGGTAATCTAAAATCAGACCCATGTCTGCTCCTTCTCCTGTGTGGACACAGGCAGTGAGAGTCACAGAAGCAGAGGAGAAACCTCCTGACAGGAGAGTTGGTTACACACACATGCTCCAGGAGGTTGATTTGTCCCTCCCAGCCATCCAGCCCTGCTATTTTCACCTCTTTTGCACTTGGGAGACTGATTACACGTTTTGTAGCCTGTCCCCATAGCTGAGGAGCTAAGGCTGCAGACAATGAAATCCCCTCTGCTCTACCTGACAGTGCTCTGAGATGGAAACCATCAGCAGGGAAGGCTCCTCAGAGCTATTTGGATAGCATCATCCTGCCTCTCCACACCTCTGCTTCACATCCCCATCCCTGGGATGAGCAAGTCTCATCATTATTTTGGAGTATGCTGGCTCAGACCTGTCAGAATCACAGGGAAGCTCAGGCTGAGATCTACAGGAACAAGGTGGATTTTGTTAGCTTTCAGTGTGCTGACTGATGGCCAGGTTTGGTGGAGAGGAGCTTCTCCATCTCGTGTGCTCACTGAGCCCTGTGGTGCTGACTGTGGGATAGCAGCTGCAGCAAGGGCCAAAACACCTCGTGCATGTTGGGGAGATGGTACTGGAGTCAAACAGGTGATGTGCTGCTATAAGTAGAATCAAGGAAAATAATTATGGGAGAATTTGCCATACCCCAGTAAATTATTTGTTATAAATCTTCCTCTTCCAAAGGGAATACTCAGAATTTGGTGCCAGAGAATGTTTGGGGAAAACCATACTTATTTATTTGGTTACACAAATACTATGATTTTGTTTCACTGGATCAAGTCAGTCTTCATCGTAGCCAGGACTGGCAAAGAGATTCTTCCCTATGGCTGTTAGCTACTGCTGATTATAACAAAAATAATAATAACAAAACAAAACAAACAAACAACAACAAACAAACAAAAAACAAAACAACAACAAAAAAACCAAAACCAAAAAACAACAACAAAAAAAACCAACAACCTTGTCCCCCCCAGCAAAGTTGGGGGTACAACAAACAACAAACAAACAAAGCCAAAAAACAAAAGTAAAAAAAATGAATTGGGTTAAACAAAGGCCCATTCAAGACTGGACTACTGCCCCTTGAGTTCCACTGCTTTTCACTGTGCAGTCTTTTTTTGGGGTATTGCCAGCAGCATGGTTTGCAGGCTGAAATACAGGACAGTGAAATGCTGTAAGATCAAGGGCAAGGACATGTGGGACAAAATGTATGGGCTGAGTTTTTATAGGTGTTGTGTATATAGCCACAGCCTGTTCTGTGTTGTAGCAGTTCCTGTGCTACCAGTGGTTTCCCAAGGCACAACAATGTGTTTTATGGAAGTGGCGTGTATATGTATATATGCACACACGCAAGTTGATGTTTGAAGACTGCTTTATATATAAAAATAAATAAATAAATGTGACAATGCCCTTGCAAGTGATAGGACCCCAGTGACGGCCTAGGGGAACAAGTCAGGGGAAGCATCTGGGCAGGGTCACTTGGCCATAAAGAGCCCACCCGAAGTTAAAGCAGGCACTGAAGGTGTCACTTATGGAAGAGGTCTTTTCTATCACCGAGTCTTTTGTCAATTGTACACAAGTAATGCACCTCTCTTCCCCTCTGCTACTTTAACAATGGGCTTTGGTGTGAATGCTAATCAGAACCACAGGTATGGCAGAAAACATGGTACCCAGTCTACTCGTAGTGTTAAACAACTCTAAGTACATGCGACCTAGTCAATTTGCAGTTAAAGTCTTTAACTTCAAAAGTAAGTGATTAATAAAGGTAAAAGGTTGAAGTTAAGATTAAAAATGGAGGTGGAACTGTTCAGTTCCCCCTGCAGGTCACATCTCTGAAAGTAGTCAGGCTTGGGTTGCTGAAATTAGGCAACAACCTTTTCTTTTTGTGTGTCTTAGTAAATACTTGCTTTCAAATTAGGGAATTTGGTGGTGTTAGGAGTTTAGCAGATTTGATTATCAAGCTGTATGCTTAATGATTTAAGAAGCTGAAAAGGCTAATTGTAGATGCCTGCTTTTGAAAAAATGCACTATTACCTATGCAGGCTTTCAGTTCCTTCATCTCTAGAATGGAGATAATATTTCCCAGTGCAACCCTTGGGACTTTGTTAGTTTGAATGGATTAACACAAAACAAAAGCCTCAGCTTTTGGGAAAGTGCTACGGAAATACAGTATATTATTGTGATATCCTTTGAGACGCCTCTGTGAAGCCAGTGGTGACTGTCATGATAATAAAGAAAGCCTTAGAGAAGCTAACGAAATAATGATCCTACTTCCTTTCTAGCTATTCTTTGAAAGGGCAAATGCAATGAGTGATAATGGTTTAATGAGGGAGAGTCATTAGGGCATCCAGCCTGCATCTTTAGAAGTGCAAGGCATTTTGGGAGATGGGAAAATGACTAGGAGAATAAAACCAAAGTAGCTCTGTGAGAATATTAAACCCGTATTTGTGTTCTCTTTGAATGCTGATTGAAACCAGTGATCTCTTTCCCCGGCTGGTGGCTGGTACTTGTGTGCTCAGGGAAGTGGCTTGTTCGGAGCTTCAGCGATGCTGCAGGAGTGAGCCCAAGGAAGCAGTGTAGTACGTGCTGCCTGTCGCTCACCGCTCCGAGCTTAGTGTTACTGGGAGACTTCCGACCTGTTGAATGAGCGTGTGTTGGAGGCCTTGCGGAGTGCGGTCAGTTGGCCGGGGTTATTTGGTTTTATTGAGCTGCTCGGATTGCAAGGCTTGCTGGAGGGGGAAAGCTGCTAGATAAGTTGTGTTGCATTGATACCTAGTGAGACGAAATTTCAGGTGCTTTGTGTGGGAAACTGATATGGGAATACAGTATGTGGTTGTGAGATGTTTCTGTGGAGCCCAGTGGGTATCAATACTGCACATCAGTATAAAATAGTATTAAGTATAATTATAATAGTAGCTCTAGATTAGTATTAGAGCTAAACCACAACACACAGTTTAAGACTTGAAGCACCCCTTATTGCTGGGTGTTCAAAGGAGGAAGTTTGCCTCAGCCCATTTAAGGAAAGAACCAGTTCCTCACACATTTAGGAATTGTGCTTGAAATATGCACTACAGCAAATGTGCTGCAGCGACATCTTTGGTAAAACAAGCTTCAAGGGCTCTGTGACTGCCTGGCTCAGAAGGCTGACAGCAGCTACCTGTTTTTGCAGCGTGGCTCTCTGGGTGTCGTTCTGGACTGCCGTGGCAGTGAGGAGCATGATGGAGCTGGGTGCAGACCCCGGCATTGCTCGGTTCCTGCAGGCACTGGAGTGGAGGTCTGGGCCTGCTGGGCATGGCGGCACTGCTCGTGCTGGTGCCATGAGGGTGATGTGGGACACTGCCCTGCCAGGCAAAGAACCGGGGGCTGGTCTTGGTGCTGACCGCTGTTCAGGTGTGGGATCCTGGCCTGGGTAGCTGTTGATTTGTTCTGGTAGGAAGAATCTTATTTGTTAAGAAAAGCAGAGCGTGAAAGCAGATGAGAAACAAGCAGGGCGAAGCGGGGTTTCAAACATGCCCACAAATGAGGAGGAGGAAGCTACAGAAAACCCTCTGTGACGAAGCAGCTCTTTTCTCCAGTCACGAATGGGTAATGCCACCCCCAGAGCATCTGCTCCTCCGGGTGGGATTCACTTGTGTAGGGGCCTAAATCTGTCTCTGCAGCTCAGAAAAATTAAACGCCTGGCACAGAGTAGGATGGGGGTGATTGAGGACTCAAGATTTAGGTACATTTTTATCTAGACGTGAGTTTAGCTGTTACAATTGTGAGCCGCATTTGGATCCCCATCTCAAGTCAAAAATCAGCCTACTTAAAATTGTTGTTGATGGGTTTAATTTGGATTCTTCTGCTGGATTTGTCTGAAAAGAGAATTTGTGCTAAGGGTGCTGCTGAGATCAGAGTCCTCACATAGCTATCATTTGCAATCCCACACCAGCATGTGAGAGCAGAGCCCCCCTGAAGTCCACTGAGATCTTCACGAGCACACCACAGTTCCCCGAGTGCTGCAGGGTCACCTCATGTGGTGACAGACCCTGTCCCAAAGGCTCCAGTTTTCTTCTTTTCTGCTTGCCACCCTGAATGAAACAGAAAAGCTGAAGTTTTAAGGGTAATAACGCTCAAGCTGTAACTTTGAGCATCTGTTCGCAGTCATTTCCTCCCCATAATAACCACATAAACTCTTTTTGTCTCCTCTTTTCTCCAGGTCAACAGACTATGGCACTACCTATGAAAAGCTAAATGACAAAGTAGGCCTGAAGACTGTGCTGAGCTACCTTTATGTCAGTCCCACTAACAAGAGGAAGGTAAGGGAGAGCTGTCGAGCTGGTAGCTATAGAAACAAAATTATGACTCTTTGTTCCTTCTGAGAGGAATTATGATCCTATAGTGAAATCCATTGGCAATTCATTGGAGCTTGAATTTGCTGTTTAAGTCACACTAGTGCAGTTCCATGGTTTTCTGTAGAACTGTTTTACTTGTGGTGGGGATGGAGTCCTTAATCTCCTGCTGAAGGAGTTAAAGAAGTAAAACAGGTTGCTTTTTTTTTTTTTTTTTCTTTTTTCTTCTGACTCTTACACATTAAAGAAGCTGAACTCACACAGTTGCTTCCAGGACTCTTGCTTATGCTGACTTATTAGCTAATATGCCTCTTTTTGCCTTATCTGTTTCTTTATTATTAGCAATATCAGAGAAAAGGCATTTCTTCCTGCATTTGATGCTTATGCTTTCCCTGGCTTTGTGGCGAAGCTGGAGGTAAAGATGTAAATGACATTTTCATTGGTTACATCATATAAGGGGGCCGAAAGGAGAATGTGCTGGGGCAGGTGGGTGGGAGACCTACGATGTGATTCGGCTGCGTAGGAGAGAAGATGAGGTCACAGCTTTCAAACCCCCTGCTCATGCTTCCCACATGATGCAATTAGGGTTTAGGCTGGCTCACAGAGCACAGCCCAGGAGTTCCTGCTCAGAGCCTTTTTGCTTTAAAATTATTGCCTGTGCGGATTCAAGGGAGGTAGTGGGACAAAGGTGCTCTCAGCTACCCACAGAAATAAATACAGGAAGGCTGCAGCATGCAGCTAACTGCTGGCAATGAGGGGAGCTGTTTGGATGGGGAACAGCACGTTCTGTTTCGTCACTTCCAAAGGGCCCAGCTCTTGTCTCCCTCCTTAGGTTTCCAAACTTGTATTCTGCTACTCCTACTATTACTATTACTGACACTTTTTTCCATCATTGGTCAGTCTACAGAGTTTTCAGGATTGATATTTACTTCAGTGCATGCAATCTTAACACAGTCACAGCTCTGGTTACTGTAGGCAGCAATATGTGCTTTTGGGTACAGAAGGTGGTGGTCAGGGGTCACTTTAAATTTGAGTGCAGAAACTGAATTCTCATAAAGACTACCTTCATTTCTTTGTTCTGAGCAAAATGAAATGAAGATGTTTCATAATAACTCTCCTGGCTGTAATACCCCCTGCCAAAACCAGCGTGGTGGGTGCTGAAGAGTTAATTCTCGTTCGCTCTGTTTCCAAAGCAACTCTGCCCACCTGAAATCGGAGGCAATATGCTCAGTTACAAATCCTACGTCACTGGTGTAAAGTCTCCCTCACAAACTGGGGGTACAAGGATATATGATTATCTTTAGCATTTCTCAAGCTATCAAGCGCTACAGATTAGTGGTCTGTTCTCCCTCTCCTATTTTTTTTCCTCACTAATAACACATATCACCATGTAGTGGCATGCAGAACGATCTTTACCTTCTGTTTTCTTATTGCAGATGACAATTTGTATTGGTTTATTTTTTTGGTCTTACGTTGTTAGGAAATGATTTCTGGACCTATCTGTCTTCCCCCCTCTCCTCCCTTCTGAAAAATCTTCTGAAACAGAGAGGAGCTGTAAGGAAAATCCATAGGAAACCAGCTTTAGCGTGGCTGTTGGGCGAACAATTTGTTTTCATTCTTTCCACCTCTCCTAAACATAAGGACACTGTTACTGTGTGTGGTTGAACAGGTGGTTTGTCCGAACCCAGAGCTGACTGCTTTGATCAGCAAAGCAGATTTTTAGAAATTCTTAGGGAAGATGTCACTGGATTGGAGAATCTGGGATTTGCCAAATTCATTATTATCAGGCTTATTTTACACCCACCTCTTACAGATTCACAAGGTTATGTCTGGCAAAAAAATGCACTTAGGTTGTAATTTTCTTCAGGTCTCTCTGGGTGAGCATTGTTAAAATGGCCTGCAGAGTAAGCATCGCATGTTCGCTGAGCTCCTGAGGGCAACCACCGAAAATGAATCACAAAGCAGTTGGTGAATCAGCTGCACCCCAGCGGACAAAGTCTGGATCCCTTGTGCTTCCCCTCTGACAGCGGGAGCGCTGCCCAATTGCACACAATGCAGTGATCTCCTGTGGGCCTCAAAAATAAATCTTTGAGGCAATAAACAGTGGGAGAAAGATACTGCAAGCAACAGGGTCTGCGTGCACACAGTGAATTGTGCAGGCCCTTTCCAGGCAAGGTATTTTCTTCTTAGGCATCGGATATAGGTAGGACCTTGTGTGCCTCGGCTCCTGTTGATTTCTGATGGGCTGCTAGCACTGTCTGCTCATTAGCGCTTAGAGGATTAGGAGTTACTTGGAGGAGGGGAAAAGCTTTCCATACGTTCATTCCTAATTGATTTACTAGTGAGAAGGATAATTACCTCTCAGCTACCCTGCAGAACTACAGTGGGAATTACCTGTCAGATTTCTTTGAAGCCCCGAAATGCCTCTCTTCAGCTGTTAAATAGAAATTATGCATTCAGCCAAATGCCATTTATATAAACATCATTTACCTGAATTGTGGCGTAACCCTGGGCTCATTTAAAGTATGAGGAAAGAGGATTTAAACACTAGCTTTTTTCTCTCCTTTTCTTTTAAAATAAAAGCTTTTTTGTTTCCTTTTAACTTTTGGTGAGTACATTATAAGTTTCTTGTTGTTGTTGTTGGCTTCTGTCATATTTCAGTGCTCAGTGCTGCCAAGTTATGGTGAGCACTGATTTCTCAGTAACAGCATCACTGTTACTGCAGTACTAGGGGATCGGATGGGGCCAGACTTGAAATGCAGGTGTGGAGCAGACGGATGAGGCACAGATATAACCCAGGGGCTGGGAGCCTGTGTCATTCCCCTTCTCTTGGTACTGAGAAAAACACAGTTGATGCCTACTTCACCCGTACAGGAGGGCATAAAGCCCTCAGGGATTTATTCTGCATTGTGGCACTCCAAGCTTTTGCGCTTTTCTTACAAAGAAGATTACTTTCTGGAGGAAATACTGAGCTTAGTACAGGAATGATTTGGTGAAATTCTGGAGCATATACTGCACAGGGAGGTTGGCCTCTGACCTAATGGTTCTTCTGGCCTTAAATTATTGAATTCTCTTTGGGTTTTATTTTCTCCCCCACAAAGGTCATGTCTGAGCATCTCATATGTAACATTGATGGCAAAAGCAAGTTCCCAGTTAACTTCATGTATATTTGTTCTTCCTCTTTTAAACTAAAAACTCTTGTTTCAGTTTAGGTTATATTTTTAGTCAATGTTATTTGTTTTATGTTCTCTTTAGGCTTCCTGTTAAGCTGCTCCTGTGTATGTCTCCCATCCCTTACTGGAGAGCCCCAGCATGGTGTTGAGTATTGCCCCTGTCTGTATCTGGTGTCCTGCCATGTTTTGAAACATCCTTCCTGCCACAGCAGACTGATAAATGCTGAAGCAGCCTGCAAGCAGCTGGCCCCTCATTCCTATCCTTTGATCCTCTGCGAAACACATCAGTCCCTGTTGTTCATCCATGGGCAAAATGACAGTGGAGACATTGTGCGTCTGTGGATGGAGAGGAAAGTAGTAGTAGATGCAGTAGGTGGGGGAAGAGCTGAAGAAACACAGTCTCTAGTTTTATCATGGTGATAAATCCAGGATGGCCTTAGGTCTCCCCGGCTTTGCTGCTGTTAAATACCTAGAAGTCATGCTCAGTTTGGCAACGGTCGTTGGTTTTACATGTTGCCACTGGGAGGTATCAACCCTCCACAGAGTTTATAAAAGCACAGAGCCTCATAGGCTGAACTGAGGTGGCTTTAGCTGCATCCCCATGTGGTGCTGGGCAGAGGCAGCTCTGGGTCCCAGAGCCCCTGCTCTCAGCTGGTGACCTATTCTGCTGATGGCCTGCTGGAGCTAAGATGGGGGTGTCCAGGCAAGCTATGTCCTAGAAATTGTAAGTAGATGTTTGGAAAATGCTCTTTGCCATTGCATAATTTGAGGTTTTGTGGTTCATTATTTTTATTTTATTACAATAATTAAAATTATTACAAGAGGGAATGGCCTCATGGAGAGGTTCAGGTTGGAAATTAGGAGAAATTTCTTCTCAGGAATAGTGGTTAGGCATTGGAACAGGTTGCCCAGGGAGGTGGTGGAGTCACCGTCCCTGGGGTTTTTAAGGAAAGGTTGGATGTGGTGCGTGGGGACGTGGTTTAGTGGGCAATATTGGTGGTAGGGGAATGGTTGGACCAGATGATCTTGGAGGTCTTTTCCAACCTTGAATCAACCTTTGAAATGGGACCACCATGAAGTACTGCCATAAGGAGATAAATGAGTGGGCTATGCCCTGCTGTAAATCCGTAGCCTTTTGCTTCACCAGAACAGAAATACTTCCTACCATGAGCCAGGATGACTTCATCTTCTGGTGGAGCAGCTGCACTGTTCATACCCTTCTGAAAGCTAAGGAGATCGGGGTTTCACAGCTCTTTGCAGCTGGCCAGTGTTCATGTGGCCTTTGCTGTTGGTAGCTGAAACTGCCAGGATTGTACCTGCTCTTCTGGCAGATGCTTGGGCTGTTTTCTCTTTCTCTTCCACATTAAGAACTTGTGGGAGTGAAGAGGAATTTTCCTTAGATTAAGAAAATCTGCCTTGATTTCCAGGTGATCATTAGACCTAGCAGTCCCTGAAGTCCTGAAGGCTATTGCTTTCTTAATAGTTACTGCTTGGAGCCCTGGTGAGAAGCTGAGTTGCCTGTGTTTGTGACACTCCCATACCCATGAAGATGCTCTAATTGGTAGAGTGTGTTCCAGGACACATCTTTCCCTTCAGTGCACCCACCCACACGGTTGTTTGCCTGAGAGGCCGCATGAACAAGTATCTGCTTTGGCACAGCCGACATACACATTTTAACAAACCTGATAATTCTGTGGTGAACTTCAGAAAGACAAAATATTAATGTATGTTCAGCTGTACACCTTCCTGGCAGGTGAATGGGGTAGAAGGTCAGATGGCTGTGTGCTCTGAAAAGCTGGGGCTCACAAAATGCATAGCTTTGGTTTTATTTTATTTCTTTAATCCAACAGACTCTTGTCTGTCTTTAAGGGATATAACAAAAGGCTGCTTTCTATACTGGGTAGAGATCTCAGTTCTCTGCTGACCTTTAATTTAATGCTATATTTTGGGTGTTAGTTACATTTTACTAGAGGCATCTTTTCACAGCATTGTGGGAATTAGAATTGTTTATTTCTTCCAAAGCGCTAAGGGAAAAATAGTCTCTATTTTAATAAGAACATTTCTCAACTTTTAATTCCCATTTTTATCTTTTTCTTTTCTTTGGAAGTTTTCTGTTAGATAAATTGATAATTTCCATAGCTATGCCTTAGATTCTTGGACTAACTGTGCACTTTGAAATAGCACCTCTTAGTGCTTAAGTGCTCTGAGACCCTGCTCTCTAACACGGGTTGATCTATTGGGTAAGATCACATATCTCATAAATGTTTGCTTTATTCTTGTTTGCCAACAACAGGATTCATTTTAGAATTTATGCATCATAGGTAGATGTAAACCCCTTCCAAAGGAAGATGAGAATGGAAGTCCTGTGTTTCTGAAGCACTGTTCCTTTCAGGCACTGAGGCGCAATGCTGAATCCTAAGGAACTGTTGTTGAACCATGGGTTTCTTGTATTATTTCCTCCATGAAATGCTCTGTGTAAAGTGAATATTCTTGGTGAAGGTGTTTAGTTGAAAACCCAGTTTTCACTGAGAAAGTTTTATCTCTACCCTTGGGATTCCTGTGGAGGTTGAGAGGATGGAGTTAAAAAGCATTTAAAAGAAAAAAGGAGAGAGAAAAAAAGGAATAGAATGACAACTCTGACAAAATCAAACCCAAACGCACTTGCCTGTATATAGTATTGCTCAGATAAATGTGGATAAATGTGAGGTCCTGATTGCATTTAAGATCTGCAGTGACAGTTCTGATGTCTTAGAAATACCTTCCTTCATGAATTTGCTTTGCAATTCAATTGGATGCAGTCATCTTTAGCTTTTCTCCTGTGCTGGTACCATCATTGTTGTAGGCAATACCCAGAAGAATTAAAAGGTCTGTAGTCTTTCTTTCTGTGCAGAATTAGCATAAAATGTCACCCAGCAACAGTGACTGAAAGGAGGATTCCCCCCGATTTCTCCTCACAGCAGAACTGAAGCATTTGAGATGTTATTTGTAGGTAGACCTTTTAGCTAGAGGATTTGAGCAGTAGTTGTAAACAGCGTAAAGCAGAAATAAATTCATGGTGTTCAGCTAAAGTGCTTTGAGTAAATGGTTTTGCAGGCTAATTTCCCAGTTGCCATACAGTCAAAATGGAAGAGCCAAATCACTGAAGCTATAAAAGCCAAAGATGTGCGACACCTCTCATACCTATTCATGCCTCCAGACTTGGCCCATCGCAGTGAGAAATGCTTAGAGGTATTTGGAGAGTCAGGAGCTCTGAAAGCTAAATCTAATTAAGTTTGTTTGCTTCTTGGGGATGAAGTGAGGCAACTATTTATGAGCTGGCAGACAGCAATGCTGCGTTGCAGTTCAGGTTAATGAAGGAAGAAGTTAATTGTGACTGTAATATTGGAATCTCATAGGAATGCACCTACCTGGCTGGAAACTCGCTAGCTCATTGGGAGTGACATCTCCTGCAGGAGATGAAGATCCTAAATGAGGGCAAGCCATTTTGACCTCATTTTTATTTCTTCTTGCTTACTTGGAGAGTAATTGAGAGCAAACCCCATCCTGGCCTCATGCATCTCCTAAGGGAATTCCTGAGCTCTTATTGGATCCTCAGTGCAGAACCATGGTGTCAACTTGTTTACGTTTTGCCTTTAGTTTTCAGTGCATTTGGTCTCAGAGAGAATTAGACAGCATTTTGTTTTCTACCTACTCATCAAATGTGAGATAGAAGCACTGCTTCATCAGCCTAGCACACACCTGATGCTTGCTAGCCCAGCCTGAACGGAGCTGCCATCCTTTGCCACATCTCCCATTAGTCATTTGCTGGTTTTTTCCTAAGATTGTATCCTACGCTATTGGTGAGGAACTGAGCTCTATCCTGAAGCCAGTTGGCAAATGGAAGGTTTCTTTTTACCCTTTTTCCTTATTAAGGAGACACTGTGAAAAAAATCATGTGCTACAAATTGGCACTTGCTGGTGTGATTTTAAAAAATCTATTTATAACACAAATGCAGTGGGGCTGTGTTAGAGCCACAGGGCAGGAGAGGGAGAACTAGTTCTTTCTGTTGTCTTTTATCCCTAATCTTTTCCTTCAGCCTAATGAAATACAGGTGCTATATAGTTCTTGGCTTTACAGCTGCCATTAACAGACACTAAATTAGCTGAGCTGCAAATTGAGTTTTAATTGTCTCCTTGTGCACCATTCTCTGGACCTGTTGAGCTGTGTGGGATGTTCTTGTTAGCACTCCAAAACACATGCTACTCAGTCCAGATCCTATGTGGGCAGAACCTGCCTACTGCTGTTCGGCAAAGGCTATAGCTCTGAAACAGCATCTGTATCATCTGAGCTCAGATTTATTTGCTCTGGTTTTACCAGTGGATTGTACAAATGTGACTGATCTGGTCAACATTGTAGTATATTCTGCCTGGTAAATATATTTCAGGAGCAGTCACCATCAGTCTCCAGAACTGACTATTTAAATAAGGACTAAAACTGGGAATGAAGAAGCATTATTTTCCTTCACCTACTGATGAAGCAAAGATGATTTCCTCAAGGTCATACACAACATCTGTGGCAGAGTCAGAGGATATGTTATATGGTGCATTTTATCTACGAGGTTCAGTCTCGTGAGCTCTTATGCATGGGCTTCTCTCTACTTGTCTCATTAGTTCGGCTTGAATTTGTCACTTATGAAACAAGAATTTTTGTAAATGTTTGCAGAACCAAGACCTGAAACTGTGTAAAAGAGATCATCTGAGTTACAGGTGTCATAATACTTTCTCTAGCTTTTTGACCTTGACTGAGTAGGAAATATAGCTTCCCTATACTAGTAGAATTACTTATTAATGTTTTAACCACGGTTCAAAATGAATGGAAGATGATGAGATGCGAAGGCAAAATATGAATGTTAGTAGAATACTCTTAACAGTTGTTTTTTTCAGTGTGTCCCAAATCTGTTTTCCTTTCCTTTTTAAATTATTATTACTATGTTTGAGGGTTGTGCCTTCTTGTGAGCCTTTGTAGTCAAGGGGGTCCTGTGAGAGAGAGTACTTTATCTTGCTGCATCCTGGGACTGTGGGGCCTGGCATGATCTGACATGCCTGCTGAGACCTGACCTACCTGTAGGTTCCTATACTTCAAGAAAGAAGAAACTACTGTCTGTTTCTATGCAGATTTTAATTTTACCTCCTCTGACTTAACGTAGCTCATAGAGATAAATGGAGTTCCTATCGCATCTGTTGTCAGGGATGCAACCATTTGTCAGCACAGATAGCACAGAATAGAGACACAAGCTTATGAGAGATCCCCAGGGGATGTTTCCCTCTTCCTTAAACAGGGACAATCTGATCAATGTACACTAAGGAAGGCTGTCCTTCAGTATTGCATGAGCATGAAAACTTGAGATCCTTGAGTTTTTTTCAGTCATTTCTCTGGAAAAACAGATGCATTCAAAAACAAACAAAAGACGCTCAACTTCAACCACTGCTCATGTTAGGTGTTTCTAAAACTAAACACTTCTGAGATCACAGAATCACAGAATGGTTGAGGTTGGACGGGACGTCTGGAAATCGTCTTGTCCAACTCCCCTGCCAAGAAGGGTCACCAAGAGCACGTTGCACAGGTGCAGGACCCTGCACTTGCCTTTGTGGAACTTCATGAGGTTTCTCTCTGCCCAGTTCTCCAGCCTGTCCAGGTCCCTCTGACTGGCAGCACAGCCTCCTGGTGTATCAGCCACTCCCACAGTTTTGTGTCATCAGCAAACTTGCTGAGGGTGGGCTCTGTTCCTTCATCCAGGTCATTGATTAATAACTCGAATGGGACTGGACCCAGATAATTAACAGAATACTTGCATGTGGCATTATTTAGTAGTGGTAGAGGGGAGAGGATTAGAAGAGAGATGAGTATTTTTCTGTTTATACGTATCTTAATGACACTACACTGAAAACCATTGTTGCAGCATTTCAGCTGCATTCATATATCATGAAACTACAGATTTAGAGTTTCCTTTATGCCCCTGCATTTCATGGCTTTATGCTTACCCATTACTATAACTTTTGATTGCATTTTTTCATATGTTTCAGAACTCATTTGATACACGTTTGGGTAGTGCTTAGTTAAGTATTGAAAGCAAACGGAACCCTAATACAGGGGTCAGTTAATAAAGATACAGAGTAAAATGAAAGCTAAGTTGGCTTTATGGAAAATGTCTTGTTAAATAAACGTCATTTTAGTCTTCACAGATGTTGCAAGTCTAGTTGATGAAAGTAACTGTAGACATAAGATGTATAAGTAAAATAAGAAAAAAACAGACACACCTGTTGTATCATTTACCTACCAGAGACTGGAACTATGTTCCTGAATTCCCTGCTTAGCTGCTTTCTTGGGGCTGTGGCTATAAGGGATGGTTTGCATCATGGGACAAATTGGCCACTTAAATGAAAGTAGACACAGATTTTAGGGAAATGCAAAACAAAGCTCAAACTCTTTGGACTTGGCTGACTTGCCATGCATGCTTTACAAAGTTGTTTTATGTGCAAGAACCAAATAGATAAACAGGGCTTGTTTGGCACAGTTTGCGGACAGTAACTGCAATATCTACAGCTTTAAACATACAACTGGCAGTCTGATTGTCCTCAGAAAATGAATGAAATAAATAAGATTGGTTGATGAGTGTGTCACTGCACTTCATTGTGTATTTGAATGGCTAGAGACTCAGATTGTGAAGGGAGAAACCCAAGCTGATGTCTTTTTTTTTTTTTTTTTTAATTTTGCTTTATTTTGTATTTTTCTCAGTATTTGCAATAATGTTTGGAGGAAAAAAAAAAGATGAGTTATCAGGTAAGATTCAGCTTGGCAGAATGGATACTAGTGCAGATCTCTGACGAGGCTGTCTTGCCTTGCCTGGCTTTCTAGTAGTTGGATGATTTCTCCTACTGCTCTCTGCCTTCTTCACCTCACATTGCTAGAGTTGGCCTCCTTAGGGGAGCCTTAGGATGGCACGAGGCCATAAAGATGGGGTAAAAGGGAAGTTTGTGAGACTACATCCTTTCTCTATCCTCCCTACACCTCTATGAAACAGGGCTATCTCCTTTACTACTGCAGCTCCAATAATATATTAATTTATGAAGTATGAAAAATGAGGTAATTTTGAATTAATGAGGAGGGGAATAGCGCTTCACAGGCAGCAGGGTAATCAATCAATAATAATGAGTCAGCATGTCCTGTTATTAAAAAAAGGAAAAATAAGTGAATGGATGGAGAGCAGCCGTTGGGAAGGGGCATGTGGGTCCTTGTGAGACTCAGTAATGTAACCTTGATCTTTAGTGATTAGAGCTGGTTCACCAGGAGGCAGTTATTTTGCTTTGAGGAAGACAAAAGAACAAACTGCACCCCAGAACCCTAACCGTCAAACCCAGTAATCTGTGGTAAAATGTCTTTTTATTTCATTTTTTTTCTGAAGTGAAGAATCAGGGAATTCAGCATTGGTCATTCAATTGGGTGAATTATAATTTTCAATGAGCAGATTAGCAGAGTCTGCAGGGTCAGAATCATAGAATATTCTGAGACAGAAGAGACCCAAAAGGATCATTAAGTCCAACCCATGGCTCCGCACAAGACTACCAATATATCAAACCCCATGTCTGAGAACGTTGTCCAAATGCTTCTTGAACTCCATCAGGCTTGGAGTTGTGACCACTTCCCTGGGGAGCCTGTTCCAGTGCCTCACAACCCGTTTGGTAAAGAACCTTTTCCTAATATCCCTCCCCTCTCACAGATCCACACCGTTCCCTTGGTTCCTGTCGCTGTCCCCAGAGAGCAGAGCTCAGCACCTGCCCCTCTGCTCCCCTCGTGAGGGAGCTGCAGGCTGCCATGAGGCCTGCTCTGCTCTGGGCTGAACAAACCAAGAGACCTCAGCTGCTCCTCATGCATCTTCCCCTCTAGGCCAATGACCATCTTTGTAGCCCTCCTTTGGACACTAATACTTTTGTGTCTTTCTTATTTTGTGGTGCCCAAGCCTGCACAGGGTACTTGAGGTGAGGACACACCAGCACAGCATAGTGGGACAATCTCTTCCCTCAGCTGGCTAGCAGTGCTGTACCTGATGCACCCCAGAGCACACTGCTGGCTCATGTTCAACTTGCTGATGCCCAGAACCCCAAATCCCTTTCTGTGGGGCTGCTCTCCAGTTCTTCATCCCCCCAGTCTATGCATATATCTGGCATTGCCCCTTCCCAGGTGCAGAATCTGGCAGAACTGTGGCTTTCTGCAGGTTGCTTAGTTTCTCTGCACCTCGCTATGAAGGGAGGCAGATTTTGTGCCTTAGCTACACAGACTTTTAAATGATCTGGAGCGGGGGAAAGTCTTACTGTTAGTGCTAACCATGCACAGCACGTGGCACCACGCTGTCACCTGGGGTGCCTGAACACCACAGTGCTGTGCCCACTGTGAGTTCAGCAATACATCAAGCTCTGGCCTCACTATGTGTTATTCGCCTTCCACATCCATACTCCCCAGATATGAGCTCCCCAAATATGCACGTCTGCCTTTTACAGTGTAAATTCAATAACAAATTTCGTCTCTGATCAATTCTATGTAAGATGTGTTGCCCCAGGCAGCACTGTGAATCCTGGAAGTCCTTGCCTGGATGTTTTTAGGAACTTTTTTTCTTCAGCATGGAGTTTAGCTGGGCTAGATTTCAGAGAAACATTTCAGGACATCTCAGAGTGTCTGATGTCTTTTTATGCTAGCCAGGGTTAGTTGCCTTTGGACCTGTCTATACTCAAAAGTCCAGTTTCTTTGTATACAAATAGATGTTAGTAGACTCTGAGTGTGATGATAGAGGAGCACAGAGGCAGGGGAGGAAACTCAGGCTGCAGTTTTCTAATCATTCTGGGGAATCTACTCTTAGTCATGTCCTCATGTTTCTGATGAAAGACTGGTGCTGCTCTTTGCAGTAGATCCCATAACTCTTAAATTCTGTTTTAACAAATTCTGTTCATCCTTTTTCTGACAAGGAAAAAAAAAGCAAGCTTATCTGACATGGAGCCAAAGGACCTGGAAATGGTTGGAAAGGTGGAGTCAACTTGGGCATATTTCTGACTTCTGCTAGTTGATTCCTAAACCAAAGTGTCAGGGTTGTGTTGAAGCTGTGGAGTTACTTTTGCAAATCTAACAAGAAATGTGAAAGCCAGTGAGTGAGGTGGCAGCTGTTAATCCTGTTTCTCAGTCCTGAACCTTCCCAGATGTTAGGGTCTCTGGCAGCTGAGTTTACCAGGCAGTTTGTAATCACAGTGAATAGCTTAGGGCTGAGTGCTGCTGTGCAGAGCACTGCAATGCCATCAAGTTTTGTAATTCTAACCATTAATTTTTGGGTGCCTCAACCTCCTGTCCAGAAAACAGACCTTCTCCTAACTCCTTAGCTTTCTTCTCTAGTGTGGCAATGTTAGGAAGAGAAGTGTATTTAGAACAATGAGTGACATGGGTAATAGATGCTAGGTAAGTAAATTGAGATCATTAGCATCTGGATGTGAACATTGATAAAGCTGACTGTTGTCTGTGTTCTCTCTGCAATCTGACTAAAAAGCAGAAAAATAAAGTATGTAAGCAGTGGAAAAGCAATGATGCATTTAAAATTGTATTCATGTTTAATGGCCTCAAGGGAGATACATAATACAGTTTTTATTTTTCTAAAGAGTCATGAAACACTCTACTGTCCTCAAATTAAATAGATTGTTGTATATGGGCTACAAAAGTTTACCCTCATGAGGAGCTATCCATGCACATCTCTTTGTTTTCTATAATGGGGCAACTACTGTGAGTAAACTTATTCTCTCATGTAAAGTGTTCTCCCAGGTGAGACCTATAATCAGAGAAGTGTTTTTATATAAATGGTATTCTCAGTTCCAGCAGTTCTGGTGCACACAGCCTATCCTTACTGATAACATTATTTTATGTAACTATTTCTGCTTACATGGTAAGTTACTGTAATGGTGAAAATTATTTTGTAGTTCTACAGAGAATAGCACAACCACGCATTTACTCAAATAACATATAATTATAACAGTGAATATCGCTTTTCCTTTTTCACTGCACACAGTTTGGGATCAGAGCTGTTCTGTGCCAGTATAAAAAGCTGGTGACCACAAAGCCCTGTGATGGATGTTACAAAAGTTAGGGCTTTCCTGTGTAGAATGGAGAACAGTGAAAAGGTATCGAGTATAGCTATGCTGTGAAGAAAACCAGACTCGAGAACAAAGCATACATAGATCAGAAGCTTTACATCTGTCCCCTGATGTAGTGTCTTTTTTTTCTGATGGAAGCACTGGTTGTTGCCTCAAGTCATGAGCTAGGGTTTCTTCTCCTTCTTGTCCAGGCCCAATCATGGAATCGGTAGTCAAACAGGATCTATACAAAACCAGCTATAGGTGGTGACGCTTTTAATTGTTTGGCAGTTCACAGAGGGGCATTATGGATGAAAATACTGCAATATGGAAATGCCTTGGGCAATCCGAATGGGAGCTCTCTACGAACAGAAAGCAGTACCAGAGCAGGAACAGAAAGGTGGGGTTGTTGTGTCAGAGGACTTTGCTCTGATGAGCTGTGGGGACCCTGAGGATGTGCAGCTGTAACAAGAGTATAATGAGATGAACTAACTTTGGGTAAACTCTGCTTTGCTGTGACAATGAAAAGGTTTTATAACCAAGCACATGACTGTTGCCAATCAGTTACTCTTTGCCAGGTCAAACACACGCTTTTTGGATAGCTTCCATCCCCACTGGCACCTGAAATTTAACAAGCAAATGCTTGCTGTGTCTGGTAATTAAAAGTGAAAAGTACACGTGTCCAGTGCCAAAAAGACAAGAGAAAATGGAGAGACATGTTGTTCTAACTTGCTTAGCAGTAAAACAAAGATGAGATGTTCTGCTTTGTTGGGTCTAGTATGATGGCTTATCCTGCTCCTATGCATGCAAATAGGATCCAGCCTGGGACTGGTATTATGGGTAGGTTAGGACAGCAGCCTTAGAGTATCTGAGTTCTTTTCCCAGCTCTGATTTCGCCCAAGCCTTAGAGTCATGGTATGTTTTCATTTTCACACCTGCCAAAGAGGATGGCAGAGTGGTTTTCCTTCAGGAGCTCTTGCTCTGTATCCAATTTAGCCTAGATTTGCTCCTGATCCTCAGGGCATCCTGCAAGGTGCATCTGTGCTCCGGCACAGCTGCTGGCGGTGGTAATTAAATGAAGCTTTCTCCCATAGGGGATGGGGTGTGTGAGCTTGGTATTCTGTAGAAGTGTTTTGTTTTGGTATGGCAATTATAGGCAGGTATGGCTGCGATGCCAAGAGACTGTTTAATTTTGTACCAATCTGAATTAATTGTAATTGTAAACTGGATATAATTAGATATGAAAAACAACAGAGGTCAGAAAGATTAACCAGGGTTATTCACTGTAAACAAGCCTGCTAAGCTGATGTGCATCTCCTTAGAGAAAGCAACATGGTGCTGGTCCTTATTTGATGTGCTTTTGCTAATCTCTTTCCTCAGATTTAATCATGTAAGTGCTGGGATGATATCACTCCTGTGGATCTTCAGATAGGAGGATGATAATTACTCTTTTACCACAAAACTGCTCTCAGACTCTCAGAGTCTTTCTGGCATCTTCATCCTTTTTAATCTTTGAGAGAAAGAAATGAAAGAGTTTCTGAGATGCTGTCATTTGAAATGTGTACTCTTCCTTGACTGAGCCAACAGTATGTAGCATAAGCTAGAATTATATATTCTAACTTCATATGTGATATATGAGTGTCGTACTAATATCTCACACACGTACATTATTCACCCTCATAGACCAGACTTACAGTCCCTCAAACTATTGATCCCAAGTTCTGTCCAGTCAAGGCATATGTTAATTGGCTGTAGTTCTTAGTTTTATTTCTGACAGTATCAGGGTTTTGCTGAGGGACTGTTCAGTATAACAATGAACCTGGGGTTTGTGTGCTTGATCTGGCATACTACTTGGATAGCAGTTTTATGCTCACATTGTTCCTCATTGGCAAAAATGCTTTTGATATCTAGGCAGAATATTGTTGTGAAGTAACTTATGAAACTTGATAACTCTCAGTTTCGAAGGTGGGTTGTGTAAATGAGCGTATAACAAAGGTACAGCAGAAAAATTACATACTACATTTCAGAAGAGGATATTCATAAAAAAGAAGTACCCAAGCGGCATCCTCTTTTGTGCTGCAGTATTGAAGATTTGTTTTAGGTTAAAAAAATAATTGTTTTTTGTAGCTTTTTACTCTCTACTTTGTCATGATGCTCGTCTTTAACATACATTCTACAAATGGCAAAATGTCCTACAAAAAAGGTGTAGGCCCTGCACGTAGTCGAACAGCAAGGTATATTTTCATCTTTCTATCTCATTGTTGGAAAGATGGGGAACCTGAAGATGGGGCCCCCATCTCTGTGTCAGGGATTTGTACTGTCTTCTCAAATCCACTTACTGTAGTCCACAGTGGTAGCCTCCAGCACAGGAGGAAGAGTCCATGGAAAACAGTCTTCTTAGGAGTTAGATTCACCCAGAAACAGCTGTTGACATCTGGAAAGTTCAGTGATGAGCAGTGGAATTTTACAGAGTAAAAAATTGGTTTGTACTTGCATAGAAGTCCTGATAGGAAGGAAGTTCTGGAGAGAGGTTAGCATGAAGTGCCTGAAAGGGCTTGAGAGGGCCATTTGGTTCTTTGGTCACGGTTCATATAATGCAGACCCAATGTAAAACTCTCAGGAAACTCTATTTCATTGCTCAGTTTTCTATGGGTGTCTGACTCATTTTTCATTATCCAATAATAAATACAGTAGTGAAAGTCACCTTTAACACTTAAAGATTGCTTGGATTTTATGGGATTGTATTGAAGTGAGTGCCAAGGTGTAAAAGCCTTATGGTTGAGGTACTTTTATAACACATGCTTCATAAACCCTTATAAAGTGAGAGCAGTGCACTTCATCCTTTAAGATTACAGCGTTATGGTTCTGAGAGATGGTAATCTGGTGCTATATTCATTAATTAAATCTGTTATTAATGTTAAATTTCAGGCAATAAGAAGTGAAGTTACAAGAAGTTGAGACAGGTTAGGTCCAGGCAATTTATCTCTCATGAAAGCTCAGTGCATCTTTACTGCTTGACTGACACCCGTAGGTTGTCCTTAACTTTAAGGAAGCTTTTGAGCCATGTGAAATGAGCAGGAATTCAAAATCTGAATCTAGATCACTGTACAGCACAAGGGATTGAAAAGACTCTGATCTTCTTGGACAGGATCCACACAATTATTATTAATAATTATTATTAATAATTGCCCTAATGCCCTTCTCATAGCTGTCTTTTTTGGCTTCCTAGGGAAAAGGTGTCTCTCTCATCAGAGCAGTTGATGGCTAAGGAGTGAGGCTGGTATGAGAACTGATGATCTTCTCATCCACGTGCATGCCATCCTCCAAACATTGTGCTAGAGCTTGAGGGAAGATTTCTTCTTTCCTTATTTGTGTAAATAAGGCTTCTCTCTAGAGCATTTTTATATCATTGACATCTCCCATCTTCCTTGATACGCTGGTCTTGGTGATTGGAAACTAGAGGTTGGCTTCCTTTTGCTTCCTTTTCTCCTGGTTAATACGGGAGTCAGTATATCTACAGGACAGTGAGCAGGTATCTAGTATTGTCAGAACATTTTCTATAAAAGTAGTATGAAGTTTGTGTGTGCGTTCTAAAACAGTCCACAATTGTGGAAAACTTACTATTATTACTAAGCTGAATGCTGGTTTTTAAGGGTGATATGTTTTCTGGTAAGTAGACAAGTATTTGTGACACCAATACATTTTTGTTGCAGAGGGATTTGGGCTGATTTGGTTAAACAAAAGTTTTCTAGTTGAACTGACAAGTGGTGGGGAAAGAAAGAAGGATGAGATTGCTGTGAATTGTGTCTGTCCTCCGTGCTGTTGGCATAGAAAGGCATCAGGTATGCTTTGTAGCTATGGTCTAAAATTGTTGAAGTTGGATATAAACCTCTGTGAGCATAATGTAGCATGCAGGACAAGTAAATTGGAGTAATGATGTAGGAGAGGAAGAATGGGAAAAGAAGGAACAAACAACAAGTTTTTAGCGAGAGTTTTCAGATGGTGAACCTTTAATCTAAAGTGCTTCAGTAGTAAGGTTAGTTTTCCCATAAGAAAATGCTAAAGCATTCACATTGAACACTTGTGATGAATTGATGTTTTGAAGAAAGAAAATTATTTCTATATTTTTAAGCCTTTAAATATAATTAGAATTTTTTTTTTTTCAGTTTCAAAAAAGGAAATGGCTTAATAAGCCCAAACAAAAGAAAAGTTCTCCGTTTGAACTGGCATTTCAGCTTAAAGTGTTGAAACTTTCTAGCTTTTTAAACACAAAACTAATATGGAACTTCTGCAAGTAGATTTAACTCGAGAGGTCCCATGGGATCATACAATCATTTAAATGTTTTAAATCAAAATGGGAAAGCAGAAGAAAAAAAGTGTAAGCTGAGCACTTTGAAAATAGAAATTACAATGAAGGTGTGAAGAGGAAACCTGGAGTTTCTGCTTTTGCAGTGGTGTTTGTGGCAGAACTACTTTCTCAGCTGCAGAAGAGAACAATGCAGTGATCCAAAGCAAATTGCTAACATACCGCTAAGGACCTGGGATTCTTTTGTAGCTATGGAGGGTTGGGTGGTTTGTAGGTGGACTTTTTTTTTTTGTAAAGCTGTTTTGTTTATTTCTTTTTAGAATAGCACATTCTATAGGGAAATGAAAATGTGACTAGAAACTCTAAAAAGGCCCACATATTAAAAGTGCATTAAAAAGAGAAGAGGAAAATCAGAAGGCAGTACATAATGGTTTAATGCTATCTACTTATTTCTGGGAACAAAAGTCATTTATTTTGAACCTGTCTTCTTTATTCACTTACTGGGAGGCTTCCTGCTGATGTAGCTCAGTGATACTATTGCTGCAGATATTGTACCTATAAAACTTCTCCGTGCTGATTTAAAGAGATGCACACTGGTAATTTAAAATCAAAATTTATGTTGGTTGGCAAAAATAAAAGGATTTAATGAAAACTAATATTAATAAAAATGCCTTTTATGTGGCATGTTCTTTAAGTTTTTGTCCAGAGGTAGTTTATTAAATGGTTCAGCTGTATACAAAATGGATCTCTGTTGCATTGGGACAACACAGAACCAGGGAGCAACAGTGGTGATAAAGCTTTTGAATCTGATGCTTTATGTATGGGTAATGTGATGAAGGGCTGGGGGTGGTTGTTCCTGTGCACTGTGTGCCGAACGAGGAGGATAGAGGTGATGTGCCAAGCAGGCCTTTAGAGTGAGGGCAGAGCAGTGAAGGGAGTTGGGAGAAGAGCTGAGTGCTGAGCTATAGGGCAGTCATCAGCCCCATATGATGGTAGGCAGATTCAGGCAGATACAAGCTCAGGCTACTAATTGTTCCAAGCCAGTATTCTGGGCTCAGCGTATCATTGTTCCCGTGAGATGTATGCTAGCTCCTTACCGGTGTGGTTCAATATTACAGGTCAAAGTCATCTTGTGTGTGGCTAGCTTGGGGCAGAGGAAGAGTGTGATACCATATTGACTCAACCACCCAGATATACCCTATGTGAAACCAGTGCTGAGGAAGGTATTAACCCAGTGTCACCACTGGGATTTTAATCAGGATAGCAGGAACTCATACTCATAGTTACAAATCCTGCTTTATTTTTATCGTCTCAGCCCATTTAGTGGTCATTCCAATTGAATGGATTTGTGATGTGGTGGCACTTTCCTTCATCCCCACTTTGGCATCCTTTAAGGGTCCTACATGCTCTCCAGTAAATACCAGCGGCTCTTAGATACTTCTCTGATTTCTGCACCAAATGTATTGTGGCAGGTATAGGTATGACACCTCCCTTCCTTGTTCTTTCTGCCCGCAACCTGTGCTTATTTCTTGGAATGAATCCACTTGAAGGATTGACGCTGGATGTTTTGTCTGGTCACGTGCTGAAAATCTCCTTGTAGTTTGTTGTTCTTGCAAGGTAATCTGTCAAAGTAAAAGAATATCTCTTTTATGAACTTCTTTCACCAGTGTCTGGCATTCTTCTGGAGTCCATCCAGAATAGCTCTGTATGTGTCATCATTGTCTCAAAGCTCTTGCTTTAAACAGAGATACACCATATACCAGGCAGCTCTCTTCCTTTGAGTTCGTGTCCTAAGGAGCTACCCGAAGTTCAGTCTGATTTTTGTTTTGTGTAGTTCTTGTCATTCATTCCTTACTGAATTTTGGAGGCCAGACTATAGGCTCTAGAGGAAATCCCATGTAGTATAAACCATCTCATCTCAAATATGTTTTCAAGGACTTCCCCTTCAAAGTAATCAGTCCTGCCTCCCCACCTCCTGTCTGCTTAAACTAGAGAAGACAGCAACTGAAAATAACACTTTATATACATATAGGATTATTAATATATTAAAATACTTTTTGTGTGTGTGCATATTCTACAGTGTAGCAAGGTGAAATGTAATTTCCTTTTTAATAAAAGCTGCCATTTAATTTAATATTATAGAAAATTATTAGATCTTAAAAAACTATAAATTACATTTGACAACTCTCTGGTGCTCCTTTGCTGTTCCTTATGGCAATTATAAATGGCAACGCAGGGTGCTGGCAGCAGTGCTCGTTCTGACTGGAGTTTGTTTATTGGCTCTTAACGAAAAGTGATTAATCTAAATCTCTTCTGGGGTGGATCCTTCGCCCTGGTCCCATAATGAGAAGTGACAGTTTCAGGCCTTTGAAAAATGTCCTGTTATTTCCCCTTCCAAAAGTTGTCCCATCCCCCCATAGCTTTCAGCAGAAAAAAAGACAAGCAATAATAAAGTAAAGCCCACTCTTCTTGCTTGCCAATACTTTCTCCAAACACAACAGAAGTGGGGACCAGTCCTGGCTGCATGACCAGTGGCCTTTTTTGCCTTTTTTTTTTTTTTTTTTTTTTTTCTACTTTGAGCCTCCTGTTCTTCCTTTCTTTGTGTTGAATCAGCCTCCTTTCTTACTTTGTGTTGGATCAGCCTTGCCTGGAAAAATGAATGCTAACAGAGATGTTGGGTGTTTTTTTCTTTTCTCTGTTTGGAAACACCGGAGGAGTCTTTTTCAGGGTTGATATCAGCACCAGGCGAGGAGCGGTGGGTGACTGATGTGATTGCACTTACAACAAGACCTGCCTGTGGTTAATCTATTCCATCTTCCCCTTTAATCTTTCAATAAGGTTGTCTGTTAATTTTCCTGTCTTGGTGGATTTATTATTTGATTTTGCAACCACTCTTATGCTTCCAGGGGAATTATTTGCTGGCTTCGTGAACCATCCGGTGGAAGCATCACCTTTTCTATCTCCTCTGACTTATTGAACTGTCCACATATGTGTTGCAGATCGTGTGTGGATGCTTTGTGTCTGTTAGCTCTGTAGAGTTCTGCCCTTGGTTAAGGAGCATATAGACAGCTATGTGACAGCTAGAGATCTTTTAACATACAGCATTAATAATTCTGTAACCTTGTGTAACAATAGGTAGAAAATCTTATTCCCAAACTATCCTCTCTTTAAATGTAAGGTCTCTCTGGAACAGCTTCTATACTTGACAGTCTTGCATCCTTCTTCCATTCTGCAGATGCAAACAGTTTTTACTAATGTTACCGTTCTGTCTGGCACAGGCAACGTGCTTTAGATGAACATGGGTATACTTGGGGGACAAAATGCCTTTGAAGTCTAAGTCACCAGTGACAGAAAAATATCTTAAAATACCAGAGAGATCTTTCCTCTCTGGAGGAAAATAAAATATGTATTTTTAACCTGTATAGGTAGAAGAAAAGTATCAAACTTTCAGGTGGCGGCCTTGAGGACCTGTTTTTAAGACGTATTCCCATGCAGTTGGTCTCCAGTGGGGATGGTGCACGGTGCAGTGCACTCTTCAGGCCTTGCACCGTGGTTTGCTGTGGGAAGAGGTGGGGATTGCGCTGTGAGGCTGGTAAGGAGTCTTTGCGAGAGGTGTCGAAAGGATGGAAAGGATCAGAAACAATCTGCATTATATTCACTTTCCCTTGTTAATGCAGTACTTAAGATTAAAAATGAGCTTTTTTTTTTTTTTTTTTTTTTTTTTTCTCTTGATCAGGGTCTAATATACCAAGGGTTTTTACCATTCCTTTTAACTGAATTTCTGTAATTAAATAGCTGCTGTCAAAATTAATATTTCTTCCTATCATAATCTGGAGGTTGGAGCTCTGTGAAGCTGGATAAGAAAAGTTTACTTGGACATGCAAATGTAACGAAACTGCCTGGAACTGCAGTTAGCTGCTCATTTCACAGCTAAAAAAGGCAGCTCCTGGATGTGTTCTGCTGTTGAAAGGCAGTTTCTATATTTGTTTCAGCTAGTGTATCAATAACCTGCTGTGTTTAGCACAGCTCTAATTTATTTCCCACTGTTTGCCTTTATTTTATGGTGTTGGCATTTGCTTTAATGTGATGTCGTTTTCTCCAGATGTTAATAAGGTGGTGTTAATGTTTCCACAACATTTTTCTTGATAACATTTACATAGAGCACGGCACCTGATAAAATGGAATCAACCCATTCTAAAATATTGCTAATAATTTTCTAATTAAAATCAGAGGCACAAAAGCATTTTCCTCCCTGTACAAATTGAGGTCAAACACTTTCCTGTGCTTGGGGAAAATTATATGTTGGTTGAGTGAATGACTATCTCCTGCTGTATAGACTGGGAACATAATGTATGAGATCACGTATCAGTGTTTGCACATACACATGTGGACTAATTTCAGGTGCCAGCAGCTGACCCACGTAGGCATTCTGTTTCCAGTGAGCTGAAGCTCTCATTCATAGCTCTGCAATCTGCCACATAATGAGCTTGAAATCTCCGGAGTGCCCTGTTGTGTGCTTTTGGAGAGATTTCCACATTTGTGGAGAGAGGTGATAAACTGGAAAACAGGAAGAAAAGCCTGATGTGGCACTCTGAAGTTGCTCTATCCAACCAAAATCAGCTTGAATGTCAGCATAACATTTTTCATTACTGTTGGGCTTTCTGAATTTATTTGGACAAAACTAAAATGAAATTACAGAATCACTGAATGAATCAGTAAACAGAACAGAAACAAAACTCTAAAAACTACAAACTATTTGGGAAATCTTATGGGCCATTAATACTGTTGAACAATGTTCTGATTATGTCCAACAGGAACCAGTGCTGTATGGTCTCACTTTTGAATGAAGTTCAATTTTACTTTTCCATTAACACTGAATTCCCTCTGTTTTCCTATTTAGATCATGCTTCTTAGTGATCCAGAGATTGAGAGCAGCATTCTCATCAGCTCTGATGAAGGGGCTACGTACCAGAAGTACCGTCTGAACTTCTATATCCAGAGTCTGCTCTTCCACCCTAAGCAGGAGGAGTGGATCTTGGCCTACAGTCTGGATCAAAAGGTGAGCAATTGATTTTTATATCAATGGTTCATGAGCCAGGTGTTTAAAGGATAGAGTCTAGAACCATGTGCTTCCAGAGATTGTGAAAAAATTATGGAGTGCTTTGCTACCCTCACCTTGCAGTTTTAGGTGTGTTCAAAATCCATCTGGTGACAGAGCAAGCTGACTGGAGGGAGTGGACTTGTCAGCTGCGGACAGTGATCATGATGGGTATGGAAATGTCAGTAGGGGTGATGGTACGAAAAAAGAAAAGAATCTGACATTTGACATGACGTGGAGCTGCTCTAAAAAATCTGATTTGTAGGTCTTAGTGACAGCTGAGCTGTCTCTGAGCTCTCTGAGACTGAGTCAGTTCGAAACAGCTGGCTGTTGTGCATGAAGGGATGTTCGTTCTGCTTGCCAACTGAAGTTGGTTAATCTGGAAATCAGTGATCAGCAACAGATGAAGGATTCTGTTGTGCCACTCCTTAAGTCACTTTGCAGTGCTTTTGTTAGTGAGACAACTCTTAAGTCTGCTGCTTTGTCCTTAACAAGTCTGCTCTTATGTAGCACTCATCTGTCTTGAAAGACACTGAGCAATGCAGGTAGAGAATGACTTGTAAATCAGGCTATAGAGTGTGTGCTCCACCTCTGGAACAGTGGTCCCCACTTCAGCACAAAACTAAGACATAGTCTGGATTATTGAGGTAAAATTTTAGAAGCCTTAAAGCTTGTCAAGCTTTTCTCTTTCCTCTCTTCCATTTCTGTCATCTGTAGACAGTGGAAAGTAAAAATGTGCTGAAGAGACACTTTAAGTTTTTTGCATTAATCTGTCAAGTGTGTGTGTGTGTTCTGGGTTGGACTTTCAATTCCTATAGTTATTTGGGAGGTTTTTAAAAATAGGCAGTCTCACATCTCTGCTGTAGGACAATACTCCAAAAATTTCATGCCTCTTGTATTTTACAGCATTTCCTATGAAAGGCTACTACAAATCTTTACCCAAGCAGTTATTGAGAGTACAATTGAATAATCTACTACTGCTGTACTTCCCGATGTAACCTTTCCATCCCTTGTAAATAGAATGCTATGGCAGGCACCAGGTGGTTTGCTGCTGTGCTACTGATGATGCTTGAGTGACATTTGCAAGCACAAAGCTATTGTAAATAAACTCCTTTCATAGTATCAAATACTTACTGCAAGAAGGAGTTAGTCAAATGTCAAATAGTTTTGTGCACTCGGATGTTCGTTGTAACAGGGATTTTGAAGGAAGCTAGAAAGACCAACCTATTTGTTTGATGTCATGGAATTGTTTGATGCCACTTTTAAACAGGAGATTAAAAAACTAAAAATGGTACTGGTGTTCGTACAAAGACAGCTCTGAAAGAAACAGGCATCTGGTGAGGTACACACGGATGTGAGAAGCCAGATATGACATGCTGAGGTTGTGTTTGCAAAGAGGTCCAGCTGTAGTGAATGTGAAGCGTCTGCTCATGGGTTGAAGCGCTACAGTTCTACTTCCAGTGCTTTGTGGCCTTTTTATAACATGTTAGCCAATGGAGAGAGAAATCAAATACAAAGCATGCACATCCACTAGCATGTGAGGTGTTAATTATGCTCCCCCGGTCCAGTACTGCTCAGGAGTATTTTTGCTCCCACTCCTCCCAACTAATGATATCTGGAGAGCGTAGCCCCCTTCTGTTCTCATCTGCTCAGAAGAGAGCCAAGGAAAATGAAATGCAAATTAGAAACTCCCTGAGGATGCTTGCCTTTTATCCCAGGAAATGAACATATTTATCTACAGTGTAAGAGCACAGAGGAGGCAAAGGTGGTCTGCTGCTTGTTGGTCAAATGGAAATGAAGCAATGGGAACTGCAGACTTTACATTTTTGTCTTTGTATTCAAGACCCACTCATGATGTTTTTCCTCAGTGTTCAGAAAGATGATGTCAAGCGCTGTCTTGATGCTGATCTTTGAGAACAACCATGGAGGCAGTGCTTTTCTCAGCTGAAGTGTTTGCTTAACATAACCCAGGTACAAGCCTGCATCTTGGCTTAGAAGGAACTGTAAAGGAATTGTCACCCTTACTCAGATCATGCAGCTTTACTGCAGTTACAGAGTTACGGTTGATACTGGGATATGGGCAGTGCTGTTAGAGTGCAAAGGCAGTTCTACAGGTTGTGATAGTGATTACTATGTCCAGGCTGAAGTTATCTGAAAGGCCACTTAAGCATTCCAGTCTGCCTGGAAACAAGAATACTACCACAGGTGAGTGGGAACTGGAGGTCAGCCATGACCTTCTGCTAGGTGGGTGTTAGACCAATGAAAAGAAAGTGACTTTTAGGCTAAAAACTAAAGCTTTAAGTAGCTTTGTCAAGGTGTTGTGCGTCTCCATAAGGTGATTGTGCTGCTGTCTTGATCTTTAGAAGCCAAATCGGGATCTCGTACCTTCCCACACTGCTATGCCATGCCCTCTCTCCTACGTATGGTAGTGGGGTCTTGCCAGTGGTGACATTTACTTCATCTCTGTGCTTCTGAGCAGAAGAAAGATAATGGGGAGCTCCTAAAATATGTGGCCAGAGAGGCTGCGGTAGTGCTCTGCAGACGTGAGAAGAGTACCCAAAGAGGCCATGCTGTTGTCAGGGGCTCATTCCCCCATTGCAGCCTGGTTCTTATCTTTCTCTGTCATTTGTTTTTGTGCCCATTTTCCTGTGAGGCAGCATGAAGTTGTATAGCACAGACTAGGTGGTGCTGTGTCAAAAAGTGCTTGCTTTCTTACTTTGTGTATCCAGGTTGTGGGGTTTCACCTGCTCTGAAACATCTCTCTTATTCCAGGGGCAGGCTGTTTCTGAGAACAGTACAGGTACCTTTTGATTTAAGTGTGTGCAAGGGCAGTAAAATGTAAAGTTTATCGTTAGCCTGGAACCTTCTGCTAATACTCAACTACAGATAGTGTCACCACGAAGGTGCTGGTGAAAGTCAGTGGACAGCAGGAGACCATAATCCTCCACCTCTCTAAGCTTTAAAAGTGTGTGTGACCTTTAAGGTCTGTTTGTAATGTTTATTTTGGAGACAGATTTAAACATGCAAATAAATCTGAAAACAAATCAAATGCATGCAATTTGATTCCCAACAGTAGGAACTAATAAAGGAAGATCTAATACGTCCTCTCATGAATCTGTAAACAAACTTGTAAATTTCATTTCACTTTGCAGATTAAAAATAGGTTTCAGTTTAATATTTATTTTATTTTTATTTTAGCTTAAAATAATACGGTGTTGTAAGCAAGCAGTGGTCAACCTGGAAATTCAACAGAATGAATCTGAAAATGCATTTCCCCTAGTATGTTGTTACATACAATATAATGAAAACTCAACAGCTAGCACCCTACTAAAAATCTACGGGTTGCTGCCTAGATCAGAAGGTTTTAAAATTGTTCTGTGTGTAAAAATAGAAAACAGTATTAATGCTTTTGTGTGAAATAAAATTACTCAATATTTTGGACCTTTTTGCTAGAAAATTTTCCTGATGTATTCTCACCTACAGTTCCACTGCAGTAATTCAAACCTCTTTTTTAATCAGCTTTATGTTCTAAGCAGACCTTCCTATTTCTAGTAAACTTTCATACATTGGATGACAATATTAGGCTATTTTTCTAGTTGATTAAAAAACACACACACAAAAACCCGACATCTTGAATTCAGTCCTCTAGTACACTTACTTTTCCCTTCCAAATCAGTGTTCTCTGCCAGTTTAGGTGTATTCACTGTGAATAAGTGGAATAATAGAGAACATTGAGACCCTTGTGGAGCCACAATCAATATGTGTCCCCTGCAGTTTGACCATGGCCAAGCCATAACAGTTTCTAGGATGTGCTGTCCTATTGTTGTTTGTTTTTTTAACCCACCGAACAGTTACTTCCTACAGTCTTTTTTAACTTGCTTAGGAGAATGCCCTGGAACCTCAGAACACACGTATGTATCTGCGATTTATGAGGCTTTTCTTCCGTTTCCTGAGCAAGTGATGCCTGTCTGCGCTAATATTCTAGTTGTGAATTTTCCCAGCAAGTCACTGTTATGCCACTATTATGTGTGATTTTGATCATAAGTTTATGCTTGCAACTTCTCCTGCTGGTGCTCTCTTTTACTCTCAGCCTTGATGTTCAAGCACAGCAGATGCTCCGCAGATTGACTTATTGATCTTCTTACCTTTTCTTCTGTAATGTTCTTGCAAATAATCCTACTCCCTTAGCTTATTCATTACACAGATCTGTTTTTTACCTATGCTCAGACTTCTGCTGCCAGTCTCACATGAACCTGGTTTAAAAGTCAAGCCAGATCTTACAGAAATCTTATGTCCAAAAATGAGTTTCCTTTTCTTTAAGAGGTGGAGTGCCATACCCATCTTGGGTATGTTCCCAAAGCTTTGTGTGTGTACTTTATTGATAAAATAATGCAACCTGATGTGTGCATGGGTCAGTTCTGTTAATGGCAGCCTGTGGCCCTTGGCAGAAGTGGGCAATACATAAACATTATGGTCAGTTTTTCTGAGTCAAGCTTGGTCTCACTAGTAGTGCCTGTGTTGACCCATCAATATATACATTTTGTATATTTGTATATACATCAATATAAAGGGAAAATGAGATTTCATCCTCAAATTTTCATGTTTTTGCAGAAAAGTATGTAGGTAGTCATTTGAAATGATCCCTTGTAGCAAAGTGTGATGGGAAGGAGGATATGTGAGAAAAGGTTGCTAATCACTTTTGGAAGACATTGGACACTGCTTTATGGATTGGTGTGGAAGCTCAGAGTCCATCACTCTAGACGTGAGCTATAGTTTTAATTGCTAATGTTCAGAGTGGCTGAAGATGTAGATCTTGAAGTGGCCCCGTTTGGTCCTGAATCCAGTCACTCCTTTACCTAGCTTTTTAAGAACTTGGAACACCCAGGTTGTCTTTCTGAATCATCTCCTGATGAAAAGCAGTCATGCTAATATTTCTAATCCTAGTATTTCAAGTGCTTCCTAATTTGTCTCAGCTATTCAAGGAACCAATTATTTCTCAATAGCCTCAACTTTTCAACCTCACATACTCTTTTGGGGAATGAATCAGTCTGGAGGTGGAAGTGGAGGGGAGTTTCCAGCTTCGTGGAACTTAATTCAGAATGACTTTGAATCTTCTTTCACAGCAGCATGCGCAGCCCTCTTGCATGAATATTTATTTAAAAGAATTTTAAAAAGAGAGAGAAAATACTAGAGAATTAGAGAGATTTAGAGCATTTAAAATCACTGTTATTAAGAGAAGAAATCTGTGCAAAGTGATGGACTTCTCCCTGTCCTTTGCAGACCAAAATGTGATTGGGAAGAGGTGGGAGACTGAACAGTTCAATACCATACCGTCTTAAATTCCTCAGCTACATCATGAATTTGGGATAAACAAGGAGGTTGGCAAGCAATGTCTTCTCTCTCCGTAGTGCTTAATCTTCAGGAGGAAGTGAACAAAAGGAAGGGGTTGTCTTAATATCACTTTGAATGAGGTGATAAAATGTGCAAGATAACACACGGCTGTATCACCGAATTGCATCTGGTACACAGTATCAGGTCTGGCTGGGGAGATGTCCTCAGTGTTGGAGATGTAATGAGTTATGATCTAAAAATTAACCGTGATGCATGTCAGAGCCCTAACTATCTCGATTAAACACTGCTGAATTTATCAAAGGGAATCACAGATAGCACTGCACCTACGTGGGAAAGTTTTAATTGCCCAGACACACAGAGCTAGAGCCACAAAGGCAGTGCCTCCCTGCTGCCAGGGGAAATTCACCCCTGGAGTTTGAGCCCAGGATCCCAGTACAGCACAGGGCAGCTAAGGCAGTGTGTGTGTGTTGTTTGGTTTTGGTTTTGCCAGTGTCCATCTGGGTACGGAGCTGCCAAAGAAATCCAGTGGGACTTGCTGAGAGGAGGTTAAGCCTGGATTCATGTTCTTCCTGAAATTTAGTCTTGCAGGCAGGCATCCATCTTGCCCTGGAATTCTTTGTGGGAAGCCGTGTTGTGGAGTCATATAAAGAAATTAAGTCAACATTTATACACACACGGAGAATAAGACAATTTATCTCCTCTTTCCCTGTCATAGTGGGTCAGTGAGCTGGGACATTGAGAGCCCTCAATCCTTCTGAAGGACACCCTTGGCTCCTGTGTCTCAGGGGTTGCCTGTACTGCAGGTTCTCGAGCTTCACTGCCCCTCCATCTGCTCTGCTCAGCTTCACTAGCACAGAGTCTTGGGAGTTGTATTCTCCTTTATTTCTAGCAAGTGCTCCAACCCCTGGTCTTCAGTTATTTATTTATTTATTTGGTTTTATTTTTTTCTTTGCCTCACAAAAATTTAGGTGCATAGGCACTTCAGGGTTGTGTTCAGGTGAGAGTATTGCACTTGAAGTTGGAGATCCTAAAGCTGGACGGTACATTTCTACGACAGTGGTTTCACGATGTGGCTGTGCTGAAATTAAGCTGTGTGTGCTGCTGCATGTCCAAACTCAGATGCAACTCTAGCTCAGGTTGTCTAGCTTCAGGTTGTCTTTCTTCAGGAACTGAGGTGTGGAGATGATGAGAAAAGGTAGACTGGTGACTGCCCCTCGTGGCATTTTGATATAAATTAGCAGGTGCTGTCAACTGTCACCTGGTCCTCAGCAGCAGTCCTGGTCCTGAAATTTAGATGTAAGTGTAGTTGTCAGGGTGTGAACAACCTCTCCTTTTATTGGCAGTAAGACTGAACCTCTTGGGTAAAACTCAGCTTTTCTTAGCAAGATGTGAACATTATATTTAACAAGGAAAAAAAGCTCTTTCTGCTCCCACATGAACCCTTGGTAGAATCACCATTTCACCGTGTGATGTTAGGGAGCACACCGGTGCTAATTTCTCAGCTTGGCTCATTGACATCTGAAGAGCACGACGGCTGTGGTTCCAGTGCTATGACTGCAGTAGTCAGCGCTCCAATTTATTTTGTGCCCATCACACTGGCATTTGAGCCCCCTGTGGCATGAAGCTGGAGACACACCTACTGCATTCTTCTTTTCACCCAGAAGAGAAAGAATTGAGGAAGCTGCCATAACACAATTACTTCTACAGGCCTATCACACTGAGGAATGAAATAATGTATGTTGCTGTGCTGTAAAGGAACACTTAGTGTTTCATGTTTAACACAAATCTCGTTACACTAACTGCTCTTAGAAATTCCTACCGCACCGACTGATCTGTTGTATTACACATTCATAGTAAAGCAATCCCTGCCCCAGAGAGCTTGCAATTAAACGTAAAGCTGACAGACAAAGCATTGTCCCCAGAGAGTCGACAGTGTATTCAGGCACAGGTCATTAAAGTGCTTCATTGCCTAACTACCACCAAGGGCTATAACAAAGTCAGAAACTGAATCCAGATTGAGTCCTGTTCCCATGACTTAACCACAAATACGCCTTTCATCCCTCTACCTTTTGAATGCTCTTCTGAGAACATCAGGTTCTACAAACACATCATGTGTCCTTTGCTGGACAAGCCACCTGCCAGAAGCTCACCCAGGCAGGCAGAACTCCATCAAACAGATAAACTGAAATGGTAGTGAAGTTGGATTTATTTATTTATTTATTTATTTTTTAAGACGCTAAACCCTTGAGATTGGGAATATTTAAAGGCAATTTATGGAAGTTTCTTCTTCAATATGATAATGAACTGAAGAATCGAAATCACTTAACTTCATTTACAAATCATGAATATGTATCAGTGCCTTTAAATGAAAGGACGACTAAAACAGATATAGTGTTTGTTCAATTCATTAGAAGGAAGACAATTTATCAGTTTTTTTTTCCACTCTTAAACTAAAGCTATATGCAAATATAGGGAAATCAAGACCTTGTGCTAATTCTACTGCATGATGAATATTTTTATAATCCTAATTAGAACCAGTCATTTAGTTCAGCAATTTCCCCCAATCTAGCCAATTTGAAATTAAAATAGATGCCTTGATTACAAAACTCATTAGCAAAGAAGCACCCTTTTTGCTAACCAGTTCATTTGGAATGCACAAACTGAATGAAGTGAGGAGCACTTGTGTTGTCAATTGCCATAAGTGAAGTGAGCCTTAATTGTTAGCATTGTGAAGTATTTGTATTGCTGCATGTTTCACTGCAGTATAATATATCATTCATTAAATGTAACAAAAGCAGTTTTTAAATGATTTAATTAAGTGTTGTTGGTGCACCAGGTAATTTTTATGAAGTCAAATGTCACTATTGTTTGCGTTTGAAGTATTGATGGGCATTACTGTTGGAAAGAAGACTTATGACTCTGCATTTATCATTCTGATTATGGTGAGCCTGGCAGTTTTAATAGGAGATGAGAAATTAAATTACGCTGCATTGGCTCCACTTCAGAAATGCCCAATGAATTTTGTCCTGGCAAAATGGTGAACTTTGGGCTTGTGATGATTTGTGGTGGCAAAAAGAAAGTAACTGCATCTGAAACTTGATTTAGCTAGAACAGACTTTCCTATTGCTTTTTATTTATGTTATAGATACTTCATGAACAGGTTTTACTTTGAGGAGGAAAATATAGAGATAAATGGAGTGAGACACATTCAGTGCTTAAATGTACTCTGCTGCTGAAGAAACCTGGTTTATTGTATAAGTGAGCAAAGATCCAATGTTTTATTCCTGGGCCATGCTAAATCATGGCTGTACATTGATTTTTATCTGGAGCTTAAGTGTGGCAAAGGGTGGTTATAAATATAGAAAATAGAAATAAATATGAGGTAATGGAGAAGGTAGAAGAATAAGAACACCGGAGGACACAATTTATTTTTACCTCACTATAGAGATCTGAGATGTAGTAATGTACACCTGAATGGGATGGCTAGGCTGTGCATAGTAGTTGGTGATCTACTGGATGATGTTGATTGACTTCTGGGACTAAATGTAGGTAACTAGTGTAGAATGAGGTACCTTGGCCTAAACTGGGCTTACTAGGATTCAACTGACTGTCAAGGAAGTAACTCACATTGCTGGGATGTAAATATTTGCCTTATAGATACCTGAGATTATGGGCTGTGAAACCAACCCTGATGTCTGGGTTTGTGGAAAATGGGTTACATGGGAATACGGTTCCAATGTGATCAAAGCAACCAGAAGTATTAAGTTTCCCTGTTCCTGCTATCACACCTATGGCCTATATTGATCTTCTGCCCTGGAGGAGGGAGCAAAGTAAAGATGGAATTCCAAGTCTTTTGTTGTTCTGTGTTGGGATTCATTAGTGTAGATGTGAGTTACCTACTAGGCTGCTTCAGCGGAGTGAGATGAATCCAGGAGGGTTTCCCCGACCTTTCTTTTCACCTTTTTTTTTTTTCTTTTTTTTTTCTTCCTTTTTCTTTGCTTTCCACATCACATTTCAAAACTCTTTCTCACTTTTTTTCCTGGTCTGATGGCACCATGAGGTTTCCTCTGTAACCTGTTGAGCAGAATTACAGATGATATTAATTTCAACTACAGAAAAAAAGTACAAGTTGTCTGTTGACTCCACTCAAATGTCTGCTGATGTTGACCATGGAAAGCTTCAGCCTAGTGTCATTTTCCGTCACTGAATTGATTCAATGTGGTGATTGATTTTAGAAATGTCATTGACTTTTCCAGGCCGAGGAGCAACAGGATTAATTTTACCAAAAATACTACAGATGAAGTAATAGAAGGGAGCTTGTGACAATGAATGTAGACTTGCCTGAATTGTCATCAGAAGTTCACTTTGAATAGCACTACCTATAAAATGTAGAATTTAGTAGAAAAAAAAAAGGTAACCCTGACCTCAGAGCAGCAGCAAAATGCTTTAGCCTGAACCTACCTTTAAGATTTTGCATAAGTGCTTTTCTGGATTAAGGCCAGTAAGTGTGAGGACCTTTCCACATGAGGGTGTAGAGTGGTTATACAGACAGGCTTTCACTATTACAAAGAGCCTGCAAAGACATACGAATAATGTGGGCACAAGGGCTTTTAGTGCAGGGATTTTAAGTAGTTTCACTGTCTTGGATTTTGCTATTATCTCATGTTTCTGTAACAGTTTAGGACATTAAAGCCGTAGCCTGGGGGTAGATGTGTCTGCCAGTGACTGAAAGTATGACCGTAGGCATGTAGAACTGAATACAGAGGGACGCCGTCTAATTCCCTCCGACTAAGAGTGCTTTCTGCAAGGTGGCAGCTGAAAAGCTGTTATCTTTTGTTAACCACGAAGGGTCGTGTGCTACCCAGTAGGATCAAGGACCCAGCAGCTCCCATTACCGTTAGTGACTCAGATGGCTGAGAACTGTTGGAAATCCGCCCAACAGGGACTGTTCTTTCTGTTTGGCTAGTGGGGGCGTTAATTAGTATTTGCACATTGCCCTGACAATGCAAGGCCTCCCTGTTTGGAAGTGTTGCACATGAAGATGGCAGCGGGCCGCTTAGTAAGACAGTAACTTTCATCTTTAATGCCTTCGGAGATGGGTGGCTGGGATGGGATAGACCAGTGCCCTTGAGGCAGCCAGCTGCATGGATGATGCCGAGGGGAGAAGGTGCTGTCGTTGCCCACCACGCCTGCACCCACACATGCCTATTTGCTACATCGTTGGCGACCCTTGACACGTTTGCATAACCTGGAAACCATGTTAGTACTTGTGAAAATGGCTTGGTGAACTGTGCAGGGATGGGAACCTTTAGGAGGTGTGCAGTCCTCAGCTCAGTGCAGAGCCTTGGCTGTAGTGGGCAGCGCTGATGACCAAAGTCCTTGCCACTGCATTACCTCTAGCTGCTACCATACCTGTGCTTTCAGTTGCAATGGATTTGGCCATCAGATCCTACAGGCTGGCCTTAGACCACACAGAGGTCTCTGTTTATTTCATTTGAGGGTCTGTTGATACAATGGTAATTTCTTCATAGTGCTTTTCTGCTGGGCATGGCACAACCATTCAATACAACACTCTCACTGTATCTTATCCATACCAATATCTTCTCCAAGTCTTTTTTATACAGCTGAGAGGTGTGTATCTGAGAGCCAACAACAGAGAAACTCCAGAAAATGTTCACAGGCAGGAGCTGACGTTTCCTCTCCACCACTCTACTGTGAAGCACAGCTGGATTTAGTAAACCCCAGGATGTCCTGATGGCTGTTGTAGACCTTCGTAGCTCCCTTCATGCCATGGAGGAATCATCTGATTTACACAGGTGTTAGCACCGTCCTATCCTTGTCATGTTACCAACCACTGTCTGGGGAGGAGTATTTAAATGGCTCAGAAGTCACAGCTTTATCGTTGCCAATACAGAGGCAGAGGGGACAAGGCAGTGAAAGAGGCTGGAGGCACAGAAAGTTGAAGTGAGTTGTGCAAGGTTAGCCGCTAACCAGTGGCAGAGCTGCAAAGTTACCCACACCTGTGAACTCATATTCTGTTTTCCTTTCCACTGCCATTCATGGTCCTGCAGAAATGTTATAGGAGTTCCTCTTATTGCAACCTCATTTCTGCCCAGGCTGCAGGATGTGGCAGGATTTCCAGACGGCTGGGGTAAGAGCTCAGCATGGGAATTTCATGCTGGCAGATGCAGTAATTGCAAATGTCCCACAGGGCAGCGAGGTCACATTGTTTGTGTTGTAGCACAGCAGTATACTCAAAAGCTTACACGTTCTGCTTCAAATAATGTAGTAGCTATTGTGTGAAGCAGATTTCTGTAATAGTGGAAGGTGGTACGTGGCCCTAGTTTTGTTTCAGATTGCCCTTTGCAAATAGGTTTCTCTCTTTCTCTTCTCTCCTTTGTGAGTCAATCCAAACCGTCCCTGCCTCCAGTGCTTGTTTCAGCAGGTAAATGGACCATGTCCTGATCTAATAGCACACCTCAGCTGGTTTACAAAAGACGTGTGCAGCCACATATGTAGCAGCTGAAATTGAATGTGGGTCCACCAATTTTATCAGGGAAATGCTGATTTACATCACTGGAGGATTTGGCCTGAAAACTTTTATGGTATTCTGCTCCCTCGAGAAAACAAGATAAATGTAGTTTACTCCTTCCAGTGTACAGTATTTTTTCCCCCAAAACTGCCTGCTGAGAGATACAGAGTCCCTGGTGGGCTCATCTGCCCGTGTGTAAGCTATTGCTTATGCAGAGGTGACTGTTTGTTTCCATTGCTCAAGCTTGATATATGAAAATTCACCTCTGCTATGTTTTTTTTCTTCTCTCCTTCTGATAGGATCTGCATGTAACCAATGTTATTTTAGAGAATAAACATGCTGGAGGCACAGCCTGAAGCCTTTTGACCCTCGGTAGGCAGGGATGTTTCTAAAGCTCAATGGTAACGTAGTGTGGGTTTCAGCTTTTCATGCTCATTGCCTCAGTGGTTAAAAAGGAGGCCAATGCATGGATTTTCTGGTCTAACACCTCGGGAATACCAATCTCAGGGTCTTAAAATAATGAATTAGTCTTTTCAAAGTCATGAATTTGGCAGAAAAAAAAAGACTGAGAAGGTATTTGAGTAATTTCAGTTCTTTCATATTTCTCCTGATGTTTCTGTGACTGAGGACAGGTTGGGAATTGTGTTTTTCAAATGCCTCCTCACTAGAGCTCTGTCTTTAAAGAAAACACAACAACAAAAGCAAGCTAGCAAAAAAGGCCAAGATTTTCATAATCTGATTCCAGCACTGTTCTGCTGTGGTCCATTTACCCTTCCAAGAGAGATCTTTATTCATCATTGCAAATGCTGTCTGTCTGCAGTTGCATTTGGTCTGTATTTGAGCCTGGTTTTCCATGTAGGTTGTTTGGGACAAGACTGAAGGGCTGGTGTGCTTGCGGAAGAAGCCCCACAACAGTTGTGTGGCAGTTACAAAATGTTCTTCCAGTATAATAAAATTCTTCGGGTTTGTGTTCAATTGATTTTTATAGGACCACAGGTAGCTATAAAATGAAAGTTAGGGCATGATGCAGTAATATTTTGGTACTGCCCAAGTGCTGTACGTATGATAAAAGGAGGAGCTGAGGGACCAAAATGAGGGACGATATTTTTGAGAAAGGGACGACTGGAAAAAAAGCAACAGAACCACAACCAAAACAACAAACTCAAATCTTTATAGAAAATCCTTGGGATTCTTTAGAGCAAAGGAAAAAAACCTGATTCTTCACACAGCCCCCTACCTTGGGCAGTGTATTTCTGCCAGAGGCTCAGTAATCATAAACCATCTGAATTTGGTAGCTTTTTCTACTTGCAGTGTTCGAGAGATAACTGCACGTACAAATAACGTGTTAGCAGAATACACTGTACCCAAGGGGACTTTCCTGCCATATAATAGGAGCACGATAGCGTCATGAAAAGTTTTGCTGCCAAATCAAGACTCTAGTTTTGTCCTCTTGCAAACACAGCTCTTGCTTCAGGCCAGTTGCTTTCCTCGGATCGTGGTGCAAGTCCACAAGTGTTACGCACGCAGACCCAGCGGCACTGATGTGACAAACCTGAGAGAGGTTCTGCTGCAAAATTGAGTCTGATATTCCCTATCCAGATGACTCGTGTTTTTCTTTAGTGACAGCATGGAGAAGACTGCTTTATTTTTCTCCACAGTCTTCCTTTATCCTAAGGATTGTACTGTGCCATCACTGTGAGTGTTGGTTTCCTTCAGGAATTAATGTTGTTTTGTATCAATTGACTTGTAGGCTATTGATGGCTTGGATCAAGTTTGCTTATTGTGTCCTCATGCCTCCACTCTGCAAGGTGGATTGAAGGTACCTCGAGTTTGAATTAAATAAGTAGCTTAAATATAGCTACTGCATAATATAGAGAGAGCTGGAGAGAGAGGTTAGCTAAGAACATCCTTTTTGTTGCGTGATTTGCCATTGCAGATTCACTTATTCTAAAGGTATAATTTTCCACCGTTTGATTGCAGGAGCTGGATGATAGATGAATCAGAGATGACAGTGTAAATGGTGTATGCCCGATAGCCCTAGGGGATCCCTGCAACATGCAAGCTTCTCATTTGGTGATTTTTCTGGCAGTGATGCCTCAGTGCAGTGACAGTTTCTGCTACAACTGTCAAGCTAAATTGTTCCTGATGGTGGCTGGCATTTACAACGATGCTGTTCATTTGGGTTCCTCCTGTAAACATCTGTATGCTGCCCTTCGTGCTGGGGCGTGGGTGTTGTTGTCAGTCTCCCCTGCATGTCTGGATCAGGATGAACTGAAGCACTGTGGAGCACAGGGAGGACACTGTCACTTGTCTCCCATGAAGCCACTCATTGTTCAGGTTATAGGCAAGGATATTCTCCTGCAGCTTTCCAGATTTGAAACCCCTTCCTACACATGATCTCAGGCTTGGCTGTGTGTAGAGAGAGGTGCTTTTGTTAGCAGCTGTCTGCTGTCAATGTGTGGCTTGCCAGGGGATCTAGCCACTGAGAAATGTGACAAGCTAGAGCTGAACTGAATTCCTCCCCAGGATTTTTAGAGTGTTACAGTAAGAACAGCACTGGAGAAGCTCTTCAAGCTAGCAGAATACCTGGCAGAGACCAGAGCTGACTAGGGAGGAGGGTGATGTTGAGAGGAACTGTGTTTCCTTACTATGTGATATGTTCAAGCTCCTAGAAGCAAGTTTGACACTTGAGGCATTCCATGAATAAAGACTTATGGACCATTTCATATTAAAGTTTAGTTCTCTTGATTTATTGTAGGAGTGGATATGACAAGTGTGAGGTAATGAAGATGGCCTGGAGAAAGGAATTGTAGAAGATGGCACAAGAGCTAGGACGTTTGAGTAGGAGATAGTAGTTGCTAGCATAAAGCTGCTGCACCTTCAATACCATCAGAAGCTGAAGTTTTTTATTTTGTTTTTATAAACTGTTTTGCTTATACAAATTGTTTCACAGTCACAGTTATCCGACAGAGAACATCTGTGTTCACTTTTGGGGGGCACAAGACTCCCACTGATGGTGGTGGGCTTTGCTCTGTGATGGTTTGGTCAGTACCTGGCCTTGGTCCCAAGCAGTCTAGAGCATTCAGGCTGTGTGTGGGGACCAGAATTGTCCAGAAAGGGATTCTTCCCAGTGCAGTACCTGTACACCTCCTAAGCAGTGCCTATTCATCCATTGTAGCTTCTCAGAAACCTTTCTGGATTGCATCTGGGGCATATCCATGACCCAAAGGTAGCCCGGTGTGCTGTGGCAGCCTGGAGGTGCCTGCTGGAAGGCCAAGCCAGAGCACAGCCAGACTGAATGCAGTGAGATGCCTGGTGTGCCATCCTTCCTGCCTTATGGATCTCACAGGCAGAGAGGAGAGTAGGGCTCTTTGGCCCCTTTGCAGACTGTGTTGCTGTTAGACGCAGTAAAGTGGAAAGGAAATTAATAAAAATAAATATTTGCAATCCTAGGAATTCTATCTAGCTCTGTTTTCTAAGGATTAGACGTGTCTGTCTCTGCCTTCTCACCTGTGCCAGCCTGTTCTTTGTACTCACCTCTTCATTTTACATCTTTCTGTGAGTCATAGAGTATAAATCCCTTCAAAGCTTCCCATTTGTTTGGTATTATCCCATTATCATACAGGTAGGCAGCAGTTCTGCTCTTCCTTTTCACAATCCCTGGAGAAATTCTGTACATTCAACTCCTGGAATCCATTTCCTCAGGTCACCTCTTTATTATCTTTCTCTGACTTCCCTCCAAGTCGTCTGGCGCCTGTGTTGTGATGCATTTCTCGGTGTATGCATCTCTGCATCAGCCTGAGTGAAACCCACGCCAAGGAGAGCGGAGCGCTGAGCTGTTGCAGACACGTACCTGGGCTGATGTGCTAATGGCACTGAGCGGAGCAAACCCCTCGAGCTTCACAGCTTTGGCTATCGCGTCTGCTTGCAGGGAGGCTGCAGCGGTGTGTGGCCTCGGAGAAAGGTGGGATCAGAGCAGGATTTACTGGAGCTCCCAAGTGGGAGCAGCTTTATGTGCTGCTCTGTGGGATTGCTGCCAAGGGGAAGATGGCCTCGGCTAGGAGAGGCGTGTGTTTTTGTTGCTTTTTTAAACTCATTTGCATTATGCGTGCTGGTAAGTGTCAGGTGCCTTTCAGCTCAGTGTCTGCAGGATGGTGGGCTGCATAACTTGACAGCTGTCTTGAGTGATCTCCCTGGCCTGTGAAAATGCTGATGGATGCAAAACTGAAGCTGACTTGGGTGGCAGGGTGTGTGTGTTAAATTACATGCAATTCAACATGGAACAAAATGCGTTCCTTTAATTTTGTCAAAATGACACCTTCTGATTGAGCCCAGATTAATATTTATTTCTTTCAAGCCATGTGGTTTATTTTTACATGAACAACAGTTGCATCTCAGAATAAAATTCCATCCTGAACCCTTTTCTTTAATGGCCATGTCCAAACTTTCAGAAATGTTGTTTTTTCCACTTAAAGAAATAACTCCGAAAAATCTTATGAATTTGGAGTGTTTTGGTGGTGTGAAATCCATTTCACTAATCTGGAGAAATGAAACAACCAATCCCCCATCCCTACAAAAAAACCACCTACCTAACCAACCTTTCCATTAAACCTTGATCCCCATAATATGGAGGTTATCCTACAGACAGTGCCACAAGGGTCGTAAAGAAAGGAGGAGAGGAAGAACCAAGCATGTGGTTGTAGTTTTATGTCCCACTCTGGCTAATGTCTGAGCCTCAACTGCTTTGCCCATTGTAGTATTATGTTCAATAAACATGAAAGATGGGTCTGTAATAGCAACAAATGTACCCATACACTTGCAGTTTAATTAAAGGCATATATCACACAATAAAGCACATTCAAATGAAAAACCTTCCCATTAGACATGTGGTTCCCATTTATTTCCCCTTATTGTTAAACTTTTGGAGTACAAGCAGCAAACGAGCGCAAAGAGGGGCTTCTAAAGAGGTGCACTGTGGATTCCCCAGGAACAAGCAGGATCCTGTTGGGGTGGAAGAGCACAGAGCTCCCTGGTGCGTGGTGGAGCTGCACGGCCCCGTCGGATGCACCCATGCTGCTGGTGAATCTAGTTAGCACAGACCTCACACCAAAAACTGCCTGATGATTTTTTTTTTTTTTTAAGCTGAGAAGAAGCTGGGCTTCAGAGGGACAAGGCTGGCTTGGAGGGAGAAAAGTCAGCAGCCATTAGAGCTGATTTAAGCGTTTGTTACTGTAAAAGATCCAATCCTGAAGCAGCAGCTAAAGAGAAGCCTGCAGCTGTCCTCAGCTGAGCCTGTTGAATGCCAGTGGAAGAAATCCTAATAAAGGTATCCCCTGGTGCACCTTGTTTGTAGACCCTGGTAGCAGGAGGCAGCTCTGCCACCTCCACCCCATTCTGGTCTCTTCACAGCTCCAGTATCATCCCCTGCATCCCTGACCCTTCCTCTCTCTAGTCTCGCTCTCTGCTCTGCATCACTGGTGTGGGAAATTATGTCCCCATGCACCACACGTTGCTCGCCCCATCTGTTATGTCTCTCTCCATTCACAGATGCTGGAGGGTTTTTATTTAGTTATTTATTTTAGTTTCACTTATTTTTTTTTCATTCCCCCTCTAATACCTTTAGTGTTCGGTAGGGTTTATTAACTAAACTTTAATCGCAAAGGGATTGGTGGCAAAAAGTTGCTCAACTTTAAGCCCTTCCTTGCCCAGACTAGAACTAATTGTGCAGTGGTTAAAATGGCAGGAAGTAAAGAAGAAAAAAAGCAGTCAAAGGCAGCTTTCTTTCAAAATGCCATTTCTGTTTATAGTACCTGCTGCAAGTTGTTAAAACTAAGTTATTTAAAAATGATTGAAATGTGCTTTGACCAAAACAAACACATTTTTTCACCCTTATAGAGAAAAAATCTGAATGTAATGCTTTTTATCTTGATTCTATAAAAGTCCAGCATTTTGGGGAGCAGGAGAGGAAAAGTAGGGCAAAGAGAGCCTGTTTTTCACCCAGGATTGAAACATGCTTTAATGTCTAACGATGCTCATTTATGTCACCACTCCTGTTGCAGCTGTATCTGGATTCCTTGTTCTACTACAAACCAGTCCTGCAGTGGAGAAGTGAAAGATACGCTGTGATCTCAGCAAAAATGGCAATTTTTTGGCTGAGTATACTTGGTACCAATTAGGCTTAAGAGAAATTGAAATGTGAAGGTTTTTGAGGGAACATTTTTTTCACCGGCCTAATCCACTTTCTGCTTTTTCTTAGTAGTGAAGTGGAGAAGCAGAGAGAGGCAAGTCTTGCTTTGAGCGTCTGGTTTAAGCAAACTCAGCTGCTGTGAGCAGACAAATCAGGTTGAAGGCTTTTTTTTTTTTTTTTTTTTTTTCCTTCTTCTTTTAACTGTAAAACCATGAACTGTGATGTTGGTGCCTTATCTGGTTACTTTATAAGCCAAGTCTGGACTGAGCTATACAGTTACAATGTGAAGCTAAATATTTTCAAAGTTTTGGAGGTTTGCACAGAAGATCCCTGACCAGTTTTTTTTATAATGGTGGAGTGTAGTCTGAGCTTTTGCCTGAAGACCTACTTTTGCCAGCCAGCATGTGAAATACTTTATAACTAAACTTTAAAGCATAAAGAAAACTTCCTATCTTCTGATACTTTATGTATTTATTTATTTATTGCCTGTATGTGACAGATGCTAGAAATACAATTAGTTTTTAATTTCTGTCTAGCCCAGTTTCTCACCAAAAGACTCTGTTTCTAGAGTGCCTTCTACTGTACAACATCTGTAGCAAAATGAGCAGCCTTGGTGAGTCTTGGCATGTTTGTGGACGTTCTTTTTCCATGCCCAAGACAATCTGGCTGTACTGTGCTAGAGAGGAACCTTGGGCTGTACTGAGATCTCTTCATGCAGCCCTTAATCACCTGCAAAAGAAATCAAAGCATAGAGACAAACCGGTCCATTTGTTTTCATTACAATTACTAGTTTATACAACTCTGTGTAAACTAAGTCCATAAATACGGTGCTGGTAGACTTGCTCTTAAACTCAGCTCCACCAGCTGTTACATGAATCTTTGTGCTCAGGAAGAGGATTTATTTTTTCAGTTCTTTAGTATGACACTGTCAAGAACGCCTTACGAGAATTATGATTTTCAGCAGCTTGTGGCAAGAGCTCTCCCCTACCTTCTTTGAAGGTCCAGAAGAACTTCCAGGCTTTAGATCTCTTTTTTTTTTTCCTGCAGCCCAAGCAAAGCAAGGTGGTGAGGACAGGTATTTCCCTGGGAGGTGGTGGAAGGAACGAGCAGAGATGGTATTGTTATTCTTGAGTTGGTCATCAGCTTGAATGTGACACTAGCTTTTGTGTCTCATTATGGTTAGTGCTTGACACACCAGAGGAACCTAACAAAAAAACTCAGTCTCAGGGGAATGGTGAAATAGAGGAATCAGATGCCCCAGGTCATTCCTTGAATGCAACCTTTCCTACCTTGAGTAATAAAGCCCCTTCCCTGTCTTTGGTCACTCAGCTAATGCATAATTTAGATCTGAGTAGTGCTGTTCCTAGAAAAGGAGGGATGAAACATGGGAGGGGAAGGTACGGTGGAAGCTGAAAAAAGATTCTCCTTTGCAGTGAGTGAAGTGGGAGACATCCATCTACCCTCTATAGAATACTGTTGTTCCAAGATACTTCGAATTTTCTCTTGCAGTACCCAAGTGCTCAGTCTGTCTTCAGAAGCCCAATGTCATCTCCTGAAATATTTTCACTGCAGTTTGAGCTTGTTGTATGCAGCTATCTTGTTCCACGTGGTGGGTCATCTCTGTCAGTTTTTAGATGTGACTTCTCTGTTCTATATTCTGAAGGCTGAGAAGTATTATGAGTTTTTCCTGCAGAAAGCTCATTTTCCTTCTAGGAATAAACTTTTTGACGTATTAATGATAGCGCCTTCTTCCCCTTTTGTAACTTCATCTGTAACGCAGTATAGTAGATAGAAAACACATCTAGCAATTTTCTGAGTGCTTTACAACTTTTTCTCAGTTTCTGTGCCTCTGAATTTTTTCCCAGTGATTGTGGTCTTTCCCGAGTGAGAGAATTTAAGACCCTGCAACAGACTTGCTTTGCTGAGATATCCTCTTTGCAGATTGCTTGCACGCAGTCCAATTTCCTACAGAAACGTTGACCTGATTTTATTTTTCTTCTGTCCCAGTTTGATTTTTTGGCAGGAACCCTCCACGCATTCTGTAGATATTTCCCACCAGCTCTGGCTGAGAAGGTGTTACTTTGCTTTTGTGCTGTGCTGGGATCAGAGCCATCTTTTCATGTAAGCAATCCAAGCTACTGCTCGCGGTCCTGATCTTCTGACAGCATGGCAGGCCTGGCTATCCTGCCCCTCCTCTTCCATCATGTGTCAGCTGTCGCCCAGTAATTACCCCTAGGCTGACCCTTGCCCTGCTGGATTAATATGAACACATCTTTCCATCATCAGCTGGATGTATTGTCTAGGGGGAAGTGCAATTTTGTGTAGTAAATGAATTATTCCTATAAGTGCACACAGTCCAGCTGTTCTTGCTCGCATTATCTGCCACCATCATTTGCAAGCTCCAAATGCGCTCAGGGCTGGCTGGCAGACAGGAAGCTATGGAGATTCTTTCCAGATGTTTGTTCTGTCCAATAGTCCTGACTTCCTAGGAACAAAGTGTCTGATTTTATTTGGATACAGGCTCTTTATAGATGTTCCTGAGGCTGTAATGCTTCTTCCGTGTTTGGGCGAGAAAGCATATCAAAACCAATGTTCTCCTGGATTTCTTTAGTCTGTTGTATAGATGGAGAAGCAGCACACGTGACATCTTCAGAGTTGCTCTTGCTGCAGTGAAGTGTACCCAGCGTACCTTATGCTGGTCCTTCTCTAACTCCAGCTGAGTCTTCAGTCTTTTCCTGCCTCCCCCATGAGGAGCAGGCAAGTCAGTGTTGGAACAGGGAGCCTAATGTGAAATCTGCAGTGGAGGTGCCTCCTGCTGCACCAGTCACTGTGGACTTTTTAGTGTCTGTAGAGACAAATGGAGGCTTCTAAGGCATAAGTAATAATTTTAGAAGTGTATTTTAGTATGGGAATTGAGCATTAGGAGTGTCTGTTTCTTGCCTTGGTGACGAGCTCCTTGTTGACAAGGATATGGATGACTAACATCGGGGGCTGAATCTACTGTTGTTCCCAGGCTTTTCTTTCTTTGCTCACCCTTTTCCTTTCTCTCCATAAGCAGAGTTCAAGATGGCCAGTTTTTCACATTCCTCCAGTTCTGAGAAGCTGGACTTGAGCAAAATCTTTTTTCTTTTCTTTCTAGCTCTCACTGAGAAAATAAACAAAACACCCCGTACAAATGATTGCAGCCCCAAACGAGATCATCCAAACAAGCCATGCGTCATCCTGAGAGCTTGTACTGGAGAACCAAAAGAGCATGGAGGCATTTTTCATACGTAGCTCTGTCTGCATGTGTACACAGCCTTGTTGGCTTGACAGTTTCTGGCATGTTGTACATGTTCATGGCCTGGAATGTGATATCAGGGATAAAGCCCCCTTTAAAGGGGTTTGCTGCTTATCTCAGAAAAAATCCCTGTGTTAAATAAAATGTTGCAAGTGTTACTGGAGTTTGAAGAAGGAGTCTGCCTGTGATATGTAATATCCTTATGATTCAGTGTTGTGCTGAGCAAGACAAGCATGAGTTAAGGTTCTGGCCTGTGGTGAAATAAAGTTGTATATCACTTGGGCTGCCAAGGTCTTTCCTCATACAGTCTGTCTGTGCTTGGTAAAGCACAGGACTGTGTTGGTGGATGTGATATGTCTGGTGCTACAATCCTTGAGTGTAGAACATTGTCATGCTGTTTGAATAAACATTTGCTGTTTACCTTTCTGATACATGGCCTTTTTTTTTAACATTAGGTCTAACTAGACTCCAGTGCATGGGTAGATGTTCCCCAGTGCTCAGCACCCCTTCCCAAAGGCTGTGCCTGTACTGCTGAGCTGAGGTGACCTCAAAGCCAGGTGCAAAGACAGAGCAGGCATTTGGTCCTGCTTGTGTGGCCAGAATGACATGTTTAGGGTAATATTTTTGGTGTTTCATCATGCCTGAGAGCATATTAAGAGGTATATTTATTTGTCGTGCAGTGCTGACCCCTTCACCTTTATAAATCCCATCTTTCCCGTTGCACTCTCATAAGCCCGTCTGCAGGCAAGCAGAAATTCTAGGGTTATGCCTAATAAAACCCAGAACAACAACAAAAAATGTAGTCTGCTGCAAGGGTAAATGAGATTAATAAACCTCACTCAGACGGGTGGGCTCAGTGGGGATTTAGAACATTTGCATTTCATTCCCAAAGCACCTCAGCTTTCAGGATGCTTCTGGCAGCGGTCTGTTCAAACAGGTTTAGGGCTTGCTGGGGTTTGGCTGAGTGCTGTGGTGGGTTTTACTGAGGTGCCTCTGTCGTAGATGTAGGATGATGAGTTTATTTTTGTGTTAACTGTTTTGTCACCCTTATAACAAGCCAGGACTTCATCCTTCTGCTTTGGGTTTTGCTTCTGATTTGCTCCTTAGTCAAGACCTCCGCATGCCACTCTTCAACTGTGTCAAGACTTAAGAACTAAGTTTCACTGAGGACTGGCCCATACAAACATTATGACCTGTAAAGGACTTAATTTTCCATTCATCAGAGCAGGTCAAATAACAGAAGGTGGCTGCTGCAAAAAGGGCAGGCACTCATGGTACATCCTCATGGTACACTGCAATCCATCTGTCTTGTGAGCTGATGTGTTGGAATGCTCTGGGAGGTGGAAATGCCAAACATTATTTGTCACTAAATAGCCAGGCCAGAGCTTTAAAAAAGGAAAATCTTAGCACCATACAAACCTCATTTCCTTCCATCACTTGGTATTCAGCCTTAGGTCAAATTAATCTCTATTGAAATCTGCTGTACTTGCTGCTGAATTTGTTGTCTCATCTAAAAAATCTCTCTTCTCCCGTGAAGGGAAAGCACATATATATGACAAATTTTAATGCACACCAGAAGAGTCTTCATTTGTGTCTTTTGTTTAGCAATTCAGTGTTAACTTTTACATCTGTAAATAGCACTACGCGAGTGAACTGGGAGAGGGAGACCTTTCAGGAGTTTGTTGTCATACAACCTTAAGACTTGTCTGGTTAAAATTCGAAGTGTGTGTGCTTGTGAACCTAGAGCGCTGTGTGCATGCCTGCACCAGCCAACTTCTCTCACTAAGAGCCAGAAAGGAGGAAGGGGTCTCAGCTGTCTGCGTCTGTTTTATGTGAGCCCAGTGTGTATGTGCTGTTGGATGCAGCCCTTGGCTGGGGCAGCCTTAGTGGATGGTCATGTCAGTGTCCTGTCTGTGTGTGCCCATGTGCCTCTGTGATATTTGCTCAGTTTTCCTACAGGTTGGACCTGGAAAGGGGAAAGCGACAGCCACGTCCCTTGGCCTGGGCAGTGGGCCCCGGTCCCCAAGCACTGGGCTGGGCCACAGCGGCCAGGCAGGAGCAGTCCTGGGCAGGAGCTGCCAGAGAGGTGGCTGCACTCTTCTCTGCTTACGTCACTTAACAAATAGTGTCTCCTTATCTCTCCATCTGAAATCACCTAAAGGCTGCAAGTTCAGTTTAATCCTTCTACCATCAGTCAGGCTGAGATTTAATAGAAGGAAGGTGGAAAAAATACTCAGTAGCTGTTCTCTGGTTTTTAACTTGATAGAGAGAACGATGTTCCCTGAATGAGACACGGTGGGAGAGATGAGTAGCTAGAAAGAGATCGTGCTTCATGCCGCTGAGCTATCTGTAGCTACCGCTGTTATGGAGCTGCAAAAGAAAAAGAAATGCTAGGGGCAAAAGATAAAAGAGAATCTAAGGAAATGGATATAGTTTGCTAATCCTTTGCTCTCGTGGTGAGAATGGTTAATCTGCTGCAGAATACAATAAGGATACTAGTCCCACTTGCCTGTGAACAGGAGTTGCTGAGGCCAAGATGCCTGGAGCCCGAGATTTGTACAGCACCATGGATCAGTCTGCAAATTGTACATCCAGTCAGGAAAGGATAGACGAGTTGTTTCATGTGACCCATACGACAGAGTCTATGCAGAAGTCCCCGTATGTGTAAAACCATGTCAAATGACTCGAGGAATATTCCTGGCAGGCACCAGGCTAATAATAAGGCAGAGTTGTAGAGCTGCAGAGTTTTGACTCCTGGACTGTGGATTTTCATTCATTGTCTTTAAGAACAGGGTTAAACAGGACGTCCCCTCAGAAAACAGATATCTGAGTATTTATGTCAAATTTGTAGAAAACAGATATCTGAATATTTATGTCAAATTCGTAAACCTATCCTTAAATTTGGATAAGGAATTTTCCTAGTTCTAATAATAATAGTAGTAGCAGTAGTAATGATTAATGTGCAGTGCTTTATTTTGTATCTAAAGATAATTCTTTCTGGGGCAGAGGTTTCTCTACTGGCTTTTTTGGTAGGCTATCACTGTGATAGGTGACCAGAAAAGCAGAGGAGGTCCAGATAATACAGTTTTATAGTGCCGTAGATTATCGTATCTAGTGACAGTGCCAAAGAAATAAGGCCAGATAGGAATATTCAGATCATGTCTGATCTCCTAAAGAACACAGGGCAGAAAATCTTTCCTAATAATTCTTACCGTAAGCCCAGTGATGTTGGCTGAAGTGAAATCTACATAAGTGGAGCCCATTTTGATGAGAAGACTGGCAAATGCCTGCTCCTATTTCTTCTTCCTGATGTGCTTTATTCACTGTCAGCTTGAGCTGTTAGTGGCAGAAATTGGCTTTCCCATTGACAGAAATGCAGAGAACTGATTATTTTGTCTATACACAATGAGTCATATTAGATATTTGGTAGGGTCTGAACTTCAGGTTTTGCTAGGTATACAGTGCAGTGGTTTAGCTCTGTAGTTGCTTGCAAACACAGAATTAATCAGCTGCTTCAGGGTGCAGACACTGCTCCAACAGCCCTTCTCCATCTCCTTTGGCAAATTGTTCTGTGGGCTTGCTCTGATGTGTCTGCTGGATATTTGTTGTCAAAGATACTGACCATTTGGGAAACTTTAATATTCAGTGCAAGCACACAGAGTTTATCTTTGCAGCCACGCTTAGCCATCCGTCATAGCTTTGCCATAGTACACATCACTAGGTAGTGAACCCTTCTAATCTGAACATGAACCTGTCTCCAATTTGTAAATCCAGTTACTACAAATCAAATGCCTTTACTCAGATGGTAAAATTTTCCCATTTAGGACCTGAAGTTTGTATATTACAAAAATATAAGGTTCTTGGCTCTGTTATCTACCTCCTTAGTCTACAATCAAACCTTGTTTTATTAACCCAGAATTTGTTTCAGATGGAATTTATTTGAAATCCCCTTGAAAATACTGCCTGCTATCTCTTTCTCTGATCTAGTTGTAAAGCAGAGTAGCTATTTCTGAAGGTGTGATTTGTTTCTGAAAAACTAAACTTGCTCAAAGTTGTAGGAAAAGGACTTACACATGCTCTGATTATGAGTGAGTCAATTGTGGTGATTAGCTGGATGGAGGACAAGGTTTGTAGTATTCAGCAGAGAATATGTCAAGTGAACATGTGTCTGAGACAGTGTGGAATTGTGTGGAAATTTGGTTGCTGCACCATTTGCTAGCCAGAAAACATAGAACAATCATTAGATTGAAAATATGGCTTTCAAGATCTACTTCGCTATCTTGAACGTTTAACTACTGAGCAGATTGATTTCTGACTTATCTGAAAATTTAGACCTTGTTCTGAAAATGGAAGCTGTAAATTAGGAGCAATTTCATGTTCTTTCCTACACTGGATAGAGATGCAACCCTCACCATAAAAACAGATTGCAGCATGACCTTGAGTATAGAGTCACTATCTACCACATCATAGCCACAGTAACTAATCTAATTTGCCTTTCATTCTAACTAATGTTAGGAATTTACATGCCATCAGTCACCTGCTTCCTGTTGAGCTGAAAAAGTCAGAGGGACTGCCAGCCTTGTCATATGGCAGACAAAGTGAATGTGTTGACAGCTGGAATGAGAGCACAACAATGTTTGAAGAGGTTTAGGAAGAGCCAATTTTCTTTCGAGTCTCAGTTCAGTCTTGGTTAAATATGAGGGGAGGAGATTACCTTATTAGCCATCCCTGGCAGTGAGGTTGATAGATAACTGTGCAGTACAGTCCTTTCCTATTCTTTAATCTGAACTGATTTTAATCCTTTATGGAGCAGCAGCCCTTCCTCTTCTTGCTCAGAGTTTATACTACTTCTCTCTGTCTTTCAGCTGTACAGCTCCATGGACTTTGGAAGAAAATGGCAACTCATGCACGAGCGGGTCACTCCAAACAGGTTTTACTGGTGAGTTTTACCCTCTGGCTTTGCTTGCTTTGGGTAAATCATGGAAGGGAGAAGGGTATCTAACTTGAAAGGATCTTTTTTTCTGAACAATGAGTATGCCCTTGTTTTTAACGTTATATGCTCAGTCCATATCTTGCAGTGTTATAGTTGAATGTCTCCATGTTTGTACCTCTTTCTTGTCCAGTAACAGATGCTGTCTTCTACAGATGAGTACAGGTCTTGGTAATTGCAGAACTCCTGCTTTTTTAATTATTAGTATTTTTTTATATAGCTGCTTACACTAACATGGAAAAACTGCCCCAGTGCTTCACTGGCAAAGCTATGATCATTGGACCTTCTGAAAGCTACTTTAGACTACAACACAGTCTTTGCACAAAGCCAGCCACTCTGACCTGTCTCCTTATGCGAACCTTGCAGAGAAAGGATGACTCACTCTGTTTTGAATCACCCTCTGAGGAACTAGTATTTTTTCTACCAACTGGTGAGAGCCCAGGATGTTCAAACTGTTTGCTGAAAACTTGCCTTGTGACTATACTTCGTTCCTTCCCCAAGTGGCAGTATCTAAAACCAGAAGAATGTCTTAAAAGCAGAAGATTTAATAAATTTAGTTCCTGTCTCCAGGCTCCTCCGTTTCAGATGCTGCTTTGGAAAATTCTCTACCAGATGAAGGCTCAAGAACTGAGTTGAGAGAGAAGAAAAACCAGTGAAATTCCTCTGTAGTTCAGTCTAGGATATGGGACTTAAATCAGTTTTAACATTGTACTACATGCTAGATAATGGTGCATGTATGTGTGTCTGTGTAGAAGTCCTGATTTTCAAAATAGTTACTAACTATGAATAGATAAAGAAGTGCCTTGTCCTTCAGGTCAAGAAGATGCTGCTATTTGGAACCAGAAGCCCTTATTTTGAAGGGTCAAAAATAAACAGGACTTGAGTGATTTAACAAATATTTTCGCGTTGTGAAGCATGGTGTATATATTTTAGAGTCAAATTCTTGTGGAAGTTCTGGTGTGTCATTAAAAATGGCTGGAACCCAGACCAAAAAGATTGAACGTGCAGTATTTCCACACCTTGCAATGGAAGAAGATACCTCACAGGATTTTCAAATTGTCTAGGTTCTTCTGCAGATCACTCTAAACAGCTTTAGACTCCCTCATTTAAAAGATGGCTTTTTGGCACCAAGTCTGAAGATTTGCCTCTCTGTGCCTTTGGATTTTGGACAGTGAAAGGAGATGTTTGAACATCTAGGGAAGGAAGCGGTAAGACTCATAAGCCACAGAGACATGCAAAATATATCAGAGGTCAAGGACCTTGTCTGACCGCGTCACTGTTTCACATTTCCATGTGAAGGCAAAGTGGTTGTATTCTCCTGGTTCTGGTGATAGGAAGTTGATTGACCTTACCATCTGAAATCCTTTGATTTCACCTTTCCTTCCTAGGTGCACTTGACATAGGTGAGTGTAAACCCTCTCCAGGTGTATCCTTCTGCGGAGTAGAATAGCTGGCATAGCTCCAATGGCATAGTTGTACCCTACCCTTCAAACAGCACAGATGAACTTAGAAGAGTAGCTTTCTTGGAAGATAATGTGCAAGGGCTGAGCTGACCTGGGAACAAAGCAGAGTCTCTCTCTAAAAGGGATACCTTTTTTTAAATATATATATATATTTAAATAATGGTTAATGTAATGGAGATTTCCTGTTTGTCTCTGTCCATTAGACACCCAAAGCAGTAGATTTTCTACAGATCACCTCATTTTTCATGCAGTCGCTTCTTGGCTGGATAGTTTAAATACTCCTTTTTAACATTGTGTTGAATAAAGCCTCTGTTTCAATTATCTCTTTCTCTTAGAAAACATAAAAGTCTTCTGTAGTTAAAACTGATATGGAGTAGATCTAGAATTCTTTATTCCACTCAGAAACAGTAGAATCCCATTGACAATAAATTTTCCAAGAGAGTGAATTAGGTTTTTCCCAGAGTGAGACAGATTTGAACCAATTCGTAGTGCAGGGATCAGAAATGTTGAAATTTTGGAACATAATAACTCCCCAGAGCTGTCTGATTTCTTTCCTCTTTCCTTTCTTTTTTTTAAAACTGCAAACTGTGATGACTTACAAGCTCTGGCTTGTAAGATGTGCATGGAAAAAGAAATGCAAGAGGAACACTTTAGCCTCTAAAATTTGATGATTTATTAGGCTATGGAAGAGGGAGAAAGTAGATATAGTTTTAAGTTTCAGAGCCACTGCTCTGTGGCCTCCATCATCCTATAAAATACTACATTCTTAAACCTGTTAATTATAATTTCCAGGAAAGGTGAAATAATGATAGGAAGATACCAAAATCAGAGTTGCTTATTCATTTTTTAGCAGTGGCTCAGGTAAACCTCCTCCATCAAATGGGACAGCCTTCTGATTCGAATGCAGCTGGTCTTATCTAGGGCAGCCTCTGTCTACTGATTTTTTCCTTCCAAACATGATTTTCATCTCTCAGACTGCATGAATGGGTTTGTGAAGATCAAAATCCGCAGCTGGTTCATAGGATCAGCCAGCCTGACAGTGAGAGGTCTTAGTTTTCTCTTTGAGACCTTTCCAAATAATTATACTTTTACTGAGTGAGCTCAGACAGAGACTTTAAGGCCAGGAGGAAATTACAATTGCATCAGAAGTGGTGAAGTTGGAATGTGAATTTTCACTCAGCGTAGGGAGCAAGACCTCATTGGTAGGCATGGACATGCAGTCACCCTGTGCATTGTGCTGTAGTTCTGTCAGGCTGCTCCTGCCATGGCTCCCTGCTGGTCAAAAGTCCTAAGTTGCAATACTGCCCAGTGGCTTTTTATCCTGGCTCCTACTTTAAATTTCTTTCCTTAGTCCCAGACTTCAGTGCCAGTCCCTGGGCTGCAGTTTTGTGTTCCCATCCCATATGGGCAGCACACGTAGCACAGCTTGTGGGGCATCTCTCACCGCTTCCAGCATCCAGCTCAAATTTGTGCTGGTGCTGAGATTCTTATCTAGGCCACTTGTAGCTATAAAAACTAGAAATTGAGTTCTCTACTTCTGTAGTAGTGATTCATTTGTTAGCTACACCCACCGATGGCAGTGGCAGAACTTGAACAGAATGTGTTACTTGATATGAGTACAGGCATCCAAATTTGGTTCCCACATGCCTTGGCCTCAGAGATTTTAATAACTTAGGATCCTGTTAAGGCTGGAAATAGGAGTTTACGCTAATGTGATGCAGAAATTCCCAGATCACTCATCACACGATGAAATGACTCAAGATAACAAACTTTGTACCCGTGCTGGTTCCAGTCAAAGACCTACTCAATGTTCTTTTATTTTAAAACGGATTTCTGCAGTTGCCTCTGGGCCCAGCTCATTTTCTCTCACTGTAACTTAGACTCCTATGCTGACGTGTGGAGTGGTATAAAAAAAATACAGTCCATATTTCGTACCGTAGGGATGCTGTGGAAGTTTCCTTGACTATTAAACACATGGTGTGTTCTGTGCTGACTAATCCTGCTGCTGTTCAGATGAGGACAATTCAAGTGCTTTGAGTTCTTAAGTTACTTCGCTGCCTCTGTCTTCCCTTGCGGTGGGACAACAGGACTAAGCAGGTGGGAAAGACAATTTGGTGAACGGTGCACTTGCTGAGCCTTGTTCAGTACTTTCCTGGACCACAACTTCTCCATGTCCTCTTGGGTGACTCAAGCTGCCTTTGCCTTGTTAACCCCTAGGTAAGACCAGGATCAGAGAGCATTTCTTTTCCTTGGTGGGTGTAGTGGATGAAGTAGTCAAATACCGTGATACCAAGTGCTGCATCCCTGCATATCCTTGCCTGGGTTAAAAATACTCCGGGGTACTAGAGAAACAAAAGATGCTTTCGTGGCATATGAAGTCCTTTTATTGTGTTATGGCTTTATTTTTAAATATGTGCAGTTCCACAAGGTGACCTGTGTTTTCTGGCTAATCAGCTAACTGGCTGTGGATATCATATGCTGCCCATCTGTCTTCGGAGGTCCTGCCTATGTTTGTTGAGTAGACTCAGTGCCACCATCCTGTGTGAATGCCATCCTGTCCTGTCACTCTTTCAGTGATAACCAACCAGATTTCTGTTTCTTCTGGTATCAGTGAGTGTCAGCCCCCGTTGTTTTGAACTCCAGGCATTAGAAAGTGGGAGAAGGAAAGTGTCTGTGCTTGCACTTAGGCCGTGCTTTGGAATTGCAGGTTTTCTGCTGCAGTTGTTTGAGGCATAAGCCAGCAAATTTTGTCTCTTGAAGGCAAGACTTTGTCTTTTTTTTTTTTGTTGTGCTTTGAATAGAAGCAGAAATAAAGGTATTTAATGTATTTCTATGTATTTGCAGCTTGAATTTCATGAAGACTGTGGCAGAAGCTTGTTCAGATATCTGAGAGTAATGTAGCAGGAGATAAGGGAGTTACCTCAGTGTTTCAAAAGGTTGCAGTATAGGTCTGGATCTGCAACTGGGCAGAGGTTTGTGTCTTTTTATTCCTCACATCTGTGGCTGCATTGATATTTCCGAATCCCAACGCCAGTTTGAGTCCACATGGACAGTTTCAGTAGCAGTCCCACAAGTGACCTTTGGGTACAGCTAAGGTTAGCTTTACTTGACTTGTTTGCCAGTGATGAAATGGTTAGCCAAATATGTACCTGTCTCTGCTGTAGATCCCACTAATCATTAACTACCAGATGGTGTCATTGCTTAGCACTGGGGAAATATCGCCTGAGTTTTTTCAGCCAAGTTTAGTGTTAAGAAAACATAGTTTTGTAAATGTCAAATTGACTATTAAGTAATCCTGCATTAGAGTTTTTCAGAATTAAAAGAATCCTGGACTTGGAGCTGTGGATAAAAAATAATTCCGGTTTGGCAGCCACAGATAAAACCACCTATAGCATGATGGAGGCATATAGCCAGTGGCTATTCACAGAGACTGCGTATAGAGAACCGAACAGGGACCTGTCACTGCTGTTAAGCTCCTGGGGGTTAATGACTCATTTACCTGTGTTAAGGGACTCATTTCCCATGTCCTGTGGGTGGGAGCACGTGGGAAAGGTTTTTATTCCTAGAGGGTAATGCTAGCATAAATCAGGAGTGTGCTATTCAAACCGCTATCTGAACTAGGTAGGTTAATTTTTAAATTCTAGTCTCAAGCTCTGTAATTAGGGTTCAGGAGAGAGGAGACCTTCTTTAAAGGTCCTGATATATATTGAAAGATTTCCTTGCTAGGCCACATTAGTTAATTAAAGATCACAGTATCACGGTGATAATAAGACCAATTTTATTTTCATCTTCATTTAAAAGATGAGCAAATGGGGAAACTGTGAGGCTAGTGATTTTCCTTTCATTTTGTGTGCCCACAGTTAATGCAGTTGGCACTATAGTTATTTAATGTTTCCAAATATTAGGTTGTAGCTGACTAGCTTGTGATTACACAGTAACTCAGTGGCAGAGATAGAAGTAGAACTTGGATAAAAGAGTTGGATATATTTTATTGGCTGAAACAGCAGTTTTATTTATTTATTAAGTTTCAAGTCAATGGAAATATTTTAGGAATTCATGTAAATATTTTCAAAATGTTTCTCTCACACAGACCCCAAACATCCAGACATGGTTGATTTTTTTTCACAGTTTTTGAAGTGATTTTTTAATTTGAAATAAAACCTTATTTCAGTATGTGGATAAACTTGTGAAGTAGAGAAAGAGTGAAGTCTGAAACAAAGTGTTGGGATAAAGGGATCCTGATTCCCATTCACATCTGTATTTTGTGATGCAGAGCAAATACTGGTATGCGATATCCAAACTAGACGTTCAGTACAGTTATAAAGTACTTCCTCATCACGGTGATCAGTAGCTTACAAGAGTGGGTAGCAAAGTTTAAGAACTTTTGAAAGTTTTATACTTTTGTCTATGAACATTTTTTTCCCTAAACTTTATACTGTCCTGTTGTTCCTCTGTTGATTGCTACGGACTTCCAGGGACTTTGTGGTACATTTCAGGGATATTTAAGAGAGCATAAGATGACCCTAAGGAAAAAAATCCCTCAGTTTCTGTCTCTGTGAGGTCCTGCAGGACCACTCTGTAGAGACTACATAGACTCCACCTATTCTCTTTGTGTCTGTGGTCAGTGTAATGCTCAGACAACCTTTCCCATTTTTGAGCACAGCCTCAAAGGAAATTTGATACAATTAGTCTCTTGTACTGTGAATTTATGCTCTAAACAGTAGCTGATGCATTGGAAGAGCCCTTAAAGGATGTGCATGGTCCGACTTTACTGTTTTGAGATGCTCCTCTCCTTACTACTACAGGAAAATTCTTGACTTGTTTGTGAGCTCACTTGTGGATACTATGCTGTCCACTCCCTGGGCTCAAGGCTGTTTTAAGGAGAAAAAAAAGAGAAAAGCATACTGGCTACGAGGAATGTGTGTGATCATGAAGGGAAATAATTTAAAATGCTTTTAAAACCCATGAATTACTTAATAAATGAACCCGAAGATGAGAGCCACATGATAGCACACAGAATTTTTGTAGCACCTCTGGAATTCTGGCTGTGATAAAATGCGGCCAGAACAAGCTCTTTCAAAGGTGGTGTGATCATCTCTGAGAAAGAAATTTTTGAATAAGCTACTTTTGAGAAATTTGTGTTTTCTAATTGCCTTTTTCTTTAGAAAGACAGCACATGTTCACATGCTGGAGAAGGAGGGATTGCCCCTTCCCCAGTAAAGTAACTTGGGATGTCCTTATGTAAATACTATTTGATTTAAAGTTTTTGATTTGTGTGATTTCAGTACAATTTGGGATGATGGCTATATTTATGACTTTATTGTACTGCATCTGGCAGTGTCTTTTTTTGTTGCAGATTTTCTTTTCTTTTTTTTTTTTTTTAAAGACTGGAAAAGCAAAGGCTAACATTTCTGCTCATTGGTTTTAAATTTGCCGCCTACCACAAAATATCACATACTATGTTGCAGTTACGGCTTTCAGCCATCAAAATGACTTTGGTCTCTTAGGTTTCTTAGTGTCCCTGGAAGCCAGTCCTTTCTCATAGTACCCCAGTGTAAATCCTGGATCAATTTATAATCCTCCCTACTCTCTCATGGCTAAGTGTCCAAGATGAGCAGACCAGATATACCACTTTGCAAGAAAGGTGTGAGGAGGAATTTGTTCTGTGCTACTCTTAGGTAAGTGGATCCCAGTACCTTATCAGTCTGGACAGTGTACATTGGAAGGATCTTTTTCCTTCTCATGCAACTGGGTGCCAAATAAGATGTGATGAAAATGTCATGGCCATGTTTCACAGAGCAGCATCGGAAGCCTAAATGCTGTTCTGCAGGCTTATGCAGCCTGCATGGGCTGGCTTTGTTCTTCCTCTTTCTAATAGACGTGAACTCAGACACATTAATTTCAGTCTGTCAATAACAGAATAATTCTTTGTGATACTTTGTAGGAAGCAGCAATGAAAGCCAGTCCTCTAATTAATATATCGAATAACGTGTCTCCCTGAGGCATATGGTGATCTCCCATACTGTCCTCATTTGGCAAAGCAAATCAAAACCAAGGCTGCCAGGCTGACAGTAGTATCACGTTTTGTGCTCTCTGGCTAGCAAGGAATATTGTCTTACTTCTTTGTGTATTATTTGTGTTAGGTTTTGGCCTGTGGTTTGTACCATGCTAATCTCCCCATTTCTGGGCAAATGGGCTCATTTTCACTGTGGGTGAGAACCCCTCTTTCTTTCAGATGGCTGGCAGAAAAACATATGGGATTTGTTTTAAAAACCATCACTATTCTGAGAAGGTTAGGAATGATCTTTTCATCTGCTTTGATTATGGAAGTAATTTTTCAGCCATTTCATTCAATGGCAAAACATCTGCTGACATCAGGGAGCCGAGGAGCATTCCTGGACCCACTTCCCCAGATCTCAGTCCAGATGTCCCACTTGGATTTCAAGAGACACACCTTGGTGTGAGTTCTTACAGCTCTCATTTTGGGGCTGGAAGCATCCTTGTACTGGCAGAAGAATTTATCCTCAGTAAGTACATCAGTACTCTTAGGGGCCATTTTTGCTTGAAACTAGAATTTCAGTCATCCCTCAAAGCTCTTCAGGTAATTTTCTCAAGAAGAGCGAGGAAGGACCCAGATAAATTCCATTTCATTTCTCTGAACTGACTTCAGCCTCTGAACCTTTGGAAGTTTGCCTGCCATTAAGTTGAACAAAAACAGTTGTTTTATTTAACAGAAGGAGCTGAACCCATGCTGTGCAGGAAGAACAGTCTTATCATGGCAAAACAGACAAGACGTTTCCACATTCATTTAAACGTGAGCCATTTGTGTTGCTCAATAACATCCATTAAAGATAAGGAGGTCTCTCTTTATGCCTTCTGCCTGTTGGAAATTAACAAACTCTCTTAAAACGACAATTCATCAGCAGCTATATGAGGCAGAATTCATTCTCGTCAAGAGAAGAAATTGAAACTCCCATCCTTCCGTTCCCTGGCATTCCCCTGAGCCTCCTCTGTAGAATGAGATGAGTTTAATTCTGCTATTGTTAAGCATAGTGAGCACGGAGCTACATCACAACCTAAGAGTAGGAAGCAGGATCTTATTAGCTGCACTACAGGTTCTTTTAAATAATGTTGATTCAGTAACTTGTCTCTTGCTGATCATATACAGAACAAGGACGAGAAGGCAGTGAGTGAGGATGTGTAACTTGCATATTTGTAGCAATCTAATTGGAATAGAAGATAGCAGTGGTTATTGTAGCTCTGTAATTACCTCATGGATAATTGTTCTCCACTGGGCAGAAGACAATAAAAATGGGATGTAGACACATCCCCATGTTTAGTGAAATATCAGAATTTCTGCCGCTGAGTTTAAGAGAAAGATACTGACCTGTGACTGTCAGCAAGGACTTGAGGAAATAATGAATAATACCAGTAGACTTCAAAGCTGATTGAAGTAGATCTGGGTTTTCTCTCACATAAGAATATCTTTTTTTAAAAAAAAAAATAATAATAAAATAAGAAAAACAAGCCAAAAAACCCTACCAGGTTTTTGGCCAAAGGGTACAGAAAGATTCTTAGGTTTTGCTCTCACAATATTTTTGGTTTTCAGGTTTTGATTGAAAATCTTTGAGGGAAGGAGACATGTTCCATTATAATATTGATTTTAAGGGCAATCTGTAGTAGTGACTCCCTAAAGCCGTTTCTGGATCTTTTGTAGTTTCTCCAGAATTCGTTTTCTTTCTACAAATCATTAGATTTGAACAATGCATTGACACTTTGGAATTTACCTTGAGGCTGGAAACCAGCAGAGTATTTCTTTTCATTTGGCCTTGTACTTTTCTTTCCTTTTATTGCTCACCCATAAAAACAGATTAAGAACCCAAGAAAGAGAAGCTCTTGATTCACCTAGAGTTTGGCCATACATCTTTGCTTCTTGGCATGTGGGTAGTACAAACTCCTGTTGCGACATTCAACCATGAGATTTCTTAATTGAAAAGGGTAATGCTTTGGGGGTGGGGACACATGGGAACTCTGCCATCATGAAGAGCTGGGAGCACATCTAGTACTCAGCCCCTTGGGATGTTGGAGCATCCCTCTAGCTTGGAGCAAAGGAACCTTCAAAAGCTTCATGGTGTCTCAGGTGTCTCCTGCTACTGTGTCATTCTTTCACTGATGGAGAGACCTGCAAGTGGCCTTGCCCATTTTATTTCTCTCCTCTCCGTGCTGTCTCTGAGGTTACCTTTGTTTTGCATACAAACGTATCTCATCACAAGACACATGTACAGAACTCCTGTTAGGTTTGCTTTCACCCATCATAGCCACACAGATTGTTTCTACAGACAGAGCCTGTCTTCGTAGATGTCTGCTACAAGAAAGCTTTTTGCTTCCTGCTGCTTTGTCTTCTCCTCTTGTGAATGCTGGGATAAATGAGTTTATCTCTCTCAGCAGCTAATTGAATGTGGTTTTTGGGGACAAGGAGGTACGTTGATGCATTTATGCTTGCTGGTCCAGAACAGAGTATTTTATTCTCCTCCTCTGTCTTTCCGCACCCGCCCCACCTCTCCCTCCTCTTCTCTGCCTTTCGTGACTGATAGTAAAAAGTCAAAGAATGAAACAAGCCATTTGTTCTCTTCTGGTTAGCATCTGAAATGCAGTGAAATAACAGTCAGAAAAGGTTTGTGATGGAAATACAGTTTTTCACAGCGCCTTTCTCCAAAATGTATAAACTGAATGGCAAATTTATTTCCAGAATGTTAGATGTTATCCCAGGGTGATTCTCTGCAATATTCTGCAACAGAGAATGTGAAGACTCATCCTTCCTTAATTAATACAATGTACAATGCCCGTAGGCATATGGAGCTCATCAGCATACCCTATACATTCTGTCTGTGCCAAGTTTCATGCTGGCATCCCCTCTTTGGACAATTTAAGTTTTATTTTTATTCATCTACTGCTGCATTCATTTATTAAATGAGACTCTCACTCTGAAGCCTTTTAAAGGCACTGTATTCTGCCTTGGAATACAGTGTTAATAACTGAATCACTGAGCCTTAGCATTTCAGGCATGTCATATTTGCTCTAAGAAAGTGTTCATACAAATGAGGGGAATTAAACACAAAGTGAACTGAGAATCCTTATTCTGGTGTGACACATTGCTTGAGCAGATCGTGTTTAAGATATTTTGCTAGGAGACAAACTGAGAGCAATGAGTCTTCTAACCATTGCCTTCCGTGGAGAGAAACAGCATCTCTAGCCAGGTCCTTGACTGCAGGACTGGCAGGCTGAGCTGATGGCTTCTTTGAGTATGAGTTTTGTTTCTCTGAGTTGGGCCGAAACATGGTTGATTCATGTTTCCTGAAAAACCAAAGCAATAATCTGTAGCAATTCCCCATCCACATGACTTACAAAGGAAGATAGCCAAGCACTGGGCAAACATTAATTAACTGGGCTTCTTAATATAGTAGGCACTAAACTAATTTTAAATCAAATGCAGGGAAAGAGCTGAAAGTCACTCAATATGTCAGTGATCAGTTTGGGAACTGAAACAAAAACTCTGTGCTTGGCTTTCACAGATCTGTGCAAAGCACAGCTGGCTAGAAAATGTAATTTCCCTGATTTATTTATTTTTTCCAAAAAACTGCAAACAACAATAAACACACACCCCCCCCCCCTAGATTTCCTTAGATTTTGATCTCCAAAATGGCTTCTGTACAAGATAATCTCTGTGTTTTGGTTTTCCCCTTCTTATACTATTTTTCAGTATTTTTCCCCTCCTATTTCAAATAAAGAATGGGGAAGGAAGAAAGGGGTGAGAAAGAAGAAAGCTAAAAATATATCAGTTTTTACTATTTCCAAAAATAGATTTTTATTCTTATTTCGTTGAAGGACTTGAAATGTAAAATATTGGAAAAATGAGTTCTCTAAAAAGTGTCCCGTCCTTCAGAAAACAAAACAGAATTAAATCCTTCTGTTGGAATACGTTTCCAACTTGCCCACCATAAAGTTTACAGACTTGTAGTGACAGATAAATTATCTTCTCTGCTTTTTAGAAGTGCTTTCCTCAAAGTCTCACTGTGTTAGATGCACATGGGGCAGGGCTGATAGCATATCATGTGCTGAAGCTTTGAGACACCTTTAAGACAATAACATCTTAGCTGGATGAGCTGATGCTTCATTACTTCCACCATATTTTGATCCTTGTGTTTTTATTTCTCAGGAGAAACCTTCAGGAGTGCTTTTACACAAGGTTCAGGTGTACCAAGATGAGGCAGGAGCACCAGGCTGCATGGAAGTAGCTTATTTAGTTTGAAAGTAAGCAGCAGGACTGTGACTGCACCTGGGAATGTATCCACTACGACTGCTGGTTTGACGTGGCTGACAGATCTGCTCTCTGCACGAGGCTCAGGTCCCAGGAGAAGTTATTTCAGGCAGCACTGGGAAATTAGGATGCCACCTCCAGCATATGCCTTGCCTGTGCTGCTGGTGCTGTCAACCAGGTCTGTGAGTGAGGTTCTTCACCCTTCTACCCACATATTTTTCGGTGTTTATTTCACAAAACTTCACTTAGGTGTACTGGAATTCATAACACAGGTAAAACAAGAGGTACCTTACATAGTAGGTAAGGTACTTTGGTTTGGGTATTAGCACATGGGGTAAAGAAAAATGTAAATCAGCAGCAGCTTTTTTCAGTTGACAAGTATCCTTTAAAGATTCAGTGACATTTCTTTCCCATTGCTGTTAATTTCTGAGATACAGTCACCTTCTTTTATGCAATGAGAAGAGGGAAAAAAAAATGTGCAGCAGAGACTGCTGTCATGTGGCTTCTCTACTGATCTGTAATGTGGTTGAGTCTAAATATCAGTCTTTCCCTCAGTGAAAGAATTGATGTAGGCCTCTCTCTTCTTCCTTCACTGCTATGCCTATGAAACTTGTAGCAACTTCGTACTTCTGGGACCTCTAATCCGCTATGAGTTTGCAGGGTATTCAGATACCAGCTGGCAGTGGGGATGGGATGCAGGTAGTCAGGTACATGTATGTACATGTGTGTCCACAGCCTGTGTGCGTTTTCATAAGTTTGTTTGCTTTGATATACCAGGCAGAACACCTCCTTTAAATTCACTGGGGCCTTTTTACAAAGCATTGGCTTTGTTGAAAAAAAATCAGATAAGAAAAAGTACTTGGCAAATGTTTTTGCCTTATCTAGCAAGCTAAGTCTTGCAACAATTACTTTTGCTGATGTCCAGAGTTGTAGCACCATAGAAATTAGCACTGGGGAAGAAGTAGAAAGCTCCAGGGACCTGGCTAAGACACTTTCTTACAGTGTCTTCCTGCCCAGTTTTTTTTCTAAGCTGTGTTTCAATTATACTGTGCAAGGAGGTATTTTATCCATAATTCTTCAGAGACCCCATCACGTTACCCCATCCAGCAACATCTCCCCTGTTCAGCCAAAGAGAATGATGCTGTATTTATATGTTTAATAAAAGCATTATTTCCCCAACTATATATATATAGTCTTCCCCAGCTGTGGTAGTTTATGTCATGTTGTAAGCTTGAGGTGTATGTGGTTTGTGTGAACATTGGCTGTTGCATGTGCACAGCCAGTGCCTGATGGGACCTGGTTTAAGGCTTGGCTCCAGCAAATATCAGGAAAACACAGAATCTACTTAATCACCTGAAGGCAACTCCAATTATTGATACTGAGGCAACGTGATGGAGAAGGCAGTCTGTTGGCTGTTGGCCCACGTTGAAAAGACATGTATAATTCAGCAAGGATGCTGTGTGAGAAGATCCACATCAGTTGAACAGAAATTGTCTGGATCAGTTTCCCATGCAGACTGCCCATATAGACATGGCCCTTTGTTGCTTGGATGAGTTAGTCACGTGCACTGCTTGCCTGGTACCATCCAGAAGTGTTTATTCACTTCTGGGGCAGGATACAATTAAAATTGCAATGGGCTAATTGGCAACATCAACTAATGTAATTGTAACTGCCTACAGCAAGAGGATGTGTTTTCCCCCTTTACGTATTATTCCACAATAAATGTGACTTCTTCCTTCCTATTTCCAGTCCTTATCTGTGGCACAACATCCTGCTAAGTAGTTTCCATCTGTTTCCTCTGTCTCTTTGTGTGAGCCGTCACAATTACCTGCAGTCTGACATCCCAACCTGCAAAAATGAGTTTCCAAGTTGGCACCTTGGGGAAGTCTCAATCCGTTTTAAAAGTTTTGTTTTTGTTTTCAAAGCCAGAGCTGCTGAATGCCATCTTGACTGCAAGGCACACCCCCAGCAAAGTGCTCAGTCTGTCAGATCCCAGAACAAGTTTGAAAGCCCGAGCCCTGTGAGCTGATTTTTGACCTTATTACATACCCTTTACAAATGTTGCTGAGGTCCAGTGATAACTCCCTTCCACACCCATAACGAATGGGTCCAGGAGATGGAGGATTAGAACATCTCTTATTCTCTGTTGATGGTTTAGGGAACAGGGATCAACAGCAGGCGGTCTGAATTGCTCAGCATTTTTGATCTAAGATGCTAGAGTAGCAAAATCTCAATGCTGCTGTTCATCATTAATGCCTGGTGTCTAGAAAGTACAGGGGGAAAAAATGCAAAATGGCTAATTCCAGGGAAAGGCAGTGGAGTTAGTAGAATCAGCGAGGTGACGTGTGCAGTAGGGCAGGTAACCCAGACTGAACGTTTGTGCATTTTTTTTCTTTTCTTTGCATACGCTTGCATTTTTCATTTTGAACTGTATCATGTCTTACATAGAAACATTTTAGGAATATCTATTTAAAATGCAGAATGCTGTGTTTTCTTTGCCCTTCTTGTTTGCTCTCCCTCCAGGTCAGAGATGAAATATTATTGAAACAGCATAGTAAATGTGCATCCATGCACAATGCTCTGCCCTCGAGTTAGAAGTAAGAATTTTGCCAGGGTCCTGTCTGTCCTTCACCTTTCAAGGGCAGAGACTCCTCACCTGAAAAGAAGGGAGGAAAGATCTTGTGAAAACAAAGAACTACCATGAGAACAAAAAAGAAAAACAACAGAAGATAGAGAAAAAGTAACCATCGCTTCTTTCCTAATGGGATTCAGAGGTAGTTTGAATTGTTAATTGGCCAATGATCCTGTGCCAGCTGCAACACTAGCTGCAGGCTCCCCATTTCAAAAACTGCCTCTGCAGCAGTCAGGGAACATGTCAGCAGGAAAAAATGACCTTTCCTGTCACTTCTGGCTGCATCTTCTTTTCTCAGCATTTATCTGGGTGGTGATAAACGAATAAGGATGGTGGAGGATGTTGATTTAGGATGGTTTGTCACAGTGTGTGCCATTTTTTCCCCCCTGGGCCAGCCAGGGCAGCAACACACATGGATGCCTCTTGTGGGCCATGGTATGTTTTTTTGCTATCTGGAATTTGTGCACATGCAAAATAGAGCTGAGCTGTGTCTAGAGTCTGAGGTGTGACCAGGAGGTATAAAAAATGTTTTCAAGCTGGGCTTAGGTTTCTGAGTGTTGGTAACTACTCTTTCCTTTGAAAGAGAGCTGGTTTTCAGCCAGAGGGCAATGAAGCCCCTTCCCATCCAGCTTGCTCTGTTGGCTCTGTTTGGTTGTACAGAACGTGCAAGGGAAAAGGTAAGTCACAGGCTGCTGACATCTCTCCTCATCATATTTAAGTTGCTCAAATAGTTTTGAGCAGTGCATCCTCCAAATGTCATACAGAGGAAGAAAGGATGAGGAAATGTAAGGCTGTGAAGGTGTCTTCTGTGTTTACCTTCTTGTATTGCCAGACCGGAGAGGTTGATGTAATGAGCTCTCAAGGCAACCTAAGTTACCGTGCAGGATGAAGGAATAGCTTTACTGTGTGCGTGTTTGCAGGTGTGCTCCAGGACCTGTGTTCCCATCTTGTTTTTTCCCCTGCTTAACTTTTTTGCATTCTTCATGTAAAGCTTCTCCAGACAACCGATGAGGGACCATATACTGAACATACCTGTATTCAGAAGACAGAAGCACTGCAAAGCAAAGCCATTGTCTCTGCCAGTGGGAACAGACTCGAGGGGAGGCATGAAGAAACAGCGCCGAGTGGGGATTTGTTTTCAGTCAGAGGCTTTGATAGAAGAAAACAGCTAGGTTTGGGAGAAGGAAGGATGACCGATGCATTACTTTACAGGGCTGTTATCTGTCTGTAGATAACAGGAGCTTGTTTTGCTTTTGGGCTGCAGGAGATTGCTTTGTGAGCTTTTCCACTTGAAGTACGGCATTCATTGAGCAGAGAAGTACTGGGGGATGCTGTATTCTGGTCCTTTTGAAGTCGTCCTTGTTCTGAAAAGAACCATCAGGCTTGTCAAAACTAATTAAGGAAACACGTAGATGGCACTGGGAAGGAAATTCAAGCTAGACTGACACGTTTTGGGAGACTCCTGTCTCGTGTGCTCACATAATAGGAATTATAAGTGGAATGGATCCACAGAGCTGTGTATGCAAACACACAACGGTAATAAGTATTCTGTTTTTTCTTTGGAAATGCATAGATGCTACTAATTTCAGTCCCTTTTAACATGGATAGCATTGTGGCAGCCCCCATACTGATGCTTCCTTTCAGGGCCTTGCCCCTTTGCTGTGGGGGAGGCACAGTGCCCCTCTGCCTGGAGGAGGAGTGGGTGACATTGGCATTGCGAACACAGCCAATGGCTCTGTGCAAAAGGCTGGTGTCTGGCTTCAAGAAGGAAATCTGGCGAGTGCAGCCTCTAGAGTGATGGCTGGGTTTAATAGAAAGCCTGCTGGGAAGGGTCACGGGGTTGATTCCTAAAGTGTTCCCGACCTCTGCCAAAAAGTGCTGAAATTGCTGGACCCTTTTATAAAGTTATAATGCATGGTGAGCAAGTTCCTCTGTCCCGTTTGGTGAGTCACAAGTGAGAGTCACGACTGCTGAACAGCTGAGAACAGCGTTTATGGCTCATTGTGGGAAAAAAGCAGAACGATTTTGCTATGGACTGGAAAGATATGCTCTTCCTATGTACTGGGAAATAATGATGCTGCACTCTGTAGTGATTTTCACTGACATTTTAAGGGATTTCCTATCAGTCCTACTGTCACTTTTAACACTACCCAGATCTTTCAGAAGATTTGACACTGATAATTGCATGGTCACAGGAACTCTGGCCTGTCCTGGCATCCTTTCTGATAACGCACAGTGCTGTCTTCTTTGTGGCATCATCCTGAAACTGGTGGTAGTGATTAGGGACCAGGCTATTTCTCACCACGAGTGGAATGATGAAAGCTCTGCCTTCACGGCTTTGTTTTGCTGTGTTGTTTTTTGCTACGGTTCACAGTGTGTTGTGAGTAGGCTTGCTATTGAAGCGATGCTCTAAGTTAACGAGCAGAGCCAATTTCGGGTACCTCCACTCTGGGTCATACTGAGCGGTTTTGGCATTTGCAGCACTGGCTGATCTTAGCTGAACCCTGGCACATACATGTTTTGTTGTTGCTTCAATCGCTTTTTCAGCTCCACAAAAATATATCAGAGCATCTGTATTTGGTATGTTCCTTTTTTTTTTTTTTCCTTTCTTTTTGAAATGTTTTAGCTGTTGATGCCCCAAGGATTAAAGCAGCAAAAGATTGTGATAAAAATGTTTCAGAACATTAGGGAATTGTGAACGTTGGCTGGCTCAGAGGGAATCTATTATTTACAATCTACTGTATCAAATTCAGCTTCCACCAAATTAGAAACTGATTTTTGTCGTTGTCCCTTTTTAATCTAACCCCTTGGTTAACTTGGGAGAAGCAGCTCCATAAATCACGTGGACATCTATGGATATTTTTTCCCCCTGCCAGCCATTGCTAGGAATAAATGTTCACCTCCCAGTGATTCTTATCATCCAGTACACTAAGAATAACATTTCTGTTCTGGGCTTGACTTTCCCTCTGCCAAGAAGAAAATTGTATTTCTAGTGTACATTGCAAAACATTTTAGGGAGTAAAATAATAATAATAATAAAAATGAAGATTTGCTTTGAGGTGCTTGGGTTTCAATCAGTGGGTTTAGAGAAGTTCATGCCTTGTTTCATAATTATGAAGGGTGAACGATAAATAATGTCTTGCATTTTTTATCTGAACTTCACCATGCGGATGTACACCATTGAATATGGGGAAACTGAGATAAACAGTACCAAGATTGCACACTAAACCAGGGACAGATCTCGCCTCACTATGCAGCTGAGTAAAACCCCTTATTAAGGGGAGAGTAGGAGGTAGGGACCTACATGCACAGTGTCACAAGGTTGAACTGGTTTTGCTTTTCCTCACTCTTTGTCAATCTGACTGCAGCCTTTTACCTCACCTGATGTCTTCTTTTCTGTTTTTTCTCTCTTTCCCCAGGTCGGTGGCGGGTTTGGATAAAGAACCAGACCTTGTACACATGGAAGCCCGGACAGCTGATGGACGTGAGTGCCTGGAGCCAATGCTGAAAAAATGTACTTTGAGTCAAGAATGGAATGGGAATTGAAATTCACTTAGCTCATTTTGTCTCCCCATTTACATTTTAATTGATAGGAAAAATGTGGGTCATGGGGTTTGAAGTGAGACATATTTTTATCCTTCGACCCTGGGGGAGAATTCAGAGGCTGCAGGGCTTCTGTCTGTGGAGAGGATGGGCAGAAACACAATCTGTTGAACTACAGAGCAGTCTATTCTGTTCACTATTTAACTTTTTTTTTTTTTCAGTATCACGTACTTTACGTGATTCATGTATGAATCACGAAGAGCTGAGTTGCCATTGCTGTGCAGTACAGCCTCCATGCATTTCCAGAGGTGTTCAAAAGAGCTAAGTTCTTCCTAGAAATCTGAGAAATTGCTTATGGTCAGACTTCTCTGGCCAAAATTTCTCTATGCCCCACGGACCCTTTGACTCATTTTGAAAGGATTTTTCAGTTTTGCCTAGGATGTGTGAATAGGTCCTCCATACCAAAAAGTTACGTACCTTGAAGGGATGCCTGGATCTGAAGTAAGAAAAGGAAAAACAAATCAAAATCAAAAACTGAAATGAATCTAGGCACATTTTCAGTAGAACAGATTCGTCTGTAACAAACCTCCAGCAAAAACAGTGTGTATTAGAAACTGATTTTCTCCACCACTCTCTCTACAGTGCTTTAGTTATTTCTTACAGGATTTTTAGCATGTTAATGCATCTCTTTCTGGGGTGAAGCCAGCATTACTACAGCTCAATGCTACACACCTGTGGGATGTATCCCTTTTATGCTACAGGGACAGTAGAAAAGTAGCATAAGACTCAGGTTGTAGAGGATTTCTAAGGGGAAAAGACGTCATTTTTGTTGGTTACAAACTTTTTTGCTTTAGTCAAGTGCTGTGTAGGCCAGATGCTGTGTGAACAAGCTTCTGCCTATCAGGGTGACTTCTCTGAGGCTGTGGATCTTCTAAAATCATTCATTGGCCTCCCACTGCTATTTAGTGATGGCAGCTGAATAAATAACCAGGCAATAAAAGCTCAGGAGTGACAGCTGTTTGTTGAATAAGGGGAAAGAGCAAAACAGGCTGGCAGGTGGGTGGGCAAGGTAGGTAGGCTTCTTCAGTGTTTTTGCTGCTGCATATGCTGTTGTAGAGATTCTAGGAGAAGTGGCAAAAAACAAGTGAAAAAATAAGTAAGTAGGCAAACAAATTGCTGATGAGGGCTGTTTCCAAACTAAGTTTACACTTGCTCACTCAACTATTTGAATACTGGATGTTTCAAGGATGTAGATGCTTCATTTGAAAGATGTCTCCACAGTTCACAGACAACTCTCTTCCTTCAGGCCTTGTTTGCTTGGGGGGTTGCTGTTTGTTCTTTTTTTAACATATAAATTCAGCATTTTGAAATTGGCTGTTGATGTTATTGAGGGTATCCCTGAAAGTCAGACTTGAACAGTAGTGTCAGCAAAACAGGCCCCTTGCAAAGCATCGTCCCAGCAGGCGGGACCCAGTGGGCTGTGCTGGCCCTGCTGCGGTGTCCTGCTGGGGGACAGCTCCAAAAGGACTCATCTCCCAGCCAAACACAGCACAGAAGAACCATATTTCTCCAATTAGAGATTTTAAGGCTTAAAAACGATGTTAGCTTGTGTTATAAAACATCGACTGCCTCAGAGCTATAGGCTCACCTGGTGTGAGATGGCACAGCTCTGCGTGCTCAGGAATGGCAGGCTGAACTTTCCTCCTGGCTGGCTCCATAGCAAAAATGGTCCTTCATGCTCTCACTGAAGTGGCTGAGGCATTTAGACCTGCTGGAAAATGGGTCTCTGCAATTATCTCCTCTTGGCTGGAAAGTTTGTGACTAAAGTTTTCCCTCAGTGGTTGGTAGGAGGAAAAGGAGGCTTTTATGATGCCTCTTAGATCAGTCTGGTGGCTCAGGCATTTACTTGATGCATTAAGAGACACAGATTTGAGTATTCCCATTGCTTGGCCTAGTCAAGAATGAGAATCCCTGTCTTCAGTGTCCCTGACCATTTTAAAAGCACATGATTACTCTGGAGGGGGATTTGTCTTTGGTGTGTGGTATTTGGGATTAGAATCCTGAACTTGATTACGTTTTTCTTTTTTTTTCTTTTTTTTTCTTTTTTTTCCCTTTTTTAACAGTAATTACTCATGGGATTCAAGAACTGATCTAATACTGATTCAGACACTGGAGCCTAAAATACATAAATACATTCCATGGCTGGGAACAAACAGGTGGTGGGACACGCTAGAGTATCATTCATCCATAAATGAGTCAGGGCTATCAATAAACTCATGGAGTTGGGGGGGGTGGAAGTCCTGTTAACTCTTCTGTTGCATGTCCTTTGAGACATCTTGCTCCCTGGGTCTTGTCTGTCTGGTCATTAGGAATGGTCTTCAAAAATAATCTGCCCCAGTACATTGTCTCTCTGAATATTTGCAAGATGCTGTGAATTCCAGCGCCTAGCTGATCTCAAGCTGTTCCTGTCTTTTACAGCAGCTGAAAATTTTCGCTTTTTTTTTTTTTTTTTTTTTTCAACATCTTGGCAGAGCTATTGTAGCTGAATAATAATCTAGGCTTGCGTTTCTAAATTATAAAAACGTGTAGGAGCCTTGGGCACTGTACCTTCTGCCTGGGTGTAATAGTGGGAAGGATGGGGCTGAATGCAAGGGAGCTAATACAAATACATGGACACAAGCACCCACAGGTGCTCCTAGGAAAGATATATTAAACTTCATGATCTTTAGTGAAATAATTTCCTCACTCACAGGTACGATACAATAAACAATATTTTAATTATAGAGAAAAGAGTGAATTAAAAAGAGAAACAAAACTTACTTGAAAGATAAAATGAGGTAATGGTAACTAATTCCTGGGGAATAATAACACACTCCAAATTCTCAGTGTGGGTGACTGTGTTAATTAACAATGGGCAGGTGTTTTGAGCTCCTCAACTGGAAAATGGATATGCCTCTGGGGAAGCCACTCCATAATCCTAAGTGAAATAAGTTTGTCGGAAGGGTTTGTGGGGAGGCATGGATTTTGGGATTGGAGCTGCAGCAAAGCCTTCAGGCTGCTTGATGTCCATATTGCCACATTCATGGATGGGCTGACAAAATAACTGGCTGTTAGGTTACAAGCACAAGAAGTTTTTGAGGCCAGCTAGGAAATAGGGGGCACTTCTCAACTCTTTTTGCAGTGAAAAGAAAAGCAAACAAACAAAAAGACTGAAAAAGACTAATTCTACTGTTGTCTGAGACATTATATGTTCTGGAAATAATCCCCAAAACAATGCCAACTTCTCTTAAGGCATGCATCTCCCAGGGAAAGGTAAGCAGGGCTTCATAGGGCTGCACAGCTTGGCCGCATGCCACCTGCCCCTCAGGGGAGCCATCCTTGGACAGGAAATCTGGATTGTTCCTTGCTTTCAGTCATATTCACGTACGAGCTGAGTGCTGGGCAGATAATGCAGGGGCAGTTCACCATTTGACTTACAGAAAAATGTGAGATGTTCTGGGAATTTAAATATTATTTAATTATTTTAGAAGATAGTTGTGTAGGGTCTTCTGGGATTATTACTTTGGACTTTTGATCTTCAGCTTCCATTCAGTTGAAGAAAACCAGCCTTTCTGGCCTTGAAATTTTGGCCTTTGAAAAAAAAAAAAAATCCTCAAAGTTTTGGAATATCCTAATTTAAACTGTTGGTTTGGATTTTTCTCTAGTCTGATCCTCTGGCCTTGCAAAATACCCACATCGAGGTTTGTTACACTGCATTTTTTCTTGCTTAGATATTACTGTTTATTATACCCAGTCGTATTTTTACCTGACTTTTAAAGGAAATTTTGTGTTTTAAAGGGGTATTTTTGTGTGTGTGTTTTTAAAGGGGTATGTTTTAATGGGAATTATTTTTCATTTTATGTGGGAATTCAGGAAGAAACTCAAAATTCAAAATTAAACTTAGTTTTATTTCCAAAGACAGGTTTGAAGATATTTTTTTGTGTGCCTGTTTTCTTCTGCAGGTTTTGTGTTGTAAAATATATGAAAATAAATAAACAAGTTACTAAATGGAAAGTGGATAGGGCACTACCCCTCTTCTCCACCACCAGCTTCCTGTGAATATTAATCGGGTGCCATTCTTTGAGTATATTTGATTGCTGGTGTAACACACTCGAAATGACACATTTCTCAGTAGGCAGGAAGCTAGTTGTCATGTCAACACTTGTGGTTTATTTGCATTTATTTGTGACAGGTTTTTATTCCTCCTCCCATTCTGTCACTCAGCAGCAGCAAATTATCCCCTTTTTGGAAAGATAAGAATATCCAGGCGACTGTGTGGGAGAACATAGTGGTGGGAACGAGCTGCTAAAAATACAGCTCCTGACCTCTCCTCCTGGTTCTGCCTAATTTTAGTGCTACCTCAAAGAACAGGTCAAGGCTGCTGAGCTCTTTGGGTTGAATGGTAATATGTAAGACCCTCTTGTTTTCTCGGGAGTTTCTTCCACCTACTGTAAAGATGCCTTAGATTCCACATTCAGGACCTAAACAGCAATTCTGGGTGAAGTCTGTGTATGTCAGTTGATGAAAAGCCTTTATTTATCCCAGGTGAGGATCTGACCTCTCTACTGCTGTTGGTATTTTATGCTGGGAGAAAGCACAGCCCTTCTGCTAGTCCCGTTATTTGGCACTGTCTCTACTTCAGACGTGTTCCACCGTACACCATATGCATTAATTACCTCTAGATACTCTGAGCTGGCACTGGCAACTGTTACTGCTGCTTTAGCACCAACACTGGGCTATGTTTTCAGTGCAGGGCCAGATGTATGCAACTGCTCTGAATCAGCCACGTAGCTCTTATTAACCTGGAATTCCCAGTGCCTCTGCCAGGTCTGCAGCCTTTAAACACAGGCTTTTAGTGATGCAGCTGGGCACAAACATTTATCAGATTAAAGTTCAGTTGATTTTTATTTTTTTATTTTTTATTTTTACATAAATTCTTTTGACCTGCTTTGTGTTCTTCTTGCATTCTTCGGGTATGTTGATGGGACTATGCAATGGAAGGTGAACCTACCAAACTTTGTGGATCTGTCTTTGAACATGAGAACGTAGTTAGCTGAGTGTCAGAGGATCTCAGTTGTGCCCCCACTGCTTTGCAGTTAAACACATTTTGCAGTTTCTAAAGATGCAGATGAAAGACAATGGCGGAGTTTATGGGATGGACAATCCTGTAAGAAATTTTGCTAGGCTAGTTGCACCCCCTTTGAACTTCTTTTATCCTTTTGGGCTAGTTCAGGAAGATTCTTGTTAATAGGTGCAGTCATAGGAACTAAAACCACTGCATTAAGCTCACCTCACTCATTACAAACTCACTGTTTTCATCCTGAGTGGTATGTTCTCACCCTTTGTAGAAAAGTCAACAAGTGCTTGAAGATAAGAAGCCTGGAAAAGTGCTGCAGTGTAAAAGATATGACCCTTTTATCATTGCAGCCATCATTTTAGTTGTATTTTCATTTTCTCCCTAATTTGCAGTTTTCAGAAGAGCAGTTGAAAGGCAGAGATGGCATATTTAGATTACATACATCCAGAGACAAAATACCATGATTGTTCTGTTTCATGAGATCCTTTCTTAGCCTGAGTGAAATGACGCTTAATCCCCTATAACCTCTGCCAGCTTGTTGGAGGTGAGCCTGTCTCTTGCCACTCTGAGCATCTGGCTATATATCAGCTTTCTCATCCAGGCCGCTCTATTGAAGCATCTTGACTGCCTTATGTCGTCTTCACGTTGTTCTCCCAGTCCTATTCCTTCTCTCAAGCAATGCCAAGGACTGGCAGGGCATCCCATTACTGTGAGGGTCTTCCTGTCCTCTCTCCAGACAGAAGTATTTTACAGCTATTGTATGTAGCTACTGTTAGGACTCTAGCTAATCATGCTATTTCATGTCCATGGTGTTTTCCTACCTAGCTTATATATGGCTATAATTACTGTTAATTTGGTGATAAACTTATAATTTTCACAGCAGAATAAATTAAACTTAATAATGCTGGTTTGGACTTCTTTTTGTCCTTGCATGCTACTCCCACAATAAAAACCAGATGTCAGGCTAGGGTATTTTAGGGGGAGAATGAAAATATAATACACAGTAGGACAGTGGAATGGATAAATTCCACCTACGTGGCTTTTGAAATCTTTTCTTCTCTGTATGGTGTCATCATTGGTTTTCTGATGCATTTATGATCTGTCAGAGGGATATCTGCACAATGGGAAAGGGAACAGTGGGTATAGAAGTGTGATGAATTCCCGACTCCAGTGAGCCAGTTACAGTGTTAAAGGTCAGAGGTGGATCATGCAATAATGTCTAGCTAGTTGGAGATGAGATTAAGACTTCCCTTCAAGAGATCATCTTCTGAGCTGCTGATGACATTTTCAGACAAGGTTTCTACATGGTATTTCTCATGTGTACATATTCTCCCATTACAGACACCCACTATTTGACCTGTCGGATCCAGGAGTGCTCAGAGACCAAAAGGACTGGGCCATTCTCACGCTCCATTGACATCAGCTCCCTTGTTGTTCAGGATGAATATATCTTCATCCAGGTATGTTGACTTGATGAAAACGTGACAAGAATTCTGCCTGCACAAGGTATTTGTTCTGGGGAAGAGAGAAGGCATATTCTTAGGACAAGTGTGTGGGACTGCAAACGGTAAGAGCAGGGAGTCTATATCCACCTACTGCAGATTGGCAGCACAATCTGAAACAACATAATTGATCTCTGTTACTTGTCTCATGTTGAATCTGATATATTATAAAAGTTGGCTCATCGGTAATCATGAGGGTCCATGTGTTTCACAGAAACTCTAGCTTGCTATTGTTGTGTCTACTTGGAAATTGCAAAGGAGCTGCTGTGAACTGAAAAGAACAGAGAACAGCAAAGGAAAGGTGTGAGTGATCATTTTAACAAATGGAAGGTTTATGCTAATTTGACAGTCAAGTAATGCTAATGGATTGAACAAAGATTTGTAGTGGGAGGTAAAATAGCAGAGAGATTGGAAAAAAGATGTTACAGGACACCTTCAAGGTAGAAGATGGCTGTAAATTATCCAGCTAGTTGATGAGGGTTTTGTAGATGAGGAGGAAGTGGCAGAACTTAAACAAGAAACTTCAAGCTTTTGAGATTTTCTGAGAAATCATGGTCTGAATGATAAAAGGTCATCTCTCCCTATTTCATACCTATGGAGTCGTGAGAAGAATCAGACGGTATCTAAGAAATTCCCCAAAATGTGCCATTCGAGTGAAGACCATAATCTAGGCTGCAGTAATTCCAGGGTATAGAGAACTCAGGAGACAGAGATTAGATGTGATGATGGTATCTAGATGTCCCCCTTGCTGAGAAGGGAGAATGAGATGAGATGAAGCTTTAATCTAGGTGGTAAAGGAAAGACACGCGCATCCTTTTTTGACTAAGACTGGGTTAAGCAAAGTTCCTGTATTTCTTGTTTGAGGGAACATTTTTTCTTGAATGCATCCAAATTGTAAGTTCTGTACCATTTATTGTGAAATTATTCTTAAAAATGTAAGTTTAGGTGGGAAGGCTGATAATCTGTGCTGGGATGAGGTAAAGGACTGGATCCATATGACCCAGGAAGACTGCAATATGGAAAATGCATGCACGAGCAGAACTGGCAATCTCTTCCTCATGTGAGAAAGGAAGTGAGCTGCTCTGGAGAAGATTAATTTTTAGGGAAGCCACAATCCTCCTCGATACCCACATGACACCCAGCCTTCCACTACTTCTTTTTGGCATCGGGGGGAGACCTGCTGCTAGAAAACACTGAGAGAGTAGCTGTTGCAGCTTAGGCATGATTTCACTAGAGGCAAAGGCTTTGCAATCAATAAATGCTGTTAGTCACCAAGGAGTATTTTTGAAAGACTTTGTTAATCTGGAGGTTTATATCTGGCTGAGGGCATTGTGGAGCATCCAATTCTTTATGGTTAGCTTGAGGTCTCGCAGACATTCCTCATTGCACGGCTCTCACTTGTGTTAAAAGAAGAATGCTCTGTGTAGAAGCTTGAGCTTGCGGTGGTGGCATCTGCCTGGTGTGTGCATTCCTCTGACTTAAATTAGCAATGAGTGAAAACAATTGCTTCAAGTTTAACAAAAAAAAAAAGTTTGTATACAAACATGTGTCTGTATTTGTAATACTTCAAGTGACTTGAATGCCCTTAGCACTGTTTTATTTCAACATTATGGGTATTCAGAGTGAAAATTATATACCCCCACTTCAAAAAATTTTAAATGCAGACTTAACATTTCAACTGGTTTGGGCAGGCAGAAGACTCTCCCTTTCACAGCTTGTCTATTGCCTTTCCCTCTTTTTTGCATCCCACTTGTGGGAAAGCAAAAAATGCCTGGAAACTGGGCACAGACTGAGCCCATGTAGTTCTCAAGCAAGACACAGACACTTTGGATTCACAGCACACCCCTTTCTGAGCTGAAGGTGTGTTAAATCCACCGTGTCCAGCATATGGTCGATGGGCTTTGCAGAGTGTTTGCTTGGTACATATGTAGGAGTACTGATATGTCCTGGATGTATTAATCTCAGAAGTCATGTGATGTAGCTGCCTATTATGGGATGTGTCAGATTCACTGTGTGCAATATCTCATGCATATCATTCTGTCTGGATAATCTTGGGCAGAAATATGGGAGCAAGCTCTTCTGAATTTCAAATATTAGAGATGAATAAATAAATATCAAATTAAATGTTAAGAACCTGGTGAGGCTTAATAGCTGCATAAAAGATAGGTGCATGAGCTCCCATCTGTCTGTGCTGGAACAAATCAGAAGTAATGTTGTGGAGTAAAGAGGGTAACTCATTTCTTTTAATGTTCATCATAAAAGCATTAGGTTTTCAGTCTAAACCAGTAGTCTGTGTTCCCCTAGAGCGGACAGATCAGAACCTTCAAGGGCAATTCATCTGTTCTTAGATATCTATTGCAGGATCAGAAAAGTCTTTGTGTGTTCTTTTGTCTTTAACATTAGAAGGCGCCTAAGTGTAGCTTAGAGAAGACTCATAACTTTCCAACAGCTATAATAAGGGAAGGTGAATCCCAACTATTGATATCAACATTTCAGATTATCTATACGCAGCTATTCACCAGTGTATATCCATTCTAATCGAGTTGATAAACGGGCCTTTAGTGTCGGATTCCTGGGAAGAATTAACCTATATAGCTGTGCACTCAAAGCAGATGTGATGTTATGGTTCATAATATGCAGGGGAAGGGAGAATATGGAAAATGTTATAGTGCCATTATAAATCAATGCTTCCTTATGTGGAGTGTTGTTGTGCAGCACTTCTGAAAGGATCTTGCAGAATTACAATGCAAAGAAAGAAAAATAAGAATGATCCTATGCTTGAAAGAAACTTTCCCAAGAAGAGAGGTTGAAAAGATTGGGACTAGTAACCAGGCAAAGGAGATAAAAAACAGCACATAATGAAAAATATAAAAGGTAATGAAGAGGGAAGAAGTAGCTACTAAGAGATAATAGGAAGAATTCTTACGAATAGAAGAGTAGGTGATCATTCTGAATTTATGGATTGAATTCCTATTTGATTGACCACTAGATGTTGAAGGTTGTGAGACTGGGCAAGTCTGCATAAATGGATAAAAAAAGAGAAAATTGCACCCTCTGTTATAAGATTTCATTCAGTTCACAGGATTGCTCTGGTGTAGCCAGGAGCCAGTATCAGCTCCTTCCTTCATAGTTAATGCTTAAAATTCGTATAGCTTGCAAAGTAGATCACTTATTTGTGAGAAAACCTTGGAATATGATATTAAGTGTGAATTTATTTACTGTACACAAAAAGGAGCTAATTTTATGAAGGTGTACAAAACATTAACTGGAACTTTGCCATTAAGGTCAACGTCAGTTATCTTCAATTATATAGCCGTGCACTAGTAAAGCCAGTAATTTGGAGCAGTACCACACCTGTCCCCCCTATACATGCCTTTGAATACTTTCTACTGAATTCGTATCACTTTCTAAAGTCAGGTGCAGAGGTAATCTGAAACTGTGTATAAGATTTGACTTCCTGACAAACAGTTTACATTATATGACTCAGGGGTCAGGAACTATCTTTTGTTTTGTGTATGTATCTAGGCTATTGATATTTTGGAGAATTTCTATGGTAAAAATAAATCACTGGGTTGTTCAGGGGAAAAGATTTTTCAAGCAAGTCAATTATCAGTATGAGTAATAGAATTGCTCAGGTTGCTGAAAAGAGACTAAAATGCAACACTTTAATGAATGTGGGGATTATTTTGCAGAAAATTGTTTTGAGTGAGAAGCATTGTTTGGAGCAGAAACTTCTTATTTTTCTCTAAGCAAGCAAATAATATCAATGCTACTTAGTTCTTTAAAGTAGCTGTGAAAGAGCAGGAGTGATCTATGTAAGTTTCCTTGCCAACAGATGAAAAAGTTCCACTGAAAATGCAAGAAAGCATGAGCAAATATCATCACTTATTGCAGAGAGTGAAAAAGTCTGGGCTGAAAAATTCTCAGTACAGTGTTGCTTATTTGTGGTGGTCTAAGAACTAATGGGGACATTAAAGAAATGGCAGTGCGTTCCCTGGGAATCAGCTTTGCTGTAAAACTCCTTTCTTTGCAGAAAGCAACATTAATGTGGGCAGTCCTGCAGCTGGCAGAGGGAGCTAATTATTGCTAAGTTAAAGTCATTCCAAATTGTGTAATGGTAATGTGGAGGTGTTGTGGTTTAACCTGGCCGGCAGCTAAACACCACACAGCCGTTCGCTCACCCTCCCCCCTCCCTCTCTGGGATGGGGGAGAGAAACAGAAAAGTGAAATGAGAGTTGAGATAGAGACAGTTTATTAAGATAGGAAACAATAATAATAATAACAATAACAATAACAATAATAATAATAATTAGTGTGTATGAAACGAGTGATGCACAATGCAATTGCTCACCACCCACTGACCGATGCCCAACCTATCCTGAGCAGCTGGCCCCCCGATCCCGGCTAGCCACCCCTATCTATTATTTAGCGTGACGTCAGATGGTATGGAATACCACTCTGGCCAGTTTGGGTCACCTGTCCTGGGTCTGTCCCCTCCCAGCTCTTGCTGCACCCCCAGCCTGCTCGCTGGCAGGACAGAGCGAGGAGCTGAAAAGTCCTTGGCTTGGTACAAGCACTGCTCTGCAACAACCAGAACATCGGCATGTTATCAGCACTCTTCTCATCCTAATCCAAAACACAGCACTCTACCAGCTATTAGGAGGAAAATTAACCCTGTCCTAACTGAAATGAGGACAGGAGGATATCTCAGGTGCAATGACTCAGTGGTTCCATTGGGTGTGTGGAGTCCTGTGCTGGACAAGTCTGACAACCAGCGGGGACTGAGGACGTTCCCAGCTCAGTACTGCAGCCCCAGGTAAGGACTGGATTTTCCCACGTCAGGTGAGGGACAGTAGCAAAGATGAAACTCTCCAGGTTGTGTGGCATGAAGATTGCTGTCCATACTGCTGTTATAGTGCTAGTGGCCTAAGAATGTGAGTGAGACAAAGTTTACAGGGAGAGGTAGTATTTTTTTATGAGATCAAAACTGATAGAGTTAGTAGAGGCACAGATAAGCTTTTGGGCATACTCATGAGATCCTAAGGGACTTGAGGAAGGATTTGTTATGTGAAAAATACCTTCCCTCCCCCGAACTATTGAAGTAAGTCTCATAAAATATTTCTCCTCCCTATTAATCTTGTTGTGTTTTCCTTGTGTAAACTCTTCAGTGTGTGGCTTTCCTCCCAGAGGTCATACCAGTCTAGCTCAACATCCAGTTAACACTGTCCCTGTTCCTCCCTGAAGTTTCTGTCTCTGTCAGTGATTAGAGACCCTCAGGGTAACTTTGAACCATTTGATTTGAACTGGCTGTAAGTCAGTACAGAGATGTGTGGCTGGGCAATCAATACCTATCATTATTGTTTTTTATGTCTATTTTTCTCTGAGATGGTACAGGGAATCCATACCATCTGCAGCTGAAGTCGATCTGAAATGTAGCTCAGACTTTCAGCACTTTCCATGGCACTGGCAGAGCTCCTGGGCACAGCAGGTTCTTCTGAGTTTTAGGAGAAGCTGATGCCTGGTTTGAATTTGGGGGTGATGCTTGTTTTCGCTAGAGGAGGGCTTTGCTCACTTCAGAGAAGTGTACGGCAGGGCAGTACGTCAGCCTGCTCACTAGGATGAGCGAGAACAAGCAAACCCAGAATTTTCCTAGATGTTCTTGTGTAGAGCAGCTAAGTGTAACTCTCACAATACATATCTAAAGAATTCCTCTGGCTCATGGGACCAAACACTTCTGCCAAAAGCTGTTGAAGCAATTCAGTCTTCTTTTGCATCAGAAAGTCCCCTTAAACACCCTGGTGTCAGCATTTGCCCCTAATTACTGATAGCTTCTTAGGGCACCTATTATCAATAATATTACCTTTTCTGGATGCTTGGAGTCTCATCAATGTGTGTCCAAAAATCTTAGTTGAAGTGACATGATGGAAAATGGCTTTTGTAAAAAATGCTGCTGCTTTTTTTTTTTTTTTTTTATCTGAATGAAATTCTGTTTTTATCAAAGTTGATATCTTTATGAGAATGTATTTTTTCAGGCTTAGTAAAAAAGAAAAATATTCATTATTTATAGCTTTAGAACTGGGGTGGTAGCACATTTCATTTCTCTTTAAAGGTTTATGGAGAAAAAGAAGTTCCTAATTAATCTATAAGCTATATATATATGTTTGAGCTTAGCTCAGACAAATAGTTTATTACTATATTATTGCTTGTAACTGTGGTTATTTAGTCAAACTTAGAAGTGCCAATGTTTAGTAGGACATGAGTGTATATTTCAAGTTTATCAAGTATTTAAGGCTGGGCTAAATGAGTGTGCTTTACTGAATCAAATACAGTTGTCAGGTGAGCAGACATCAACCAACAACCACGGTTGAGATTATACCAATTTGTATGGATACCCAACTTCAGCTCTCAAGCTGTCGGTTTAATAACTTAAGTAGTAAACTTCCCCAAGAATAAAGAAAGGTAATTTATTTATTTATTTATTTATTTATTTTAATGCAAAACCTCTCAGTGAATTGAGATAGGGAAGAAATTAAACTTTGATTTCCCAGTCTAGAGCCTTCTTGTGATTTCTGTAGAAGCTAAATACACTATGTTCAAATATATATTTCTTTCCTCCATTTTTTAACTAGGAGCCAAAGGTCTTAACAGAAATCAATCTGTGCAATTTATTTTTAACTTCACCCTGCTTAGCTCCAATTGATTTTTATCTTTGCAATCGATGGTAGAGAGAACGGCTTGGCGGGACAATGGAGCACTCTCCAACTTGTAGGGTTTGGTCTTTTGAGTCTTTTATTGAAGAAATCATTAAAAGCTTATTATGAAACTAATAGGATGAAGACGTTTAAATGATGAACATGATTACACCTGTTTTCCTGGTGAATAATGCCTGCTACAGCTGATCTTCTCTTGCCCCTATTTAAAATGTCTCTTGCCCCTGTTCAGAATGCTGGACAGCTCTCCAGTGGGGGAAATTAATCCATACAGATGAAAGAAAGTGCAACCCAGGTGCTAGTTAAAAGTCTTCTTAAAGCAAGACAGGCAGTAAGTAGTTGGCTACTTTCCTATTCACTGCTGGGTGTTTTTTTTTCTCAATTTCTAGCACTATTTCATCTTTGCTGTGCCAAATGTTATCAGAGTTGGAACATGAAGCTAAACATCTGTTGATAAAAATTGATTATCATTTTTCTTTTATTTATTTATTTACATTTATCTTGTTTCTAGGTCTTTTTGTGCTGTACTATTTTTTTTTATCACTCTCTCCTCTTCCCACATCTTGTATGATTTATCAGTGGTGTCTGCAGCTGGAGATGTAAAGGATTACTTTGGTAGACTCATATGCTTCCTCTGAAATCCCTCACGAGATTTAATGTGTATAATTATCCACCTCTCTTAAGTTGGTTTCTGTATGGGTAATGTGCATTTGCATCTCTAACATGGCTCATATTTTGGTGTAACTGTGCACATTTTCTGCAGGAGTTGCTTTTAAAACAAATCCAGGATTTTCTCTCAAGATTACTGCATCCTATCGCTTTGCCATCATGGCTCTGAGGGAAGTGGACAGGGACAGTAAAATAGATGCAGCTTTGTCTTAGCAAATTTTCACTGATGGGTCTGACACTCTAACATGTGGCATGCTTTCAAAGCCTACTGAATTTAGCAGGCAGCTTGAGAGTGCTTAGCCTGCAGAAGCACTAATACACGTCTCTGCAGCATAGAGTTGTATCTCCTCATGTTCAGGTCATTGTCACTGTGTATTGCCTTAATGAATGTGTGAAAGGGATGCCATTAACGAAAGCCACAGGGAGATAATTCAGACTAGATGGTGTGGTTTATGTTAGGGCATTGGAGAACCTCAGTACACAGAAATATCTGGAAGGCGATTGTCCTGGCCATGCTGAGAAATCAAGAAGGAAGAGCATTACATTACACTAATGCAGGTGGATCCTTCCTCTGACTACCTCACTGCATCTCCTGAATCTCTTGACAACAGGCTTAGGCTTGGGAGAGGAGACATGACTTTTCAATCCTCATGCTGGCAAACCTGTACGAGGCTCAGAAAGCAGCTAGCTCTGAAAAACAGCAAATTTACTTGCCTTAGCTTGCTACTTGCCTTTGCTTGCTACTTAGAGCAAGCATAGCAGCTTGTCTGCCTAATGTCATAATTCCTCCATGCTTTAATCCACATATCAATTTAGGGGATGCTATGCCCTCAAGAAGGAGAAAGGGTAACTAAGGTTAAAACAGTGAGGAAGGATGCCACGGCACTCTGTGGAGGTGTAAAACACAAATCAAGGGTGTCGTTACATTACTGATAGAGTGTTTCTCAAGTTTTCACTCCTACCAACTCATTTCATGTTACTGGGAAGGAGGGAACTTGACAAGCAAAGGAAGCCCATCTCATCAAAAAGTGGGAAGTTTATTGGAAACAACGTCCAAAGATATACCATCAATAAGGAAATTTAAAATTTGGTTTTGTAAATGGGCTGAGCTGCCATTTACAATGCTTGAAGTGGGAGGTAAATTACAGGAATTACAAAGTCTAAACATGTCTAATGATTGTGGGTTGAGCTGTGCTATTACCAATTCTCTTTTCCTTTGAACGTTATCAACAATGTGAAAAGTAGATGTCCTGTTCCAGTAACTGTGCAGGGCAAGTGGTTGTTATCCTTGTAAACCACCCAGGCTGATAAGCTTTGTAGAAAAGAGCCCTCTGTTCTCTTTCAGCCATTAGCTTAGAAATCATGTGCTAGCTGCACACTGTCATTGTGTCTCCACCAAGGCTGTGCCTCTCATACGTGGTGCATGAGAGTGTGCATCAACACGTGTACCTTTAGCCTTTCTGTGGGGCCTTTGAGCAGCAGGAGGTAGGTGAGGTCTTCCTTAGCCCAGGGTCATTTTGGAGATTTAGCAGTTCTGTGTTGGTTACAGCAATGCCTGAATTACTTTGGGAATTATGGGTGCCAGCATTATTTAGCCAGGGAGATGAGATGGAAGCCTGCTGTACTGTGATCTGCAGTTTCTGACATCATTGTGGGTGTCTTTACGTTCTGGGACATCATAACTCCTTATAACTCCTTCTGCTTGCCTTTTGATCTCTTTTGGATGATAGATGTGTTTTTTTGTTTGTTTGTTTGTTTGTTTTTTGGTTAAACAAAACCCAAACCTGCTCTTAAAGTATCATGAGTTTCTAGGCATGTCTCAGAAATTATGGAGATGAATGGATTCCATGAGATATTTTATGCCTTTTCCACAGCCTTATGAAAATACTTCTGTTGTCTTCTATGTTTGGTGTCATCTGTCCTTTTGTAGGTCAGCATGGGTGATGAGCTAGCAGATTGAAACTCTCAGGGCTTCTCATGTTTCTTTAAGTGTTGATTGATGTGAGACCAGATTTTCATCTTGTAAAATAATAATAATAATGCAAGTATTGAAGAAGAGTAGTAGATCATGAGTGGAGGGAGGAAGAAAACATAGGTTAGGAAAGACAAATGTGTTTAATGGCAAACACTTTTGTCTAAATGAATCATTTCCATGGGCCAGAAGCCCAGTAAAACACATAAAATAGAAATCCAGAAAAACAGATTAACAAGCCAGTCATTAGTAAAGGAGGAGGAAAAAAGACAAACCCAGCTAATTCTGTACTGAACATGACAGATGAGCTCACAGCAAATAATTGGGTGACAGTCATCAAATGTGAACTAAAAGGAGGCATTAGAGGGGAAAACAGTATCATAATCTCTGGGATTTACAATGTTGGAGAGTTTGCTCGTAGGAAAAAGAAAAGTTCATCAAAATAAATTAAGTTGGGCCTTCCAAAATTCATTCTGTACCACAGTGCTTGCCAAAACTTTATAGAAGGCTTGATCATTATTTTTAGAACAGTTATAGCCATGGATGTGTAAATCATGCAAGATGAGGTCCTGGCTGAGATAAGATTCACACAACTCTTGCCAACACAATTTGTGGGTGGCTTCAAACTAACTGGCTCAGAAAGACCACAGGACACAAAGACTTTTGCTTCTAAACCTTTGTCAAGGTGACCTAATGCCAGGTAAAGGACTGAAAGGGAGTTTATCTAATGCACAGTGAACTTGAATCATGTTTGTATTTTACCTTTCAGTCTTAAGAAGAAGAAAAAACAGTTATATTTTGCAGTGGCATAAAATTTTGAACTATGCAGAATCTTTTGTGTGTGACAAACTTAGAATAGAACTTGTCTTGGTGGGGGTGGGGGGAGGAATTGGTCGCCTGTTGATATTTCTTCTGCCATATTTTCATATGAGTAGCTTGAAGATTGTGGGCTGTTTCCTATGTTAATTAATCATCCCAGCATCCCTATGAAATATGTAAATATTCTTATCTTAAAGAAGAGTAAATGCCCACGTCTCAGTCCATCAGAAGAGATGCACATCGAACCCAGGGACCTAGCCAAGTAGTCACCAGACACAGTAATTAAATCTGTACTCTGCTACAAATAATGAGTTGACACTGAAATCATGAATGGTGTAAAATGAGTGTAAGTGGCAGAGTTATATCAGCTGAGAATTTGGCTCTTCCAATGGAAGTCAGAAATACCACCAAGAGAATAAGGAATATTTAAATATTCCCTGAGCTGCTCACATAGCATGACCTGGAAGTGAGGGATACTTTGGGCATTGTTTTTACATTTGATTGATACAATTACTGAAAAAATGATTTTTTGCTTTTGAGTTGGACTGATTGTGTATCAACTGCATAGTATGTGCTCTGCTGTGAAAATTTGACTTTGATGTGGTAATATCAGATGGGAAAGATATCCTTCTGAAATAACACTCACGGCCCTTTCACCGTCCTTGCACCTGAAGAGCGGGGCCCAGAAATGCTACTGTGCCAAAACACAGTGAGCATTGCCTGGAGTGAGTCAAGTGACTCTTGTTTCTCTGTCTCTGCCACTGGATTGTTTTGAGACTGTAAGCAAATTGCTTTTGGTTTTTGTGTCTGTTTCCCCTCAACTTTAGCTATATGTTGTCTGTGCAGTTTCAGATCGCCATGATATGGGCTGGTTTTCTGCATTCTTACGTGGTGTATGGCATAATGGTTGTTTTTTTTTTGTTGTTGTTTATTTTATTTAGGGAGCAATAAATGCTACTGTAATATCATTACAAGTAAAAATGTCAAACAGAAAGAGAAGTCTTAGTGTAGAAGCCTGTCCTATTTCTAACCCTTCCATTCTTCCCAGTTCTTCAAGCTGTCAATAGAAAAGCCTTATCTTGAGTTGATTAGATATCAAATTTAATGACCAGTAATGTCATGTCCTTCAAATGACAGCTTCTCTAGGGAAGAATGCTACCCTCTAGAGGTGATATCATTACTGAGAATATAATTGATGTTATAGCAATATTACATGTAAGCTCATTCTGAAATATCACTGTCAGATGGGAGTATATCTAGGAGAGAATCTAGGACCTTTCTGTTAGCTTTATTGGAAACTTAAGAAGCCAACAAATCCATATAATAGAGAAGTGCTCTATGTATTGTTCTATCTCCAAACCTGCAAGCTTGCCAACACAGCAGAATATAGGAAATTCAACTATGTAAGCCTCATTGTAGCCAGGCCTGATGTGGTGCCAGCAAGAACACCCACAGCAAGACTAAGACTAGTGACAGGTTCGAAATCCCATATATTGCAAATTATCAGGGCTAGATCTAATCGATGTGTGGCATTTATATGTAGTCTTTACAGCTCATTCACTCCATAAAAGCACAGATTTGGATGTCTAGCAGTTATCCCCACACCCTCATTCAGAGACGGTATGATTTCAAGGAAACTACCTTTATAGTGACAAAGAGCACCTAAGAGCTTAGCTCCAGCTTTCCAAGAGAGAGCTCATTGCATTTACAGTTTACATTAAATAATGCTAGTGTGCTTCTCTCATGTTAGTCACTGAAAAAGGTTGTTGGAAGACAGTTGTGGCTCCAAGGTGTGTAAACAGGCAAAGCTGTGAAGCAGCAGAGAAAAGAGGTATTATCTCCTTCTTATGGAAGAGGAACAGAAGCACGGATACTTTAAATGACTTGTCCAAGGTAGCTGTGTTGTAATGGTGTGGTGAAAACCATATCTTCTTTATACCACTTTGTACTCCTTCCTTTTTTATGAGATACCTAATGTTAAAATCATGCTGGAATTGAAGCATAAGAGACAGAGTGGAGAGTACAATAGCACAGCTTAAGTAAATAATGCTGCAGTCCTCCCAGGTCTGGGATTTCTTTGATAGAGTTACACGGAGGCTTTCAGGGACATCTGTGCAGGTCACAGAAAAGATATCTGGGAAGGAAAAAAAAAAAAAAAACGTTATCAAACCCTCTTAAAGGTGTCAGCATAGGGTGTCTCAGAAGGGCCATCACTCACTTTCTTTGATGTTTCCACAGGTGACAACTGGTGGAAGAGCAAATTACTATGTGTCATACAGACGGGAGCCTTTTGCACAGATTAAATTGCCCAAATACTCTCTTCCTAAGGTGAGTGCACCATTTATGAACACAGATATCTAATATCTTGAATAACACAGCCTTCCCAGTGGCGAAGAAACTCAGTGGAGTTCCTCTGTGGGGAGCTACATTTGTTGTGCTACCTGAATGATCTTTCTTAAGTATGAGGTTGGGATCTGTATCTCTCACTGCTTTTGTTCAGTGAGCATTTTAGAAAAGCAGGCTCCTTTTTCCTCTGTAAAGAGCAGTTGGGAATGAACAAGTACCTCAGAAAACATAGAACCAAACAAATAAAAATGCTGCTTCACGGAGATCCTTGCCTGTGTTACAGGCTGCAGATTATTTCTCACATCCTTGATGGATCTGCTGTGTAACACCTTTGCCCAGTCTTGTTCTGTTCTCTACTGAAGATTTCTCTGATGAGCCTTGCCATGACATCAGGGGTTTTGGAGAATGCTTACAATGCTGAGCACTCCTGCAGTTTCCATACAATGAGAGAAGCACAGGATATGTCAGCTCCACTGTCCCTATCTTGTGCCTGGACATTGTCAACAAGTCGTGAAGGTGGAGTTGGATCCCTAGAAGTTGTGCCTTAGTGATGCTTTGGACAAACAGAACCACTGCATGATGCTGCTTAGGAGACAACTGGGATGGCAGTGCCTAAGATTAACACTGACCAGCAAAGCTGAGAGGGAGGGAAGCTAGTGCTTCTTATAAAACCGTGCGTGGCTTTCCTCACTTAGGCCTTAGCTGTCTACCAGATCAAATGGGTCAAGCTTCAGCACTGAGGATGTGTCCCTGGTATTAACATTCCTTAGTGCAGTCATTGTTTAGGATTGTGCAGAGCAGAAGGGACCAACCTTTACAGTGCCTTGGCTGGATACAAGTTTCTGAGTAGCCTGATGAGCAGCTCAGACTACTCCTGCTCTTTGTAGCCACAGAATGGATACTGAGGCTACAGTATGGGACTGATAATCAGCAGTAATGGCCTTCCCCTTTACTTCCTCCCACTAGTGATTTTTTTTGTGGGATAATTGTAAAATTGTTGGGCAGATTTGCATGGTGGGTTGGATATAGTTTTCTGATTGCCTGTGGCATATGTACAGTCTAGCAAATACAGGATGCTTGTTTTAACTTGTAGCTGTGAACTTTTAATAGTTGTGAGAAATTTGTCTTGAACTCCTGGTGTTGCACCTCAACTTCTTCACATTTGAGTTGATGACAGTGCACAGTGCATTGACACTTGTGTAGCGCAGATGTAGTTTTGGTTTTGTTTGTTGTCCTTCTGTGGTGTGGGATTCACAATGTCAGTGCACTGACTTTTGAGAAACACTGCTGCCATTTTTCAGGAAAGAAGCAGTACTTATGTCCCCACCCTTATGAAGCACTGAAAGCTGCCCATTGTTCAAGTAATGTAGACAAGTGGATGGAGAGAATGAGAGCCCTAGGATTGTTCTCCTTTACTGACTGATGCGGCTGTAGGTTGCTGGCCTGCTATGAGATGTTTTGTTAGTGGCCCTGGTTTGGAACTGGTGCATAGTACAAAATCAGGGTTGCTTTTGTCATAAAAACAAACAAAAGCCTACTTTAAAGCAAAGTTTCATGGCAAAGTCTTTTAGCCATATAAAGGCTTGTTTATGTTGTCCTTAGTTAACAGAACATTTTTGCTGTACAGTAATAACTATCCTGTCAGCTGTACATTAATGAATTCTGCTGGAGTTGTACATATGTGAGGCTGGCAATAGAGTAATGCAATATTTCCACTGCAACTGGTTAAAACAGATTGAAGTCATTGGGTGATTTGCTTTATTGTCACACTGCTGGCCTAGGTTGGGTATGTGCTTAATCTTCAAAGAATTAGAGCTGTTGGGCAGGAACCAAACATTCTGGTTTAGTCTCCCTTCATTGATGGAAATGGCAAATCTCCCACAGGCTGCACTTAGTGGGAAAAAATTAGGCTCAAACATTTTTACTCCACATTCCATACTGATAGTCTATGTTAAGTTTCCTATCTACTCTACCCCCACTTTCCATCTAGATAACTCACACGGAAGGTTAGGTTACCTCCTAGGCAGGATAGCAATGTTAAACTGATTTTCTCCCAGATACTCTTACCCCAAATGAGTCTCTCTGTCCTTCAGGAGACTTTCAGAATTAAGGTTTCTTGATGCAGAAATTGTGCAAGAAAATAATCAAGGCTCCTTGGCATCTAAGGGAAACTTTGAATAGGTAGAAAGAGATAAATAAAGTCCCACATAACTGCAGTGCTTTTGCTTATAGCTGATCCAGAGTTTGTTCAACAAGGGTGGCAAGGATGAAGTGCTTCAATACTCATCATTACCCTAGAAATCATTTCCAGGTCATGAACCTGCTTTAAGGAAATACTGAGGAAATGGACTGTCAAATCTCTTAGATATTAAAATTAAGTGGAGAAACCCTTGCTCAACCTTCATGTCTTTGTCACCAGCAGGATTCCGGAAAAGGTTGGTGGGTGGATTATTTGATAGCCTGTATTGAACAAACTCTTAATATAAAAGTGTCTTATTAAAAATCACTGCCAGGATTAGCTCAAACTATTATTTAAGCCTTAGCTTTAAAAATATGTGAACTCACTTCTTGTTTCTTGAAACAGGTAATTTACCTGTTGGAAGCACAGCCTCTTAGTTCAGCATGTGAATGGAAATTGTCACTGGTTTAGCCTGGTGCTACACCAGAGCTAGTGACTGTGAGAAGACTCCAGGCTCCAAGGCTGTGAATCTTCCATGAGTGATAAAACTCGCTTTCAAATTTATAAATAAAAAATGAAGCTGGATGAAATTCCTTGAAGCTACCAAAAATGAAGAAAGCAAAAACCCTTTGCCCATCTGGTGGTCATTAAAAGACAGAAATGCAGAAAAGTCACAATGGTGGTAATTTATTGGCTTGCTCTAACAGAAAATTATTTAACATACCTATAATTCACGCTCCATCTCCATTCTTTCATAAGTCATGGTAATTACTACATGTCCCAAAGGGCGAAGAAATATAGAGATCCTAGTAATAGGCCTTTTGTCTTCTTTTAACAGGACATGCATATTATCAGCACAGTTGAGAATCAAGTGTTTGCAGCTGTTCAAGAGTGGAACCAGAACGATACATACAACCTGTATATCTCAGACACCCGAGGGGTTTACTTCACCCTGGCCTTGGAAAATGTGAAAAGCAGTAGAGGACTGGAAGGGAATATCATCATCGACCTTTATGAGGTATGTAGTAAAGGTCACCCAACAGGAACAGCCACTGCTTGCTAGTTCAGGCAAGCGTAAATCTCTTACCCCAATTCCAACATCCCCATTTGTTTTGGGATTGGCCCAGAGACATTTACTGGATTTGATGCTGAGCAGACTCATTTTGGTGGGGGGGAAGGGGGAGGTGTAGATACAGAGCATTGAGCAGTTCATGAATTGTAAGCAAAAGTTTACAGGTGTCATTTGCCCAGATAGAACAAATGGAAAAGTTCTACCCTTTGTCATCTTCTCTTCTCCTTCTTCTGCTAGGCCTTTCAGCCTTGACCAAGAACAGTAGTAGTTGTTGCAGTTCTTGGTTTCTTCAAAGCATTCTGGCTTTGGTGGATTGGTATCTTGTTGCCTGGAAGATCTGCTGAGGCTCAGGGCTCAGCACTTTGCCAGCAAGAAAGCAATATTAACTACTTGGTAATACTAATAGTAGTGGCTGCAGACTGACTTGGAAAAGTTCTACTGTAACACAAAGAAATATGTTTCTAGTTTCATACAGAAGTCAGAATTATACATTTATTTCAGCCTGAATAATGAGAATTTAACAACATCATCAATTTGTTTATAAAAATCCAAGTGGTTTCAGGCAGTGAGAGAAAACTCACAAATAACGCATGGATCAATATGAAGTACAGGCTTTACATTTTACTTTCATCTCCTTAAATATATTTACCTGCCTCTGAAAAAAAATAAATAAATTTGTATTGTGATGAACCAGCTGAAGTAAACATGCATTATTTCCCATTCCTGGGCAAAGTCTGTGCTCTGCAGCTGTGTATCAATTTTTGCGGTTAAATGCCAATAGAGATTTTCATGGGATCATTCAAAGAGTAGTGTCACTCAGGGAACTTTAGAACCAGAAGGATTTTCATCCTGGCTGCTGCCTGGAAGTTCCAGATTTGCAGCAAGTTCCTTCTTCCTGTCTCACTTTGACAGCTGTGCAACGGAGACCAGATTAAACACAAAATCTGCTTGGGGACATTTTGGCAGGACCATATTCTGTTGGAATTGGTTCTGCTGACAAAAATCAAAACATTTGGAACAACTGGGTTGATTTTGACAGAATTTGGGAATGAAGGAGCATGAAGAAATCAAGTTTGCAAAACATTGATGTTTCAGCATATTCAGGATTTCTATCTTTTGTGTAAAAGAAGAAAAAGACCAAAACAAAAAAAAATCCATGCTGCTTCTGGTGTGAGCTGCTGTTTCCGGTGTTACAGAAATACGGGGAGGGAGTGGGGCAGACCACATCCCTGGGCTCATAAAACTAAATGTGAATGCTGTCCCTTCAAGGCCATGATGGGCCTGTCTGCAACCACTCAGGAAAATCTAGAATTGGGCTGTTTGCTAGGGATTTGCTCTGTGAACATCCTTGTCTTTCCCTTCTAGAGAGAGGGACTGCACAAGGCCTTTCAGTTGTTCAGGCAGCATCGTGATGTATTTGTAATGCCATTCAGAGTCTTCCAAGTCTGGACTGAGATGACTATTGCTTTTGCAGACAGCTTCTACTGATGAAAGTGCTCAGATGGGCCTTTCCTTTGGCTTGTTTTTCCGATGTATTTTTTTCATCTCTCCATTTTTCCTAGGTAGCAGGGATCAAAGGCATATTCCTGGCTAACAAAAAGATAGATGACCAAATCAAGACTTTCATTACGTACAACAAGGGCAGAGACTGGCGTTTGCTGCAGGCACCAGCCACCAATCTAAGAGGGGATCCTGTAGTTTGCCAGCTGGTGAGTGGCAGACCTTTCTAAAGCACAGCTGACTCCTTTACTGTCTCTTAAATTACTCTCCGGGTTGACAAAACTTCATATAAAGTTGGGTAGGAGGGATTCTTGCCTGTCAGAGATTTGCAAAATCAGGTGCTCCAAACTGGGGCACAGTTTATGGATGAGAACTTTAGGTTGGGCTTGCAACATTATTCAACAACATTCAGTGAACAGGCATTTCACAGTAGGCTGTAGCCCTTGTGTTTCAGAGGAGTGGTGTTCCCCTGATTTTTGCTGTTTACTTTTTCCCCTTGTTTTTCTCCTGACTTACTAGGTGTTAAGCAAGTTAAGTAGATTTCCTTTAAAATCCATGAAGCTATGCAAAAAGAAAATTCTTTCCATCTTGCTTGACCTTTTTTATTGAACTTATATCAGAATATGAAAGTTACTAAGAGGAAGTGCTCTAGATCAGATTGTTGGTAAAAACAAATGCAGATATGCTCTCTTGTAATGTAGCGTTCCTGTTTCTCCTGCTCTCAGCTACTTTTGTGTTGCTTATTCAGAAACTGAATATATGTTTCTATTTGCAACAGTGTTAAAAGGAGAAGGGTCATTTTCAGAAGGATCAGATCTGTCTGCAATCACCAAGGATTCCTCTGTTACTTGACTTATTGTATATTGAAACTTCTGCCTTTTGTTTGTTTCCTGTCAACAGCCCTTTTGCTCGTTGCACTTACACCTGCAACTCTCAGAGAATCCATATACTTCAGGAAGCATTTCCAGCAAGGAGACAGCCCCTGGGTTGCTGGTGGCAACAGGTAAGAACCTAAGTGCTTCTCAGCACTCTCCTGTGCTTCACCTGGAACCTGAGTATGTATGAAATGTTTTCTGTTAATGTAAAAGTCTTCAGCTCTTTTTCAGCAAGTGCTAAGCTAATTAACTCTCATGTGCTATGGACTAGGTGAAGGCATGTGGTCTCTTATTTCAAAAAAGATAATGTCTGCCAGGTATTTGTTGCTATGCAGTAACCCATCTGCAGGTCTGAGCCCAAATGTGCATGGGGTCATTACCAACAGGCATTATTAACTCCTCTCTCTTGACATCATTACAATCACTGATGTAGGTCTACCAATTTGCTGGAGTTAGCATGAGTGAGAATAAAGTCTGTATTCATGGCTATGCTCCCAGGAAGTATCACTATGTTCCACCTTTTGAGTAACAGAGTTTTAACAAAGCCTGTTGGGTGAAGCCTGGACTTCATGGTACCTACTTTCTACACTGTCTTGCCCCAAGAATGGCAGCGCTTCATCAACACTGCATGGGTCATTGTTGCTGTGGGACATTCTGCAAAATGGTGTTTTGGCAGGTTGCAATGTTTTCATGACAACCTGCTACAATACTGGCATGATGGTAGTGGATGACCCGCTGTAATTAATTTGACAACCGTCACAGATGCTTTTGTCCTCCATTGCCTGCACACAGCAAGCAACCTAATCAGGATGGATAGAGCTACCACCCGTGCTCAGAGCTCCCACAGCTCCACAGGAGCTGCTGGGACAACAAAGTGCTTTCTGAATGGCCGGTGCTATTGAAAGCTGGTCTGTGAAGCAGCAGGTGCCTTTTCACAGAGAGGCTCCTACATACATTCAAATATGTTCAAGTAGCTTAACCATTCTTTCCAAGGCTCATTTTAACTTTAGTTCTCTCTGGCAGTCTAATTCTTAATTCTTTAATTCAAGTGGCTTGCAATTGTGTCATGTTACCATACTGCCTTTATGAATTTGCACTGTTTCTTCCAGCCGTTTTCCGTTCTCATGTTCTTCTGTACTTCCATGTGTCTGCCTGACTAAGCCAGAACCTGAAACACAGGTTCCCTTCATGACATTTATAGCTCAACAAGGGAAACACTGTGTGATTTCCAGTTCACTGATCCAGGCCAAACAAGGCGAGATAATTTGGTTTAAACCTCCAGATCTTCTTTATGCTTAGCCAAGTGGAGTCATCACTCCTGGCAGGTCACACTTGCTAGATGGATGTGTAGGAGCAAGCCCTAGCCATGATGCTGTGATTGCAGGGGCTTTTTTTCTTTAACCTTTTAAGAAACAGAGGCAGCAGGACAGTGAGATTCTAGGCATTGACCTAAATTGTTAGTAAATGAGGTTCTTTTCAAGCTGCCAGTGCATGGGATGAATGCTTTCCCAGTCTAACAATTAACCTTTAAGAGACAGAATATCATTTCTGCCTTATTGCTTTGTACAATAAAAAGCTTAACCTGTTGGGAATATATACATCTGTTTTCACTAACCAGTTTCACAACAACAGGAGTGTCTCACCATGTTGGCAAATGTGTTCCAGGATAAGCATTGCAACTTACTCTCACAGGTATGGGCTGCTCAAAACCTCTGCTGAGCGATTTTGCTCTTTGATTTACAGTGGTGCATTTCCAGCAATGAAGTGAAACTCAGACTCAATAGGAGGGCAGAGGTTAGATTCTTGCTAATGGAAGAATTATATTTTAATATCAAAATCCTCTTCACTTGCTTGGGAGTTAGTATATTTGGTGTGGGTTTGAATCCTTATAGCTGAATGAAGCTTAGATGGAAAGAATTAAGAAAATCACGGAACAGCTTTCCACAGAAAAACAGGTGGGATTTCCTCGTACCTTCCTCTAAAACAGTTTTGTATTCTTGCTGGTGTGAGGGAAAGAAGATTAGGTAGGTGGACGGTGTGGTGTTTCTATATCCTGAACACAGATGGAGAAGTCTTTATTGAGCTGTCCTGCCTCCCTGAGCCAGATGTTTTATTTTTGGAAAAAGAGTTGTCACAACAATGTTCCTAGTTCTATTCCATAAAGCTGACAAGAGTGTGTCAACTTCCATCTGGGTTTTAATTTCTCATTTTCCAGCATTAAATGTCAGAAATTCAATTAACATTTTCATTGGGGTGTTTTTATTATGCTCTTGTTGATGCTACAGATGTGTAAGAGTGTCACCTCTCCCTTTGCTTTTTTTGAAGAAAAAATATTAGTTCTCCCTCCTTCCGTGGAAATGACACCTGTTTTAAAAACAGTCTTGCTCAGAAGGTGTAAGAATGGCTTACTGTGTAAAAAATGGACTTGGAATAAAGAAATCACAGGCTCAGCAGCAATATAGTGGTTGTGGGCCATTATCACTGGGAGATCTGGTAGAGTATGTCAGTGCTACCTCTGCCCGCTTCCTATGGGGCAGACTTTCCTACCACCAGAATCCCACCTAGCATTGATTGAAGGTATTGTTGACAGACCAGCAGGAAAAACAGGTAGCTTTTCCCTAAGCCATTGGGTGCTTTGGGAAGCAGGGAAGTCAGAGTTAATTAGCTTATGACAGACCTACACTGTTCAGTGAACCTGGTGCTTGTAGGCATTTTAGCCTTGGAAACAGAAGCAAGATGCTGACCTCAGAGTAATACGGGGAGTAAGCTAATAAGGTCTGCTCAAAACATGTGCAAGTTTTTCAGGTATAGGACATTGCTCTTCTACTATTGCTGTATGCTCAGAGGTTCTAGAGAGCTGGGGATTAAGTAGAAATTCATGATTACGTGATTAAGATGTATCACTGTTCTGTCTGCTGTCTCAGATGAGGGACCTTTGCAAGCTGTTTCAAGCTCTGAGGTTGCGTCTCCAAATGGTGTTCTGCTGTGCTGTTTGTATATACAGTTGAGGTTGATGTATGAACTTTGCACTGCTTTGATGTGTGGCACATCCATTTCCTAACACATGGTGAAGGCAGAGTAGATCACTCCAAAGGACTGTAAGTTGAGGCTCACAATTTGTTAGGTCAATGAGAACAATCAATATTGTCTTGAATTAGGCTCAGTATGGTCTCTACCTCTCTGCTAAGTCCTTTGACCGAGCTTAATTGTATGCACTGCTTCTGTCCCCAGGTGAGTTTCAGACCTAAACAAACAACATTTCTTTAAAGAGAGCTAATATGTCATTACATCACAGTCCTCATTAATTCCAAAACATTAGTAGACTCAGGAAGAAGCTTTGCCTGTTTGACTGCACGTTCTGAGATCAGTTAAGTTTTTGAGCATTTTGACAGAATCCCAAATAGACTTTCTAGCCACCTAATCATGAGCTTCAGTGGTGACTGGGTTCCACCTTTAAACTGGGTTTGTGTGAGTAACTTGCCTTTGGATGTTCTCCTTTACATGAGAAGTAGAGACAGAGGTAATTACTCATGACAAAGACTGGCAGATCACAGAGATTCAACTTGCCAGCCAGAGCATGACGACTGAAAGTTCAGATGAAGATGTGTGTGCAATGGAATATCTAGTGGCTAGGGACAGTGGCCTGTCCTGGCTGCAGTTCTAATGATTTGTGTGTATGCCAAATGGATATATGGTTTCATATGCAGTTTTTCAAATGTGTAGGTCTAGAATAAGCCTGTCTTTAGTTGGTTGAAATTATGAGCAACACCGTAAGTTGGGAAAGTAGGCTGGTAATTCTGTTTCTCACCAGTGTCAATTTTCAAATTGATACTGGTTTCATGTTTACACAACTCTTGTAACTGAATCTTGGCACCTAACTGGTGTTGTTTTTGGATAAGTATGGAATAAAGAACAGCAAAAAAGCACTGGTCAGAACAAGTACTTTTGGATTCCTGGAGAAGTTCTGTGTTCACACAAGAACTTCTGACCCTTACTTTTGTTGCAGGTAATATTGGCTCTGAGCTTTCCTACACTGATATTGGCATGTTCATCTCTTCTGACGGTGGAAATTCCTGGAGACAGGTATGTTTTGCAGAGAGAAGGAAAGCATGGAGCATTTTACTATTATTCCTTCTCTTAGCCTTTCTTTTCCAGTGGAGTAGAGCATTCATGCAGTACTTGTTTTGCTTGCAGATCTTCGAGGAGGAATACAACGTGTGGTTTCTGGACTGGGGAGGAGCACTAGTGGCCCTGAAACAAACGTCAGTGCCCATCAGGCACTTGTGGTAAGCAAACGTATTACTTTGAGAAACTTTCCTGATGAGGGTAAGCTGACAGCGGTGCTAATATCTTCTGTCAACTGGTCAACATCTTCTAGTGTCTACACTCTAAATGGGCAAGTGAGATCATTCTTATCAGCATGTTACCTTTTCTTGTTTCTGGTGATTAATACAGTGATTATTGCACCATTATAAAAATATAATGGCTATATACATAGTTAGATTTATGAATTATTTTTTTACACTAGTAATGTACTACAATGCTTCAGGCGGGGTTTCTTGCTGCTAACAGATACGTATATACTGAGTAAGAAGCAGTCTGTTCTTCAGGTATTTCTGAGAAGAGGTGTCCCTCACTTCTGCTTTTTGTTTGCAGTAGTATTAAACTGGTAAGACAGAGAAATGGAGGGAGAGGAGAGGGCAATAAATGCTGATAAGGATGGTGGACTTATGTTGCTAAATGTTACTGTCTTCTAAAGGACTCCAGGTTTGTTTTATCGTAAGTTGCAGTCCTATTGTATGAATAACCATACTGAGTCAGGGCCAGGGGTCAGTTTAGGCTGCAACCCTCTTGTCAACAGCCTCCTGTAACTGGGACATACAGGAAAGTATGACCCATAATGATGCTTCAGCTACTTCCTGCTTAGCATCTTTCTGCCTGTAGTTAGAGTGTGTTTTTGTGTGACTTAGAAACATATGCGTGTGCTAGGTAATTTGGTAGTCATTACCATACCTGAAGTTCCCACAGAAAAGAGGACACCAAGAGGACCATTCCCAAGTCTTTAAACCAAGCCAAATATGATCCAAGGCAGAAGAGGTGTGTGTTAGCCAAGGGTAGGAGTCACCAGCAGTAGGTGCATCAAATTGTGGCAAGTTGAGTTCTGAAAGAGTGAAAGGTGAGCCAGTCTTTGAAAGAGCTGTAAGTCATTAACCATTTATGGCTATATTCTTTAACCCAGGTGTAACCGTTTTAATTGTCTTTCCTTGTGGAGGCTCTTTGGACCTAACAAAAAACTATATCCAAGTGCATGTACTTAGATTTCGGGAAAGATTTGGTCACGGGTTGACTTTACATAGGAGTTGAGAACCCAGATCACCTTTGTCTGCTTTGGAAAGGTTTCTTTCAGATATTCTCCCTTTCCACCAAGTCTCATGAAATTGCCTGTGCAGTACTATGAGCACCCCACCCACTCCATTAAATGAGTGATTTAGAGCTGTTATCAATAAGCTCCAACAGGTTTCTTCCAAAATTGTACCCCTAGGGGCTTTGGAATTTGCTTCATATTGTCTCAGTTAGTCACCTGTTTTATGGGCAGGAGTGGAATAGATTAAAGGGTATATCTATTAGTTCTCAGGCAGAGACATTGTACAATAAGTTTCATCCTGGAGAAAAGAGGGGTGGATAATTGAAAAGCTGAGAGAACTTTAGCTAACCTAATGAAGCATGCTGTTCCCCAGAAATTGAAATGCTGTTTAGATAGATAAGCATGCAAGCAGAACAGCATACAAATGCACAGGTGTACAGGAAGATACATACATTTAAATAAATAGATTTGGGGCAGATAAGCTTTTTGTATGCTGTTCTGTTGTTCTTCCAGCTTTCTGTCTTTGGTCCATAGTCAGCTTCATTTTCTGGCAGATGTGCATTGTGAATCGGGTGAAGGTTTCCCTAGGCACTACTACTAGAGGCAGATATTTAGGAAATGGTGCGTGCAAACCTTGGCTTTTCCCATTAGAGAGCTCAGGTTATTGTAACCCATTGTTTGTAATACATATTGCACTGACTTCCTAGTCTTTCCTAGTCTTCAGGTGTCATCTGTGTGTCCCTGATGCTACCTACTTGGAGTGGGGAGGATTCAGTTTCCAACAGGACCCCTTGGGCAAATTCAGCTGCTCACGTGCATGTGTACATGCATGAACACACACATGCACACGCTCCCAAGCTCTCCTTGCCTGGAAAATAAGTCAAAGTTCTATTTTATGCTCACTTTAAAATGAGGAGTATTTCCTGCTGTTTAGAGACCAAGTTTATGCTGTGATTGTCTCTCTGGTAATGTCCTTTTGGGTTATGTCAGCTTTTACAGCCCAGGTACCTCACAGAATTACAGAGAATTCTTAAATGACCCTGCTGGGAGAGGATTAAATAATTTCAGAGCCAAGAAACCTTTGTGCTTCTCTGTTTGTTCTTCCTTCAGTGGTAGAACTTGGAGCTGAAATTCTGGGTGGCAATTATGTGGGAGCACTTGTATGAAATCTGTGGGCAGAAAGAAACTTCATCACTCTCAGAACTGTTGGTGGGCAGCAGCTCTGGGAGCCTGATGCAGACTCTCGGGCTGACAGTGCAGAGGTTAGGTGTCTTTCCTGCTATAATGGCAGCTGGGTGTGCATGCCCTCCTCTGCCTGTTCTCTGCACCTTTGGGCACGTTCTGTCAGGGTGACGTGAGGGCTGGTGGCACCCTGTGGCTGGGAAGCCAGGAGCCAAGGGGACAGCAGGGCAAGGCCTCACAACTGGGGCCTGTCCCACTGCCCCAGCCAGGGAGCAAGACAGCCCTGGGCCTGGGCACCAGGTGCCTTTGTGGGGACAAGAGATGATTGTGGGTAGGGACAGATGATCCAAAACCACTGAATTACCCTGGTTTGTCACTGACAGTGTGAACGCTCTTTAGCTCTAAGAAAGGAAGTGCTTTAGTTTTAACCAATGCACAGCTTTTCTTTACAACTGTAACAGGCCAAGCACACCAGACTAGCCACAGACTGCGGCTCAGTTTGGCCTCCTTCCTCCACCTCTCTGTAAAACAGAGGCAGCTGCTGAGATGGATGGCAAACCAGTATTAACAGGGAGAGGAAGATTGTAGCTAATGCCATATGGCATTGATATGCACATGGTTTGAAACATCCTATGATGCTGACAGCAATTTTCTTGCATTCAGAGCATGGTTGCTTATGCTCTGATCACTGCTTCATGCCAGGTGCTCTTTTGATCCAGAAACAGGATTTGGCAATGCCCTTATATCCCTTGAGGTCTGATGTACAGCTGGATCAAGTATATCCATGTTCTTATTGCAGGTGTTTATAGTTTCTAAGGTTTTGATCTTTCAAAATACAGTAGAATATGAATTAGTGGGCTAGGAGATGGCAAAGATTGGTGCCTGTGTAAATCTAGCAGCTGGATCTTGCAAACCTTAGCCAATATTTAATTGCTGCAGTTGCTCTGGAGTAAGTCTTTTTATATGTATAAATCTTATCTGCTTTTATCCCAGGGTGAGTTTTGATGAGGGAAGATCTTGGAGTAAATATGGTTTCACATCAACACCACTTTTTGTGGATGGATCCCTTGTAGATTCTGGCATAGAGAACCAGATAATGACGTAAGTATATCAGCTCTTAATTTTCTTAAAATGTGTTGGTAGAAGGAGTGCATGGAGATCCCCTGGTGCATGGTGGGCCTCCTGCTGTGCAGTGTAGTGTTGTGTAGCTACACACTTAGTGTTGCATGAATGCATGGTGGTGTTCTGTGTTTTATGCTGATGGTCACAGACCCAGATGGAGTGTTCATGCAAACAGGCAATGCAGTGAAACTCTTCCCAATAGTAGCAGGGGGGTATAACAAGGAGAGATGATCCCAAGCTGTGGCTTGTGAGTGTAGATGGGATGGTAAGACAAGCTACTGCTCCAGGGGATGATACAGCCCTGGTCAGGCTACAGAGAAATAGTGGTATAATCATCTCTGGATGTTTGCAAGTCTTGACAGATGAACATGCATCTGACCTGATATGTAGGTGGTGACAGTCTCTCTTGGAATAGGAGGTTGGACTAATTAAGTCCAGAGGTTCCTTCTTGCAAAGATGTTGTGTTCCTTGGAGCTGATGGCCCAGGGACTGCAGTGCTCTTCAGAGGCCAGAGACCTGTATGGTTGCACCTAATGTCAGTTTTTTTGCTTGTTCCAGTTGTGCTGCTTGAGTGTTTTTTGAAATTGCTGCTGAATATGAATATTCCTCAACCTCATTGCTTGCTATCTGCATTGTGTGTTGTACATCTGGTTTTAGCTCAAGCTAAAAGTGTTCTCAGTGTGCATATGCAGAGCTGAGCTCAGAACAACGTTCCTGGACTGAGGTGTAGTACGCTCTGATCTACCCATACAGTGGAAAGAAGAGCCTGGTCTCACACTGAAGCTGCCTCCTAAGAGTGATGTAACACTGGGTAAGGGTGATGGAATTAGTGAAATAATCCGTGCCCAAGAGCAGGCCAGGATCGGAGCTTAACAGCGAAGGGAGAGAGGGAACTTTTAAAAGGAATCTCAGAGTCATCTGACTTCTTGAGCAAAGCAGATCTGAGCATTCTGCTCTGGGACTCCAAACAAAGCAGGGACTAGATGCATTCATTGCCTTTGTTGCTTGCAGAGATACCTTCTTACCTGTGTTTTCTCTGGGCTGGCTGGAACAGCTTTCTGAAAAAGATCAGAAATCAAGCTGATTAAGACACTGTCCTTAGACTGGGGCACATCTGCAAAGTCTATCTGCTGTGTTGTGAAGGAGGTTAATCACATCAGACGTTGATGCATGTCTGACGTTGCATTGTTCCTGCCTGACTCAGGGGCAGGAAATATAGTGTCATTTTCATCTTATAATAGGTTTGCTTTTCCTGCTTTCTGCACCTTACACTGTGCAGTGCTCCAGATTTTCAGTAGTTGCAAGAGGAAGGAGAATCAGGCCCAGCGTGCTTTCTTCTAGGTTTTAGTCCATCTGCTTGCTTATGTGGCAGGAATGCGTAGGTGCATCTCATTGCTGGTGCCACAGGTAGTGACAGACTGAAAGGAGACTGCTGTATATGCTTGTCACCAGTTTCTTAAGGAATCTTGGATCAGATAACAGTTGTGTCTGGGGCATTTCTGCTAGTGATTTGAATTTATTCCAACTGGGTTGTGTGAGTTGTGTTGGTTTGCATTTCAAAAATCTGACACATCAGCCTTAAACAAACAGCAGTGACTACGTGGTGAGGAGTGGTCTTTAACTGCAGTTGAATAGTTTCTTACATGGCGGCTTGGAGGCTCACCTTGGCTGCAAGAAAAGGACTGAGGGAAGTCCTCTTCTGGCAAAGGGTCATTTGAGCTGGCTTTTTTTTTTTTTTTTCTCCATCTATGCCAAGACAGATGAAGTGTCTTGGTGCTGTAGTCTTGGACAGCCAGAGGATCGAGAAGCTCTAGCTAACTCCTGTATAGGCCATCTCTATCTTCTGTGCTGAACTGTCCTAGGAAGGCCAGGGTAAGTAATTATGGAGCTACACTCTTAAAGGACTTGGAGTTTATTTTCCAAACAGTGCTAGGGCAGCACGATGCAGCATCTGTGTTTGTGTCACAGATAATTGTTCAGATTCTTATTAGAGTAGAAGTTGCATCAATTTTGGTAGAGGTGCTAGTTTTTCCTTTTTTTTTTTTTTTTTCTAAAATCATGCCCTGCCTTCAGCTTTTTCTTCACAAAAGTGGAGTATTTGTTTGCATAGGAGAATATATCTGTGTATCTGCTGCTTTGCAGTTGGCAAATATTGCCCGTTTTTTTCCAAAATAAAGAACGACAGTGTGATATACTTGTGAGCCTTTTCACAAGACTGCTGTGAGCATCTTTTTGGGGATATACATACCAGTCCCTGGCTAAAGATTAGAATCTGCATTCTGTCCACTCTACACATTTTTCTCCAAATGCAGCAATAATGTTTTACTTTCTTGCTTGTTAATGTGGTGGTTTTCAATGACATTCTTTGTGCAGTGCTGGATGTATGTCACTTTCCAACCCCCAACATACACAGCAGGATCTGAACTCAAACCTGCACATCAGCACCTTCACTGAAGTCAGTGAAGCTAATCAGTTTCAAGTAGCTATGGATTCAACCCATTTACTTTATAAATCAATGTAGTTTCATTTTGAAGTGTAAGACTGTAAGATGTATTTTAAATCTAAGGTTATTGTTACTTATATTTCCATAGTCTTCTGGTAGGGACTGTAAAATGAAGGTTATCTTGCTAAATCAGCTTTCTTGACAGCCAACTTGTTTTGTTTTTTTTTTTCTTGAAATCTTTGTAGGCATTTTATTATTATTGTTATTACTATTAGTCATCATTAGAAAAAAATATTTAGAGAAATTCCTACCCACAGTGTTAAGGGAACAGAATTAATAAACAGCCCATTTATAAAGTGTGGCTGAAAACCACTTCTATACACATCACTTAGGTATTTCTCACAATGAAAATTTTAACTAACCGATCTATAAGGGCAATGTAGGATCATACTGAGCTTGTGGTAGCTTTGTCTGAGAAGGGATCAACGCCTTTGTATTGCTACTGGTCATCCTCTGAGCCAGAATAACATTTGGTGGTTGGAGTTACGTAGAATTTGTGTTTGTGCATAGAAATTGCAACGATTTCAAGAAGCTAATGGGAGCAGCACAATGGTTTGTGATCAGCATACTCCAGCTGAGGATGGAGTAGTTGAGAACTCTTAGGGTAGAAGTGGGACATAGAAAAAGAGAGGGGCCAAGACTGTGGTAATATTTGAGTAAGGGAAAATTTCTGCCGTTGATTTGCACCAAAGTGGTCTGCATTCAACTGCTACTGAAAAATAATGTCCTGAGAGGGCTGTGTATTAAATAGTCATTATAGCCCGACTGTTATTACAATATTGCATTATTAACAATGTTATCATAATACTATTTTATTAAAACCAGTATATCAGTAGAATGACTGTTATTCCCAATGTTCATTTTGTGGCACATCCTGTGAGTGGGCTGTCTGGGTTGTAGGAAGCTGCCACAGTTTTAGCACAGAATTTCATATCACTTCATGGCTGTTAGGTGAGCGGTTGCAGTAATTGTACTGTAGGAGCATACTAGGCTTTGGGATCCTGTGCTTCATGCTGTATATATTTGTCTTAAAACAGTCCTAAAGAACAGAACAGCATGGTAAAATCTGCAGATTTGTATGTAGGGCCATTATATGATTCTGAATATCCTAGTATAGTTTGGAGTAGTGGAATTTGGAATTGCTTTTAGTGGGGGAATTTACAATATAGATCGCAGAGGTCTGTTGCAACCTGAATTGTTTTATTTATTTATTTATTTTTTTCATTTTATATAGCTGTAAAGGTGCAAGAATGAATTATTTCTTTACAAACATAGCTGTGTGGGCTCAACCTCAGGGTGTAGATTTGTGACACACAGGGACATACTGTGAGACTAAGTGAGCTGAGTTCCAAGTCTAACTTGGAACTCCTGACTGAGCAAGGTGAATCTTCTCTCCTTTCTCCATTCCTGGCTGAACATCTGCTCCTGTGGTTCCTTTCACAGCTATTTTGACACCTATCTCATCTGACAAGATGGTCAGTTCAGCTCCGTTAGTGTCACAGCACTTCAGCAGGTATGTGCTAAAGCACATTGCAGTGTTTGGCACAACTGTACAAAACAGAGTCCTTTAGGAAAATAACTCAAATAGATAAGGCTGAAGGGTTTGGCACATTCTTAGGTGACCCAATGAGTGACTAGAAAGCACTAGTCTTTTTGAAATGTACAATGTTCTAACTTCTGTGCTGCAGTGCTTGCTGGTGACTGGTACATCTTTTAATGATTTTGTTTTCATGGATTGGGTCTAACATTTCTGTGTTGACAAGTCATAGGTGCAGGATGTTACTTGCCTGAGGTAGTCCGCTAGTGAAAAGGAATCCAATTGCATTCCCCTTCTAGTGGATTGTAATATCCAAATAGAAACAGTATTTTCTCAATAGTTGCTAATCTATACCATTCAAATCAGAGACAAGATACTTTTGTGGGGCCAGAGAAGGTCTTTATGTTGTTCCAGCTCTTTCTTATAATTATTATCCCTGCCACTTCATCTACTGAGCTAAGTATCTCTATAAACCTATGTAAACAGAAATAACCTTTTTGCTTCACAGTCTTGCAAGGCTTTGCTATCATTCTAGTAGACTCATTATACATGTGTGTGCAGACACCCATATATGGATGGGGACCATTAAGTTTGGCTCTGCTGATCAATATATATTTATGTAGAGACACCCACGTGTGTGTATATAAATATGTGTTAATATGTGCATATACTTAATGATCCATATATATATCTGTGTATGCATCATTGAGTATTAACATTTTCATTGAGAGGATTTAATACAAACTGGTCTGCCAACATAGCTGTGACTGCTTCCCTTGGCTATGCATACATTAGAAAAAATTCTTGGTTGTAAATTAGTAGGTTATGAGCCCTGGCCCTTTCCAACACCTTCTCATTTACATGGCCATACAGCTTTACCAGAGGTGAAGTGGGAGCACTTTTTTTTTCCAGGAGATCCGTATAATTACTGGCAACGCATCACTGGGTGGCAGAAGAGTGGGGCAGAATGACTAAGCAGTTATGAAACATCGAAGGTGAGTTGGAGGCCAGGAGACTCTTGGGGTGAGAAAGAGGGCATGAAGAGCACAGACAACACTGAATCAGGCCAGAGGTAACTCTAGCTCAGTTCCCTGATCCAACAGCAGCAAGCAGATGATGCTAAAAGTATAAAAAAAAAAAAATACAAGACAAAACAACAACAACAAAAATTTCCCTTTTACACTTTACTAATTTACAGATATTTGTAAATAAGGGACTTTCTTGGTCAGACATAGCATCCTATGCATAGTATCCTATGCATGATTTTCATCATTTTCTTCTATTTTTGGGGGGATCATTTTTTCCCCTAAATCCCTTTAAAAGTTTAAAAGCCGCATCATGTCCAGGAATTGCATGAGTTAACTCTTACTCTGAATAACTGACTGGCTTGTGGAAGACATCAGCAAAGTATGTACAGGCATGAAGGCAATGTGGACAGATCCTGATTAGCACTCAGCCCGGGTGCAGCAGATTGAGTATGAGAAAGGGGCAGTAGCTCCCAGGTCCAAGCTCCCACTGAGTTCAAAATTACATGGGAGTCAAGAGTCATTTTACTGTCACTTTCTGATAAGGTGATTATCATCTTTCCTCTTTAAGCAAAGTAACATTCATTGCCTTCCACTCAAGTCTTGCTGTCACATTTAAAAGCTGATATAGGAAAGAAAATTACAAGCTGGCACAATGTCCTTGAATGATCCTGCCCCTTTGCTTAGGGGTAGGAAGTTGCAGATCTGCCACCTCTGTGTGGTTGTACTGAGGGAAGTAAGGTGAAAACAGAGACGTGGTAGAAAATAGTGCCTTTGCTGGGATATGGACAGAGGAGATGGCCTTCTCCCTGATGGGCCACTCTAAGCTGGCACCTTGTTAGAGCTGCCACCCCTGCTAGCAATCTCGGCAAATGAGAGAAGAGGTGAGTGGCTGGCAGAAACACCAAGACATCATTCTTCCTAGAGGTAATTGAGTTTCTTCTCCAATGTGCATAAAGAAAAAACACAGACATGGTGTTGCTCAGTTTCTGTGGCCCAGCAGAGGAACCTGTGCAGTCAGGTTTCTTGTAGCTGCACTCTGCTTGAAAAAAAAAGGAAATAAACTGTTTGAAAAAAATCGGTCTTTCTTCTGTAGCCATTGCTGCTGCTACTGAGCAGAGCAGGGGATTGATCAAGAGGGAACCTGGAGGGAAGATTTCATCAGAGATCTGTAGAAAGCTAAATCCAACTTGCTGCTTCCAGTAGGAGGGGATTCCAGAAAGTATTACATGTGGGGGCTGTTGTGATGAAGGATGCTGAGCTCTATCCATACTTATCTTCCCTGCTTTTGGGAAACAGGGCTTGAAAGCTGACTATTCAGCTTGTGCTTACTAGGGTGTACCAGAACAGTCTTTTTGAGAGATTGGAGGGAATATTTCAAAACTTGGTTTATCCAAGTAGCCTAGGTACCCTGAGATACCTAGACAAACAAGACTGGGAGGTTTAAATAGTTGTCTGCATTCCCGTCTTATCTTGTCTTTTTCCTTTTTTCTCTCTCTTTTTTTTTTTTTTTTCCTGTTCTTTTTATGAATATTGCAATAACTGTTTGTGGTGCAGCCGATTTTATTATTGGCTATGAATTTTATTGCAAGACTCTGATGTGTCCTTGTGAGTTCATTGTGCTATCCTCACTCATGCAGCTGTGCAAACTGCAGTGTGAAAACCTATATATGGACTCTTCAGAATAGGATCCATGAAATTAAAATGGCTCTGTGATAATAATGACTGCACACAGAAAGAAAAGTAAAATTTAGAACTTGATCTGACAAGAAAAATTGCAAATATGGTTATTAAGTTAGGAAACAAAAATGATTGAGAGGATATTGGCATTTGCTATAGTGAGCTGCACTCCTGGATCATCTAATCTAATTTCAAAACCATCTGGAAGTGATGAATAGCTGTGACTTTGCGAGAAAATGATCAATCTGCTAATGCCATCAAGTGACTTTACAGTGGACAAGAAAACGTGTGTTATAGGAATTCCCATTTTATCCCAGTAGATGATCAGTTTATACCCTGAAGAAAGACAGTTGATTACCCATATCATTATCTTCGTTTGCAAGACTTAAAAACGTTATTAACGATCACAGATTAATCAGTGTCACTTCCTTCTCCCATCTTCCTCCCTGCCAAAGGAGTACTATATTCATTAGCCTTTGGACTGCTGCACGAATTCACCTAAGCAGCTCACAGAGGCACAGCATTGATTATGCTACTGATACTTCCAGTGTGAGCTAAGGTCTTTCTGTGACACCTGAATAGACAAATCAGGTGGTGAGAACATCTGCTTAGAGTAATCTTTCTCAGACAGCATCCTGTGATTTATTGGGCCTTTGGAAAAGGATGGCTGTGACCTGAGATCGGTTCCCAGCAGTCGCACTGTGTACTAAGAAGATTCCTGGCAGAAGCTGTAATGCACAGAGGAGGCACCGGGCTCTGGGCATGTTTTGTGTAGTGCTGGCTTCCTGGGACAGACCTTACTCTCATTGAAGTCAAATACTGTTTCCGGACAGGAGATCAAATATTTGCTAAAGAAATCATCTTTAGTTCCATTGTGCAGATAGGGAAATTGAGGCAGAACAAGGGATGTGCCTGTCATCAGTCACCCCGTAGGCCATGGGAGAGCTTGACATTAAACTAGGATTCCTGAGTCCCAGATCAGTACCCTACAGAGTTTTCCTATTTTTTAGGAAGGAGATTGTTGAAGAAATAAAAGGGGGCTAAACCTTGCCTGTAATGTTCAGACAAGGCTGGGATGTGCAGGGAGGAGGACTAGGAAAAGGTCTGTTGTCTGGAGACTCCTCTGGGCTCTCTTGTTTCAAAGTCAGTATGTAAAAGTCCTGCCAGGAGGAGAGAGAAAGAGCAGATCATGATAGATGATTTCTTTTCCCTAAGTAAAAGGACAAGGGTTGCCTGATGACAATGCAATCCAGACATTCTCATCTAGAGGCTAATGTACTTTGTTTCTTGTGCTTTTAAATAAGGACAGATGGATTATAGCTCCTGTGCTGTCCTCCTGCCAGCAGCTGGGGTGTGCTGTACCGACCGCTCATACTAATCCTGGTTTTGCACAGCCAGGGGTGGGGTGCTGTGCACGTGCTCGTTCCTCAGACTCCCTCACTTTTCTGTTAGGGAAAGCCATGACATATTCTGATGTCCTGATTGTATCTTGTGTACAATGACAAAGTGTGTGGCCTCAGCACCTTTTCTGTTCAGTGTGGCCCTGATCCTGTGTGGGCCAGAGGGTGGTATGGCTCTATAGCTTCTCTGGGAGCTGGGAAGACTCAACCCTAGTTTGACTGCGGAGTTGACTCTAACAGATTTTCCCTTGTTTGGCTGCAGTGAGTGGTAGAAAGCAGCTTTCCAGAGTAGCACTACTGTACTTAGAAGCATTTCACATTGTTCAGGTGGTGCTACAAGCCTCTGCTCCCAAGGAGAGCCTGACCTCATATGTTCACTGTACATGGTTTCCCTGTTTAGTGATCCCTTTGACCCAAACCTGTGAAATTTCCCCCACTAAAACTGATAAACCACCTTCTTACACCATTACCCAGCCATGTGCAGCTCCAAATCTTTGTGTTATGCTCCCTGATAACCTATCCTAGGCAAAGTTTGTCACCCTGAACCATCACAGAACCACCTCTTGCATGTGTTTTGGTCTTGCATGTTCTGAGCAATGTTGCTCACATTTGTGTTGGACATCTCTGGCTGAATATCTACTGTTTCATAGGATGACTGATTGAAATGACTGGACATGGTGTGGTATCCAGCTTATTACAAAGGGGCAACACCTGCCTCTGTTGGGACCACAGACCTGTTAGGAAATGCTCAAATTGCTGATAGTTGCCAATATCTTTTCTAGAAGACTAAGGCAACATCTTCAGGTTTCAAAGCTGTCAGAAACCGGTTGCCGTTCATAAGTACTTCGATGAAGAGAGAGAACACTACATGAAAAAACAGCATTAAAAATTAACGTGGTTTCCTATTGCCCTTCCCAGGTGTCTCACACTCCCTTTCATGTTGCTGGGATTTCTTTTGAAGCAATTGTCATGTAAAGTGGTTTGGGAACACTAGCAATAATTTTTTTAGAGACCAGATTTCAAAAGATTTGTTTTGTCATTCAGTAAGCTCTTATTTTGATAGCACTTTGTATTAGAAAATAAAAATAATAAAAAAAAATCTCTCCCCAACCATTGCCTTGTGCAGTTAATGGAGAAATCAGGCCCAAGCAGTAGGCCTGCTTCATAATTATATGTTCTGCAGATTACTTGCTAATTGCACTTGGCATTACTTCCTAACTATGTTGTACCATGTCATTTGTAGTGGTTTTCCTCTTGTGCTTTGAAGGAAGTGCCCATCGGGCTGATGAATAATCCCGGGACTGTTTTCCAAAGCTGAGAGAAAAAGGTCTACTGCAGGATTTTTTATTGCAGATTCTTTTTTTTTTTTTTTTTTTTTTTTTTCCTGTCTGTATTCATAGAAACTCTCCCCCTGTACCATCTGCCCTCTCCCTCCTGACCTGGAACCTGGCAGTGGTGCAGCTTTCCACAAGCAGTTCAACATGGATTGCTCATCAGTGAATCTGGCCAACAATTTGATTTTCTACTGTGTGGAAAATCTCCATGTCATGACATTCCATTTCAATTGGATATGGGAATAAACCATTTCCTTCAAATTTAATCTGTGTGAGCAATTCTGTGAAAACTTTGTTTGACCTGTTATCTTGGGAAACAGAGTAGAGACCAGAATTTTCTTAAATTTGTTTCCAAATTTCTCATCATGGGAGCTTCTGTCTGCTTTTAATATATTCTTGGTGGTTTAAGTGCTAATGTTTTTCCCCCTCCAATTAGCAGCAGTAAAACAGAGCCTTATATCTGTGATGATCCTTAGGAGTTGCACTAATTTGCATAATCTGAAAATCTAGATCCAGATTTTATTGGGAAGAATATTGTTTTCTTTATAGAAAGTTTGCTACTTTTCTTGTTCTTTTCCCATTCACAGACAGAAGTACAGCAGCCCTGAATCATCACCCAGCTGCCCTACGGCTGCTGTTTCTAGTTAACAGGTCAGCCAAAAGCAACTGAATTAAATGCTCCAAAGTGGCTCTTAAAGGCTATTTATTGTTTAGGAAAAAAAATTAGAAAGTGTTTTTTGTTGGCAATTGTCTGCCTTTCCAGTGTCATATTTCATCTTTTATGTTTCCTTCATTTCCAGTCTCTTGCTCCCTGCATCATCTTGCCCGTCATGAGACAGGATAACTCTGGCTCCTCTTCCACTCTCCCTAATTGCTGATCTGTGTGTCTCTCAATTAGATTCTGCTTCCTTGTCTCAGTCCCTTTCCATCCAATTTCCATGTAACTAGTGACCTCCTTTAACGCTAATTCCATCTAAACCTTAATAAAAAACAATCAAGAGGTTACACAGCCCATTTGGTTTTCTCTAAAGTCATGATTGATGTTTAATTCATGGAGAAATGGCTCATTTCTTGCTCCCCATTCATTAAACCTAACCCCACCAGCACAATTTGCAGTTGTTCCGTTGCTGCTTGTGTGTTTTCAGCCCTAACAGCTCAGCCTGCACACACAGGAGCTAGTCTTGCTTTACTGCTACTTTCTTACAGATAGCTTCAGATCCAGATTTCATAATGGACTTTTTTTTTTTTGTGTAGGTATGTGAAATTGTCAGCATTTTCTTTTATTGACTCAAAAGCTGTAACTGTCAACAAGTGATGGAGGTACCTTTATGTACCGTGTCCTTCTGTAAGTGTGTGCACTGAGCCAGGCTCTCTAGCATGGGCTCACTGCTGTCCCACATAATGTAGGACCAGGGTAGCCTGACTAATGGGTTCAAAAATCCCAACCAAGCAGTCATGATTTCCCAGATCTGGGTTTCCCCCGGTTTTGGTGAGAGAACTTCATTCCCTGAAGGAAACTGGAAAAAAACATGTTTCCCTGCCAGGAGGTTGTTCTTCTAGCTTGTACTTTCCAGCACTTTGTGGGTCCTTCTGTTAAATTACTGCTCCTATCGTTACCCGTTAAAGGCACAGGTGTAAATAAAGAAGTATTTTAACTGGAAGCAGAGGGCAACCTTGCTTTGCTTTCTTGCTCTCTCCATTCCTGTGACAAAAGCTCGGTTTCTGGTCAGCTGAAACATTACTCTTCTGGGTGATTTTACTGGTTTCTTTTGCTTGCTTGAACAATTCCTTTGCAAGCATTTTTCTTTCTCAATAATAATTAAAACAAAAAACAAAAACGGCAACAAGATTGCTTTCAGGTTTTCCTAAAATAAGCAGTCTATTTGTGATGACACTGCAATGAGATTTTCCTTCAGTATTAACTAAAGCATATATTTGGCTTGCTCTCCATTTCGTTTTCTGTTGCCTATCTCCTTGTTGGGTTAATCTATAAAGATGCTATCTATTAAGTGTATTTTTTTGCTTCCATTTCATTTTTAGATAATCAGACGTAAACTGTCTATTCTGTAGGGCCTAACCCTGTTAAAACCTGACTTAGAGGTCCCCGGTGTACTTTGTGAGAAGTAAAATGAGCTACCTTTTAACCCTCACCTTGATGTCCAGTGAAGGAAAAATGCTTCAGAAAGGAGTATATATTTGATGTCTTTTGTAATGAAGATGACCTGAGCATTTGCTTCCTTCCTTTGCATGTTCAGCCATCTCACTGATGGGCACAGCTGAGAACAGAAGGCATTACCAGTAGTGACAGTTATCTCCACTTACAAGCATGAAGTCCTTCCTCTATATCCAAACCAGCTGAATACAGACAGCTTTAATGCATGTTTGCTTCATATCATGTCCTGGCAGTTTACTATGGAAATGATACAAAGCAACTTGATTTAGCCACGAGAAGACATTTCTATTTCCATGCTTGGGCAGCTTGTCTGAAACTACCAACAGGGATGGATCCAGATGGGTACAGCTGATGCTTTTCCTGTGAGCAATGCAGGAACTATGCTTGAAGATCCATTTCTCATACCTAGGCAAGGACAAGGATTGACTCTATGGCCTTGAGGTAGATGTGTTGTTGTCTTGTCACCCTCAAATCATCCAAGGTTTCCCATAGACCTGTCAGGAAAAGGCAGTGTTGAATGGTGTAAAAAGCACAGCTATCACCAATGCATGGAATGATAAGGCAAAAACAATGCAATCCATCAAGAGCATACTGTGTAAGTGTAAAAAGCCTTTTAAATAGTTTCAGTACAAGGTTATCCGGTCAGTATATACCACATTTGTAAGTTATTGTGTATTTAAAAAATTAATGAAAGATATAATTATAGCAGTGTTACCAATGACCTTTTCCAAAATGACTCCATCATGAATCTGTAAGCATTTCAGAATTGTTTTCCCGGTTCCTAGTAATTTTGCTGCAAATTAATGACATCAAGCCCTGGCAATAAAAGCCTTGCCTTTTCTTTTTTTTTTTTTTTTTTTTTTCTCAAAAGAAGAGATTGAGAAGCATATTTTCGTTTCCTAGCAATGGTTTCACTGTGAGTGGTGCATAGAGCCAGTTGAGAAGGTGCTGTCCTATTACCTAAGATTTTATGTGGTGTTTTAACGGCCTACTCTGAGGGACAGAACAAAATCTATCCTGTCTAAAACCAGTAAATTGCCATTCCATGGCTTAGTTCGGAGAACCTTTGTTAAATTGAGCTTATTCAAAAACCAAACCAAAATAATAATAAAAAACAAACAAAACAAACAAACAAACAAAAAACACCTGACTGTCTAAATGCCATGTGGACTCTTGTATTTATTGCTTTTCAAGGACTTCCAGATCAGACAGCTATGATGGAAAAATCAGAATATTCTCTTCACTTTGACTTCCCAGAGTAGGACCTTGAAAAACCAGCTCCCTTCTTTTGTCTTCTACTGTTGTAATGAGCAGTTAAGAGCTTTCAGTTAGACCATGGTAGACAAGGTTATTGTGGCAAAATTCATAGTACATTGTGTCCCCTTTTCCTCTGTATCATCTTGATAGTTTAGCTATATTTAGGAAAAAAAGAAAAAAGTTGCTAATTTAGTGAACAAACTAAGTAAATGGGAAACAAAGATACATAGGAATCGGATAAAATAAATGAGATTGTATCTTCAAAGCTATGTGAAGCCTTGCCAGTTGGGACAGAAAAATAAATTCCTGGCAGCCCTTTTTCTTTCTCTCTTCTGGGGTCTTGTTTTGTTTCTAAGAGAGGCTCAAAACTGAGGAAAATCACGTCAGACTGCAGAGGTAATGGGCATACAAGATTTTTCTGTCCTTGGCTAACAAGCAGTGGTTATCTCCTGTATGCTGTCTTCTGTCTTGCCCTTCCACAGATCAGCTGTGCCAGATACAGAAATGCAAATGTACCTACTGAAAGCACTTAATGCTGAGCAATTCTTGACAGATGAACACCAGCAATATAAATGTTTGAGCTCTCTGCTGTTTGCCTAGCTTCCTTAGCTGGGCCTGGAAGCCATGGAACAGAGATGGTAGAGGGGGACGTGTGGATGCACCTTGGTCGCTGTGGGAAAATATCCAGTGAGGTAGTTCACAAAACTGATGAAAATAGAGTTCAGCTGCAACACCTGATTTTGCACATCAAGGATTGTTCATGTGATGGTCTGTTTAGCTTAGTTCTAATTCAACAAACAAACAAACAAACAAAACGATGAGAGTTCTCATCACTTCCCAGGGTAATCTGTTTGAGAATTTGGAGCTGTTTGTAGACCAGAGCACAGCACTCCTCTGCATTTCTTTCATTTGCTTACTCTTGTAGAAGTTTCAAATCCACTACAGAGTTGTCTTAAAATGTAATGTAACCTTTGTCGTGTTGGCTGATCTCTCCATCTCAAAAGTACCGCTGGCAGCTGGGCTGCGTTCATTATTAGTGAGCAGTGCTGACAAGGTGCAGTTGTTTGCTAGCTGCTGCATATACCTAGCTCTTGTCTCTGAAGGCTGCACAGCAATGCTTGATCAGGCTCAAGAAGCTTTTTATTAGCAGGGGGGAAAGTTGCCATTTTAGGAATGAGGTGACCCAGAACCATCTCTGCAGCACAGAGGAAAACATTCCTCTCTGTTCACACTCCTCTAATTACATTTAGTGTAGTATTGTTTCATCTAAATTATAGCAATTATATACAGAGATCTTCTTTGAAATCATTTAATTAAAGAGTAGCTAATGCTCTGTGCTTTTGGAATGTTAATATATTGCCTTCCACTTAGGAAACTTCATTTTTTCCATTAATTATCATAGAAGAATTTCAATGGCAGAGGATTTTTAGCTCGTTCTAATAGATTTAAAAAGCAAGTGATTTTGGTAGCTTGATTTTTGTAGCACAAAGAAGCTTTTTACTCTCTTTCTGGACAGTAAGCTAAAGTTCAGTCTGAGGAATAACATTTTCCTTGAGATGCTGATGAAGTGTTGGGTTTCTCCAGCCCCGTTATCTTCTGAGTTCAGGCAAGTGTTTGTGTTTGATTATGTTCTGCCCTCTTCTTGCTAGATTTTCTGTGTAATACACAGGCAGGTCAAATCCTGAACGGGTATAAATCTGCTGGACTAAATGATTTCTGCCTGCTGAGTTGCTGCCTTGCAGGAATGACATTTTAGTCATGCTTCAAATCCAAGACAAACAAGATTCATGGGAGAGCTGCCCAGTAGTGCAATAATGCCGTGACCAAATGAGCATTCTGTAAAACCATGTACTGGCTGGCAGCAGTTGTGGCATAAGAGCTGGTGGGATTTAGCCAGTGCCAAGGCAGAACTGGGAGCAAGGCTGGAGTTAGAACTCTTTCTACTGGAGCGTGGTTTCTGGGACCTCCTGCATCCCTCCTGTTTTCCCATTCTTTCCTTCTCACAAGTGCCCTGGCACCTGATATTGCTGTAGTTTGCTTTGATTTTGGTTCACAATGTACCTTTTGTGTTGAGGAATGGGTTTTGCAGTTTCTTCTGTAGCCTTTTCTGAATGTAGTGTTTCTTCTTATCACTGGTACCCTACACCTAGGAGTACGCTAAGAAATGTTCTCCAGACCAGAGCCAGGAACAATCTACCCAATAAATCCATTCCTACACATAAGTCCTTTCCCACCTACCCATTTCTAACCTGTGTACACGTCTATCACTGCTTTTTCTTGTTTTGTGTCCTTCCCCATGTCAGCTCCTTAGAGCTTGTCTCTGTGAGGCAGAACTTATATGTAGAAAGATGTCCACAGCAAACCCACAGCTCCACTCTCTCTCCCTGATACTCATGAGCTGAGACAATTTTCATGAAAAACAGCCCAAGGCAGATGAATTTTGGCACAGGCTATAATCTACAAGAGGAGCAGTTTGAGCAGTGAGGGGAGAGGAAAGCCAGCAACACTGAGTGATTACCGTGCAAATTAAGGTGAACTGGAGTAACACTGGGGTGCAGTAGGATCTGGACTGCAGTTAGGAAACTCAATAGAATTTCTCTATTTTATTTCATTTTCATAGGGATATTTGCAAGTCATCTCTCTCCCCTCTCTTTTAGTCTGGAATAATTTAAAACAAAAACTTTAATCTCATAAGTGGCTTGGTTGAAATGTAAGTTAGTGAAAGATTTGGTGTAGTGAAAAAAAACCACTCTCTGCTCTGTAAATTTTACAGTAATGGCAATACAATAATATCGCTGTATGACTGTCAGAAAAGATTTGGGTTTCAGTACATAGAGAATTTTGAAATCTAGAATGTGTATTTTGAATGAGTTTTTAGGTTCTTTTATAGATTCATTTAAGGTGACCAAGAATTTTTTGTTACAGTGACAAATCAACTTGATTGTTGTGTTTTCTTGGTTTTGTTGTTTATGTGGACCGAGGTGTTTCCCCTGCTGATGAGAAGCAGTAGTGTTGGACATGGCTTTAAAAGTCTGGTCACCCATGTCCCTGCCCTAATCTCCTCCTGTTACACACCTCTTTGGAAATCCAGCTGCAGTTGATTGAAAAGCTTCTCTGCTGAGAAAATCGTGGCTGGCCGCAGGAGTAGGGGGCTGTTACTTGATCAAAAAATGAGCACCCTGTATATACACATGCAGTATTTCTGCATGGATGGAGTCTTTTACTTAGATACCTAGTGTTATTTCTTAATTAAATCATGCATTTGCTATGATTTTATTTATTTATTTATTTATTTATTTATTTGTCCATGGCGTGATCTTTCTGCACATAGATTCCCTTAGTATTTGCGGTGATCTGTACCACCAGTGCTTTTTGTTGCTGTGGTCCATCTCTTCCAGACCCTTAAGCATAGAGCTTTCCCTACAGCTGAAGGAGGGCTGTATAGCTGGGAAGGCAATTAGACCGGTGTTCAACAAACAGCTCTGCTGCTGGTGGTGCTGCAGGTCTGAGCTTGGGCAGAAGCCTCTGGTGCTATTTAATTTTTATATGATCACTTTCATGATCCCATTTGTAACAGATCTGTGCTTCGGTTGTAAATTACAGTCTGAGTCTTTCCCCCACTGTTTCTGAGTGCTGACCCTTCAGCTCCAATTGCTCCTGCATACAGCTTTACTCAGTATGAGCCTTGTGTTCTTCTGGAGTTGCATGGGAAAATGTGCCATTTTCACCCTGAACATCATCTTAGTACTTAGCCAGGTGAACCATGGACTGTGATCAGTGACTGATGATGATGTGCAACCTGCTCAAAATAATTAAGAAAAACCTCTACTGATAACCTTACAGTGGTGACAGTATAATTTTGTTCCTTCTGGCTGCAGCCAGCTTTTACTAGTTAGAAGGGAGGCTGCCACCTTTGCAAGTTGCTTGCCTATGATCCATATCCTGAATATGTTACTTCAGGTGCTTCTCTTACAATTCATAAGTAGTAAATTTGTGCAACCAGAAAGTTCTGTAGTACAGAAATAGAGTAAGCTAAGAAAAGCTTGATTTTGAGACACCCTAAACATAATATTCATCAGAGTAGCTCCCTTGGCGTTAGACACAATGCTTTCTAGAATGGTTTTTTATCATTCTGAGTGATACCTAGATATTTGCGTTACACTCATGACCCATTGTGCTAAGTACTGAAGACTTGGAAGACTTTTTGACACAAGCTGCACAGGGATCAGGAAAGGACTAAATAATTCTAGGATGTAACAGGATCAGGAAAGTGTTATACATGACTGAATAACATTTTCTGACATTAAGCTGCATGGCAGTGTGTTGGTTTCTGCAGCTGAGATTCATGAGAAATGATTTGCTTAATGGAAGCGTATCCCTGCCTGACTCTGGTTCCTTCTTCTTCCCTTTTTCGTGTACAGAGTTTTTGGACACTTCAGTCTCCGTTCTGAATGGCAGCTGGTCAAAGTGGACTACAAGTCTATCTTCAGCCGGAGGTGTAACAAAGATGACTACCAAACCTGGCATTTGCACAACCAGGTACTTGGACTGTACAGGGAGGGGATGAGGGGGGCTCTTTTTCATTCTGTAATGCCAGGTAGGAATATACTTGTTATTTTTGCATCTATCAAGCCACCGTTCTAACCTGTTGATGTTTTATTTCCCCTGAAGCATATGCATGAATAAATATGGGGCCAGTCTTCTCCAGGGAAGTTAGGAAGATTGTTAACTTCTCTTTGTGTGAAAATATTCCATTTTAACAGCTGGATCTTTTCACCCTCAGTGCTCAGGGCAATGTAAAACCTCACCTTGTGATTGAATTGTAGGAGGCATTGAACTCTTTGTAGCTCTGTCAGTGACTCAGGAAAATAATTTTATTTCACTTTGCCTCTATTTTCCCTACTCAAAAATGAAAATAAAAACATTTATTCATCCTTCAGGTACTGCAGGTGTCTGTAAAACTCTGGGGAGTCCTTGAATAGAAGACACCAGAGAAGACCAAATTATTTCATTTTATTCAAGGATACATGCTTTCTTTTTCATACATTCTGGCTTATTTTCACAGTGGATATATTTAGGTCCTGAAACCACCAGAACTGAGGGAGCTCAGCAGTCTCTGAAGATTACTTATGGGTTACTGGCCACCAGTATGATGTCCCACTCCCTGCAGGGGAACTGAACTGTAGCCAGAACTATTGGCACTGTGATTTTCCTGAATAAATCCATGACTTAGAAATGAGCATTAATTAGACAAGGATGTATCAGATGACTAAAATCATAGAAGAGAATAAATGAAAGTAATTTAAATGAAAGAAAAGGGAGGACATGTGTGTAACTAGGCAGCCATCTTGGGAATTGCTATTAATGGGAAAGAAGTATTTCAATTAGGCCTTGTCTTCTTTTCTTACTTTTATGCAGACAAATTATTTCTGGCTCAGAGAAAACTCTGTTTATAACAACTCACCAAAATGTCAAACATTTATTTTATATTAGCTACTCCTGGTAACACTCTTGAAAACCTTTGTGTGCAAAAAAAGCCAGACATAACATGCTGTCAAAATTATTTGAGGTGCATAACAAAGCCAGGTCTATCAGGGAAAAGAAAGGGGAATTTGTGCCTACCCTGGGTTTTAGACTTGGGCAGTTCTTCCTGCAGTCAGTGTTGCCTGATGTGGAAGATACCTTGGGGTATGTCCCCATTGTCATTTCAGGATAACTCATAGGACTAGAGACACTGAGAGATGCCTTCTGAAATATGATGTAACCAGGTGCTGGCAATGACTTGGGTACCCAGCCATTTTGGGCACATTGTGGCTAGCATCCCAGCTCAGTGCTGAACAAAGTGCTCTTATGTGTCCTCCCAAGGTGCCTCTAAGTCTGCAAAGCCACAGAAGGGAGCTTAGCTCCCAACTTCCCATGTGGTAATTGCATGCTTTCGTCTTCCGCATCTTTTGACAAAATGCATGGTTTAGGGCCTGGATGCCACTACAACTCTTTGATTTTCTTTCTCTTCTTTTTTCTTTGGCTGCCAAAGGGGGAACCTTGTGTTATGGGAGAGAGGAAGATCTATAAGAAACGCAAGCCTGGAGCCCAGTGTTCCCTAGGTCGGGACTATTCCCGAACTGTGGTATCTGAACCGTGTGTCTGTGGTCAAGGAGACTTTGAGTGGTGAGTACGTGATTCTGGTAAATTTTGCAGGGCTGCTTCTTGTAGCATTGGCAGTGGTTGAGCTACTGCCTTGGACAAAAAAAAAAGTGTGGGGAAACTGGGTCTTATGCAGCTTCATGGTTGTGAGTGTACTGTATAGTACAACTGTGATCCTCATACCTGTAATGTGAGGGACATGCCCCTGTTGTTTGCAGGGGAGGCTTGAAATCCAAGCCTGGAATTCAGAAGTAAAAAAAAAAATGCAAGTATTGATTGACCATTAAATTAATTAATTAATGTCCATCATTTTTGAAGAGTGACAGGTAGGACTTCTCTCTTTGGTCCAAAGCATGTCCTTTACAGGAGAAAAAGGGAATTTCTCAGTCCTCACTTCAAAGGTCACTGAATACCTAGGGAGCACGTTAGCAAAACATACACTTTTTAGATTATTATTTCTTTCAATTCCAGGGAACCATTTGCTGCTTTTTCTCAGTGTTTTATTGAGAAATCTCTGAAAATGATTCTTGAACATATCTGCGCAACCCACCCTTGTCAGATGTAGCCACTTGCTTTGCATAAATATTGGTGTTTCCAACTTCATTGGCCATAATTTCTAAACCGCTTTAAGGTCATTTTGAAAGCAGCTTAAAAAAAAAATAGAGAAAGAATGAACCACTGTTTGATATTTCTTGTACGCTGAGGGGCAGGAGTTAGGGGAATGCGTAACAACACAGGATCTCTGGAAAAGGAGTTCCTATGGGGAACCTCTGATAGACAATACTTCAAAGATTTAAGACTGTCAGTAGCTGTGATGTTTGAGCCTGAATGATCAGAATGATGTTTAAATGAGGTTGAAAATACTCTGAGAAAAGATCAGCTGAGAAAACTGATTTTCATTTTTATAGGAGGTTATCAAGATCAGTGACTGATGCAGTATCAGTGTGATTCATGAAAACTTCACTTACCCTTGAATCCTGTGTTAAGAGTTGTGAAGCAAGAGATCTGCACACTTATTTGGATCCAGACTAGCCAAGACTCATGGGTCTTTTCAGATCATGGACATGCTGATATACTGCAAAAATGAATAAAAATACAGACCAAGGTGTTTTCTTGAATATTGGAGTACCTTTGCTCTACAGGATGTTCAGGGATATAGAGCAGAGATTTTCATCTTATCTGGATGGATGCTTAATTTGTTCCTAATGCCAAAATTACATCTGGGATTCCTGAGCTTGACTCAGGAGATCTTTCCCCTTTGTTCTCATCATGGGAACTTGCAGGATGAACAAAGTATTTTGCTCTGCAGTGTCTGCCCTTGGCATTGGCATATGCCTCTGAGCTGCACCAAGAACTGATCTCCAGAGATGCTTATGTCTCTGCTCTTTTTTTTTTTTTTTTTTTTTTTTTTTTTTTCCCCAGCTTTGTGCCTCACCAGCTTTATAATTTCACAGTGAAGCTTGTCTTTTCTAAGCTGTAAGTGGAAAACGGCGGTAGCTAAATTGGCCTTAAGTGCTGTTCTGCCTTGAAAAGGGTTTGCATCAAATGCACCTTTTCATTTAATTGACCTGCTCCTTGCATACATACAGTATCATTTTTGCTTAAGTTTCCCAGTAACATGAGAGAATATTGCTGTTAACCTTGTCAGTCCTGCAGAGGAAATGAGGTTAGAGGACAGCAAGCTGGCTTTTGTTTCAGATTCTGCACTGCTAACGGAATTGTTAACTGGCTTCCAATTGTAAAATTGTTACAGCTGGTAATAGAAAATCAGAAGAACCAGCTTCAATTTAAGGATGAGATTTGATGCTAGTCTTCAGGGCTAATTGGAATAGGGTAGTGTTTTTTTGTTTGTTTGTTTGTTTGTTTTAAAGGAGTAGTGCTGTAAATGGGGTGCTAAGCTTGAGTTATCTTAAAGGTGATTTTCAAAGAGGAAGAAAGGTGGACTCATGGGCTCTGACTTCTGACTTCTAAAGGATGAGGCAGTTCTTTAGACCATGGCAAGATGCACATTATTCTAGGGTATGATTCATCTGCCACCTTTTGAATGTCCACATGAGAATGGGAGATGCTGGAAAACACATTTTTGCTAACTAGGAGAAGGCTCTACACAGGGAGCTTATGGAGATACATCCCCAGTGTATGTATCTATATTTGGAGAGACAGCTCCTACTCTTTCAGTTGATGTTTTTGAAAAGGAAAGATGTCCACTCAGCCTTTCTGGCAAGATTCTGGCTTGCCTCTTGTGTGTGAACTGAGTATGTCCCATGGAGATCCAGAGAAGGGAAGAGGGCTGGCAACTGGGGTTGTGTGTGTGCACTGAACAGCAGGTCCCAAAACATTGTCTCCACTCTTCTCCAGTAAGTAGGTTGGGAGGTTTGTTCTGGTCACAGAGCATCCCACCCTACTATGTTTGATTGCACCTGTCTTTTGAGAGCTGTGAAGACAGATTAAATGTCTGTGGGAGCCCTACAGTGCAAGCTGTAACAACTGTGCTCCCTCTCGTTTGGTCACAGAGCCCTTGTTGCAGTGATATCAGTTTCCTGCTGTTAGTTATAAGGCTGATCTGAATTTCAGGGGCATAAAACATAATCCAGGACCTTAATTCGACAACTGCTCACAAGTTAAGACTGAGGTGTTTCTGGAAACCCTCAGTCATTTTCAATAGAAAACCTTGGTCTTTTTTTTTTTTTTTTTTTTTTTGACAGAGAATGGCAGAAGGAACTCAGAAGTGTTATTAAAATGCTCACTGATGTTTACTTTCCTTCCCCTTGCTTCTTTATTTACTCTGTCAAGATAGTTTTTCTGAGAAAGACAGCACAGCAGCTGGACTTGATTATTTCCTTAACTTATGCAAACCCTGGGGCTTATGAGAAGGAAGGTGGGCAGCATGTGAGGTTTTAATATACATTTACCAGAAGTTAATGAACAAGCACAGAACCTTGAGGGCATACAGCAATGTTGTCTTTAATTTTATTAAATATTTATGCAGCTCTTTTCTTCTTTAGGGCAAAGTACAGCTCCTCCTGAATATTTTTAATTACCAAGTCACTGCCAGGCATTTTTGACTGTGCAGGTCGGACCCACTGAGAATGATTAAATTGAATGTTGAGGGAAAGAGCGTTAGGGAATCTCTGAACCTTTTAAAGTAGCTTGCAGATTTTTTGCCCTCCAAAAAAGAAAGTAGCAGCTAGGGTCACTGGGGACATAGCACAATTTTGTCTTACCAAAGGTCTTCCTGGAGACTTTCTTGCCGGCAATTCAGACACTGAATAGGTGAAAAGATAAAGCTCACAGTGTCCTAAAGGGCAGAGTGTGTTTTCAAGGCAGTGGCTTCTGCAGTGTCTCTGTTTACACAAAGGTTTAATTTGTTGGCATTTTTAACCTGCTTTGGGCAACAATCCAGATTCCCTTTTTATTTGCCCCTTGAATCCAGCCTGCCAGGAAGGGATATACACACAAACCTGAGTGAGAGCCTATTAAAACTTCTGGAAAGCTTTGGATTAATCCTATTGCTTCATCATAATATTGGCATGCAAAGGCATCTGTTTAAAAAAAAAAAACTCTTAGATACAATTGTGTGTTTCCACTCTGGTGCTCTAAAGAAGCATCGTTACTCTGGATTACCTTCCGTATTTGACATAATATCATGTAATCCTTAGTTTACCAAATTGGCAGTAATTTTTAATATAGTGTTGGGAAAAAGAACAAAACAAAACTGTGTTTTTCTATTAGGCCGATCATAGCTTGGTCAAAGAACAGGGAGGCCATTAACATACATGTCTGTATACACACACAAGCTATTTGTTCAGGAAGTGTTCCTACTGTATTGCATTCCTAAGTGCTTCCTTGTGGAAAAAGTGTCATTAGATTGTGGAATTAGTCTGGATTATTCTGAAAGCAAGGACTGCAAAAAGCAAGGAAAGCAAAAGAATGAAAAGGAATTAACAATATAATTTTCTTTCTGAATTTCTGTCCATGTTTTGTTACAAAATGAAACACAAGTCCTCCAGTGCTCTATAAGGTTGCAAATTCTGGTGCTGTCAGGTCTCTCTCACCTGTGAACTGTTCGTGTACCTCAAACTAATCAAGCACTTTGGCTCTGAATGAGCCTAATCCACAAGGTCATGCCCTCCAGAAGAGAGCCACCAACACATGCACTGGGGAATAAAAACATCACCAAAAACTGAGCTAAATCCAATGAATGGGTACAGCGATGCACTCATGACTTATTGTTTCCATAGTGACTATGGCTATGAGAGGCACAGCAACAACCAGTGTGTCCCAGCCTTCTGGTTCAGCCCATCTTCCCTGTCCAAGGATTGTAGTGTTGGTCAAAGCTACTTGAACAGCACTGGGTAAGCGAACCTTTCCCACTCTCTGGTTTTGGTAGACAAGAGAACCTGGATGGTCCTTTTCCTCTGCATCCTACATGGCTCTTTTCCAGTTTTATTTGTGTGGTAATGGTTGCGGCAGCAGCTGCATGGAACATTGCCTCATTCCTCAGAGACAGGGAGAAGCATTAACATAAATGACATGTAGATATTGTATTGCTATCAAGTGATGTGTTATCTCTGGAACCTAGACTTGGAGCTCTTCTGCAAAATTAAAACACGAATCAAGAAAGGTGTATCTGAGAGGCAGCTGAACATTTAAAAGGGCAGGTTCAAGGTGTTTTCCACCGTTTCTGATTGAACCTCGTTCTATCTTAAAGCTCTTATTTATAGCAGCTTCTTGGGGAGGCTCCAATGAGCAATTTTTAGCCTCATGAATTTCCCCCCCTCCTGCCATTTTCACTTTGTATATACAGTGCCTTGAGATTTCACACAAGCTACATGTGCTGGTTTCTCTTGGTTTTACCCAGAACAGATGGCAAGTGTTGGTTTATTATGGTAGTATCATTTTGCAAATGCTATTCTGTTGTGCGGGGGATTCTCTGAAACGGTGGTTGTACTTGATGATGCAAAACTGCGATGTTCCTTCTCAGGCACTGCAGGCCCTGAAGACTTTTCAGGGCTGCCTCTGAATCATGGGTCCTGAATGCTCATTTATTATGACAGGGTCATTTGTGGCTGATAACTGAGGGTGGCTGAAGAAAGTGGGGCTGATGTGAGTTTGGATTCACTTTGCTTCAGAGATAATATCCCCCTTAACATCCCTCAGTTTAATAGTTGCTATAAACGTGAGAGGTAATTACAGGAACCCTGGCCAATGTGATTGCTTGTAGCCTCCATAACAGAGGGACAAGAATGCAACAGCCAGACTATGGATCTTAACCAACCCTGTACTTTAGTGTGAAATTACTAGAAAGGGTTAATTCCCTTCAACAACACTGGGAATAGCCATGTGTTTTGCAAGTTTGCTAATCTCTTCCAGGCAGAGCCAAGAGGAAAAATAAATACAATCCTTAAAACATTTTAAAATTGAACTGGACAAAGCACTTGCCAGATTCTTCCAAGTGCCTTCTAGCAGAGTAGAGGCAGACACAATGTAATAAAAAGCTGGGATGCAGGGGACAATCCTGCAGGCATAGCGAGTTGAGGGAATTCTTTGCCTTTCAACAGCACAGAGTAATTCACTTTCACAGTGTCTGTCTGTTCTCACTGGTGCTGCTGAGAATCTCTGGAGAAGGTTGAATTGTGATTTGTTTGGCTTTCTCCAATTTAAAAAAGATTTCTTTGATTCTTCCTTTCAGTGATGGAATCATGCAGGCAGTTAGCCTTTGAGAAAATGCATGCATTAATATGGGGAAATAAACTAAACAAAGAAATTTTTCCACCCACTGCTTGAGCCCAATCTCCTTTTGTTACTGCTCCCCAGGTACCGAAGGATTGTGTCTAACAACTGCACAGATGGTTTGCGAGAGAAGTATATGGCCAAGGTGGAGAAATGCCCTGGAAAAGCACCTCGAGGACTGCACATCCTCACCGCTGATGGAAAGTTGGTCACAGAGCAAGGGCAGAATGCCACCTTCATCATCCTTATGGAAGAGGTGTGTTACCAAGCCCAGCAAGCCTTTCATAGTATCACAGGATCAGTATTATTTTCCCTTCACCTGTCAGGCTGCTGAAAAGTAAAGAACAATCAGGCAGGTCACAAAATGATGAACATTCCTTAGACTTGGAAGAATTCAGGAGAGGTCTGTACATGAAATGTAGAAACAAGTCAAGTCAAATGTGTATTTGGCTTGTTTTCTTGTCTATCAGTGAGAATGAAGATGATGCTCAAGAAAGAAAGGAGATTTGATGAAAAATATATTTCTCCACTAGCTTCTTGTTGCTTCTGAGCTGCAGTTTAGGGAGTTTGTGAGGCAGAGATGGAGTCTCTATGTTTAATAATTCTCAGTTTCTGAGTTGCAAACCTTTAGTTCTGTCTTAGGTGAAACATCGTTGGGAAAGGTTAAGAACACTGGGGAACATTTTTGGTTTTATGGAGAGCAGAGTGGGAAGTTCAAACATTATTGCTTTGCAGTAGGAATTGAGCCTTCCCAACCCACTTCTGTGAGTTGAGGATACAGCCTCTGTCTAGTTTATTTGTAATGTGGTAGGATTCTCTCTGTTAGTCTCCATTATCCCTTTGCTTGGTGCGCATATATGTGGACAAGTGAACAATTGGATAGGTAGGGCATTTAGTACGTCTTTGGGCCAGAAGGAGGGTTTTCCAAATGACCTTTTGCCTCTTCCGGTCTATGATTTGATTTTTAGGAGTATATGTGTTTGCACTGCAAGAATCCCTGTTCTCTTTGCAGCTGCCACATTCCCCTACTGGGAATTCCTGACTGCCCATGGAAGGTGTAATTGGAGGCTCAAGGTCAGATTGGACACTGATTTTCCCAGCATGGCTCATGGTACATCTGTACTTAAGAGTCAACTCACAACCTTGCTTCTGCCATTTTTGAGTATCTCAGGAGGGGCAGCCAGGGAGCGAGATGGTGCTGGAGAACCAACAGTACATTCTGTCATCTGCTCTGCCCCATGTACTTTGTTTTGGGATAATACCTGGGTACAACTGGTAGCCAGACAGGTCATGGTCATGAACATAGCCCTGCCTCTGACAACAAGCAACAGTAGATCTCTAGAAAAATCATATGAGGAACAGTGCAAATCTTGTGTTCCTACCCCTCCCAGTCCCAGGAGTTGCCTCCATGAGCTTAGACTTTCAAGAACACAAGCTGTTTTAAGTCTGAGCATACTGCAATAGGGAAGTTTTTTTCTTGTGATACCTTATTATTATTTTTTAAACACACACACTTCTATTAATTTAAAATCTTATGCAGTAACTAGGCATTTCATTGGGACCACACTAATCTGACAGGGCTTCTTTACATACTTCCTCAGAGGTTCATGCCTGCTCTGCTTTTATACAAAGGGGATTTCTTGTCTACCTGGCTGATTCTTTTATATTCTGCAGACTTGACATGGTAAGACGATTTGTATAGACACTAGTGAGTGGGAGTTCAGAAAAGAACAGACATAATCTAAAAATTAGGAATCTAGTAGTAATTTATTAAGGAACTCAAGCGGAACTGCTGCGTACAAAGAATGATAAACAGATGGGGAATAAGGCAGCAGTCAAACTAGCTGAAGAGTGGAGTCTTTACAAGGCTTCAGAGACTGAAGAGGCAGCTGAATAAATATGTGAGGGAGTTGACTATCCTTTGTTAAAAAATAAGGATAGTTAGAGAAACATTTCATTGAAATAGTTTTTTTTTCTAAGAGTATTTTCCAGAACATGTATTTTTTGGGTGAACAGCTTACTCCACAGAGAGCTGTATGTTGAGTTTGTTTCTTAAAATAAAAGGTCATTCTAAGAAGAAAAAAATCACACTGAGATTTTGGGCAAAAAAGTATTCCAGTCTTTCAGTGTGAACCTGAGACTGTTTGAAAGAACAATCAGCAAAACAAATGAGCTGTCATCAAATGACTCCTTAGTAGTTGGAAGAAACCATTTCTGGAGAAGTCCTTATTAGTGTATATTTTGCTGTCATACAGATTAATTCCAGCCTCCCTCCACCTTCTCTGCTCAGTCTGTTTCTTAGTGGTTTGCATTGCATCTATGTCTGCACTTACCTTCTGAGCCACACAACAGTCTGACAAGCCCTCCTACGGTACGTGTGTGGCCTCCATCCAGCCTTTCTGCTCTTCTAGACGAATCCTGATCAGCAACCTTGTGCTTAGCCATCAGTTTCTTTCTGCCTCCTAGAAAGACACACACCCTCGATATACTGGTGTGAGTGAATCACCTTTATGCTGTCTGATGGTAAATGAATGTTTTCTTATAGCTAGTGGAAAACTAAATGTCTCAGGATTTATAGATTTAGCCTTCATAATATTATTCACAGTGGTAATTCAGAATATGTGCATGGTAATGACAATGGACAAAGAGAAGCAGAGTGACTGATTTTGCTGTGTTTTTGAAGCATGGGGCTGGGATGTGATTTGGACTGTGTATATATGCAGAGGAACATGAGGAACTGAGAACCTTCATTATTTTTTTTAATTAAAAAAATAAATAAAAAAGCAAGTTTGAGTTTGAGCATGAAGAATTAAGACTGCCAAGATGATGTATGGAGTTGTGTTCTTGACCAGATCTATGTATATTTTTTCCATCTGATCATTCCTGTGTATCCCCAGCTCCCCTCTGAAGGGTACATAACTGCCCCTCAGGCCTAAATGGTTGTTTATGTGGCAGCTCCACTTACTGCGCTGTTCTGTTCCATTGTCTTCTGTTTATGTCGTCTCACAGCTTCCCTCTTTCAGTAATTATAAGGTGATGGCATAGCTTGATAACAGGGTTGTAATTGCAAGTGAGCTGAGAAAGCAAGCAGTGACTATTCAAAGAACAAGCCTGAGCAAGTATTAGAGCTCTGAACATCTATTAGTAGATTACTAAACAGTGTTTATAGAAAGAGATAGCCACATCCATACCATATTTTTATGCAAGCAATTTGAGAGCTTCATTAGAGGAGCCACAGCTTTTGATTCGGCATCAATGAGGTTGCGGGTCTGTGAATGTGATGGGAAGAAAAGTTCACTCCCAAGCCTCTTCTCTGCCAGCAGTTGGTTTGTTTCTGATCCTTGGCACTCTGCACTGAGTTACCTTTGCCTTATGTGGATTATTTGTGGTTTTATGACCAAAATATATCACATAGGTATACAGACAGGAAAACTTTTCCAGGCTAGTCTTGATGGGGAGATGACTTTGAAAGGCTGTTACATGGCAATACGCTTTTCCACCCATTCCACTACCTTTTGCCTGCTTGTATGCAGAGCTCCAGTCTTTGTGACAGCCTTTAGCTTTTGGTAGTTTACAGGGCTGAAAGCAATAAAATGTACCTCTTGAATATATATGAAAAGCAATGATTTTTTGTCCATTTGAAATGCTTCCAACCACTTCTATTTTAATTTATATTCATAAATATCTGACATCATGTATGGGGCTAACACACTGCTTTAGCTATTTGATATACTGGATGGAAGGGAGAAAGGAAAGATTAGTGTGATGGTCTGGATTTTCATTGAAGACCAAACTCTGATAATTGTCTGGAAAGATCATCTGCTATTGCTTAGCCAGAAAAAATCAGTTCCTGTTTCTTCACTTCAAACCTTCCCCTTTCAAACAGAATCAGACTGGAGAAGCAAGGACAAAATAGAAAAGAGAATCGTAAGGCAGGAGAGGGGAGCTGCAACGATAGGTGCAAGAGTGGCATCCCAAGGTCATCAGTGACGAATCCATCCCAGATCAAATTTTTATCTTCTATTCAGTGCCTTCCATATGAGATGAGCTTGTGGTCCTAGAACATTCTCTTGAGAAGTAGTTTTGAAAGGCTTAACAAGCTGTGGGAGTCTTTCTATCAAATAACTGAATATCTCAGGAGTGTAATTTTGTCCCAGCTAGAGAATTCTGTTGAGTGATGACAAAAAAAAAAAAAAAAAAAAAAAAACCACCTCTCTATGAAAAGGATATTATTGGCAATATTATAGATAGGTTTTACTGTCAATTCCATTCTATTCATCTATGTTTTCTTTTTGGCTTCTACTGTATTTTTAATGTTCTAGTAGGACAGAGGTGAAAATGGTGCCCCGATAAATTCAATAGCAAAACTCCCCTGGCTCCTGTGAAATGGGAATGGTGGAGCAAGAAAGGAGAGAAATCTAACACCTGTAACCAAATACTCATATTTCAAAATCTACATAATAAACCTGATTATATGGGTATGTATTTGAAGACTTTAAGTGTACACTCAAGGGAAATTCATCCCTGAAAATGGGCTTTCTGTGCCCTGATTTGTTAATGCAAGCATAGCCTATGGGGAAGATAAAGTTTGTGGGGCATGCTGCAGTCTTGATTATCTACACATACTGCAGTGTAGTCTGGCTTATTGTCTGTGTTCTCAGGGTTTCCCTCCAAAGGACAAGATCAGGTGCCCTTTCAGGACCAGGACCAGTAGCAGGATGCACTATCCTGGCTGTGACAGTACCGCCATTGCCACTTACACAGGCCAGTGGATGTAGGACCCTGCAGGGTTTGAACTGGCTGTGAAGAGATGGGAAGTACATAAGAACTGGCTGCGAGTTCCGTGGTTGCCTCCCCTGCTTAGATCAGTATGTACTGGAACTGACATTAGCTTTGATCCTGACCTTGCGCACTTAGAGCAAACGCAGCAAATGGTGTTTGTGAGGTGGCCATGAAATGTTGTTGCATTTCCTTTTTTTTTTTTTTTTTTTTTTTTTTAAGAGCAAAAGAAAACCAAACCACACACACAAATAAATACATTTAAGAGCAGGGATTTTTTGATTTTTTTTATTTTATTCTTTTTATTTATTTATTTTTTCCTCTGGAATCTCACTCTCATCATCAATATTGCTGAAGATTGTTTTCACTTTGGGGCTGGGAGCATCTCTAAAAGGTAATGGTATCTTCACTCATAGTGAATGCAGTGGAGCCTTTTTCATTATAGGAAATTACTTGGGCCAATACAGTTTATATATATATGCACACACAGAAAGCTTCAGAGATTTAATCTGGGGTGTAATTTTATTTCAGTTTAGTGAAATCACTGCAGTGGGCTTTCACTCTGTTTAAATTAGCCTTGTTTTGTGTTACTTTTAGTCAGCTGGGAAAAAGTACATAATAAGGCTCCTGGAAACTGAAATAACAGGCACTTCTATAGTTCAACTACAGTGGTTTAAAGCATGATTTAAATTAAAACAGTGCAGCTGCTGCTTCTAGACAATACCTGCAATGCTGGAATCTCTTGTCTGTTGATCTCCCCTTCATTTAATAGCTGTCATTGACAGTAATCATAGAAGGGATTTTCTCATCATCTATTTCATTCTCCTGTGTATCATGGGGCCCTGTCTCTGTGTTGACTGACGTTAGACAAAAGCTGTCAGTGCTCCATGTGGGACTCAACCTGTATAAATTCAGCCATCCAGAAGTTACGTGTCTAGCTGAAATTAGTTATCTAGAGTTTTTATCATCAGGGTACAGAGAAGGATATCAGGAGGTAATCCATGTCACCTGTCTCAGTTATCTTAGGACAGGATGTGTTGGTGTCTTGTTGTCTCTCTCTCTTCCACTGACTATTCAAGATGCTTGAAAAACTAGCTTAGGCTAGACTTACGGTATTTCAGTAACCAGGTTTTGTTTCTTTGGAATATCTTGGAGAGCCACCTCAGCTATTGCTCTGCCTCCAAAATGTCACCGAGGCTCCCATGTACACCTGGGAATTCCTCTCCAGTCAGCATCTGGACTTCTATCAGTGTAGTGCCTCCCATCTTTTTGCTTCTGATGGAGATGCTTGTTGGATGTCACCCATTCAGCAGAGGGTTGTGCGAAGCATTGGTCACTTCAGCAATACATAACCCCCAACCATGCACTGTACCAGATGAATCAAATACGGTCCCCTTAATATATGCACCTTTGGCACTCTACCCTCTTAAAATCTCTAAACCCAAGATGAGGGAATAACACTTCTTTACAGGTGCAAACGCTCATCTGCTCTACTTGTATTATTATATACTTATATATATTATATACTTATTGCTAGTATATAATTAGCTTGGTTTGAGTCAGGCCCCTTTTGAGACAGACAGAATGAAGCTAAACTTTTTTGGTAAAGTTAAGAATTTGCTTCCATGGTAATGAAACGGAGCTAAGCAGTGAGATAGAGGGAATTCTTATCAACCCAGTTTCCTAATCCAGTCTTTTCTGTTGCAGGGTGATCTCCAGAGGACAAACATTCAACTTGATTTTGGAGATGGCATTGCAGTATCCTATGCAAATTTCAGCCCTGTTGAGGATGGCATCCGGCATGTGTATAAGAACGCTGGAATCTTTCAGGTGACAGCCTATGCAGAAAACAGCCTGGGCTCTGATACTGCTGTCCTCTTCCTGCATGTGGTCTGTAAGTAATTCCTCCTGCTTGATTCCTTGGGCGAAATCCTGAACTCACTGAACGGGGGGGCCCCCCCCCCCCCCCATTCAGTAGAGCCTAAGAGTACAAAGTCCCCATATATGTGCAACCCACACTCTTCCAAAGCCTTGGATACTCTTTTTAGATACTCTTTTAGATACTCTTTTATCTTGCTAAGTAAATTTTATTGAATGAAGAGAAAGAGAATCATCTTTTAACGGAAGTATATTTTCAGTACTCATATGTGAAAAGCTTCAAAATGATTCTGAAAGGGTTAAAGGCCAAACAGCAAATGAAACAGAGTCCAAATGTGTGTTTTCAGTGTGCTTCTGATACCAAGAGGTTTAGATTAATCCATGAGACTCTGATTCAGGATTTGGGAATTTTCAGTGTTGATTAAATAAGACAAAAATCATTATCCTGAACATACTTTCTGTGATATTAATATACTGAGGACTTACTACTTTTCATGTTTGATGTGTTTGACATGCACTCCTGACTTTCCCCTCCTATTTTGTAGATCAATGCAGTCTCTCTTCACTTGGCATGTGAGCAGACTCGTAAAGCCCATCGCTGGCTTTATCACAGCCTGAGGAAGATGTGGAACCAAGGATGAGACCAGAAAGATCCTGGTTCTTTGTCCTGCTCTCAGAGTGCTAGGTCTCCTGGGCAGAGAGCTCCATCTGCATTCAGATGTACCTCTTCGGCTGTGCCCCTAATGGTGTTTTCAGCCATGTCCACCTCTCCCCTTTGTATGTCAGAATGCCTTCTGTGCTGTCTGCCTTATACTTTTGCTTTTCCAGTCAGACATTTCCAAAATGCAAGAACTATTTTCTTTTAAATTTCAAGCTCCCTATGTGAAGGAATAAATGTTCCTTGAAGCTTTTATTATGCTCATAATTCCCTCAAAGTCAATCATGGCTGCATTTTACAACCTGTTATTAGAGCATTAACTGTTTTTTCCTTCACCTTGGTCCATTAACTGACAAAAGTGATGGTTACCTGGTAATAACAACGAATTTTGTATGGATTATCTGATTTTCTCCCAGGAACTGCTGTTCCATGTGGAGGATTCCAGAGCAGAATGCAAAGAGGGGACATTGCTTTAGCCTTTTTGTACTACTCTGCTCTCTTTTTCTTCAGCATCTTAGATCTCTTCTTTGACTTCTGTAGCCTTCTTTGATGGCCAGATTTTCATTATTTCTAGAGAAATGTTTTCCAGACGTCTACATTCACACTAAAAATGAGGACAAGACAATATCTCAGTACTAGACTTTTAATATATTTGGATATGTTAGTCAATATAGGAGATTTGCCAGTGAAGTTCAAATGTCCAAATTGCCTACTATATATAATTCACCCTTATTATCACATCTGTCTGGTGCTGGAACCCTGTACTGAAAAAAAGGAGAAAGAAGATTCTGGGCTTCCAGCCTTCTAGCAATATATATTTTTTTTCTTCATTCAGCTCATCCCCTCATCTAAAGGAATTGAAGATTTTACTGTTTTTCCTCTTACCATGCACCATTAGAAAATATCTGGGGAAACCCGCTGTTCTTGGGAACCCTGAGTACTTGCTACAGACAAATTTCAGGAATGACTCTGATCCCTTTTGAAAGGAAGAACAAAAAAAACCCAACAAGTTCTAGAAAGCTAAAACCAAGAATAGGGGCCCATTGTGCTAGGAGCTATATGCTCTGGTGGTAAAAGAACAGCTCTTGCTTTCCAAAATTCTTGTGATCCATGTAGGTGAAGTGATTAATGCACACATTTAATATTTGGAGATCTGAGAGGTAACATAAGAAGGTTGTCTCAGTTAAAATCAGCAAATTTCCTGCTTCCACAAATTAATGTTTTATCACAAAAAAAATCTCCTTTCTTATTTCATCCTTTCCTTCTCCCAGTGATAGTCTATCAGTTTTCCATGTTTTACAAAGGTACCAACCACAAGGGCTCAGTAACGCTGTGTAATGTGCACCCAGTTATCAGCTAGAAGTCAGCACAAGCAAAACCCAAAAATATGACAATGAGGAAAACATGGAGATAGTAGGAAAAGCTTTAAGCAAACAAATGAAAAACGTTAGGGTTTTTTTTTTTTTTCATTTTTTTAGGGAGTTTCATGAGGGGAAGACAAACTTTCTTCTTAATCTGGATTTCATGCACTGAACTCATTCTGAACATTTGGTTTTATTAGATGCAGTTTTGCGTTTGTGCTTTTAAGTCTTTTGGAAACAAGTTCTTCAGAAACTGTGTTAAATACTTTGATATGCCAATGCACATCTTTCAAGTAGTTCCTGCATTTCTGCTAGTGGTAATTGACTTTCCAAAGACTTTTCAAGGTCAGATCAAAGTCAAAATAATACTAAGGTTTTCCATTCTTGCCCCAAATCCTTAATCTTTCTTTTGGACACCTTCTACAGAGAAACTGTCAGGACATATTTAATCAAGTCATAAATACCTCATATGTAATCAGATTTAAGCCATTTTGGCTAAAATGATTTGCCCACTAATCTTAGCTCAGTGGATGTGTTTTCAAGAAAACACCTTCTTTCCCTTGTGTCCTGTCCCTAAAGACTACGATAGCAGCTTGCTATCCAGTGCAAGCCTATCCAGTGCAAAGCCAGTTCAGTGGTCTCCCTCAGCCTGCGTTTTAAAACACCTCTTTTAAACACAGTGCTAACCCTGTCTGAAATTAGCACTGTGAAAAATGTGCATCTCTGGCTCTCATAGAATTAAGAGTGGAAAAAAAATTGTGGTTTTTGTTTATTAATCTGGTATCTTTTTCTGCTGCTGATTGACTGATGAAATTCTCTTGTATGTCTATTATAGAATCTCACTGCTAAAGTGCTTTGATTTATTTAAAGGAAAGATCCTTGCTGTTCACAAGTGAGTGGATTTAACTCAAAGCCTCTAATAATGAACTGTTTCTTCCTGCAGGTCCAGTGGAGCACGTCCATCTGAGTGTCCCTTTTGTTGCCATCAGGAATAAGGATGTCAACATCACTGCAGTAGTTTGGCCAAGTCAAGCAGGCACACTTACCTACTTCTGGTGGTTTGGTAACAACACAAAGGTATGATTGTCTTTTGGCTCACTTTTACTTCCCAAGCTTGTTGTGCCAGAGAGTGAACTCTCTCAACCCTGTTGAAAACTTCTTGCCTTTGCTTATTTTTTGTGCTTTTTTTTTTTTTTTTTCTCCTTCCTAAAAAAGATTGTCATTATCTGAACTTAAACCTTTCTGAATTTGTTTCCTCCTGTCTCATGGTTTTCTTAGAAGTCATTACTTTTTTTTACATCTGGTTATTATCAGCCCTACTGAGCTTTGAAGAACACTGTTATTACTAGAATTCACTTGCAACTTAACTGAATTATATACTGCTATATATGGGATAATACTGGCTTTCAACACTGTTTAAAAACTGATGGTGTTCAAATAACCACGGGTGTTTCCATTATGTGCCAGTATGCAGTATATAGTGCTGGATTCCAACACAATACTTTAAAGCTGTTGGTGTTCAAATAACCTTTATTAAACTGGACAACTGTATCTAGAATTTTAAACTAGACCCTCAAGGAGCTGTTTGTCCATGACTGTTGTTCACAGCCTGGATATTTATTAGTGACGGAGGTGAGACTTCTTTGTATTGAACTTTCAGGGTATTGGTAAAAATTTGTTAAAAAGTGCTTTTTTTTTTTTTTTTTTTTTTTTTAATCAATAATTAAAGTGAAACTGCAGGTTGTGGTCATGCTTTCAAATAGAGAGAGCAGAATTGCTTATTAGCTACAGCTTTTGATGCAGGCTTTAGGAATGAGACAGATGACACAAGTACTGTCTTCCATTATTACAGTTCTGAAACGTACAGCCAATAATTTGCAATTCAGTATCTGCTTTTATTTACAAAAGGCAGCTTAAGTCACGTCACTGTCTGTATTATTAAAGTGCAATTGAAGGTGGACACTGAGGTGGGATCACAATAGAAAAAAAATAGGGATTTTACATGAAATAGGGAACTTGGGATAAAAAAAATAGCAGAGAAGTATTTTATTTTCTCTTTGACAAAGCTGCTTGTGGTTTAATCTCTTAACCTGACTACCAGTAGTAGCAGGATAAAAAAAAAAAAAAAGGGGGGCACAAAAACAGCGAATGCTGCGTCTACTGGGATTTCACCTGTTTTTATGGAAGCATAACTGAGGCACCAGAAGACCTCAGGAACAAAAACTAGTTACTACAGCTTGGCAAGTTGCTGTGTCCTTGCTGAGCTGTGGCAACCACCCATTTAGTTCATGACAAATTCAGGGTAACTCCACATAGCTCATACTGCACTGAGCGGGGGGAATGCAAATCACCTTTCAGCTCAGTTATTTTATGCTCAGTGCTCATGCATGGACAGACATTAAGGTATATCTGAGACAGTTTAGGCACCAGTAGCTTGATTATCTCCTTAAGCCTTTGAGTGCATCTGGGTGCCAGAGTTTTCCTGCAACAACTTTTCTCTTTAATGTAGAAGTTAATTGTGAATAGGGCCTTAAAAAAGAATTTTTTAAATAGAAAGTAGTCTAGAAAAGGTAGGGCAAGCCAATGCTGTGTGCTGAAGATTTCAGTTAATCTCTCATGGTGCTTGGAGCTATGCTGTAAATATGATTTGTTCCCTATATTATCACCTGGCTGAAATTTCAGCCCCACAGGCAACAGAATATAGGCAGTTGAACCTGATAATACTTCGGAGCGATTGTACATTTTTCCTTATTATGTTGATGTATGGATTAGTAAAGATGGTGCCACTTAACCTGTGGCCAAAACGAAGATCCAGAGCACCTTTCATTCTTCAGTGTTCTCTCCAGCTACCTCATGAAGTGTACTTCAGCTGTGCCCCCTAGCATGTGACAAATAGCAGAGGATATGGATACAACAGATTTTTTTTTTTTTTTTTTTTTTTTTTTCCCAAGATAACAATCTGCACCACATCAAAATTCCTTCTGGGGTGTTTAACAGACCCTCTGTGTGCCCAGTCATGGGCAAACTGCGTGGCTCTTAGTACAGGTTAAAGCTGGGAACACTAATTTATGTGTGAATTATGGTGTGTGATGTGTAGTACTGTGCATAGTGACTGTCTGGCATTGCTAGGTGATGTACTCTGGTTCCATGCTGAGAAATAGCAACTCCTGTGCCTGTTCAGCCTGTAGGCATCCCAGACACAACCAGATGTCTTGTGTCACTGTGTAGTGTCATTAAAGTACTCTGAGCTGCTGCACACGCGAATGTTGTCTTACGCTCAAATGCCCAGGCTGAGGCTCTCCTGCTGCCCCACCCTGCCAGAATCACTGTACTGAATTTCTGCTGTGCTAATTTTTGCTGTATACCCAAAGGCCAATTTGCCTGGATTAACACAGGTCCAGTTTAATAAATGCGTCCAGCTGTCTAATAGGTTTGAGCAAATGAACCTTGAACTACTTGATTTAATTTAGAGTTAGTTTCCAGGTCTTGGTGCTTGAATTAAAATTAAGGAGTTGGCTGAATGTTAAAATTCCATGATGGAGGTGAAATCAGCCATGATAACGGAATGTCCAGCATGCACACATACAAAAAAGAGAAATAATAATTTTAAAGACCAGATTGGTTACTCTTATCTGCATTTGCACAGAATCACAACCTGCAACCTCCAGGAATATTGCTAATATCACTGCAGTTTAATATAGGTCTATTCTGCTTGTCCAGGATGTGCATGTATTAGATACATGTGTTAGTATATGTTAGCTATGGCTCCAGGGCTACCCCAAGCTGGCATCCTTGCTTACTTGATCTTTGTCTCCTGTGATCAAACAGTTTATTTTTCTTCTAATGCTTTTTCAGCTAATGGCCAAAAATAATGCCATTCTGCAGGGGAGAAATCTGTTTGCCAGCCTGGGCTATGCCAGTGGAAACTATGATTTGACTATGAAAATGACATGTATGGCCACTGTTGTGAAATGCAAGCAAATTAACAGTTTGAGGGGATGAAGTGTGAGAGCTAGATGGCTTAGTTTACTTATATATTTATTTTTCTCTGGAAACAAACTGGCAGTTTGGTGAAGAGGCAGTAGCAATGGTACAATGATTTTATCTGTGCTCTTAGACCTCTAAGTGCTTTTGCAATGGAGACTACTATCGCTATTTCCATTTTAATGGTTTAATCCAATCCAAGAGATTTGTCTATAGAACAGCTGTCAGCTCAAAGGCACTATTAGGGCTAGACCTTTGGTTTTCAATACACAAATCTCTTTCCCTGAACATGGTGCACTCTTCTCGTCTAGATGTGTATCAGTGTAAGGGTTTTCTGGGCTAGGAGGAGAGCTGTAGTGCTATCAAGGACGTTTCTGTTTGAGAAGGTGCAGATAAAGTCAGTCTTCTCTGCCATGGCTCTGAACTAGCTAAATACAGGTCAACTTTGCTCTGGAAGCCATCCAGCTACATTCAGACAGCAGTGTCTGTAGGTGTTATGGCATGTTTTAACCCTTGTTAAAATGGCTTGCCAGCTTATAATTGGAGCTAGCTTGCACCTTACAGGCTCGAAACATGGACAGGACAGTATTTGGTGGTGTTGCTGTCCTGAGCAGTGCTGCTCTGAGACAGATGCGTGGATTTGCACTCATAAGAGAGGGGGCTGATTCTGCATCTGAATGATATGGATTGTCTGGAGAAGTTTATAGTCAAATGCTGATTTGAGTTGGACCCTGTATTTTGCACAGCTGATAAAGTAACCATGCTGAGTTTGCGTGCTCACATATGTACAACACTGCATTCTGCAGTGTTAATTCTGCCGTTGCTGACTGCCCTACTGAAGTATTCACAGAGTAATGGGTTGCAATTCAGTGGAAGAATTTTTCAGGATGCATTTATTGAAGTGAGAGAAAGCTTTGCCTGTGGGATGGTCTCACTGGGGGATGTTTGGGTCACATGCTTTTAGGCCTTAGCAGGACACACAAGCTCTGAGCATGGTTTGTGTGTCAGTCAGGGGAGGATGGGTACTGTGGTCTGGTGAATTATTCAGGTGTCTGTTGTGTCTGAGTTAACTGAATGCTGATTTTGATATTGCTATCTTGTGTTTACGTCTTGCAGCCCCTCATCACCTTGGAAAGCAGCATCTCCTACGTCTTCGCTGTGGAGGGGATGAACACTGTCACTGTGCAGGTTGCTGCGGGCAACACCCTCATCCAAGACACCAAGGAGATCGCAGTGCACGGTACCCTCATCCTTTTACAGCCAGATCTCAGGGAACAATTAGAATTGAAGAAAAGGCAGTTATTGCTGAACCAAAATGAGCTCTGACCTCCCTACTGCCTGGAGGGACCTCTGAAGTCAAACATTTGTTAACTGGAAACAAAGTAGATCAGATTTGTCCTGATCACTAAATACAGAAGTGAACTGAATGGGGCAGATAGCTAAATCTGTAAACTCAGCACTCTAGTAAAGTGTTGGGCATATCCTTTGCCCATCGGCTTGCTGACTGGGAACTCACAAAATAAAATCCACTTAGGGGTGTAGCCAGAGTGCCTTCCCTCTGCTTCCTAGCTGTAGAAGAAGCAGGCATGGTGCAACATTAAGGCAGCCTGAATACAGCCAATATTTCTCTTTATACATTGATTGTATGAAGGAGAAGAGTCTGGAAGACATGGGGTAGAAATGTCTCTGTGGCTGGTATCTCTGTCCATCTTCCATACCACAGCTGGATATTTGTGTTTACTGCACTTCCCTGTGGGTAATGTTAGTGCTGTATATATACATCACAGGCACCCCAAAGCACTCTTTAACAGACCACAGAGCTGTCCTAGTTTGGGGCTCAATAAAACCTGAGTTGAAGGGCGCTCTCAGCAGTTCTAGACAGGACTTTGAGATTTCTCCAGAGAATAATTTCTTCCTGGGCTTGTCTTCATTTTCCTTATCCAGTTTCTGGCATCCAGCACTTCAGGGCAAGCTTTTCTTTGGACAGCAAGTTTCACTGAGAAGCCTGCGCTTCAAATAACTGAGGTTGCACTGCGTGGTTGAACTGTGTGTGTCTTGTTTCTGTAATTAAAGATAGATAAATGTGCCACTGGTGACTGGAATGCTGTATGTTCACATTTAACAACCAGCTAAATAGATATTTATTGATTGCCTGGCTGTGAAATGCAATGGGTTTTAATAATTTGTTGATACGATGCAGTAATACCCAAGCTCACTATTAACAAATGTAAGTAACCCTCTACTTGATCATTTTGGGCATTGCAAAATGCAGTGTTAAGGTCTGGGAAACTTGCAGCTTTCCACCAGCTTCTGGAATAAACCTGAATCAGGCTTATCTGAGACGGGTCCCATAGGTGATCTTGATCTTTGCATTTGTGATGTAAAGGTCCCAGTAGGTCCCATAGAGGGTTTGTCGCTCTCTGTTTTTAAACATTCTGTAAAAAAAAAAATTGCTGTTCTCTGTAAAAGATCCAAAGTTTGGGACTTTACCACAGAGAAATTAATCTAGTTGGAACATCCAAATAGTTCTATGTGACACTAACCTGCAGATTGAGCTGGTCTAAATGACGAGTCCATCCAGACCCCAGATCTGGTGATCAGTTCAAGTCTGAATACAAACAGAGAGACAATTTTGGTAAACACCTGCTCAGGGTAATTTGGATTACCAATCCTAATCATTGCCCTCTGTTAAATTGTTGTGGCTCTGGGCAGGAGTATGGCTTTGTGATGTTAGCCGTGATGAAGATTTATTCAGGGTCTTCGCAAATTGTGGCCAACAGCACAGAATTTAGTCAGAAAGTAAATTGGCCATGGTACTGAGGGTTCTGACTTTTGAACCCTCACGTCAAAGCACATAAAGTGTCAGGGTCTGAGTTTAGCCTTCAGAACATAAGAGAGTTTATCTGCACTTCTGTGCTTGTTTTTAAATATATATATTTAAAAATGTTACAGCATCTAAAAAGAAAGAATGGATCTTGCAAAAGATGCAATCCAAATGCTGTGCTGACACATTCCGGCTGCTCTTCTGTGGATTTCCTCATTTATACTCTTGCTGGTTTAGCTTGTTCTAAAACTGGTACCTTAAAAATGATTAATGGTACTTATTTGAAGTGTTGCAGATCAGGTGATTCAAAGTGAGACAGCACACCTCTAGAAACAGAAATAAGAGTTTTCTACCCAGATAACTTATATCTGAGTGAGATTCCCATCCTGAATCTGTCTCTCCTGCTGGCCCAAATCCATTGTGCATATTGGTCATAAGTATTCTAGGCTTGGACTCTAGTGACACCAGAGAGGAGAGACAGAAATGGAGAAAATTTGATATTGGTCTGTATTTGAAGTCTAGGAAATTTTTCTTCCTCCCTGCAATCAGTCAATTAGGAAGTAATTTCAAAGTGTTTCATGAATAGCCACTGCTTGATTAGCCTGTCATTAGCACCACTGGGCTCTGATTTGTTGGGGTATTAACCACTCATGGCTTCCCTCCAGGAGAGCAAACAGATAATGCTTGCTTTTGAAAACATATTACTTACAGTAAGTGTTTTCTCTGCAGACCACAGTGCATGTAATTGCGCAGACCTTCCAAATTTCAGGCAGATGCCATCTTGTTTATTGGTCAACTAACTTCCTTGTAGCTGGAATCTGATGAAGTTAAGTGGCAAAATTGCTAGGTCTGGAGCCTTTGTGAAGAGAAAGCATTTTCTCACCTCCCTCATTCTTGCTTCCGTTTCTTCTGGGAAAAGCCACAAGTTGGCATTAGGGCAAAACATCCTTTATAGGAACATTATTTCATTGCAAGTTTTCTGTCCTGCTTAGTGTTAGCCAGCCCTTTTTCTTCCTTCACCCTTAAATCTCTCTTTTGTTTTAAGCTGCTTTAATCATGGCCGTTCAGTTTACTTCCACACCCTTAGCATTGCCTGTTTAATTTTCTCATCGATACTGTTCTTCTATTCCAGAATATTTCCAATCTCAACTCCTGTCATTTTCTCCTAACTTGGACTACCACAACCCTGACATTCCTGAATGGAGACAAGACATTGGCAAAGTCATCAGAAGAGCTCTAGCACAGGTGAGCTTCTGTTTTCCTCTTCTGCTCAAACATTGCCTAGGCTGTTAAAGCATTCAGACTTTTTCAACATGCTAGCTTAGAAGAGTGGGAAGAAGAGCAGTAATGAAGTTATCATTTTAAATTGACTTCTGTTTAATATTCTGAATATTTTTATAAAGGCAAACTATTCTGGGAATTCTGTGAAAATATTGTAATTACTTTTATTAATGTTTCTGAGGCATTTTTCAGCTTTTAATATCCCTAAGGACTTTACAAATTCCTGATTGTAATAGCATCACTATTACTCTTACTTGCCAAATTGATATTACAGGGTCTGTTGTTTTCTGTTCCAAGCATTTGGGTAGTGTTCCTGTGTCCTGTTCAATAGCTGATCCACTCTGTCCCAGAAGACAGATATTGTAGTAATGTTAGAAGCACGAGAGAGATATTTTTACTTATTCTGGATATTCAGTCTTCTAATGGAGCTAATGTAGCAACTGGTGAATCTTATAAAGCTCTACTCCCTTTCCAACTGGGGCAGAAAATTATTCAGAGGGAAAATAAACTTACCTTTTAAAACACGGGACAGAGAAGCTTCTGGGTTGTAAGATACTGAATCTTCCTTTGGGTTTAATTAGAATATGTAAACTAGCACTTAGATTCTTGCATGAAAGGGGACAGAATAATCTGTGATATTAAATAGCTAGGGACTTTGGTTTTGTGTGAAATCAAGAGATGGATTTAAGCAAGGTTTTGTGTTTTCTACTTTCTGCCAAAAAAAATATCTTGTGGTGGTGTTGTTTTTTTTTCTTCAACTACAGCTGTTCTTAGAAATGGAGGCTGATTATTTTTACAAGGAAAGTGCATTCCTGCTCAGCTTTTCTCATCCACAGCCCACTCAAAATTCACAGTTTGTGAGAGTTTCCTTGATTGTTTTCCCATCCTGAGAAAACATTTAGTTCATCTGTTTAAACTGGTCTTCCCTTTTACTGTATTCTGAGTCAAGTTTGTAGAAAAAATAAATTTTGATGTAACAATGAATGGTCACAGACAACATCAGGAAGCACATAGAAATGCTTGTCTGTATATCCTTTTGGGACTGGTTGCAGCCTGCAGTAGGGGAATAGGGGCTGCCCTGTCAATACATTTCAGTTCAGGAACGAGGCCAAGGAGCTTGATTTGGAGTAGGACCAGGTGGTTTATTGGGTTAGCCTCGTATAGCAGAGATTTTCTGAGGGAGGAGAAGCTTCCTGCTGTGCTGAGGATGCACAGCTTGGTTTTGGGAAGTAAAACCAGAGGGCAGTAACTGTATTGGGCAGGTCATGATAAAGACAGCAGTGAGAGTCAGGCGTGGAGCCTGAATCTTGGTTCAGCAAGCTGAGCAGCTTCCTTCTGATAAGCTCTATCATTTAAAAAAAAAAAAAAAAAAAAAAAAAAAGTTTCCCAATGGAGACATGGAGAAATACATTGCATATGGCATGTGTGGATCCCCATAACCTGGTATTAGAAGGTGTATGTAGGTAATTTTCTTCATATGTTGTCATTAGTATAATACTTACTAGTGGTTGCTCAGAGTTAGGCTCTCTGGATCTGACTTTGGGTCATTCTTTTGTAGTGCGGACTTAATGGAAAATGCAGACCTGGAGACACCTTAAGTTTGGACTTTGGACTCTGGGTTGAGGTCTTTGAGCCCAGTGATGTTGTCAACCCTACATTTACTTCTAGAAATGAAATCGTGTACCATTAGCAGAACTTCTATTTCAAGACACACTAAATGGGCAAAGCAGTTCATGAGGGCCACAACATCTATGGCAGAACTGTCAAATAATTTGGCAGGAGCATGGTTTCCCATAGTGGATGGAAACATCAGTAACATAAGAGCAGCTAGAGACTTTTTACTTTTTTTCAGGTAACTGGTATCCCTGATGAACAGATCTTGGTAGCTGTATTTCCTGGGCTGCCTACTTCTGCTGAACTCTTCATACTGCCCCGTAAAAATACAACAGAGATGAGGAAAAGCAGTGAGGCTGATCTGGAGCAGGTAAGGAAAGAAGGATTCACAGACCATTCATTCCCATCATACCATTTGCAGATGCATTCCTCAACCTTTGTGGCATTGGAAATGACTTGCAGTCACTGTGATGGAACTGTATGCATCTGGGACTGTGGCAGTATATTTATGTCATTAAAGAGAATGATTTTTACAGGGAAAGTTGGCTTTCAAAGCACCTCACTGAGATATGTCACAGTCTACTAGCAGTGGTTCTTCTTAGATCAGTGGTGTGTCCTCATTACAGCAGCTATGGCCAAAGGAACCTTGAATGCATACTCCCTTTACTCCCTGGAGGAATGCTAATAGACAGAGGCCAAAGCAGCATGATAATATACTGAGGTTTACTGAAAATAAATCAAGCTCTTCAGCTCGTATAACGCTGGAACAAGCCCTCTTTATTCTGCAGCAGTGAATGGCGTGTGCAAACTATATTTGGAAGTTACAATATCCATCCATTTAGATAAATAGGTAATTACAGTGATGAATAGCTACAGTGATATGTAGGCAAGGGAAGAGCTAGGAACAGCAACACTAGTCTGCTGAAGCTTTTTATGCTAGAATTACCAAGTGATTAAATCAGGTCTATGAAGGCAAAGCAGTGAAGTATGGCTGGAAAAGTTGTTTGGCTATAGCTTATGTTCTTGTATGCACCATTTCTACTTTGTGGAAGCTATGTGTGAGCCCATCTCAAAGCACCTGCAGGACTAACTCTTCTGTGATCAAACACTGAATAATTCAAAGGATTCATGAATTCTATGGAAGCTGTTGTCACCCACTGAGCAAAGTCAGCCCCTTTATAGCAATACATTTGTCCTAGAAAGCTAGCAAAGCTTCACCCTTAAATCCATGTTGTTAAGTATGCAGAAGAGACACATAGCAGAGGGATGGTTCAAAAGGCTATTTGGAGGGATTTTCTTGGAATCATTTCTGTCCTGTTCAGTAGGATCTAACCTTTTTAGAATTCTCCTTGAACACATGGTTGTGAGAATGTTTCATATGTCAGTATTATGCAGATGTCCTAGATTGGGTTTCTGACCTAGCTGACCATGAACTGAAGCTCTAGTGCTCTAACTTTATTTAAAAGCTTACTCACTTATACTTTGGAACCAATTGATAGCTCCTGCTTGAGGAGCTCTGCACTGGCCATCAGAACTATCCTATAGAGACCATGCATTGACAAGCTCAGCCTCCATTATAAGTATATGCTGTAAGGCAACAAAACTATACATCGCAGGTAGATTGCTGAGCCATGAGTAACCTCCACTCCAATGCCCTTCATCTAATGAAGGAGAAATATGACAAGTTTGATGTTAATCTTCAAAACTGGATTTGTAGCATCCCCAACAACCTATTTAAACAGGAGCTAAATGACTAGGGTTGTCCTGAATGTAAGCGAATTAAGAGATGTTACTAGGCTGGACTACCCATCTCAGTTCTATCATTCGCTAATGAAAAGCCTATATTTCAGTGATTTCCAGGTGCATTAGCTGAAATTGACACGACATTTTGGAGGGTGAAAAGATCCTCATTTCTCTTCCACTCCCCATTCTCTCCCCTGCCCTGTGTTTCCAGAAGAAGTATAATAACACTCTGAGTCTCAAAAATGTCTGTCCTGTAGGGAGATTTTCTTTCAGTAACATTCAGTTCTATCTGAAGCACACATACAAGTTTCTCTTCACTTCTTCAGTCTTCTCACTTCCCTTTCACATCCCGGCTTTCTTCCACCTCCTCCCAAAGCCGATAAGATGTTAGTCACCATTCATAGACTACATACATTCCTGAACATTCTCCAGAGCCTGCTCTTGTGTATATTGTAACTACTTGTATCTCTTATTATCTCCTCAGGTTGTTGAAATCCTTTTTAATGCTCTCAACCAAAACCTGGTCCAGTTTGAACTGAAGCCTGGTGTTGAAGTCATTGTGTATGTCACTCAGTTAACATTAGGTGAGTGAGAAGTAAAAGGCATAGCTGTGGATCTTTTGAGGATTCATACAGCTCCAGAAGGGTGATTCTATATCAGAGCACACACAATTTGGTATATGCTATGATATAGGTGTAAGGAGGAAGTGTTGAAAACAGAATTCAGCAGTGGCATCTTCATGCACCTGTTTGTACAAGTATTACAAGTTCCATTTAGGAATTTCTTATAGATTAATTAACTAGTACAGTGCTATTTTTCAGGTGTTTCAGAACATCAGGTGACTGACCTTCTCTTACTGGGCACCTGTAGAATTAATTGGGAGTATTCTTTCACGGATATTGGATCAAATCCTTATTGCAGAGAGGGACTGTTAATGTTATGGTGAGCCAAGAAGATTTATGTGGGCACCATACTCATGAAAAGATCTATGCCTGAATATCGACTTCTACAAATTAGAGCTTCTTTAAAGTTCAGCGTTACGCATCTCAATTTTCACATACTAATGAATAATTACTTCGGTTTCATCACTGCCATTGCTTTAGAGCACCCTAGTGTGAAGCTCTCAGCTGCAGCTGAGAATTTTGGCCAGCCTAGAGTGAAGCTCTCAGTTATTGCTGAGACAGTGATGGCTACAAGAAAAAAGGAAAAAAAAAACAAAACAAAATAATAAAAAAAGGAACCAAATATTTACGCAAAATGAGAAATGTTCAAATGCTACTTACAAACATTTGCACATCATTAGGGACTTCTCATCAGACACTTGATTCTCAGCACAGTGCTCAATCCATTAAGATGGGCTTCTCCAAAGAGCTGTAGAAATAGCTGTAAAAACAAAGTATCATTATACACTTTATGTACCTCACCAAAAATGCTGAAGATGGATCAAAACTCCAAAATGTTATAATGTAGTATGTGCTTGAGTCCAGGATTATTGCTTTGGGCTCCTCTCCATTATGAAAACCAACTTGATTAGAAAGTCATGGGCAGGTCTGCAAGGTCCAAAAGAAGGGCAAGCTTTGAGGCTTCTCAAAAGACCAGGACACTTTCACATGTGAGACAGACATGTCTGTGAAAGATGGGAGTCACACTGGTCATGGGCACTATGGGATTGCTTCTCCAGAGGAGAATAGATATGCATTAAGCTACACATCATGAATTTAATTTCCACTCCAGTCCCTGGAAAAGCCTAAAAAGAAATAGGCCAGAATTTTAATATAGGAATGATTGGCCATTCAGATGAGTGTGGCTTGCTGTGCCTTTTCACTAGGAGATGTTACTGCTCTGTCTTGAAAAAGAAGCCTGGCTTTCAAAGGACACAAGAGTCAGTTAATTTCCTACTGATTGGTCTTGCTGAAAACAGCATGCACCATGCAGTGGTGATAATAAAGCAGATGTGGCAAAGACAGAGTTGAGCTCAATTCTCTGGTAGTTATGTGTTCCCTAAGAATATTTTGCAAATGTAATTCTGTGTCTTTCCTCCTGCAGCACCCCTTGTTGATTCCAGCACGGGTCACAGCAGTTCGGCGATGCTGATGTTGTTGTCGGTGGTGTTTGTAGGCTTGGCTGTTTTTTTAATCTACAAATTCAAGAGGTAAGTTGAGAATCTGTGGAGGATGAGAGGAGGAGACAATGGATGGTCTACAGGAAATCTAGGCAGAGTAGTGCCTGGATTGCAGGTGTAGAGTGAGTTTTACTGGCCTAAGGCTTAGACCAGTATAGCTCTGTATTTCTTGAAGAGGAGTATACCTCCTACCCTTCCACCACATTGCTCTGAAAGTTCACCAAGAGCTCAGAAATCAAGCTGTGACCTGCTTCAGCAGATTGTTTGAACCACTTACCAGAATTTGGAACAAACCATGTGTGCTCACTGAGTACTGAGCTACACAATGCAAACCTAGTAAAAAAAAATAAAAATAATAAAAAAAAATCGATGTCTTCATACAGTCTATATCCATCTTGCCAACTGCCTCAGTGTAGTAGGATCTAATTTGTACCTTGCAAAGTGAATAGCTTAGTCATGCAGGGGAACAGGTGTCATTATGTTAAGAGAGGGAGATTTGATGCCAGAAATGTTTATGTTAAGCATCAAAATGCCTTTGTGAGGGAATCTGTTCTGAGATTTTCTTTGCCAGTTGTTAATACAAACCTTTTGCTTCTGGGCAGTAAGCAGAATATGTGCTGGCCCACGGCACTTTGCTGCTGCAAGCTATCAAACACAATATGGGGTAAGAATAGCCTGTTAGCTGAAGGACTACCTTATGAGAATATATTTTAGACAGATGGAGCTTCTTAGCAGGAACTTTGTATTCAGTACAGTACTCACTGTGTTAAATGGTCTATGCGCCCAGATCCTGCCTCGTGACAAAATATTGTATTAGAAACATAAAAATAAAAATCTGGACATCAATAGTTTGTAAACCCCCAAATTGGCCAAATGATAGGCATGTATCCTACTCTTCAGGTTTAAAGCTGCCCTGTTTTCTAAGCTCTTACATTAACCATTGTCTAAGTCTGTGCACATCAGGATCTGTTACCAAAATCCTGCTGACTTCAGTGGCCCAGGACAATTTCCTGAGAATCCATGTATGAGAACCTGCTGAGGTGCAGATTTCCAGGCCTTCAGCCTGTCCTGCTTGTTGTAGTTGCTAATCTCTCAGTTTCCATTTCCCATTCCCCTGGGGTTTTTGTGTAAGGCACTGATGTAATAATGTGCCAGGAGGCAGCTGACGACTTCTCTGACTGCTAGGTATAGGATGAGGAAGGCAATGAAATCTCTCTGAGGGATGTGTCAAGATCTAGGTACATCCATTTGGGAGGTGGGCTTTCCTTTTTGTCTTAGTGAGATAGTTTCTTAGCTTTGGGCTATTGTCTGGATTTATGGTCAGTGAGCAGTCAGCAAGAAGGATCCGCATATTTTGACTGCCAGTGAGTGGTATGGAACATGGTGATCCACTTTGCTTTGGCAGGCTCCAGGTCCTGTTACGCTACTACAGCTCATGAAACAAACTCTCATACTACTTAGGTGTCCTGAGACTTATTAAAACCTTGAGCATAGCATCCATCAGCCTTGTGCTGTGCTCCATGGCTGGAAAGAACACGTCTTCTAAAAATCTGTCTGAAAAAGCAATGCATTACAAACTGGAGGGGGGAAGAAGGCAGTGCGGGGTGGGAGGAAAGAAATAGTTAAAGCTTGAGTTTTTAGGAGAGTCAGATACCCAGAGTGTCTGTCCCCAGGTTGATTTTTCAGAACAGAAAGCAACTATTTCAGCTCAGTGAGAGCATTCAACAGTTCTTAATGGAAGGTTGAAAGGGGTTGCAAACAAAAGCTTTCCTCTTGCTCTCAGTGATGCAGAGGTCCATTAACAATATGTACTTTTCTGATGAACGGTTATCCTGGCCTGAATACAGAACTGCTGCTAACAGGAAAAGGTTGTGGGGAGAGCACGGGCCTGCATGAATTTTTAATTCAATAAATTTATAGAATTGGTGCTTTGCTGGTTTGCACACAAGCTCCTTATTATGAGCCCATCAAGTTATAAACTCAGTAGGTATGTTAAACACTGCTGCCAGAGAGATGCTTGTTGAGGAGGTCTGAGTGGAAAAGGAAGGAGGGGAAAAGCTGGGGAAATCAGCTGTAAATAGGTTGTTTCTTCTCTGGGAGTATGAGCTTACAGTAGGTCAATACTGTTTGTGTATGTGTGGTGGATAATAGTGTGGTAATTCATGGAAAGTTGCGGGCACCTGTCTGCTGGGAGGCACAACAGGATTAGGTATGTGTGTATGCATGTGTGTGTGCAGCTGGCTCAGTTTCTTTCTTCCCCTAAGTCTCTGAAATACCTGAAAGCCCTCTGTCTCATAACTCTAAAGAGCTTTTCTCACCTTTCTTCTCAAATCTCAGAAGACTATCGCTCTACCATTGCATTGTTTGGGAGCAAAATGGAGTCTTCCCACCATTTCTAGGCATGTTCTCATGTCCACATTTTCACACATCTCTGGAAGTATTCTTGGCACTTGAATCCTATGGGGGTCTTGTTACTTTCTTCAGCATTTTGGGTGGGGGAACTTAGGGGAGGAAGAGTTCCTCTCTCTATGGCTGCACTGTTAGTAGAGAGGTACTGGTGAATTGCAAAAAAATATTGTAGTTAGTCCTTTTCCTGACCAAATTGTGGGATTCACAGCCATGTAAATGCAATGTGTGAATTCCCTGTGTAATGATGTCTTCTAGGGAAATGTAAGGCATGTCTGAAAGCTAGAAAGACAGGGTAGAAGAAAAGGAGAAGAACATGAGATTTTTTAACTACTGCTAAATATCCCAAATACGTTGTGACTTGCTGCTGATTAAGAACAGAATGCCAAATCAAGCCAAAGTGCAAGTTATATAAGGCCAGAACTTGACTGGAGTAAAATCAGTATAGGTCTATAAAACTGATGAAAGTTGAGAAACCTTGTGTGTCTCTCCTATGTGCTTTAATGAACAAAAAAAAATCCCTGAATTTCCTTTATTTATATGGTGTGGTATGCATGGCTTAAAGCCCTTCTAAGGGCATTAGACAAAAACATTTGGTCACCTTCCAACAGGCCACTGAACACAGATAATCATAGCACCCGCCAGGATGTTTAAGACATTACTTTTCAGTTCTCTTATTTTAAACTTGCATTCCTTCAGGGATTATGACTGGAGGCTTATCTAACTATCTGTCTAACTGTCTGACTTTCAAGGATATCATTCCAGCAGTCCAAGTTAACTTCTTTTGGAAGAAGGAAAAAAGAAATAAAGCTTTCACTTTCTTGGTTCCATGAACAGCAAGGGAAAATAAGTCCCCACAAACTTGCATGATCCTTAGCATGGCAAACTGTGTTTTGCAGTGAAATGGTAACAAATAGAGTTTTCGTAGGTTTTATGAGGTTCAAGTCCTTTCTGTCCTCTGAGGCAGGACCAATTCTTTATAACTCATTCTGATGTGGCAGTTTCTACTGTGTCAGTGTGGGCCTGTCAATAGAAACAAACCTAGCAATTTTTTCTCAGTTAATAGTAGTGCTCAAATTGATTTTTACTTTTGGTTTCCAATGCACCACTGATCATATAATAAATACTGAGAGAGTTGGCAATTGCAACTGATTGTACTTAGTTGATTGTTGCTGTCTGACTTGGGGGTACAGTGTCAACTGTGTGCACGTCTTCTCATTTAACAGGGAAGGGCCAGAATGTTTAGGTTTACTGCTGGAGGCACAGGGTAGGAAGGTAGTGGCCTAAAACTTTTGGGGTAGCTTTAGGCTGGTGTTATTAGTGGATGCTAATGGCACGCTCAGAGCTGAACATCCCTGTGGTGCTTTCACCAGTCTGAGAGATGATACTACTCTACATTACTGCTAGTGCTGCATTTCAGGGATTGGTTTCATTTTAATTGGTCTGATTAATCAATGACATGCCAAGGATCCCTTGGTAAAATATAACCTCAAATATTTTATTTCCTATGCAGGAAAATCCCTTGGATTAATATCTATGCCCAAGTTCAGCATGACAAGGAGCAAGAAATGATTGGCTCTGTCAGCCAAAGTGAAAATGCCCCCAAAATCACTCTGAGTGAGTTCACGGACCCCGAGGAGCTGATGGACAAAGAGCTCGACACGCGAGTGATGGGTGAGACACAGCCCTTGGCTCGGGCTTGTTTCACATTATGGGTGAGGATGTTGGTCAGTGGGGTATTAGGTGAGGCAGTGACTGTGACCATAGGTACAAGCAGATACAGAGATAGGGGCAAAGTCTCTCTGCAACAGAATTAACAGGCAATTTTACCTACGGTTTTCCAGCTTTTATCCCAATGCTATATGACCAGGGTAGGAGCCTGGAAACAATAACAGGAATATAGGAGTTGGTTAGTAAAGGCTGTTCCCTGAATCCTCAGAAGAATCAGCCAAGCCAAGCTTGCACCATTGGTGTGCTATTATTACAAGTGAATATGTCACCAATAGCTTAATGAATTTACTGGTGGCCAACAGAGCTGTAATAACAGCTTTTCTGCATGCACTATGCTTATTGCAAATGCAAAGCAGGGTGTGTTACTTTTAAGCACCTTTTCAGTCTATACACTTACAAAAACACATCCTAAGAAGGAGTAAGAAGCAATATAGACCAAACTGTTGAAGACAGTGCACTGACTCTTCTCCATTTTCCCCTCCACAGGAAGCATCTCAACAATTGCCAACAGTGAAAGCACAAAGGAAATCCCCAACTGCACTAGTGTTTAATACTGAGAGTCCTCTTGGTCTACAACATTTCTGAATTTTTATTTGTAATTATTATTGTTATAATTATTATTATTATTATGAAAAGAGAGAGTTATATGTCATTATTATCATTTGGGAGGGGATGGGGTGGGCTTTTTCTGTTTACCAGGGCTGCATTCATAAATAACGAGGGTTCTTCATATTTAGGAAATACTCATCAGATTAGGACCAAAAAGCAAAGAATGAGTGAAGTGTGTACTGGAATTTGAATGCCAGAATCCTGTTAAATACAGAATGGAAATTAAGTACTAAAATACAATAGGCAGATATGATACAGAAGGCAAGATAAATGTAGGTAAATAGTCCCTTTTCTGCCCCTTTCGTGAATCACAAATCAGCTACTTCGTCCTGCCAGAAGGCCCAAGCTAAGCTGTGGGACCAGGCTCTGCAGCCTGCCAACAACCCTCACATTCCATTGATGGCGCATGTCACAGCTTTTTGCAGGATCTCCTTTTTTAATTGCTTTTAATTTCAGTCACCCTCTGGCATTGTTGACTGCTGAGAAAGGGGAAAAAAAATCAGAACAAACATACATTGGCTGGAAGGGACAGCACCGCAAGCAATGAAGAAGCATGCTTGAGTTTATGAATGCAGCCCGAACCCCGTGCATGTGAATAGCAAGGATGCCGAAGGCCTATTGTAGATAATTACAATGTACATAGCTTTTTATTTCTTGGGAAATAATTTAATGTTTAGTAAAAGAAGATATGTTTAAAACAAAACCTGAACCACACACACACATGCACACACACGCCAGCCAAACAGGGACCGTGGTGAGCACTTGAATCACGCTTTGGTTCCAAGTGTGTTCCAGTTGTCTGTCGTATTTCAATCTTTCACTGCTGTGTGTAAACAGCACGGTTTATTTCTCTGTGTATAACTGCAAGCCTTTTTTTAATTTTATTTTATTATTTTTTTTAATGTGTATTATCATTTCCTATGAAGGAGCAGAAAAGATTTTATCTGGATGGACTATGAGTCTTTCACAAATATTTTAGTGATGTTCATCATCATTTATTCACTTCCGTTGCTGTTGTCCACTTTTGAGAAGGATCTTGGTGATATCAGGAAAATAAGGAAAACAAACAGAAAATTATCACAATTTTAATGAGCACAAATACCAGTGTGCTTGCAGTACCCAGTACAACCTCAACTTGACAATGGGCCAGGCTGCATTAGCTTCTTTCCCAGTGATACACCATGCATTTACCAGTTAAGCTGGTGAAGCAAAGTGCTGTTCAGGATGCATAAGTATTAGATTTAGGTTGAACATGATGCACGTGATTAAGGACTGCTTTTGGAGGAGGGGATGCTTAGTCAGACCTAAATAACTGAGCTAGGAAGGGTCTTGTGTCTGCTTTAGGATGGTTGTTTCCAGTTCTGGATGGAAATGCTATTGGAGTAATTTCTGAATGTTGGGTTTGTAATTTTTGATCGGAACAGGGAGGTTAATGGAAAAAAAAAAAAAAAAAAGTGAAAAAACTCCTTAGGAATCTTCCAGCACACTGAGTTGAGAATAGCCCCTAAGAGTGGGCAGGAGGTAGACTTAGCAGAGAGTTGCTTTTATCCATTTGTCCTGAGCTGATGATGCTAAAAGTGGACCTTATTCTGCAGGGTGTTTTCTTGTAAAACCTGCTGGGAGTGGAAGGAAGATTAGGGGCATGTTTGGGAGATGTTCTAGCACTTGCATGGTAACAGCAGACAGAAATTAGGTCAGGTGACAATCTAGATAGAGGATTCTACCTTTAATATATCTGGACTGAAATGAGAGGATGGCTAGGATTGAGGCATTAACTTGTACCTCTCTGTATCACAGCATGCTGGCTGCACACCAGCCTCAGCTACATGTGCTCACTCTGCAAATAGGCTGGAAGGTCTTTCAAAGGTTAGAATCCTGATGTGGCCTGAAAGGGGAGAAAAACAGTGGTTAAGCATAGTTTTGCAGAAAAACACAGAAGGTATTTCAATGCTAAAATAGTAAAACCGAAATGTACAGAAATATTGTTTTGTGTGAAGAATTACAACTAAATATTCTCAGTTCTGCACCTCCATTTCAGTAAGGCTTGTGGGCCTTTTCTCTTGGTTTAAAGAAAATTCTGTTTCCTCCCTCACTTTCTGCTCTAGTTCCTAATACAAGCCGAAGAGTGATGGCTGTGTTTTTCTCTTTAAACTTGAGTTTCCATCCATCACGTGTACATAAACTGTTGTGTTACTGTCACTGTTCTTCTGAAACACCAAAGTAGTTTACAGTAATGGCCCACTCTGGTGATAACACTGTTAGTGCAAGGCCATAGCTTCCCATTTAGGCATAGATGGGAGGGATGTACATAAGCAATGGTCCTGTGGGCCTTGAGTTAAACTGTGGGCTGATCTCAGTCTTTGCTGATTGTTAGAATTTGAGGGACTGCTTTTGTGAGCTGCTGCAGAGGGCTGGATGAGAAATATTCATTTTCCATATTAGCTTTTTTATTTTCTAAACCAGGAAACAAAGTGAAAATGTTCATTGCTTCAAATTTTCCATTTTTTTTTTTTCCCAGAGGAGTGATCTTATGTTGATTTATAAAGAAAGAAATGTGATTACAGTTTTTACAATTTATCAGTTTTTCCCTTTACACTCTTAAATATGCTAAAATAACTCATAAAGGATGGGAGGAAGCAAGGAGGAAAAAAATGGGAGTAAACTACTGTAAAAAATAAAAATAAGAAATGGAAACATTTTCATCCCTCCTCCCCAAACTTAATCTTAATGAAGTCTGAGAGGTTTGGAGAAACATCAGTCCAGAAAGCCAGTTCCAATCTAAGATTATTCTAAAGGTTCTCAAAAGGAAACAAAAAATATGGACCCAAAATTAAATATCAAAAATCTTGCCTGGTTCTTGAGTTGACTCAAATGTCACCTTTCATGCTGCTTTCTGGGTATCAGCATCTGTCAGGGGAGTTCATCACACTGCTGTTTGGACCTGAGTATGCTCCATGCATGTCTGGAAAGAGCATGGGACCACATTTTACAGATTATACCCCCTGCATTAGGGCAAACCATGGTTGACGGCAGCTGGAAAAGCTTGTGAGAGTCATTGAAAGCTGATTCTTTAGGATGTTAGAAGGGTAACTACTGTGCCTGCAGGTAGCAGAGTCTGCAGCCATACAAGGGATTTCTGTAAGGTTTGGGTTAGGCAGCCTGTGCTGACCACCTTTTTTTTTTGGAAGGCACTGACCTGGGTCATTGGCACAGGCTGGAGAATTGTACATTTTTATTTGTATACTGCATGATGGGGAATAGCATCTGGGGGTGTCATTTTTTAAAAAATTTTTTTTCCTCCCTGCAAGTTTTACCCCTGAGGAAATGTAATGGAAGTCCTTGAAGCTGTAGATGATTATTTACCTGAGGGAGGAAGGAAAGAGGCAGTACCATAAGTAGAACATAAATAGCTCCCACAGTTAAGTTGTGTATAAAGAGGAAAAGAACGAGAGAGCAAGAGATTGGGTCAGTGGCCTCTATCACTGCCAGCCTTTCCCCCATGATAGATTCTGCTGTGTATTGACTGTAACATGGAAATAATGCATGAGACCAGGAGACTAGCTGCAGCTTATGACTGTATGTCTGTAAATCTGTAAGAAACACCCAACAGATCCTGTACTTGGTTTAACCTGTGCTTGAGAACCCAACACTAAGCCTGTCAGGATTGGAAATGAGGCCAGAGAGACTGGGGACTGCAGCGTTTTTCAGTTAGAGTTGCTATCGATGAGAGCAGGCATAGGAGAACATACGTTTTCTTCTGGACTAAGCCTTGGTATAAGGGATGTGCAAAGATGTCCTGTTCTCCTTCCTTTTCCTTCAGTCAGTTCCTACACAGATTCCAGCATGTGCTGGTCTGAAAAAGCAAACCAGAATTCTCATATCGCTTCTGATGATGTTGGACAGTGCATTAAACCCAAACCACCACCATGGTTTTAAAGGATTAAATGAGGCAGACAATTGCAATACTTGTATTAAACACAGTAATACAAATGCATGAGTCATATATATACATATATATATATACTGTTCTTGGTTTTATTGTTCCATTTGAATATTTCTACTGTAAAAAAGGCAGTGGTTTTGAAATTGTTGAAAATAAATGTATTTTTGTACATCAGAGTTACCCCTGGCTGCTCTTTCAGTCTTTGTTCTTCTCGAGTTTCCTTTTTGCTCTGTCCTCACTGGATTTGCCTTGCTGTATCTGGCCCTCCAACCCTGTATGTCATTCAGGTCATGCAAAACACAAGGAGGGCGAGCAGAACAGTGTTATAAGGCAGAAAATTTTGAGGTAAAAGATAAAATCTACCTCCTCTCTTTCGTTCTTACTGCTGCCCTCAAAAAATAATTATCTCCTTGCCTTTCCATCCCATAGGCTGATCCTCTTTGGAGCCTCAAAGGTAAATAGGCTGAGAGACCTACCTGCTTATGCAGTCAAGGCCCTGTAAAGCCCAAATTCCCATCTAGCAGCCTTTAGTCTGGAAGATGCTGCAGAGTGCCCATGCCAAATATATACGTGTATCAATCTGCTTTCACTCATTGGCATAAGAGACTACTTAAAAAGGAAAAAAGTAAGAGAGAACATGCAAGTATATCTGGGTATTTATCAGCCATCTCACTCCATGGGCATGCACACACACACACAGACTCCTAAAGTACAGATTTCTGGTGTGTGGGAGAGTTACTTGGGAAACATCTCTCCACTTCTGTCTCCTTCTTACGTTCTTTCCCAGCTGTCTACTACTGTTCACTTGTGGAAGTGAGACTAATGGTCCAAGTCCCTTCTCTGATCTGATGCAGCAAATGTTTTATGTATGTATTACATATAAATGCAAATTAATTCAGTTTATTCTCCCTTCTATAATTAACAACCAGTTGTTTCTGTTTTTCCTTTATGTTACTAAGCTGAAAAGGTCAGGCAACTGAGTGCTAGGATGGCTATTTTGGAGAATGATGTATGAGAGACCTCCAGCATGACAGAAGACCTCCCAGCTTTTGAAATCTTTGGCTTTGGCCTTCTTCACAGCAGTGCCCGTGTAACTCTTATGTTTAAATGGTCCTGAAATATGGATCATGAACAGATAAGCACTAATGATGAAATTACAGAGGCTTAATGAGCTACCACCGAGACCCAATAATCAACTATGCGCAGAAACCCAGCTAAATGCAACAGTGAAGTCAAATACAGGCACTTAAACAACAGCCCTCGTAATTTGGGAATATGTGCAGTAACTCAGTCTTCGCCTGAATCCAGATCATTTGCTGTGCGAGGTGGATTTCTTATTCCCTTTGTTAAAGGCAGTGTAAACATTGCTTGCTGCATTGTGATATTCTCATGTTTGCACCAGATATCCCTCCCTCGGGGATATGGTGCTGCACAGGATCAGACCATCATAATTACTATTGGAGGCACCTTGCTACTGTCTTGTTTCACTTCTCACTGTCGTGTTGAGTAGCACCTTTGTCAGCCAAAGCTGGCATGCCAGGTATGGGACAGCTGTAGTATGGGAAGGAAAAGCACTGACAAGTCCATTTTCCCCAGCTTGGAATGCTGATAGTGAAAAGGTTGGTTTGGGTTTCTGCTCACCAATTCATGATGCTCTTTTGTTCCTTGTGCAGGAAGAGCCTTTCATTACTTGTATAATGGGAGCACCTAGAGGGCCTGGCTGAGAACACATCCCCCTTGTGCACACCACTGAATAAACCATGTTGCAGCGATGCTGGTGATGGACTGCACAAATGCAGTGAGAAGTGGCCAGGGCTGGCTGCACCCTCACCCACATGCTGCAGTGTAGGACAGAGATGAAGAAAGGTGTGTGCCCATACCAGCCAAGGCTCTGTCTTCAGACTATTTGGGACTGAGTCCTCCTGCTGTAAGGCAGAACCTGAGAGATATCTAATGGACCTTTTGCCCTTCTAAAATCATCAGACTGAGGAGGTGTAAACTGACTGCTCCTGCTTGCCAGGAGTGTGACCAGCCTTGCAAAGGTAAGAACGGAATTTCCCATGGTCCTATTCAGTCCAAAACTTACTGCAACCAGAAATGCAAGTTCTTACACCCTAAAGAATTAATGCAAAAGAGACCTATGGATTCAGGTACCTTCCTCTGAATGCTGTTGCCCAATTTCTAGTTGTTCCAGGGACAAATGATAGATTTCCTGTCCAGAATTCAGGACACCATGCACTTAAACATGGTGAGGCAGCCTGTAGCCGAGTTTGCTTTCTGTGCAGGTCTTACTTTTTCCCTTGGCCCCAGTGAAGTACTCCAGTTATTAAGCATTATCAAAGCACCATTGCACTACTGACATATTATTGTAATACATCATCTGAGTGCTGGTCTCCCATCATATATCATGGTGCTACATCACAGGACTGACAACTGACAGGAGCCCAGACCCAGAGACAGATCACTTTTCTAAGCTTTATAGGCTTTATTTATTTATTTATTTTTTCCACTCTTTCTCCTCTCCCCTCTGAGACAGCAAGCAAAGACAAAGAAAGCAGTGCTGGACTGCTGCCACTAAGCTTTCAAAGCCTTTAAGTATATTTATCTATTCATTTTACCCTTGACTCTGGAACATTAATTAAACAAGGCTGCTGATGTTTCTATATAAGCCCGCAGAGATGGGTTTCTTTTGGGTCATGAAGAAGGAAATGATAGTTTGCTGTGAACTGTTTCATGAGACTAGCACATGGGAAGGTCTGTGTATGAGCAGAAGAGAGAGATGAATCCTTGCAAAATAAAAAATAATGGTTTGTTCCTGAATTCAGAGATTGTATTAGTAGTAGGGCTAAACTATATTTTTAATGCAATTGTGGTAGTAGAGACAGGAGAGAAGGTAATAGTGTTTTGTTGTTTGTTGCTGTTGTTGTGATTTTACACCTGATAATACAAAAGGATCTGCTTCTTCATTGCTTTATGCTAGTTTTACCTGCGCAAGCCCACTAACATTAGTGAACTTAGTCTTGATTTACACCAGTGTGAGCTTTCACATTAAGAGGAGTTACATGCCTACTTCAGGGACAGAATAAATCCTTTTTAATGCCTTGTTGTGAATGTCAAGCAGTTTTCAGGCCCAAATTTATGGAGTTTGCAATACTACTACTAAAAAACCCTACTACTATAGGGACACAGTGGGGAGAAAGAAGGAGAATAGTTATTAAATGAAACAGAAATGTTGTGATGATGTGTGCTTGTAAAAAGCCAGTGCTGGTTACATGAACCTGGAAGGAAAAAAGGAGAGGAAAAATGGAAACCAGACTTGAAACAGCAAGGAAGAACAATGGACTGGCCAAAAGCCTGTGGCTGACCCAGTGTGCACAATGAGGGGGAAATGGATTTTTAATTGTTTTAGTATGAAAGCATCTAAAATCTCAGGCTGGATTAACAGAATAAGGAAGAAAAGTAGCACATCGAGTACATGTAAGATGGAGTCATCCCTGCTTCCGTGTCCTGAGGCCCAGCTTTGAAACTAAAATGTGAATTTCAAGCAGCTGATTCCCTACTGAAGGTCCAGTGTTAAACACCGTGGTCCATTATAGAGGAGTGATGGGTGAGTGGTAACTCCGGTTGCATTAGTAGGCCATTTCCAGAGCTCACCACATGTGATTGTATACAAAAAGTTGGATGTAGAAATGTAGTGGATCCTGATGCTGAATGTACAGACAGTGGGCCTGAAGGTGTCAGTGTGGGAAGGGCAGGAGGATGGGAATACTTGAAATGCTGTGCAATATTTATCTGTTCTTGGGACTCACTCTTCTGTCCCTGCTACTAATTGAAGTGTTGTCTGTGTGAGAGGATAATTTAAAATCAGTTCCTGGAGTAGGAAGCAAGGGTAAGCTTCTCCAGGGAGCTATTTAAATGGGTCTCAAGAACTGACTAAAGCAATTGGCTGAGCTAAGACATGGGATGTTGCTACCTGGCATTCTCTTGTGACAATGAACATTCCTTAAAGAGAAAACAGGGAAATTAGTTTTTTTTTTAAGGAGGAACAGAGGTGGTGAAAATAAAAGAGACAGTCTGACCACCGGGAGAAGGCAAAGTCGAGCTGTACAGCATCTCTTGTGGTCCTAGCTGGAAATGTTTGGCTATTCCTATAGCCTGGTGTCCCAAACTTGCTATACTAGCATGAGCACACCCACACCACTGTTTCAGAGGGGTTCTGAGTCTCCTGTGAGTTCACAGGGATGAAGAAGGATTGAGAGACATAACATACCACTGGAATGCCTAGGACCAGACAGTGCTGCCAGCAGGAAAAATGCTGCAGTTACCTCAGGAGCTTTGCTTCACAGCCTCTATATATTCCCCCAAGTATCTAAAGCTTATTGTGGGCAAGTTTGGGAGTCTAAATCCATTTGTGACTCGGGACCTTAATGCCTAATAATATCACCTACACTTAGAATAATCTGAGATATGGTTAGGAATACCTGGGAGACTGTGCTTTTAATCATTTTTTTTTAACCTTGAAATGTTCCTGTCAGTTCCACTCTATGGACTACTAGAGATCTGAACCCTGTTAAAGGATGCTGAGGGACTTTCCTCTGTTTTTTGTATATAACTTCCCTTCATTTTGTAGGTTAGACAGCAAAGTCTCAGCCACACACACACCCGGCACTTTGGGACCATGAACAATTTACAATATGAACAATATGTACAATAGATTTGTCCATTTTTTTCTTCAAGTAAAAGTCACAGAAAGGACAAACAAGTGGCTTTGGTGCAGGAGAGCCTGAGGACAGTTTTGGTGTCAGTGCCATCAGTTTTGGCACACAAGACTATGGCTGTTGGTTGGGCATTAACTCCTACAGGCCTTAGGGCACACCCAGCTCAGCATGAACCCTCCCAGGAGTTGCACGACCCCTACACTTTGCTGGCAGAGGAGGAGGATTTAAGAACCACTGCCATTTTTTTTTTTTTTCAATCACAATATTTTTGTTTCAGAGTTTCAGGTGTCAGCCCAAGGCTACTCCACAGGGGCCATTTATATGGTCCATATGGATAAAGGGCAAGATGGAACTTAAGAAAACGCTTAGTTCCCAGCTTAAATGGCTGTTCAGACACACTGAAATGTTTGCATGCAAATTTCTGTTTGTAGCTGCTGCACACCTGCAAACCATACTGCACTCGTCTGAAGACCAACAGCTTGCATCAGGACCTCCAAGTGTGAGGAAGGCCAAAAGGGATGCTTGGGTCAGTTAACTGGGAGGTATCAAAGGTGAAAGTGGGTGGGAGAGACTTCAGAGGGAGACTGATGGTTCACCCTGAGCCCAGACCAATGTTAAGCTTTTTTTTTTTTTTTTTTTTTTTTTCCTCCCTAAAACCTTTTCTGTAATTTTAAAACCAGAATTAATAGCTACTCAGGATTGTTGGCTCCAACAGTTATTATTATGTTTCAACAGATGTTCAGCCAGTCAGATTATTTAATTAGCTTCATGCTCCTTAACCTCATAAATCTGTGAAAGCTGTGACAAGGATAAAGAAGAGGAATTAACAATAATAAATCAATATTCCAGCCCTCCTTAATACAGTCTAAGAAGTTTGGATCAAAGCACCATTGGTAAGTTTTGTGAGCAACCTGAATGTCTTGGATACAAATCTCACTTGATCAAAATTTTTGAGGAAAATGCCCAGGATTCTGGAAACAGGTTCCTTGGGAAGCAGGAGAGCCTTTTTGTTTAGGGTGTGGGGACAGCACTAGGGAGACCTAATTACACTCCCTATCTCTTACGTTATTAAAAAAATAAATCAAAAAATAAACTTCCAGAGGTGAGTGGATGAATAGACGGCTTCAGGGTCTGCCAGCACACCTGCAGAGTAGCAAGGGCACCCCAAATGAATAAGGATGGAAGACAGACAGCTTGGTCACGTCACCATAGTTTGTCTGAAGTGCTTATAGCTATTGAAGACAATAAACTCAATATGCAATGAGTATGGATCTGAGGTTTTCTTCCTCTTATTCTTCTCTATTGGGCTTCACACAGTTCAGTGTGCAAGTCTTTCTATCATGTGGCAAGGGGTAGCCGTGGCCAGGACCTGGTCCAGCTGTTTCCAGCTACTATGAATCTATGGTATCTATGAATTTATTGCACTCAAATATTGCAGGATTACAGGAGATGTGAATCAGTGAATCAAGGCATAAAGTGACCCACTTCATTCTCACCATGCCTGGAAGAACAGGGCTTTATTCCCACGGATCATATTTTAAAAAGTGTTTCCCTCATCCTTATTTCAGAAAAATACTTTGCTGACAGACTTTTGCCCCTCCAGAGACTAACTTCAAACAAGAATGTTTATAGAGAAAAACTCAATTGAGTGAAGGCTTTTTTTTTTATTATTATTATTTTATTTTTATTATTTTTTTTTTTTTTCCCTCACTCTTATTGGCTTCAGCAAGCCACTTTTTTAGTCTTAATTTTTCCTTTCAGCAATTTCATCTAACAGGTCTCATGACATGCCTTCCATCCATAAACTAGATAAATCAGAGGGGTCTGATCCATAAACTAGATAAATCAGAGGGGTCTGAAACCTAGGCAGAAGAGGAACAGATTTGTTCTGGAAACCTCTGGAGACTGGTTTTGACTTTGCACTGAGCTCTGTGCACTGGGGCTTAGGTCAAGCACAGACTGTATGGTCGTCCCCTAATTAAATGTTATTTTTGCCTGCTTGGAGCTAGTAATACTTGCTACACAGCATTATTCTGGATTTTATTGTACCGATGGCAGTAAATGGGTCTGCTTTTCCTGCTGTTAGTGCCATGGTAGGAATAAAATCAGGTATTGAGTTTGCCTATATTTTTAATATCACGTACTTTCCAATGGCTGCATTGCACTTTGTTCTAGTGAGCTGCTCCCCTCATCTCCAGTACCACCATCCATTTTTCTGCCTTCCTTACTTTTCATATGGCATCGCATCCCTGCTCAGAAATTCCCACCTATACAGCTGTTTAATGGGGAAGTGAAATTCACCCTTGTTAATTCATAGGTTCAGAAGATGAGACATCTCCATTTTCTGGAGGGTAGGAAATGGCTGTCTTTTACATGATTTCAGGAGTGTCAGAAGATTTAAGTTCACAAAGGACCAGGCAGTGTGACCTCCCTCCTACTGGGGTTACCAGACAGCAGCTGCTGTGTCTGCCTATAGCTCAGTGACACCTTTCTGCTGAAAGCATCTTTCTGAAGTCAAGAAGAAATGGGCAGGACTCTCAGCTAATACACCATTTTTCGTTTCCCCCTCCCATCCTGTAAGAAAACAAATAAAATTATGTTTACACCTGTTGCTTTTGTTGCCTCTCTTCAGAAATGATGTTACCATTATATATGTTTTTTTTTTTTGTTTTGTTTTTTTCTCATCATTTTTTAGCTGTGACAGAATTAAGAATGAAATTGCAAGGAAGGAAAATGTTTGTAACAGCTCCATTTTTTATATGATGAGAAATACCTCCCAGGTGAAAGGAGACATTTTTCTAGGCTAAATTACACATTCTCTGAAGAGCATGAACAGACAGACTGAAGTTTTGCATGGTAACCCATCATTAGTACCATTACTACTGCCAGTAACCAAACAATCTTCTGTTTTCTAGCAGTTAAAAGAACTGAAAAGAACTGATAAAAATATCTTTGAGTGCAATCAGGAAGGCTTGGGAAAAACTCTTCTTTTAGAACTCCAACACCCTTTAAAAATACAGGGTTTTTTTCTTCCCCTTTCATTTCTTTAAGGTTTTTATAAAAATGAAGAATACGACAGGGATTAAAATGAAAAAGGATCTGGAATCATTTTGACTGAGAGGAAAGAAATATTTGTACATTATTCATCGTACTCTCGGTTATTCATCAAAAGTTTCATTCTTCAACTAAAGTCTTTTCCTTATCTTAAAGCCACTGACATGAATATATATCACCAAGTTAAAAAGATTGAATTACACTTCTCCCGCTGCTGCTAAGATTCATGGAAGCTCAAAGCCCAGCCTAGTCCCTAGGTGTACTGAGCCAGTGCATTTTATGATTTTCGGAGAACAACGCTAACAGGGTTTGTCTCTTCATTGTGATACGGAGATGATTGAAAATGTGCTGCTGTATCGCTTGATAAAAGACCTTTGCCAAAAAGGAGAGCAGCTTTGTCATTTGAGAACATTACCCATGGGGCTTAAGAGACCTACTTGACAGCAAAACCTCTAGCAGATTTTTTTTTTTTTTTTAAAGCAGCATATTTTCCATTGCCCATAGTTGAGCAACTGGAACAACAGGAAAAAATAAAAGAGCTAAGATGTGATCCCTAAAATCTTCCCTGAGTATTGTGTTGCCCCATAAGTACCAGGAGAAGTGACATTTCTTGCTCCAGTTCCTCATGCTGGCTCAGAAGGAGAATCACTCCTGGTTCACGCTGCTCTGATGCAGTGGTGTCACAGAAACTGGTGGCTTCCCGAGGTGTCAGCTCTTCCTTGTGTCCCCAGCTTTAAAATGATCAGGGATAGCGGTATGATGCAGCACTCAGTGCAGAATGACTGCTCGCCCTGCTTGATTTGGTTTTGTAAGAGCTGGGAGATGTTTGCTGCCCCAGTAAAACTCAGGACACAGACAAAGGTGGTTTAAAGTGAGTTTGGTGTGTGTGTGTACAGCCAGGACAGTCTTTGTAGGATGTGCTGTGCTCCAGCTTGACAGAAACCTCTGGGAGTCCGTCTGGTGTCTCCACTGGCCCCCCATCTTCCTGATGGGAAGGACACGTCCCAAAGGCAGGACAGCTGCCAGGAGTGAAGAGGTGCTGCAACAGCAGCAGTGTAACAATGCCATTTATTGCCATCAAATGCTACGGTGCAACTATTTATTTCAATAGTATTTCAGACCTAGGGCTAGCACCAGGTGTTTCACTGCAGAACTGGTGTATTTTACACAAACACACAAAACCCTCCTCAGACAAATGCTGCTGTAGTGACCCACAAATACATTTTTCTGCCTGTGCAGGTGGTTGGGCACTCACCAGTCCTTGTTGTGCTCCATAACAAGGACAGTGTTAGATGAACCACGCTGAGCCATACATCATTCTGCAGCAACGTGCCTTTGATGGGAAAATGGACTGCTACAATTTGAGCAGGGCTGAGCTCTGACTTACCAAGGGCAAGTGGCAATAACTTGGACTGAGGGGAGCCTGGGAGAGGAGAACTGTAATTAAAATTCCCATTGACTTTCAGGAAAGCTGGATAAAATAACGACAAACTAAGCCCAGAAAAACAATAGTGACATGGTCATTGTCAGTTCAGATTAAAGGGATCCAGTTTAATATATTTTTAGAAAACATAAAGGGCCTTAAAATCTTTCTTTTTTTTTTTTTTTTTTTTTTTTTTAACCTTCCCCAAACCATTATACTTGCAAATTGTGCCCCCTCCTGCTGCTGTAAAGTCCAGAGAAGGCAGATGGGTTTTAAACTCAGCCCACGTAGCCCTTGACTTGCCTACTGCAAGAAACAGACTGTGAGAGGGAATCCCCACTTCTGTGCCTGGCATACCTTTCCTTCTCCCTCAGTGAGGAAGCAAGGCTGGGCAAAAGGTAGCCTAGGTGGAGTGGTTTGCTCTGTGGCTGGTTGTGTAGCTGGGCTGCACCACGCAGGTGATCAGTTAGTGCAGGCAAATAGCTCGGGAGAGAACTCTTTTGGGTCAGGCTGCTGTTGCAAACATCACAAAGTGTTATTTGGCCTGGACTCAACAATAAATGAGACTGAAGTCAATCCAGCCTTCCTAAGGTATTGGGGGTCTGCATATACTCTGCCTGTGCTAGTGAGTGTTATTTGACCAACATGACAAAAACAATGAGAAATTCAGAGAAGTGTCTGCTTTGTTTTGAGCTCTTAAACCTCTTAGTTTCCAAGACTGTGCAAAAGCCGAAGAAGGTTTCTAAAATACACGTTAAATAATAATAACAGTAACTGAAAAAAAATAAAAATAAAAAAAAAAAATCTCACTCGTGCTATTCCTACAACCAGCAAACGTGCCCATGGCAGCAGGTCCCTGGGGGATTAAAGGGGATAGGCAGGGTCCACCTGCCCCTGTCCGCACTCCCAGCCCTGCACAGTGTTATGCCAACCCCATAGCTGAGCCCCGTGTTGCCGGGTTTTCAGCCTGGCCAAAACCAGCAATGATCTCTTCAGCAGCTGCCCTTATTTTGCAAGTTAACTTTTTTCCCTTTCTCCCTTCTGAACTCTGAAGCGCTGTCTTTCCACACGAGCTGAGCTTTTTTGAAAACGATTGTTTAATGGGAACATCTGGAGTGTGAATGGAAGACTTATTTCTCCTTTTCCCTTCAGTAAATGCTCATTGCATACTTTAAACGTTGATCTTTTTTTTTTTTTTTCCTTCCCCAAGCAGAGAAAAAAAAAGGATCATTACTTGACAGAACAGACTGCGCTCTTTAGTTACTTAACGTGCGTGAGTGTATCCTGCGAGCCATGACTGCAGAGCTTCCCCATAATTAAAACTTTCCTGCTGTAAAGTCTTGGTTTCTGTTTAAAGTTTAGCAGTCCTTCATATTGTGCAATCGGTGCTAATTAGATAATACCTGTACACAATACTCCTTGCAATTTAATGAGCACAAGGTGGGATGTTCTTTCATATTGTAGAAAGAAATCTTAACCAAAAATAATAATAATAATAATGAAAAAGCCTGAATTCATGTACTTATATGTTGTTTAGAACTCTGGAAAATTAAAAAATGGAGCGATATGTAGGTATTATTGAAAGTATTATTCGTGTTTGTATTTTCATGCCCCTTCCCATCCCTTTTCCTATTTGCAGTGGAGATGCTTCTGAAAGACGACCCCTGAATGGACAGAAGCCCTTCTCCAGTCCTTTGGCATGGTTCACCAGTAACCAAACAGAAAGTTATCCCAAAGTTTAGTCAACGCTGTTCAGAACCTCTCCTTGTCAGGTGGAATTGCTTGTTCCTTCCTGCTAGTTTGGGTCAAAATGAAGTGAAATGACCTAAAGTGGCCTGACTCAGCACCCTGCGCCTCACCCACCTGCCCAGCCAAGCAGCAGTGAAGCAGTGGCTGAATCCAAGTGCTCTGCAGTTATTCCACTTCATTCCCAGTTAAGCCGAGCAAGGTGTACATGTTGTTTAAAACTGCCTGCACAAGCTGATTGCTTGACAAGCAGAAAAGACAATTCCAGATCAGAAGCAGAGCCTCATTTCCTGTGACTGATGTAGTGCTTTCAAGAAACCCCTACATTCCGCCAGCCCTATGGGCTGCAGCAAGAACCATCTTGTCTGTCTATTCTTGCTCTACTTTCTGCCCCGACTATGTGTTGTCAAATATATATATATCTTATTTTGAAGAGGAAACTGAATAAAGATGAGAATTTGTTACTTTTTAAAGCCACTTATAGTCCCCTGCAGGGGACCTCTGGGTCCCCTGTAAAAGACCTCTCGGTCTTTTGGCCTCCAGTTTTCTGATATATTCAGAAAATCTGTGCCACGTCAACTGGGACTTTCAAATTAGCCCAGGTAACACCAGGCGCAACCTACATAAGACTGATTAAAATATATTGACCTGGTAAACGAGAGCTAAGCTATCTTGTAAAAATAACCCACCTCCTCTCCAATTTTGAGCAACAAGTCCTGCTATCTTGTCCATTTCCTCCCCTTTTATAAGGCACTGTTATGTGTGGTCTGACTCCTCTTTCCTTCTGCTCCTTCACTTTCAAAAAATGCAAACATTCAGCTGTTCATAGGAAGCCTGCTGTTTTCCTAGGCATTTTACCATCAGCCTTGTGACGTTGGCAATTTGGATCATTTTGTACTAAGCATATTTCATTGTACAATTATAACATCAGGACTGTGTCAGGTGAGTTATACAAATGACACTTTGAATGCCTCTTTGGGGTTTTTGTCTGTGTGTGATGTTGTTTTGTTTGCTTTTAATGAGCTTCAGTCTCAGAAATAATAGACCACTCATTTGTTCTCTAGGTTTAACAACCACCATGGTAACTATCAGAAACCACAGTTAAAAGATTTTACACCCCTTCCTGCACTATTCAAGCCTTTTTTTTTTTTTTTTTTCCCTGAATTTGACATGGAAATGGGTTTGCCAATGAGTTAGACGCAGATAAAAAGGGATGGAGGTGACAAAAGGCAGGCCTATCACTCTCTGTGGTGGCTAAGAATGTCTTTGTCAGTCTGATTTACTGACACCTGCATTTACATAGCACTTAATCACAGGAGAGTGGCCGACATGCAGGAGTTTTCTCCAAGAAGCAGAAGAGAGAGGGGTGGAGGGAGCTGTTCTGACCATAAACACTGAAATTAGTGCTGCCACAGACTATTCTAACCTGTATTATTGCCTTAAATAATGTTCATTTAAGAACTTGTAGAAAAGACAAATGTTTTGTTTTTTAGCTGAAGTTTCTCTAATGAAAAGGACCAAATGGTCTGTAGGATGTAGCTCTCTTCCTCTCTTACTACCCCTGTCCCTCTGGGGAAATCTTTTTCTTTGTAGAAATTAACAGTAACTGGGGAAAAAAAAAATCCCCCCCTATATCAAAACCCTTCAAAACTCCATGATTTATTTCTCTGAGTGACTTGTATTCTCCATCTGTGAAGCAACTCTATGTACAGGCTTCTATTTTTTTTTTATTTTTATTTTTATTTTTTTATTTTTTTCCCCTTAAGGGGCTATTAACTATGTAAACAACTTCAAAACAAAGAGCCTTGGCCATTTCATTAGGGGAAACCATCTCCGCTTCCAAAGGCCTCCTGGGGACCAGGAGGAGTTCATTAAAGCCAGGGCGGTGTAAAAGGCTTCTTGCATGCACAGAAATGGAACCACCATGAAACATTAATGACCTCAATGCATTAGCAAATCTTAAACTAAAGTAGAATTACGTTGTCTCTGGGGACCTGCGTGTACCTCCTTAGATTTTATTTTTTTAATGCTAAGGAAAATGCAGGCTTCAAATTTTAATGTGAAGAGCAAAACACTTTGCTGGTGTGAGCTGAAGAAGGCAATCAAACTGGCCCTAGGCCAGGGATGTGGAGAAGGTGAAAATCCTAATTGTCAGCTGCTGTGTTTGCTCCAGCTGGTGATTATTGCCGAGAAATATCTGCTCAGCCCTTATTGCCAAATAAAGGCTCACCTGTTTCCTTTCCCTTCTGATTCTCCATGAACAGAAACCACAGCTGCATCACTTGTTTTGATAAGTAGCTATATGCCTTGCCATTTATAAAGCACCGAAGAGACATTTGGCAGTGTTACGTCAAGAGCAGGCAACTGTTTAGGTCAATATTGATCCCAATGGAAATTATTGTATAGGTCTCTCCTGTGAGTTATGATCTCTGCTAAAGTTGGGTGACATTTCTCCAAGGAATACTTTCTTCAGCAATGACAGAAAAATGCAAAATTTCAAATGCATTGAAACCCTGCAGGACAATTTATGCTGAAACCTGCAAACATTTCCAGCCCTAAGAAAAATAGATAGTACCCCCCCCCTTCTCCGCAATGTAATTTAGAAATGATGTCTCAAGTTAGTTTATAAGTTGATATTGAAAAGTCTTTGATGAGAGGTGCTGTCTTCAGTGATTTTTGAGCTCTTTTAACTTTGCCACCTGTCCTTCCACAGGGCAGGGGGAACGTGCCTCATGTGGCTGACAAACCTTTGAAGACAAAGATGTTGAGAAGTTTAGGGATATGTCTGTGCTACAGATTATTTGGGAAGAAGGCATATAGTATAACCAACTGATTCTCATCCTGGGAAGTGTGTGTCATCGGAAGGCAGCAATGTTCATCCAGGACCAAAACAAGGACTGCCTAGCCCAGTGCCCTTGTTTCCAGCAGTGGTCAAAAATAAATGCTTATAGAAGAGAAGGAACAGGGCAAGTGTGTGATATCTCCTTCCTAATGTTCTGCCTGCCTCCAACTGTTTTTAGCTTGAGTCTTTCTGAGTGATGGGTTTTTAAATATCTTACCAGTCTCCCCTTGAACCCAGACTGAGCTTAGAGCATCCTTTGGCAAGGATGCTGCTCCCTGCAGTGCTTTGCTGAGCCCAAGGACCGCTGGGTTTGAAGAGAGGCATCTTGTTCAGGCACATTTTCACACTTAGTGAGGCTAATCTTTCTGTTTTCTCCTAAATTGCTTGCACTCACTGTTTTCAGACAAACACCCCTCTTTTGACCTAAATAACAATGACATTTCTATTGTATGACAACTGTCCATTTACTGTGGTGTATAAAGCATGTCAGGACTGCCTAACAATTCAGTGTTACTTCTAATGCGACTTTGGCCAGTGCTAACTAAATTGCTGCTCTCTAATGCCAGGCCAAAGGTTAACCCAAAATATTAAACCCAGCCATTAGTTAAACTGATGGAACACCCTGTGAATTACAGAACCATGATGCCTGAATGGCACTGCTTGGCACGATTAGTAGTTATATCCACACACCTGTGCCAGGTGTGTAGTTAGCAGGCAACAATATTAAATATTCCTTGCTCCCACAAGAACTGCACAAACCCAGCAAGCAGGGTGTGTGTCTGCAGAGGGAATCAGGGGCAATATCTTTGCACTGGCAATCATTCTGAGCTCCAGTTCGGGTTTGCATCTTGATCCAGACATACAATTAAGAACAAACATTTCAAACAACAACAAAACAAACAAACAAACAAAAACAGCATTGATAGAATTAAAGCAAATACAACAGAAAGTGCATTTTTAATATTTACTTCTTTTTTTTTTTTTTTTTTTTTTTTTTTTTTTTTTCCTTCTGGAAAAGGATGGAATTTTAAACGTTTCTTTACTTTTGTAGTCACGTGATGTGGTGCATTTCCTGTTTGTGTGATTTCTTCTGGTATGAGGCAAGGCTTTTATTCTGTTTTTAAACTTTAATGTTGGTTAAAAAGTAATAATGCATCTTTGTGGCATGGCTTATGGTAGTAAATATTTAAAGGAATTGCATAAGTCTACCATGCATCAGAAGGGAGAGTTAGTGAAGAGTGATGCCAAATTTGGACATGGAACAATTTTATATTTGAAGGAGATCAAACATGAGGTCGTCCTCCTCTGCCTTTCCTCAGCACAAATTCTGCAGAGCAGACGGAACTTCTGTTCACTTCAGTGGAGGACCTGAATGCCTCTACCATAAAGAAGCATCAGAGACAGCAATGCCATTTTATTCCTGATCTGTGCATGCCTGGTGCATTGACTTTTCTATGGTAGAGAGCAGAGCAATCTCTCTTCAATGGAGACCTTAGGAAGACATTGTATAAAAGCAAATGATTGTTAAGAAACAGCAGTGTTTCTCTGTTCATGATTCTAGATGAGGCAAAGAGTTCGGGGACCATGCTCAGTATGAGCCAACCAGCGCGTATCCTATCAAATTCGGGGCAATTTATGTAGCTGGAAAGTTGCATTTTTGAAAGACTGATATCATGTGCTGCTGGTAGCACAATTAAGAAAGTCAAAATTAATTGGGACACCCTTAGGGCAGGATGGTCCTGTTGATCCTTGGGTGGTGCACAGCGCGCAATCCCTTAGCTCTTTTAGGGCCTAACTGTCAGATGGAATAGGCCGAGCTGTAGTTACCATCGAGGATATCCATTATATGCTCCTGTCCCAGGGGCATGTCCTTTACCAGATGTGGTAATTTTCCCAGCTTTCAAAACAGAAAGCTTTTTTTTGTTCTTTTCCCTAATTTTGTTCTTTTCCCTAATTCTAAATGCAGAAACAAAGAGTGAAGGTTTCTTTATATTTTTAACAATGTAAATCAGATTTTTGACTGCTAAATTGGAAAGGGCTGAAGGAGAGCCGGGAAGTTTGTCACTAGCTGGGAACCTGCACCAGTCCCTGGACAAGTGTGTGCTTTCACAGCACCCTCTCCTATAATCTGTTGGTGCAACACACAGTACAACAGCTGGTGCCTTGCCAGGGATGATTTTTAGTGGAGGAAAAATATGAGAGAAAGGGAAAACAAATATCAGACAGCTTTCCGGGTTGCTCCATTATAAATCTAGTGTTTGTAGCAGCCCCTGCCTGCTCCTCCTATCCTGTTCATTACATGGCCACACTGTGAGGGCAGAAGGGATATTAAAAAAGCCTGTGCAGCAGAGCTGTTGCTGCAGCCAGAGGACTTGCTTGCCCAAAGTCCAAGGAAGGAAACCAATTAAATGGTCTTGCACTGCTCATGGAGTCTGCTGCTGCTGAGCAGGGAAACAAATTCATCTGTTCCCAAGGAAGAAGAGAAAGTTGAGCAAAACAAGGGGGAAGGCAAGTGAATGCCAGCTGGTGGAAGACAACATTTTCCTGTTACAGAGCCTAACAGCAACTGTTTTATGGATCTCTCATTCTTTTCACATTTGGCACCTTTCATCTGAAATCTGGAGACCACAGAGAGCACACAAACTAAACTTGGCAACCTCTGATTCAGAGCTGCTTCTGGATGGCCATGATGCCAATTTTGACACTCACTCCTCATCCCCAGTATCCTTCCCTTGTTTATGCTAACTAATTCTTTTTCTTGCTCCCATTATGTGGCTTTGCCTGACATAGCAAGAGACCTGTTCATTAGCATCTGAGCCTTTGAATAGCTTTCTGAGGAGGCTACTGCACAAGCTCATTAGCAAGGAGAAAATAAAAAATATTAAGCCTGGCAAAACAATAGTCCAGCTCCCAAACAAACCTGGAGCCTGCATTTTCCAGTTTGTATCTTGTACAGGGAGGTGCTCTGGAGACTCATGAGCAGCTGTAGCAGCTTCCCCACTAACAAGTGACTTGGTCATACATGTTGTGTGCTCCCCTCTAGCCTGTCTCTCTCACCACATTTACAGCAGTGCAACAGAACTGGACACAGCAACATGCTGTCCCTAAAGCAAGGAAGGAATTCATAGGACTACTGGCATTTCTAAATCACGTCATGCTTTCATATTTTTTGATGCAGTGTTCTTTAATGGAACAGGTTGTAGGAGGCTTAACTGTATCTTTACATCCAAATCTCCACCCTACCAGTTCAAAACTTAGCAAAGGAACACATTTGATACCGCTGTAGAAACCACTGATTTATATTGTGTGCAATATCTACAATCAATTGAACATTTACATTCATGCTTAAGATATCCGATCCTGATATGAAATGCAAGCTGCTTAGTATTTGGTGGCAAATACATGTTCTCATCCCTAAATCTTGTGGCACACCAACCACTCCCAAAAGGAGTCGCAGTACAATTAAGATTTTGTTAAAATTGACATTATTTGTACCTAAGAGCAGCAGTAAGGGCTGAAAGGTCTTGGAGTCACATATGGTGAAAGCTTAGACATGCTAGCAGCATCCAGAATGGCCATAAGCAGAGGATGTTTGGCCTTTCCTTCACACGAGCACCGTACAGATGGTGCATGGGTGATGACAGCACCACAGCACAGCACACCAGGTTACAGTGAGGAGCTGCAGCCCTTCACGCTGTGCATTACAGGCAGTCCTGGGGACAGCAGGCCAAGTGTGAGCATATCTACATCCTTTATTCCAGCAAAACCAACTTTAAAGATCACAAATATGGAGGAGGGGTGCAGAGCTTTTGTTTCTTAGCTGTTTTGTTTGTTTGTTTCATGGTTTCTACTTCAACAGAAGAGTGAGAAATGAAGTCAAGAAGCACACCAGTCTGAAAGAACGACCTCAAAGTAAGCACTGGATGTTGTCTTTAGTCAATTCACAGTGACATGCTGAAACACCTGAAAGGGAGCTATCCAGCCCAGAAATGGGATCTGCCCTTTCTTCCCACATTATTTTAAAAATGTGGAAGCTGAGACAAGGACTACCAGTAACTGTCCCTGGATCACATGCATTATGTACATCTCTGCACTTGGTAGCAGATCTAAGCCCATGCCTACAGAACTCCCCTGGTTTAACATCAAGGGCATTTTCCTTTCCTTTTCAGTCAGAAAAAAGACCATAATAATCTGGGGTAGCTCACACTATTCTTAACAAAAATATGAAAAAGCCTTTGGTCGGAATTTCCATTCAGGTATTTTGCTTTTTCTGAAACAGTTGTACTAGTCAGTGCTTTCATTAGTTTTTCCTTTTAAAAAAAATAAAAAATAAAATAATAAAAAAAGAACAACAATCCCAAATGTAATTTAATTGCCAATAGCACTGTGATTAAATTTGGCCTTTTGCTTTCCTTCACAGTCAACCTCCTCAATTCCATCTCCCTGACGCCTCTCTCTCTGTAGTATCGATTCAGTATTGTTAACCTTTCTTTATTACTTGTTTATGTTCCCCCATCAGTTTAAAAACATCAATAAGAAGCTTTTTAAAAAGGACAGAAGCAACAAATGGAGAGACATTGAGGAAAGGTCAGGGATGCAGAAGGAGGCAGTGCCTGCTTTGTGGAGGGAGCAAAGAGACAGTGCAGAAAGGTTAGTGGTCCTGCTGCTGAGCAAAGGAAGAATGTGTTTGTTGAGAGAAATGACTGTTACTGGTGCAGCTTTTGCAGCAGACAAAATATGCCCAAGAGAGAGAAGGGATCTGTTCTGCCCAGGACTCAGGACTATTGGGAAGGGCACAGACTCAGTAATGAGACTGAGGTGGTCTGTGGGATCTTTCCTTTCACTCATTAGGAAGCTGTAGGCATGTTTTGGTGTTTCTTCTTTGTGTTTGAGCAAAGTCCCAATCCCAGTTTACTCTTTTTGAGTAAATCCCAATCCAAGGACATTTACTGCTCTGCACAGGGATGTTCTGCAGGAGCTGCATTACTTGGCTGGGAAAAGGAAGCAGAGTGGCTGTGTCCTGATGTGACTGAAGGCACTCAGCCTTCAGCATTTCTAGCAGGGGACACGGGAGCCCAAAACAGTTTGCTGTGTCTGCGGCTTTGTAGAATTTAGTAAGCACAGCATAAGCACAGTAGTTTGGAGGAGCTATCTCAGGGTCCTCTGCCTCCCTCCCTTCTTGGCCCATAAAGATACGGCAAAAGGAAAAGGAAAGTAAGAATTCACTCCAGGATCATATCCTCTCCCGGGTGATCCTAGTCCCTTTGCCAAAGGATTTAGACATTAAATCAATAAACTTCTCATTGACTTTGGAGGAGTCCCAAGTCCTGCTCAAGGGTCTCTGCCAAGATATGAAGTCCATTTAGGGCTTCCCAGTTTCAGTTTCCAAAAATACCATGTCAGCTGGGGAGTAGGGAGCTAGCACAGAGGAGGAGGAGGAGAAGAAAACCTTCCACCTCAGAGATTCCTGGCACATTAAGTGTAATTACATCCCGCTTCTTGCTCTGGTGTTACCACTGCCACCACCAGACAAGAATCAATATGGTGAGTGATCATACTTGTGCAGTTTATTACTAATGTCCTGTTAAATGAACCCTGCTGACAAAGTATGTGTGCTCCACCACAGACTTAACTGCAACTGCAGCTTCTATAAACTTTGCTGGGGAATAAAAATTGCTGTGAGAAAACAAGAAGTAGGATAGCAGTGTCTAATTCAGCACTGGGCTGTCCCTGGTTTATTGAGCATCTCAGTGAGCAGAGGGAACTGAAAACATCTGAAGAGCAGTAAGGGTCCCCTGGGCATAGAAAGGCACTTCAGCAACTGGTCTGTCAGAGACTTTGCTTGCTTTCAGATCAAAAGGTGGATCAAGAAAGGAGTCTGGAAATTATACAGCAAAGTCATGTATGCTGAAGGGCTCTGTGCTTGCGATGACTGAGGTCAGTTTGAGGGCTAGTATTTATCTACTTTCCACATTAAGAACCTCTCAGTTCAATCCCTGACAGAAGTCTAACCAGACATTTGCTCTGCTCAATAGTTAGGTCTGAGCATGTAATACTTGTAACTTTCATAAAACAATCTCTTGCTTTGAAAACTTTCCATCTTTTGCAGGCCAGTAGCAGGAAATATTCAATATAGAGAACATTTCCATTCTATGCACAGAGAGTGTTCTGCTAAAAAGGAAGAAAAAAAGCCATCTTAGTTATTAAAGGTACATTTCTTGTGACCTTTTAAGAACAGACATAATTACATACGACTTCTCTTCAACTGCATTAATGTATAAATATATATATCTGTGTTATTAATTCTGAGGATTAACATTGTGTTTGAAAGGGTTCTTGATGATTTGCTTTGAAACATGAAGTATTCAGCTAACAAGAACCCCATCATCCTTCAACTTCATTGTAATATTATTGGGTGAAAAATTAAAGACTAAAAACATCCCAGAAATAACCCAACATATTTGATCAGTATAGTAGATGCAACAGGGTTGGGATACCGGATTTTATTTTGCTTTTGCAAATAGGATGCAGATGAATATTGTCGATTCCAATATTTTTAATTAGCTACTGTGCAAGTTCACTTGACAGATCTGTTTTACTAAAACTTCATGAACACTCATTACCTCCCACCTTTCTCTTCAGTCATAAAATAAAGTCTTTACTAAGCAAAGTATGGATATTTATGCAGGAAGAATGACAGTTCATACTAGGTTTTGCAAAAGAACATCTTTAAAGAGCATGTCCCGGCTTGGGCTATTCAGTTACCTCATGAGATCAGTATCATTGACATTTAACATCTTAGGCTCCCTTTTCCATCCCATGCAGTAAAGCCCCAGAGTTCAAATGCTACTCATTCATAATGTTCAGCTTTCACCTGATGTTATAGAAAGGCAAAAGATAGCATAGATTTCTCCTTTTGAATTCTCAGCCTCCTGAAGATCTTTACAGACAGTCAGTAAAAGTGCATTAAGGCTGCCATTTTCATTTGAAATTCTTTCTTCCATTATGTCATGGATGTTTTAGTCTCAGGCATATTGCTTTGCCGCCAGTTTACAATAATAGTCATCCTTTGTAAAAAATAACATGGAATCTGATCTGCATTTCAGGGATGACCATGTACTTTTTGTACATGGCATTCTAGCAACAGTTTAGATATGATATTGGAATATATTGTAATAACCAAACAAAGTGTTTTGTTTGTTTGTTTGTTTGTTTGTTTTTCCTAATTGAAGTTTCAAAGCTGACATTGGCAGAGAAAGTTATAAAGCTTGCCATCCCAAGACCACATTATTTTTGGGTGAAATTTCCTGCATGTCCTTATTCCAGATGTGACACATACATAAAGAGAGGGACTTTGCTCCTTCTGCTCTCCCTGAAGACACACAGTGCACTTTTACAAAACTTCAGCAGTGGCTGAGTCTACTATGTCTCTTCAATCTAACTAACAGTGGCTTAAGCTCTCACAGAGACAGAGGTGATACCAGCACTCCATTGCTCTTCCTCAACAAATGATAACTTTGCAAATCATCCTACTAGATGAGAGAAGAGTGGAAAGCTCATAGAAAGAGAGCAATATATATAAGTACATGTCAGAGGAACTACAACTGCAGCTTCATCTCCTTTCTCGGGTTCTTTTCTTCATTTGGAGAGTGGGCAGTTGCAGGGCAAAGTCAGCATTATTGCTGCTCTGGGATTCATAGAGAAAACCTCTATGGAACTTTCACTCTGTGCTTGACTGAAGAACATGGTCACACTTTCAGGGTGACTAGTTTTACAAACAAAAATGAAAAAAAAAGTGATTCTACTCCCTGGGCCATATGATAAGTGGAAAACTTTGCAATAAGTCATTTGATTCAAGACAGGAACCGCATCACAGTCTCTGTCTTTGGTTGTCTTGATGCAATTACAGGAAAGTGATCTAAGTGAGAGACAAAGAAAATATTTTGTCCCATTAAAAACTGCAGCCAATCTATCTTTCAAAAAGTACTTCAGGAGCATGCGTAAAATCCTCTCTGCTGTAGGTTTTCCTCAGCTATGTCATGACATCTATCTCCTGTTTTACACTAGTTATTCATCACCTTCCTGCATACACTGAGATAGCATGTTTCTGCAGCAGCACCCTTATCTAGCCAAGAGCACGACATGTACAAAGGAGAAGAGGAACACAATAAAAAAGAAAATGAAGATTCACTATTGAAGCCTTCTTGTGAAGGATGCTTTTGTAGCATATTCACTTGATCTAAGCACGCTTTATGTTGGTTAATTACATTTCAATTAGTAATATCAATGATGTGGTTATGACACTCAGGTGAGCCTGAATAGGTCCTTCAGAGCCTGAAGAATCAATCTGTAAAAGGATCACTGAGCATAACCATCAGTATGAAAATGGAGCCCAGGCTCTTTAGCTATATTCCACAGAACTGGATGCATAACCAATACTCAGCTTCTTAATGAAGCACTTCTTTCCACTCCAACATAAAGTAATGTAGCTCAGTGCAAATCTGTAAATACAAATACATTTATTTTTATCCTGGGACTGTAAGTAGTAGTTTCAAGGAAGGATACAAGTTAGATATAGTGAAGTAATTTCCCATAGTTATGATTATGTACTATTCATTTTTGGTCCAACCAAAAAAAAAAAAAAAAAAAAAAGATGGAAAATGAGATACTTTGAGTAGCAGGAGTTTCATTTGTGTGAACTGTGCTGCAGGGTAGACAAAGCATGGAGAACTTGTGGACGGGTGGGCGATATATTTTGGCAGCAAGCTAACTCTTTTCCTTCAAAGCCCACTGGTTTTGGTAGCTAGAGATCACCTCGAAGTTTAAAAGACTTGAAACATCAGTTGGAAGTCAAGAACTCAGAAGAAAATGTATTTGTCATTGCACTATGACCTCTGATCACTTTAGAAGGTGTAATAACAAAAAAACAACAACTACCCCCTTCCCTCCCAACCTAACAAGGGAGGTGCATAGGTTAGTAATTGCTAACTCACAGAGTCAAAATGTAGAACAATTTACAGCCCAATTTTCTTTGGGCAGCAACTGTTAAGCCACCTCTTTTACCCTCCTAAAGTAATCTTACATCATAGTTTATGATTTTAGTCTTGATGGAGAAGACCTGATCTAAGGTGATCTGATCTGTTGCCTGGTTTATTTTTGCTAGGCACATCTTCCTTTACCAGCCTCTATCAGTAGTAGCTGTGTATCAACCCATTTATTGACTCGACCAGTTGTCTAGCTGGCTGCCTTTTTTGCTGACAGATTTTGCTACTATAGCTCTTGGAAGGGAATGGAGAACTATGCACGAGTCTCTCAGCTCATAGGAAATTTTGCTTTTTCTGTTCATACAGCTGCAAAATTTCCTGCTTCCCCATGTCTTCTGTCTAGCCTTTGAACCATGTTGCTGGAAGCTACTGTTTAAAATTAATGTGACACATAGATAGAGCTAATTAGCTTAAATATTTGTATGCTACTATAAATACAAGCCTCATCTACTTTACTATATAATTTCTTCTTTTTGTAATATAACATAACAATGCAAAGTGGCCATATTTCAGGCCTGTCCCTTCTTCCTTCCCATTCTTATTCTTCTTTTTTCATCAAATGTCCACTGAATGCTCCTTTTCTTTTGTTTTTCTTTTGGGTGGCTCATGGAGAGGAATGAGATACTGCAGTCTTGCCTTCATTTATATCTTGGCCACCCACCTTTTGTGTGTATCTAAACCTTTAGTCAGGAGTGAACAGGACCAGATGCTAGTCAGTTCTTCTTTTATCAGGATACTCTGTCCAAATCATCACCATTTCCCAAGAAAATATTGTATCTGAAAAAAATGTGATATAAATGAGAAATTAAAGTGCAAAATAAACTTCTGTTATTTGCAATATCTTCCTGCAAAAGAAGAAATGCCTCATATTTATCTATACCATCTTTCTTGAAAGACTCTGAAGTGCTTACTTTCTTAGGAAGGAATATGCAATTGTATGAAATGGTATTACTTGGTAATCTTTGCTGTAATATTTATGTTTTAGGGCAACTGGTGGCACTGTACAGTGTGTACAAATAGTACAAAAAAGTACCCATCTCAAACAGCATGCTTCTTAAATTGACAAGCCAAATGAAGTAATGAAGAAACTTTAATCATCCCAAATTTAAGTCTAAAATTTCAAGGCTCAGGGGCATCAGATCAGTGGTTGGTTGCTGAACAGGGACGTGAAGAGGATCTCAGTTTCATCTTTAATAATAACTGAGCTGGTCTGAAAAAACTTTTGAAGGAACATAATCCACTACAGAAAACAAATAAAATGTATCTGGAAGCAATGCAGGTCTTCCTCCTCAGGACAGTACCCAGCATGCTTGAAGACCTGAGCAGGGTCTCTGTGTCCACACGCTGCAGTTTTCCTGACCACGCTGTGATGCCACAAGGCCTTTGCTGTGAAACTGTCCGAGTCCCGAAGGCAAACTGCTCCCATGAGAGAGGGAGCACAGCTGTCTCCAGCAACTGATGCAGACTGCCTCCTGGCTACACGGTTTAGAGAGGATACCATCTAGACTTCAAGTGGCCATATACGCAGCTGAGGACTTTTCACAGCCTCCTCTGAGCCCCAGGTTTCGGTTCAAAATGACAGATATAATGAGAGTGTTGTACTGCAGCCTGCTGAAATGTTGTTTTCCTACTACGATGATGAGAATGTGTTTTGTGTGCCCCAAGGCCACCTGGATAGTATTAGAGGGCTGGCCAGGGTAGGGGAAAGCAAACTCTTTTGTTATTTCCCACTGAAAATTGTTAGCTTCTTTCTACATATATAAAGAAAAACTGTGTTGACTCTGAAGGCTGCAGCTAAAAATGTGCAAGTACACAACCTTTCTGCTGGAGAAATAGCAGAAACAGGAATGCAGTATGAATGTTAGTGATTCCCATAGTATCAAACAACATCATGGAAGAAAATCCATCAGAAATATGAACTGCAAAAGGGCCATTTCTGCCTTAAGAAGCAGTGGCTTAGCACAGCTTGGGAGAGTATATCAAGGTCATATTGCTTTTTGCTTGCCCTGCTCTTGTATTCTTCCTAGGAGATCTTTTACAGCCTAATGCTGGAGATGGTGAATTGATGGGAGGAAACCTTGCGGTGGACCTTTGATATGGTCCTCAGTACCAGTTTTGTGGTCTCACCCATATTCTCTTCTGGGAGTATTTCGTAATACTTTTTACTTTTTTTTTTTCTTTTTTGTTTATTTCTTTTTTAAAGGAATTAAAAAAGGAATTATCCAAGAAGGCTGAAGAAACTGTGGTCAGAAGCTAAGACATTACTACAGTAAAAAAAGGTAATAATGACAATAATAATAATTATTATAATATTATTGTTGCTCCAAAAAAAGTACAGTCTTTTAAGACCTTGATCTTGACTTTTTCTTAGCATTGGTGTAAACTACTTAAGAGTGCTGCTCTTTTCCATCCCCCAGCTAGTACACTTTAAAATGGAGGGAGGTTATTTTAATGGTAGAGAAATCACAAAATGTGACACCTATTCATACCCATCTTACTCACCATGAAATCACTGTGCCTACATAAATTGGACAGGCAGACAACTTTAAAGCACTTTGGAAGGAGACCTTCAGGGACTGAAATTACTGTGCTTTGCTAGCGAAGTGGGATGTGGTGTCAGAGTGATTCTGTGTCCTAAGTATGTGCAGAGAAACAGACACCCACTGACAAGTGCAGAACTGCTTTCAGGATCACCTTGTTATTATGCAGGGAAAATGGTGGTCTTTGCTCCTTGTGAACAGGCTCCCATGCTTAATGCTATATGGGAGCAAACAGTTCATGGCATAATGAAAGAGGGAGCAAAGCAGTGTTTAGATGATCTTTTAATTCTGGATCATTCTAACCCATGTTGCTGGAGAGGGTGGGCACAGCTGGTGTGCATAGATTTCACTGAGTAGCTTCGGGAGGTGGCCAGACCTGTTATTTTCCCAGCATTAAAAATCCATGCAAACAGATTGAAGTGTTTGTGACTTCCAGCCATGGCTGAATTTTAAGAGTAGCTCAGAGGAATGGATTTAAATCTATATCCCAAAGGCAAACAGTGCCATAAGCTACCGAATTACTCCTGGCCTCTTTTCAGTATATGTATAACTGTCTCTACAAGCAAATCCCTAATGTCCTTTCATTCATGCATGCATCCAGGTGGTGTATTTAACCTGCATCATCCTCAAACCTGCTCTTCTGAGCATTTAATACTCCACCATCTGGGTCAGTTTCAGCTGTGGGAATTATTCCCAGCGAGCAATTTGAATCCTTGAACCCAGAGCTCCTCAGGCCTCGAACTTCTGTTAGAAACCACTCTTATATCTACTGAACAAGTCCCTGTGGGATCAAATCAACATTGCTTTGTTTTCAATGACATTCACAGCTGCTTCTCTAGGCTGCAGTGACTGTAGGATGACCTGCTTCATAGATGAATATTTTTATATATGTACTTTAAAAAGTAATTTTATAAGTGTCTAAAACAGGATAGACAGACAGATAGAGGTAGAGACATGAGGCTTGGCCTGTGCTCCCAAGAGACTGGCTTTAGGAGTAGACTTGAGAGCATAACATAAATGAACACCAACAAACCTTCACCTCAAATGACCAGAGTTCTTTGTGCCCTTTAGCTTTTCTCCTAGGAAAATACCCCAAGAAAGAATCATTACAGCTGCAAATGTTGTTGAACCTGAGCCATTCACCCTACCAGGGAGACGAACCCATTGCCACGTGCTCCATCATGTCCAGCCAATATTTACTCCTCCACTCAGTTCAGACACAGGCAGCTCTTGGCCATCAAACCTTGGATTTAACAACCTCTAGGGAGTCTCTTGTCTGAATAATGCATAAGGCTGAGGAAATCTCCATGAGCTGGGAAAAAAAAAAAAAAAAAAAAAGATGAGGTTTGTCAAACTGGCACAAGTTATTTGCTCAGTGCTAATAAGGCGGTGTTGACAGCTGAGCAGAACAGTTATGGCTTTTTTTTCACTGCTTGAGGCTTGAAGGACTTTGTTTTATATTGGAATACTGCATCTATCAGATTGGGGGGTCTTGCTTCTGTTTTTGCATCATCCTTGGCCATCTTTTACTTTCATTACCTGCCACTGTATTTTATTGGTTGAATATATGTGGCCCCAGTTTTGGTAGCTCTGTGTGTGTGTGTGCAAAGTCAATGTTAGTGGATCCCTTGCAGTGCTGGCACCTCAGGAGACTTCATTTTTTTCTTTTTTTCAGGTATCTGAAGCAACCCACCTCATCTCTCTGTGACTTAATTTCCTGCTATGCTGCATAAATAAAATACCTTAGCCTTTTTTTCTTAGCTGCAAGAGCCATGTCTCTGAAATCACTTTCTAAGGGGAGAATACTTCGCTAGAGTTATGGTGGTTTTCCCAGGCTGCGGTTACCTGAGATGCTTTGTGCTGCTGCAGAAAGTGGGGTTTGTGTTGATACAGCAGGGGAACATGCCATCTCTTTACATTGCACCTGAAGACAGAGAGGTTGCTCTCATTCAGCATCACAGTCTGGCAATATATGACCTGTGTAACACATCTCTGCCACATGGATTAAACCATGGATTAAACCACTTAACAGGGCCCAGCAGAACTCCAGAAGGAAAAGAAATCAGCTCCATTGCATGTGGCGTCAAGCAGCCACTGTCTCCAGCTTCTACACTGCAGCAGAGTAATGACTGCTCAGCCAAGCTCTGGAACACACGTGCTAAAGAAAGTTTTCAGGACTCTTTTTTAAGTGAATCTGCTTTATTTTGTGCCCATGCTGGATTACAAATCTGGTCAACAGAGTAAGAGGCAATCTGAACTGCTTTCTGCTGCAGGACAATTCCCAGAAATTTCTCTGTGCCCTCCAGTGTATCTTTATGCTTTTTAACTTTGTCAGGCGAAAAGCTTTACCACTCCCATTAAAGAGATCGAGTAGTACATGTGCACGATCCCCATTAACATCATGAGTGGATCCAGGTAAGCAGGGACATCTTTCAGCTCTCTTCCTGCAGTCCTTCAGCTCCTGCACACTGCACAACTCAGTCTGAATTTCACAGAGAATCAGAGGCTGGAGCCTGCTTTTGATTATAGTGATCTAAAGCTGGAGTCCTCTGGCTTTGAGGGACAAGTCTCTTGTATTTGCAAACAGACACATATTCTGGGGAGAGTAATTTTGCTTCCAGCCTGCTGTGCTTGTGTGCACACTTCCCCCACCTTCCTCCCTGGCTGGCAGCTCCCTCCAGTCACTCATTCCCTGGCTTTATTTGTAAATGAGCAATGAACAGGGAGAGAGTAAATGATCTGCCGAGGGAACTGGGATGAATCTGATTAATATTCTGTTGTTTCTCTCAAGTCACAGGCAGGGTAGGTGACCACAGCCCCGGCAGAGAAGTCCCGCCTGCCCAGTTCTTTGGAGAAACAATTATAAAATGCAAATACGGAGAGAACACCTCAATATCACACAATCTTCAATATTATTTCCTGGACACGGGTTACATGTGAGAAACAAAGTCTACTAAGCCTTTTTTCTCATTAGCCTGGGGTTGCTGTTCAAATAAGATGGGGTAGGAGGGAAAGGAGAAGGCTGAATCAGATGCTGTTTTTTCATGAGCCATAATCCACTGAACGGGAGTCAGGTCAGATGTGGCCCAGAAAATCCCCTAACTGGCAGTGTCACAGCTTCTCCTCCCAGACGCATTATGGAAAAGCCTCTTCTCATTTCACCAGAAAGCAGACCCCAAGCTGGAGCTGGGGAGTCTCCTGGGGTCCAGTCCCCTTCTTCCCAAGGCAACCAGAAAAAAAAACATGCAGAGCTCTTGTGCCTCTGTTTCCCAGTCACCCTGCCTTTCCATCCTTTGCCTCAAGTTGGGTTTGAATCATGGAAGAGAGGGACCTAATCTTCTTGCCAGGGTGCAGTGCAGGGTGTGGAAGCTGATCCTCAGTGAGCTAATGACCTTCAGCCTGACATGACACTGGCACAAATGAAAAAGAAAGGTTAGTTTCTAGGGACATTTTATTTTGGTTAAGTATTTTTAAATAGTAGACACCATGCTACACAAAAAATGGTGTGGCTTACACTGTTGTGGGTAATGTTGTGGGTAATTTTCTGTAGGACTGTTCCTACAGAACAGGGACAAGTCAGTGGTGTAAATCACTGTCAGCTTTTGATTTGTCTCTTTGCCTTAGGGAGAGCTGACAGTGTGAATGTATCTTACCAACACATCACGTGTCTTCAGAGATGTGGCATCTCTGACCGGGCAGGTGGCCCTGCTCAGGTATCCTGACATGCTGAGGGAACCAGCATCTACCATGACTTGTTCCTACCTGTTTGCTGAAGACCCATGCCAAAGTCCTCAGCTAAGTCAGAGAGAAAAGACTCATTGACAGGACCAAGACACTTGACTGAGGTGGTGCATGTTTAAGTTATCAAAGAGACATCCGAGGAAAAGCCTTCTGATATCACAGCCAAAATTAAATAAATAAATAAATAAAAATAAACAGAACAATTGATTTCCATTTTCTGATAACACCATTTGGCAAAATAATGACATGAAGACAGGGACAGTTTCAGAGATGATGAAGAAGCCTGTACTTGTTTATTTAGCAATTCTGCTGTTTGATAGATACTGCAAACCATGTGCATTATCAAGCTGCAAGGAACTTTCCAAATTAAAAATGCAGTAAAAAGAGGCATGAATATATTTGACTAAAAAAAAAAATAATAATAATAAGTAAGAATGTTTTGGTGGCTTCTTTTTATGGTAAGACACTACTGAAGTGGTTTCTAGGTGGGAAAATTGAATCTCAAGGCTCAGTTATTCATCCTGATGGTGGGACGGTATTTTTGCCTTGTAAAGCTGTATCATGCTAATGCTATTGCTGTCATACCAGCAAAGTTTACGATTTTCTCCTGAATCTTGCTGTTGTTCTCTGTTTTTAAGAGCCTATTAAAATATCCAGGTTACTTGCCAGGAAGTATAGTCTTGCAGTTTTCACACATGGAAATGAGACTCAAGAGATTTGGGTTTGACTACCAATAGTCTCACTGGTCTCCTGCACAAGCTTGAGCAGAGGCTTAGGCTGTGGATATGCAAGTGGGTTATCTCAGTGCAAGACAAGCTGTCTTCATTAAAAAACAAAACCCCCAAAGCCTACAAATATAGGATAGAGGTTTTAACTCTTTTAGCTGTGTCTCAGCCATGATAAACTTGTCCCTGGATTAATCAGCAATGAGCATTTCCTCCTCTTGGACATCTCCCTTTTCATGAACGTTCTCTTCCTCTGTACACAGTTACGATGGGGTGGTTTGTTGGGTTTTATAACCTATACTTAATTTCTCATTTCAAGTGACCCTCATTCACAGTCCATCACTATGTCATATCTTGAGCTGGGAAAAACATTTTCAGATGAGTAGCTAGAGACTAGACCAACTGAGAAGTTCAGGGTGTTTGGGGTGAATCATTTCCATCAAAAAGCAAATATTGAAGAAAACCTGGCAAGAGCCCTGCTGTGCTGAGTTAAAGCTTTTGCAGAAGCCCCATTTTTTCTTTTGGAAATAGAATTTGCACATCTCTTGCTAATTTATCTTTACAACAATCCCTGAAAACAAAACATTATTATTTTTTAATAGCAGTAGTTACTCTGTAGTGAAGGAATTACAGACAGAAAAACAGACATCCTTTCTTTGTGGGTCAGCCTACACTAGTAGATCGTTTTCTTTGTTTCTTCAGTGGTTTAAATACTTAAAAGAAAATCATTTGTTTTCAAAAGCACTTTTTTTTATGAAATGAGAGCTGTAATATCTCTTGTCTGTGGGCCTGAAGACTCCAAAAGCTGTGTAGACAAAAGCTTCTCTTGGCAGCTTTTCAGATTTAAGCTGTTCCCAATCCTCCTGTTCCTCCCCTAAGCTCCCACTGTCTTGTCACCTCATTCCCACCCTTGGGCCTTCATTTCTGCTCCCACACGGCTCCCTTTTAAGGGCCTATCCAGATCTCAGAGTTGCGCTAAATTTTAAATAACTTCTCCTTCCCTTAACAACTTTTTTAAGGTTTATTTTTAATTTGGATCAAATCCTTGAGTAGCGAATCAGAGAACTGCATGATTCACGGGATGGTGACCTCAGTGCTTCTGAACTGGTGTTTTACGTAATGGCATTTCAGTGGTGGTGCTGGAAGAGGGGAGTTGCATTTTCCGCTGAATTAAAAGCTGTGTAACAATGGCCTGCAGTCAGAAGCTTGCTTCAAACTCCCCTGACTTTAATCAGCTGCAAACTGCATTGGTTTGTCAATGTAGGGGAGGGCTTAGTATGGACTATCAGATGAAGTATTTATCAAGTATTGATTTAGCTCCTGCTAGGTTATCCAGCTTTCCCTGACCCTTCTGCTGCTTCACTTTCATTGTTATTCATGTCTGAATAACTGTTAGTTAAAATTAGGGTAGATAATTTGGGCTAGTAATTGGATCTGATAACTAAGTAGGAGCAAGGAAAAAAAAAGAAAAAAAAAAGAAAAGAAAAAAAAAAAAAAAAAAGATGTGCTAACCGTGAATAAATACAAGCCCAAATTAACAACTGTATTACCTCTTCTCCAAAACATACATGTTTCCCTTCAGTCTTGCTTTCAGAAACTGAAAGATAAGAGTTAGTCACATGGTCTAAAATTTTGGGTAGACCTGTGTGGTGTCAGGAGTCAGACTCGATGATCCTTATGGGTCGCTTCCAACTCGAGATATGCTATGATTCTATGATTCTAAGAATGCAGGTTGCAGGGCACAGAAGTTGTAACCCTGATAAAAGACCACCTTGAAAGTCCACTGTCTAAGACAGGCATGTGCTCTGACAAGTTTTCAGAGGTCAGCAAGAGCACAGAGGTCTGCGACAGAGCACAGGGGAAAATCTCTCATTCCCGGCTGCGCCACAGCATGGCAAGTAGGAGGAGCTTGAGTTCTCATGAGAGATGGAAAATCAACCCAAACTTCACCCTCCCTCACTGCAGCCTTCAGTTGCCATCTCAGGATCCTACCTGTCTTTCATTATGGGGAAATTATTTGGAAATGAATCTTACTTTAGCCATCTTTACATGTCTTCCATATGAGGAGTGGCCTCTTGAAAAATTACCTTGCATACCATGTAATATATGTTAACTGATAGATTGTGGGGAAGGCTGGGCTGTGTGTGGGGTGAGTCATTACCCAGAAAAGATCCAGTGTTATTTTCACATAGACTTTCTACATGGATGCTGTTTTACTGCCCATGAGCAGCCCTGCTGCAATAGCCCTCACCAGCACAGCTGGGAAGCTGCCGTGCTCATACAGCCTGGGCAAATGAGTGGGTATCTGTGTCCTTTTATTGAACCACAGTTATGGGAATCTCATTCTAGGATTTCATACTGTTTTGCAGCTCATTTGTAATTAACAAAACAGAGACTGTTTCCCTCTAGAAATACAGGATGGAAATGTATGATACCAGCAGGTTTTACACTGCTCATCTGAACCTCCATCATGGAGGAATGCAGCCTGGTGCATATACTGAGTGCTGGTAAACGCTCTGTGTGATAAATGAGGTTGGATCTCATACTTTTAAAGGTTGAACAGGCCTTTTCCGTGAAATGTTCACAATGTATCCTGCAAGACTATGAAATTCTTATGGCTCCATGTGTCTTTTAGGGACAGGGCTCCGACTAACAAGTTAGAAATGGACCGTTGTCCAAAACCTGTTGCAGCATTCAGGACTGGGATGTTGCCTTCTCCCCACAGAGAAGTTATAGAGCTTTTCTGTGACTTTACAACTGAGATTTGAATCTTGAGTGGTGCTTGGTATTGGCAATATTAATACTTTTTTTTTTTTTTTTTTTTTTTTTTTCCTAAAAGAGAAAAATATTTAGGTAGCTTGAAATTTGTGAACTGCCACCAAATCTTCTACAGCTAGGTGGGTTTCATGGGATATGCTTTGTTTTCTTTTTCCTCCCAGAAGCAGCAATGGTGTCCTCTTTGCCCATAGCAGTGTCCTACTTTAAGCCTATATGTGACACTTCTGATAAGAGTTCTCATGCAGTGGCAGATCTGATCTATACTCTTGCAGAATTATTATTATTATTATTATTTTTTAAAAAGGTTTAACTATAGTTCAGTGAGTATGACAGTACTCCTCCATCCTTTTCCAATTTTTTACATTACAAGCTATTGGTAAAGAGGCAAGGAAGCGATCGATAACTAGATCGTTCAGCATCCCGGGGAGGGATCTAAAATGCAGAACGTTGTTAGCTCTGGGACTTGTGTGTATAGTCCAGAAATACTGCAGGTGGGTGGGGACACAGATAAAAATCATTATGATGGATGTTCCTGAAACAGCTTTTCCCAGTATCTCCTTCCTGAGAGAAAAAAAAAATGCCATTGAAAGACTGCAACTTCTCTTCAGAGATCTGTGCTCACAGTGTTCATTTGCAATATAGCCCTTTAGCCCCCCCCCCCCCAACCTATTTTTTTTTTTCCTCTTTCATCAGGTCTCCTCTTTGTGTGTCCTCATATGGAGATGCAATTGGATCAGCTCTTAATTTTGTATGCCCCTGTTTATTCAATTAAAATGACTCCATGTACAGAGAAATATTTCACTCTTTCTTCTCTCCTTCTATTAATACACACAGCACACAGTGCCCATCTCATTGTTGCATCCAGCTACAAGCAGGGATACAACAGTTGTATTACTAAGAAACATCACTCTGTTCAGAAAAACAGGTCATCTTCTTCAACGTCTCCTTCTCAGACCAGCTTTAGAAGTCTGCAATCACTCTTTTCTCCTGGGAACATTTTGCTTTCTCACTGTGGGGGAGAGTATTGTGCGTGTAACAAATTTACCAGCAGGTTGTTGTACTAACTCTGTATTTGCTTGGGTATTGTACAGAGATGAAACAGAGCTGGGATTAAACCTTCCCAAATGCTCTCTTGTTCCCAGAGTTGCTGTCCTCCAAGAACACACTGGTCAGATGAACCACGTCCTTACATTGACAGTCCCTGCCAGTGCAACAATAAACAGCACATGCTAAGCAGAAGGTCTCTTTGCTCTATGAGGCAGTTGATAAATGGGGAGATGGGGTTGAAATGATCTTGCAGTCATCCAGCCCCCATTCTCCTCCTCCTCATCCTATTCTTCATGTCGGTTACAAAGTATGCTGAAGCAGTCTGCTCCTTGTCACATATTAGGAGGAAAATGACATTGATATGTGACTAAATGCAAAAAGAGACTTTCCCCTAGTGAAAACTGGCTAATTGATGTCAAATCAAATAACTTTAAAGAGCTGTGATGGCTACAAATCAGATCATAGAGGGCAATACCGGTTCATTCTGTTTCACACAGGGACTGTGCTTTGCAGTTTAAGCGACAGCACTTTGGCATTCAGGGCTTCTTTATAACCCAAACAAATCAAATCTCAAATCTTTTTGATTTTGATGCCTGACAATAGGGGATGATTAAAACTACTGCAGTGGAGCCTGGGAATGGATTATTATTATAAATAGCTGCAGTCTTGCCATTCCCTGTTCTCTTCTGTGGGTCTGGAGGCTTGAGGCAAGAAAAGCTGGGGAGAATAAAATAGATGCTAACAAGAAAGGTCAAGTGAAAGCAGAGAAAAAAAAGTTATTTCTAATAGACTGGTTTTTGGGTTACAAGGTTTCTCTATCTCTTTACCTTCATGCTTTAAATACCAGCCTAAAAGGTAACAAAACATAAAAGACATTTTAAAAGCTAAAAGCTAGTTTCCCAGTGATGATTCTCTGAATCAGAACTGAATTATCCATTGGTCTGGATTAAAGAAGTACAGTTTTAGGGTATGTCCTCTCAGTGCTGCACAGACAGATGCAAGCTCTTTCTCCTTGGGAGACTTTGGATGTGTGAGTTAATCCAGACTCTGCTATGGACATTGTAAGTATGGCAAATAAAGAGCAACAGAGTCTAAAAGCCAAGCAAAGAAGAATTGTGTTCAGTGGTGGCTGACAGAAGAAGCAAGAAGTCTATTTTTTTATTCAGATGCCTCATCAATTGACTGGTCAATTATTATTATTATTATTATTATTATTTTTTTTCCCAACAGATTCATTTGGACCAAGGGTTTTAGAGGGCTTCTGATCCTTTCTGAATCTTGTCCTGAGCAGGTAGGACACAGGTGCCTTCACCCAAGAAGCTTCATGGCATTTCACAGCCCCTTGGAAAGTATATCCCCTGAGAGGCACTGCCCAGTGTATTGCTATCACAACTCCCATATTTCTGCCAATAACCCTGAGGATATATTTGCAGAAGAAAAAACAAGGGATGGTTTGACAGCTGAATGATTTACCCTACTTGAAGTTATGGTGAAGACAAGTTCCCTTCGAGTAGCTGTATCCCGTGTCCCTGTGTTTTTGCCAAACAGTGTAGAACAATGCTCAAAGTTCACGCTGAAGCTGATCTAGCCTCAGTAAGTGGATATTTGTACTCAAGTAATCCTGAGGCTCAAATAAATACCATTATGAAAGTCTGCAGTTTTCACTAGACACAGAAACAGGCTTGCTAGAAATAACTTTCAAGAAATAATAAATAAATAAATAAATAATAATAATAAAAAGGCCTGAATTTGGTCTGTGTTTCTCTTGGGACCACAAACAGCAAGGCCTAGAAATCTTACCCCAAAGCCTGTTTCTATCCTGGACTGGAGGGGTTGCAACACCAGTAGACACACTGACTGCAAAATATTTGGCACACATCGCTGTTTTCATCTTCTCTGAACCCCTGGAAGAGACTATTAATCTCTTTGCAGATCGTTTGTACTAATAGCATGATAAAAACAGGAATGTCTGTACCAGTTCAGATCAAAGGCTGTCAGAGTTTTGTCTCCAGCAGTAGCCATCAGCGGGTGCCTAAGGAAGAATGAGACAAGTGATTTTTCAATTTCACTCCTTCAGACAATTTCATATCACTAGATTTCCTGAACCTGATTTGATTTGCCTACCATGAATGAAAAAACAGAAGGGATAACGAAGAGGAATCTTTTTGAGGGGAGGGAGGGAAGGAAAATCCACTAGAAGAAAATCTTTGACTTTTTTTTTTTAAACAGTGGACCATAGCTTCAACTAGATGAAATTAGGACAATGCAGATGAAGCTAATTAGTTGACAGTCTTCCAAGCAAAATTATGATTCTTCTTTCCAAAATAATTTTGTTGAAGCATGTTTTTAAGTTTTCATAAAAACTTTGTCATCTCAGATTTCATTTTATAACAAAATCATAGATGAAATTCACTAATGAAAACCTTGAAAAATGTTGTAGTTATTAAATAAAAAACATTGTTTAGCAATGTTCTATTACTCTGTTAGGAAAGAAAGTCCAAGCTGAATCAAAACTCTGACATTTTGGATGGCATCACTCAGATCTGCTCTGTGGCTGTCTCATTTTATGCCAATTCAAAAAGTACCTGCTGCTGTGCATTTTCAGGAGAAGCAAGACAGGTTTTAAAGCTGGATTTATTTTTTTCATTTCAGATTTTTTATTATTATTAATTATTATAATTATTTTTTATTTTATTTTTTTAAATAATAAAATAGAAGAAAAGTTAAGCTATGTGCTCAGCTGGGTTTAGTATGAATTAATGTCATTCCCTGCAGTAGAAACTTTACATATTCTGTGACAGCCAGGCTGCAAATCTTTTTTTTTTTTTTTTTTTTTTTTTTTTTTTTCCTCTCTGTAGGATGATAATTAGTAATAAAGACTGAATGATTCTCAATCTGATTGCTGACACACATTTACAATTTATCTCATAGTAAGCTCTGGATAGAGGACATTTTCAGAACATATTGGGAGTTATGCAAAAGATATTTGTGTTCAAAGACATCCCTTAAAATTTAGTTAGCAGACAATGTCCTAAAACAAAGATTAGCTTTTTGAGTTGGTTTTCGTGTTGGTTAGACATAAAATCCAACTATTATTTATATAGGAGTATGGAGGAGGGGAGGGGTGGAGAAAGTGTGTATATTTTGACTTAGAAAGTGAAGGAAAATTGAACCAGATGGTGAAAACTAATTGTGAGAAAATAAGGTAGAAGAAGACAAAGTTTCCCCACTGCTTTTTCATTATTTACTTGTGGTACTGAGTAAAATACCAACTTGGTTTCTTTATTAGGCACTTGTAACAAGAACACCAGCAAAGATCAGCATTGATGTTGGACACTGTGAAGTTGAGATAGGGCTGACACTTTTATCTTGCAAATGCAAATGTTGATCAAATGAATAAAACTGGACAAGAAAAGAACACCTTTTCTGTTCTTAGATTGCAGTACAAAATTGATCTGGCATGTGAGTGAGAAATCTTAGGCTGCAGACTGCATGAGTGTCCAGAAGTAAATGGACAGAAAGGCCTTGAATGTTCATTAATAGCATCAACTAAATAGAATGGCTCATATACAGCTCTAAAAAAAATTTTTTAGAAGTCTGTAGAATTATCTACACAGCTGGTGAGCCTAAATATGAGGGACTCATTGGAAGTGATTTAGTTGGCAGCAGTCTAAAACTGCCTCAACTTTATCCTACCTGGGAGGGCATTCATTATAAACGTGTCCCCACTACCTTTTATTTCCAGTCTTATTCAGTCTTCTTGAACCATTTAGTCCTTGCTCTCTCTATGGAGATTGTCCCCAGAGGATCACTTAATATCTGTGGGTGATGATTATATTTCTAATATTGAAATATCTTGATAAAAAATCCCCCAAACATCTTATTTATTTTAATAAAAATCAGTCAACGCAAAGCCAAAACAAGAGTTTCCATGCTGCTATGTCTTGGATGTAAAATGGATGCCTCTGAAATTTTGTAGCATTGAGTTCACAAGCCTGCATGAAGATGTGGTATGAAGGAGCAGTGATTTAGAGTTAATTTTAAACATTTACTCTGTTTTATTGCAGCAAAGACTTCCCCTTCTCTGAAATTTAAAATTTAAAACGGGCATTCTCTGAGCATGAGAGTAGTGCTTTTTGCTTTCTGAGATGGAACAAAGTATTTTCTTGATGAAAAAAATATGATTTTGATTTTAAGCAATGGGAACATTTTCCCATCACATATTTTTCATGCTGTGAAAACTAACCATCCACCAAACATTTCAAATGTGAATTCTCAAACAGCTCTGCTGAAATATATTTTCCTCCTCATTTTATATTAAAGTGTAGCCCTGAATGTCGTCACAATACTGTCCCAGCTTGCCTACCCCCTGGATTTCAGAGTATCAACCACACATCACCTATGCATAAAGGAAGTTTTCCATTCCACATGTAGAAACTTAAAAGCAGTAGGATAAAGTTAATGGGATGCAAAGGAATGCAGAATGATAAAATTCAATTTTTAAACCCCTAAATGGGTTTGGGGCTTGGGGGTGTGGGGAGTGTGTGTATGTGTGTGAAGATAGCCCTAACAAACTTTATCCAAGTGTATGGTTTGTAGAAATGTACGTGGAATGGTACAATGGGATAGATTCCTTCACCTAGTGAAAAACTTAATAGGCTCCCTTGAGCTTCAGTTTATAACGCTGATTTACACCTTCTAAGAATCTGGCCTGGGAGATTAGTCAAGCTAATTCCCCTTTAAAAGAGAAAAAAAATCATTTGCCTTAATCCGGTTAACATTTAAACTTTCCACTGACCTAAATTAAATGCTTTCTTGCAGATTTTTAATTTAGCATACTGACCCCCAAATGGAAAGACCACTTACAATTACAAACCCCATAGTGCAGCCACCACACTCTCCAACTCACAGTTATCATCCCAAATATGTTTCTCATCTTGGCACAGAAGAAAATGATTTTCTGCATCTATGTGCCAGCAGATTTTCACCTATATGTTTTTCTGTTAATGTTCATTAATTCATGTGGCTTTGGCAAACTAATAAAGGGATATATGAGCATTGTTTTCTTTCCTGAGTGTTTCTGGGTTCTACAGAAAGAGAGAAAAAAACATTCTGAAGGTATGTACCCCCTAGAGAGGTCTGGGATAACTTCTCTGCATCACTTGGCAGCTCATGTCTGCTGTGCTTTGTAAGGTAAGGTTGGAGTTAAGGCAGGAGGCTGCCACTGAAGAGGCAGGTTTAGCTTCCCTTGAAGGTTTAACAGAAATCTCTCTCAGGCAGCCCTGAGCAATCATGAAACGTAAAACATTACAGTGAAAACATCATGGTGAAAAGACCTTTTAAAGAGAAGTAGGAACAAATGCTTTCAAAATGGCCATGCCATGTACCTCTCATGTGGCACATGTGAGGAAACTTTGGGCAGGAACATGAGCTGGAGAAACACTCCCAAAGCTTTTGAGATTTAAGGACATTTAACTGCAACCCTGTTGATAAGCCTTCACTGATGATCGTAACCTGCATTGTGCCAGAGAGAGAGCATAGCCTAATTTGTTTCAAAGACAGCCCACTGATGTATTAATAAGGTTAGCTTAATTAACTGGAAGGTGTTTGCAGAGATAAGTTTTTAGGTACTCAAAATATGTTTGGTCTGTCTGCTCTGCTTGCTATATGGCACATGCCTTTGGCACACCTTAGTCCACTGGGCTCAACAGAGTTCTGTGTCAGCTGAGCAATGGAAAAAGTCATGACTGCTCTTACCCCTCAGCTGGTGTGAAGTAAATTGTAATTATGTGGTTGTGTTTGTCACATAATGCAAAAGGGTTTGGTGAAGCTGTCTCAGGTGAAGTGCCCACCAAGCTGTCCCTCCTCTCCAGGTCTGCCCAGCTCATCCCTCATCCGGGTCCTGGGGTCACTGATGTAGAGTCATATAGTGGGGGGTTCTGCTTGATGTTAAGAACAAACAAATATGAAGCACCTGTTTCTGGCTAAAGACCAAATCTTATTTTAGGTAGCTAAACTAAAAATCAAAATTAGATCAATGCTAATCCAGGAGGAACCAAAACTCCATTTTTAGTTTTCAAGTTGTTTGCACGAAGGTGCCAAGATAGATCTCATTATTGCCAGGGCTGAAAACTTGTTGGTCCTGCGCCTAAGCCTGAACATCTCCCCAAAGTGAAATTTTCTTCTGCCTATGGGCCCCACTGGCCCAAACAAGGTTCATCTGCCAAAGCCAGAGGTGGTTACTGCTGTCTAATAAAAGACATTGTGGTACCTGTGGCTGTGGGGAGCCTGCTGGCTCCTTACCTCTCTAGTTCTCCCCACAGCAAAGGACATGTTAAATTCCTGCCTCTCTGCTAACTCCCTGGTGAGCACCCTGCCTGCCTCGACAGCCCATGTTAGGCCATTTACACCAGCTGTTACACAGTGTAGAAAAAAATCAGTAAGGCAGAGAGAAGCTGTCCCAGAAGAGAGTTTCACTCTGCAATGGTTAGGGGCCTTGTGTCCCAGAGAATGCATCCCACAGGGCACCACCCAGACAAGCACCCTTACTCCTTCCTCCCCAGTGGCTATACTGCAGCATGGAGCTGGGCTCGCCATCTCTGACCTGACAAGCTGGGGTCTGTTGGGCAGGCTTCTTGTTCTGTTTTCACCAGGAAGTTGTGAGCCTCAGTGCCCAGCAGCACAGTAGAAGCCCAGGTTATCTGGGTAGTCATTAACCTTTCTGAGCAGCTCGGATGTCCATGAGGAGGGATTATGTTGAACCTCATAGCACCAGCAAGAAGGGCAGCTCATCAGAACAGAAGTATTGTCCCTCACCACACACATCCATACCTCTTTCCAATGCCTACCCCATGGATTTGGTGCATGAATATCAGTATCTGCTCTTATCCAGGCCAGATAAGTGATTCACAGCAGGCTTAATCCACTGAGAAAAAAATATGTCTATTATTTCTTAGTTTCAGCTCTGCTTTTGAAATAAAAAGAAATTCAATCCACCAAAATCCCAGTGGATCCACCAGCCTTCCAGTCATCTGTCTTAAGAGGGAATGAAATGAATTTAATCTCCACAGATTGTGCCGCACACCGCACTGCCAGCTGTCTTCTCACAGGGGCTACCATTGCTCAAAGGTCATAGTATAAATCCCTTGATTAAAAAACAACAACAAACACATTTTAAATGGGTAAAACCATAAGACATTGCCATAAAGCAGATTATGTGAAGTAGATACTGTTAAAACAGTTTAAATGTTTCTTTCAGGCATTGGTTTAGTTATCTCAAAGCATATTAGAGAGAGCAATAAAATTTAATGGCTAACAGTAAAGTGTTTATGTGTGGCTCTGAATACAGCGTTGCCCAACAGCAGAACATGTTAACTTTGCCACATGAGTCTGTCATGCCCAACAAACTGAGTTTGGGTCCCCACTGGCTTTGGGGTTCGAGATCTCATCAGAGAGCCCTCAGACAGTGACAAAGGACAATCGCTGGGCTGTCATGGCACAAGCTGGGGCCTGTGTGTGCTGAGGAGCTGATTCACTTGGGAAGTTTGTGTGCTCTGTGTGTACATGTGTATTGGGACACAGCCCCTCAGAGGTTAGCCTTGAGTTTCAATTTAAGAGAGACTGTTTTCCAGCCTGGTATTCAGGCTGGAGTTCTTCCACACTGACTGATGCAGACAGGTAAGTCCTGATCCTGGTTTTGCAAGGATTACAAGGTAATTGAGAGGTCCCTTGACTCTTCTTCCTTAGGTTATGTGTTGGTGCATCCCAGGTCAAGCTGGGTTTGTGTCATGTCAGAGATGTTGCTGAAAGTCCTGTGATTTTGCCTGCAGCCTTCTGATGGACCCACCCTGAGCATATAAACATGCCAGTGCACATGGGCCTTAAACAAAAGGCAAAGCTGCTATCCTCACTGCCAAAAAAGAAAAAAGGAAAGGAATAAAAATGTTGTGGGTCATTTTTGGTGTGATTATTTACAAGGACAAGAGAATAAGAAGCTGTAACATTGATGTCACTAGCCAGGAGTTCAGGCTGGGATTCAGAAATCTGGTCTCCTTTCTCTACCCATTCACTGAATGTGATGTGCCACACTGCAAAAGTCACTTTGCAAATCCTGTTCCCACTCCGTCTGTATTTATTTAGACTGCTGAATTTCAGCTTTCCTATGAATTTTTGTAACACCTAAACATCATGATCTAGAATGGAGTGCCTAAGCATTTCCATCATAAGAAGCAACCTTGGGCTGTCTGTGCAAGAAAGCATCTGGAGTATGATTGTATGAAACGTGTTGCATAAAGATACAGGAGATAAACTGCAATGTGAGCTCTTTCTCACAGTCATATTCCTTTAATAAATTCATCCTGTTTCCAAAGTAAGCAGAGATGCTTCTGGCTTTTCTGCACTCTGGTCTCTTAAGCACGCAAGTCTCCTGGAGCTTTGCTTCAGACACCGGGACAGCTGGTTATGCCTGGCTGTAGGGCTGCCTGATGCTGCTGTGTAGGTGTTTGACATTTTCAAAGCCCAAGGGCTCATTTAACCTCAAGGGCTGCATTCCCTGTTAGGGACAAAGACAGCTCAGCAACTGCTGTGACACAGTCAAGTGCCTTATTCCAAGGTCTGGCTCCTCTCTGCTCTGCTGGAAGAGGAGAGGAGAGGAGCGGAGAGGAGAGAAGAGGAGAGGAGAGGAGAGGAGCTGGAACACTGCCATAAGTAGCTGATGCATATTCAGGAAGTCTAGAGCCAGCAGAGATGTATGCATGAGTGCAGCTTTTCCTTTTCCTCAGAGCATACATAATAATATTCCTTAAAGAAGTTAAAAACTGGTTTCAGTCAGTTCTATTTGTTTTCAGCTGGCAGGTGTGGCTAAGCAAGGAGGTGAATAGGAAGGGCTTTGCATTGTAATTTGCAAACTGTTTATGCTTTAACTTCCCCCATTGTTGCTTGTCTCCCAGGACTATACTAGCCTCTCTAGCAGAATAAAACTGGGAAGAGGTTGTGGGTTGTGTAACATATACAACATTCATTTCCCCTCCCCCTCCTTTTTTTTTTTTTTTTTAGTTATCTTTGTGCTGTTTGTTACTAGTCAGTCTGAACAGCTCAGATGCCTGGGGAAGCTCTCCAACAGGGTCTAGTGAAGGACTTCAGTGAGATTTGCTGTAGGTGCTTTCACATTGAGCTGGACTGGTGTGTTTGCTCTATTGAAATGTTCTGTCATTTTCCAAATACCAACAACGATGCCTGCAGCTTGTTACCTCCACGTATCAGGAATAATTCTGAGATTGTACCTTAACCTCAGAGCTCCCAAGTGCGGGGGGTACTCAATGTATCCCTTCAAGGTGAATAAACCAGCCCTTGGCCTTGCTTCAGGACCCCCTGCTCATGAAGCTGAAGTTCTGCCACTATGGCTTATCAATATGGTGCCTCAGACTGTGCATCCACAAATTACTTTCAGTGATAGCTCAACCTGATTATACCTAAACTAATTTGCCATGTGCAGAGTTTTGCTCATGTACCCATCAATGCAAGTTGCTGGTTATTACACGGCTGTTAGGTTTGGCTACTTATGAGGCTGATCAACCAAGCCAACAAGTAATGAATTCTCTTTAGAGCTTGCTGTCCTCATTTGGATAGGGATTTGACTAAGCAAGAGGCTCTTTTTTTGTTCATGCTCATAGTGCAGAGCTCAGCTGTTACTCCTCATACAGTACAGGGGAATATCTCACCTTTTTCCCATCAGTTACGCACTGCTTCCCTCTCTATCATGCCATACCTAGCAATTGCAGCAAGAGTTATTTCATTCTTTTTATTATTTTTTTCCTCCTTCTTTTGGAGCAAAAACTTAAGTGCTTTTTGGCTCAGACAGATGAACAGTCCCCCGAAGTCACTAAATCCTATGCTCGGGAAGCAATGGGAATATAAGGCTTTGAGCCCACCCATTGTGACAGTGACCTACATGAGGTGAATGTACAACTTTTTGCTGAATTATAAAGTAGCTGTTTTAAGTGTTTTGTTTCTTTGTTTGTTTTAGATAAACATATCTTAAAAAAGAGACACCTGTAGTGGGGTTTCTATTAACTGGCTGTATAGAAAGAACAGGTTCCTAAAGTGTTAGCTAAATCAGACATAGATGCCTCCCCATGTATTCTAATAAGCCAGATCATCAGCTAGTATAAATGAGCTAAAACTTGCAAATGTCAATAAATATTTACAGATTTCGTCATGTTCTTCCCCCCTCCCCCCCATCCCCATTTGTTTTCTTCTTCCTGATAGACACCAAAATATTTCTTTTTTTTGACCAACTACAGAGGGGAAAATATGTTAGGACTTAGGAAATTACTACAAAAGGAAGAAAATGACATTTTTACATGCAACTCTAAGCATTTGGAAGCGGGGGGGGGGGGGGGGGTAAAGGAAAAGTAGGGAAGTGGCATATAAAAAAGAAAGAATAAAAAAATGAAATCAAAATTAATCCTTGTTGCATAATGTACCTTGTGGGGATTTTTAAGAGCAATGGAATTATGGAATTACAAGTTACTTATTGGCAATCACATGTCTAACAAGGTGTTTGGTATCTGCTGACATAAGCTAGCTAACGAAGCAGGGGTATTTCTCTTATCAACATTTAAACATGGCATAAAATCCCTGCTAACAGGATTATTACCATGCTAGAGCTGTCATTGTGCAGGCCTAGCTGCAGGACTTCTATTATATGAATAACAGAAGTGTGTGTGTGTCTGTGTAGTTTTTTTTCTCTTTCTCTGTTTTAAAGTTTGATCTGGGACAGTTCAACCAGGTCTGTGCAGGACAGTCCATAGCTGACTGGCAGATAGAAAAGTTGGGACACTCATCTAAAAATGACAGCTGTTAAGAAGTACAGGAAATTACTGTCTAGACCAGCAATTCCAAAACTAGTACAAAACTTGCACACATCCTGAAAAACAGTAAGATGAATTAGTAGGTAATTTTTAAAACATGTTCCTTTCTGCTTGAACCAGTTTCTGAAACATTCAAATTCAAATTAAAAAAAAGAAAAAAGAAAAAAGAAAAAAGAAAAAAAAAGAAGAGCCTCCAAATCTTACATTTTAAATGAAATGAATTATGATTTTCTAACATAACAAGACTCCAGGAATAGGAGATTTAAAGAAATAAAAATGCTCTACAGTTCCTAGTAACATAAAAAATTACCCTGCCTATCCCCCCAAGAGTAACAACAATGGGAGGAGAAAAAAGGTATTGATTGTAGAGACAAATACGTTAACCTACACATTATTAAGGCAATAGAGGCAATTTTCTTGCAGCTATAACAAAGGGTATAATCAGATGATTTTTTGCAAGCCTATTTGAATTAGCTAACACCAGTTAGTGTTAGCTATTTTTCTAGCTGAAATGAACTAAAAGAGGAGTGGGAGAAGGTGTTAGGTTGGCATGTAGTTTGTTTTCGAGTTGTGGCTATGGCCCTGGATCATCTGCTTTCCTCAGAAATGGGAAGTGTTGGAGAAAAGGGAAAGGGGATGTGTTAGGACTGAGAAGTAGATATAGATCTCATCATGACTCTCAACACCACCCTCTGCTACTCTCTGATGTAGGAGCCTGTCTCCCTCTGATCTCACTAGAAATATTTGGGGCTTCCTTTGAACTTATAGGAACAAAAGGTGAGATGATGTGCTTTAAACAGTTTGCAGCTATGGAAGAGGGTGGTCTTCTTTCCTTCTCCTCCCATTTCTTCCCTTTCCCTGTGCTGGTTCATGTGACACCTGCTGAAATGATTCAGCTCCCAAAGCAGGCAGAAAGCTCCTGACTTTCTTCTGGTGTGACTTTTTTGATCTGTTACTGAGCAGAATTAGCTCAGCAAAGGTCAGATGAGCAACATAGCCCATGCAGATAAATAGGGAGACCATAGAGCACTGTCTTTTTTTGGTGTCACCAGGATTATTTCTGTTTCACCTTATTGCACCCTAAAGGGCAAGAAATAAGGTTCCAAGGACAAATGTGGGAGGAGTGAGGGAATAGGTTGTGGGTGGATGCAGTTGGAGCTGTGTCTGAAGGTGACAGACTTTAGTGAGAAGAGCTGTCACACCTTAAACACTTGTCTAGAGGTTTCATGCTCTGTGTTAGCTCTTGAGAGGGCTGTGATCATTCTCGTGTATTGCCACTTGGCATAAATATTGCATGGCTGCATTATAAAATTATGAAATTATAACCATTATAAGATTATGCTAGACAGAAAACCTGATTAGATATCAAGATGGCTTAGAATTAAGAAGAAATTTTCTATCGATGAATATTGCTATGAAAAGAAAATAACTATGGATATTAAAAGCTTTTTTTTTTTTTTTTTTTTTTACCTTTTTTTTTTTTTTTTTTCCTTACAGACATCCAGAAGAAATTTGATTCCTGCAGTCTGATTTCTTTGATATCTTTACTGAATCAGGTGATGTGATGAGAAGCTGGGAAGGTGGATGTCTGCTATGAGTTTGAATGACAGTCTAAACCTCCTACAGAGGGCTCTGTCCATAGCAGAGTAATGACTTCTGAAACTAAACCAGTTCTTGAACAACAGGTTCTTGCTAGAGTTCATGATTCCAGTGCTGCTACCCTTATTTACACAGCAGCTCCCAATTCTGTTCACGATTGATCTACCCTCTCTGTTGTCACCAGCACACTTATTCTTGCCATTTTGTCAGTAAGAATACAGTCAGGCTTCTTGAGAGAAAAATCTGTTTTCTGGAACCACATATTCCACAACTGCTTATTGTTTCCAATATTTTCTATTTCTCCTGGCATGAAGGTACATTTCTCACTTTAAATTAAAAGAAAGCTGATTGGATGAAGTCATTCTGCCTCTTGTATTATATTTGTTTCCTCTAGAACATACTCGCTGCACTGTAATGATTTAATAGCTCTTAAATCTCTTCGGTCCTCACTTTCAGTTTTTCTGATGAAGTGTTTAACTCAACTGTACTGGAGGAAGGAGTGGAAGACTCCCTTTGGAATCTCTTCCCTATGGAGAAAGGACACCCTACTTTAAACCTCTCTCCAGGAAAATAACTTTTACACAGGGAACAATGACCTGGACCTTTCTACCTTTTCAGGTTACATAGCCAATTGTTAAATCTTTTTCTGTACTTGAAAAAAAAATATATATCAAAAACCTTTCAAATTATATTCTATGTTTAAAATCTTCTACTTTATACTTAAAATTGTACTTCTACAGGGAAAAATATTTAAGCAAAGTGAACTGTCTTCAAGGAACTAATGAAAACTGAATGTATGAATGGGGAGCATATGGGATGGCAGAGAATTAATCTAATTTCAAAGACAGAAGTTAATATGAGAGTACTCTCTTTGTACCTTTCTCTTGGCATCTCACATTTATATTTTGCTTCATTGCCTGGTAAGATTTTTATGTTTTGAGTAATTAGAAATACTTTTTTGGGAATAAACATTTTCTTGCCCCTATGTACATCTTTGGCTATTTGTTCACACCTCACAAGATATGACCTCCCCCTCATGCCCTCTCTCCGTGGCTGCACATATTATTTTGTCTGTGTTCAGCATGATACAGAGGGAAATGCAGAGCATCCTTGGAGGAATGTGGCTTTTGTGGGACCACAGTTCAAAGGTCTGTTCACAATTTACTACATAATGCTGATAAAAGTGATGTCTTCTGCCAACTCTTCTAGAATCCTGCAAGATCTTGGAGCTTCAGGATGGATATTCAAGGGACAGCCTAAAAATGCTTTCCATCTCATTCAGGTATTGCAATATCTTACAAGGGAGACTGTCTCCTGCTGAAATATCTCATTTCCTAATGACCACAAGTAGTTTTTAGAGGTACTGAAGGAGGTACTGCAGTGCTAAGAATGATATTCAGAGAGACAGCTGGATGTGTTAAGTAAAGCTGAGATCAAGAGATATAACAGGAATTCAGCAATGGGCAAAGAAAACGTGTTACCCAAGATTAATACCTTTCTGCAGCTCCTGTATTGCTGGTTTTACTAAGAAAAAAAAGTACTGGGTAAGATATACCAGACGTGATTACACTTGTCAATTCTAAGGATGCTGAAGAGGCTGCTCCATCCAGAAAGTTATAGATCTTCCCTTAGCAGGTTTAAGGATGGGAGCATGTTGTAAAACAGTTTTAAGAACTTGCAGTTCCAACACAATCTGCTGGTCTCACAGCTATTGGTGAAAATAGATTGGAGTTGGAGCAGGAGCTCTCCCCTCCCAGGGGATAATGGAAATGTGTGAAGATTTCTGTGTCCTGAACTTAAGCCAGTTCTCCTAGTGGAGAGAAACTAACTTGTTTAATATGCAAATCACCTAATTTATTGATAACATCTGTTTTAGGATGTGTCACTTAGGTTAGATAACGCATGACTCCCATGAAAACATCTTCCTTGCTTCAGAGGGATGCTGGGAATGCATATACTATTGCAGAGTCAGGTGGTTACCCTGATGATGGGAGATCCAGACCTCACAAGCCCCATGTTCACAACAGAAATAAATCCTCCTTGCTAATACTATACACTCATAGAAAATCCCAAAGCAGCTCAGAAATGCCAAGGAATATCTACTAAAAGTCAGCAACAACTATGCATTAACAATTATCTGTGGTTTTACTGCATTCATCAGTATAAGTGAGCTCTTTGCAGAATCTATCACAACTATAACCTGCAGCACTGACTGTCATTACATTATAGAGCTTTTAGGAGGGGACGTAAATAGTCACTTCTCTACTTCATTCTGCCTCGTAAATTTATACATAAACAACCTTCTAGAAACTCCTTTTTGACTCAGAAACATGGAGAATGTTTTGTACAAGTGCCATTCAGTTAGAAAACCAGGGGAAGGAGGGAGAAGTAGAGAAGCTAGGATCTCTGGCTGATTCTGGATGAACAACTTAAGAGCAACAACATAACCACTTTCAGGAAGATAATAGTGTATCTTCGAAGTAGACTCCTGAATCTGAGCTAATCACTCAGAGCTCTCTTGCAGGGTGAAAGGAGAGGAACTGCGTACAATTTATTTCAGCACAGAAGAGAAATTTAGAGGAAGTTAAATGGATTAAGTCCTAGATGTGTGTTTATTTCTTTCCACTTACTGTGAAAGATGTGGATAGTATTTAGTGAGGGTGGAGATGTTCACATTGCACACAACTACAGTTAGGTGAGATGAATCACACTCCTGGTTTTGATTTTATGAGGCATCAGAGTTTACATAGCTCATTGATAGCCACTAAAGAGTCTGTGCCTCTGAGAAATCAAGATATAAAAAATGGGTTCAGGCCAAAGACGGAGGCAGTCTGGATATTCATCTTTGTATTACGTGGTGTGAATAGTGTTCAGGGGGATCAAAGATCCCTTCCACAGCAGCTCAGTGCAGTCCTACAAGACAGCTGGGTCAGTCTCAATTACTTCATATCAGATTCAGTTGCTTAATTGGAGTCTGTGCTGGAGAAACTTTGTGAACTTGCAACAAAAATAGCCCAATTAAATACATTTTGCTTCAGAAAATGGACCTAGTATGTGAACTAGGCTCTCCTTTCTCAGCAAAGCTTAACAATAACTAAATGAAGCTAATATTTTCCAACTCAACAATTCTCTAATGCACAGTAGTTATGTAGGGAATAAAAAAGGGTTTATTAGCTGACACAGAAATGACCAGTGCCCAAGGAACAGCCCACTTCTAGCAAGAGGAGGAAATGTAAATTGTTCAACTGCAAAAAGAAAAGGTAATTGAGGAGCCAGATACATTCAAATATCTGCTCATGAGAGAGGGAACTTCTTACCAAAATTGCTCAGTGACCAAAATCACAATGCATTCATAAGTACAGATGTTATTCTATATTTGAAAAAATGTTTCTCTCTCCAATCTTTAATCAAAAGCAGGAACAAATTCAAGAATGACCCACAGCCTTGGCACTGATTTATGGATGAACATTTCAGATTTCTTTTGGGCTGAATTTAAACTTTGTTACCTTGGAAGGTGGAGAACTATCACATTTGCATATGTTTTTGACCTTCTCAGATGAGGGACCAAACACAAGGTAGGGTTTAGACTTGTAAATTAGATGCATGAATAAGAAAAGAAACTGGGTAAAAAGAAGTTCAAATGTGCTGGGTGAAAAAAAAAAAATGAATGGAATAAAGCAAATGGTCTGCAATCTCGTTCATTGTATGAAAAACCACAAGAGTGGACACTGGTACAATATCTGTAGTACTAAATTAGCATATTCCTTAGTTGGAACTGAAGCCAGACAGCATCAAACAGCATTTCTAACAATATTACTAAGCTCTCTTACCCTGAAGAAATAGAGTGGCTGTATCTAAAATGCTAAATACAATTGGCTCTCATCTAGTCCTCAGAAACAAAACTGTTTTGGAAAGTCCTAGATTGGCTGTTCCAAGACCAGGCTTGGTAATATTCCTTAGCCTTGTGTAATCTCAAGATATGACCAAGTCCTGGTGTAGCAGGAGAGATTACCCAAAACCTATACTAGAACTGTTACAGTTCCTTCTGGCTCCTTTAATTTCCATTAACAAAAGGTTCACAATAGAGAAAGCAGAGATATGGTGGTGTTTGCTTGACTGAGGGGAAAGATGATGGCAGTGTGGTAAAGGACCCAAGCAAAGCCAACCGTATGGAACTTAAATCTTTCCAGGACTGAAGCTTCAGTTAAAAGCAGAAAGGTTTCAAAGGAAAACCACCACATATCTCTGAAACAGCCATATCTTGTGTATCTTCTTCTGAAACTACTCACTCTAATCTTTGCCTGGAAAAAAAAAATAATGGGCCCACGACACTCAAGGAGCATTTCATGCAAACTGCAACTCTGTTGGGTAATGTATAACAATGACAGCATTATGTGCTCTGAGTTCCTTGATAAACATTTCCTGCTTTGTCTTGTTCCAAATCTTTTACTTTAATGGGTCTAATCCTATTGAACAAATCATTTATTTATAAAGTACCTCTGAGGAGCATATACAAGCTAATTTCAGCCTTTGTATATACAGATTTATATTTGTACTCCTTGTCATTGCCTGTGTGATGTCCCTTCTAATCCTACTCAGTCACTCTACTTCCAGAGGGGAAACAACCCCCTGTGGGCAGAGCACAGTGATCCCAGACTTACCTGATATTTGTGGAGTCACCATGCCTGCTGACAATAACCCGAGGTGAGGATACTTATTTCGATTTTCCACCATTCACTTTCATTGGTGAGGTGGATGACAGAAAATGTTTTCTAGTTCCTGGCTGTAACTGTCTGAAACAAGACAAAAATGACACAGATTTGGACATTAGCACTTCATGACAATGAATAAGATACAGTGAACAGTTAGGGACACATATGGACAGCTTCAGAGCTACTTCTTGCATTTATTTGGGTTTTTCTGTCTTCTGATTTTAAAATGTAGATGTCATTTTTACTTTTCCAAATATGTTGTTTATCTTCACATTTCTAGGTGTGGAAGTTGCATATGCATTGCCAAGATGTACTACAAAAAATCCTAAATAAATGAGTATGTTTATGGGAGTAGTCAGTGTTTGGAAACTGTGAATTGTATAGACAAGAGCTTCATAGGCTGAAGGAGGAAAATAAAAGAGAGGTTAGATTCAACCAGTTACACTGTTCCTCTTATTGGAAGCAGAATTAGTCATCAGCTAATGAGAGCTGGCTTCAGGATCTCAAACACTGTACAGTGACCCATTCAAGGAATGCTTTTGTGCTATGTGCTGAATAAGATTGCACTCAGATTGTCCATCTAAATGGACAAGCACCAGAAAAAAAAATGCTTTCAGAGAAAACAGGAAGAAAGAGGTGTAAATTGTTGCAGAGTGCACAAACCCCCTCCCAAATTAATGTTTTACCTACTGAGACATATCAGTTCCTAAAAGTATGTATAAGGCCATCACACACAAAAAACCCTCATTCCTGTCCAAAAGACAAGAATTGTTCTTCTTTCACCTACTCTACCACATTTCTCCTCTTCTGTCCCCATTTCATCTGATAGTTTAATAGCATATTTTACCTCATACTGATTCTCAGCTCTCTATTTTATTTCTCCCTGGCCTAGTAACAGCATTGCAAAGCACACATTTCACTTTCACCCTGTGGAGAAGCAATGCTGATTTGCTTTCCTTCCAGATGTGAAGCAACCCGTTTATGTTTAATATTCGCTCTTCAGTCACACAGAGACCTGCATTTAACTACATTTTTATGCATTATAAATGCACATACATTTGAAAGAATAAAATTCCCCCTACCCAACATCACTCTAAATGGAGCTGAGGTGAGCTCACCTTTCCCTTAGGCAGCTTGACATTTGAAGATAATTTTTAACCATTTCAGTTTTAAAATCTACTTTTTAACTTCCTAGCTCCCTGTTGTAGGTTGTAGGTTTCCAAACACTTCCCAAAATAAGCATTGACTAGCCCTCAGACAGTTTGCTGAGGTATGTAATATAACTTAGAGGAGGAAAAAGGGCAAATTTACTAAAAACCTGATAAAGGTTTGGTGTCAGCTCCCTCAGATGCCTGATACCCGCGTCTCTGATCTGGTCTGTGTGGTACAAGATCCTCAGAAGAAACTGGTTCCAAGTAAAGGCTGAAAAATGTGCTTTCCTACTTGGACAATAACTACTCAATCTGCTACACGGACAACTGCATCTCTCATCTTATGGGGCACCATCATCACAGACTGTGGTTTGTCTTTAAGCCTCCTGATATCAACAGCGAGTGTGGATGACTGAGTTTCCCAGACAGACTGGAGGGTGGTAGCAAGCCCAAGAATATCTCACAAACCCACTGGAAGACTCAGGATTCACTCACAGGAACTGTGGAAGGAACACCCATAACCTTGTAGAGCTTTGTCACCTGGTCCTTGACACAACTTTTTTTTTTTTTTTTTTTTTTTTTTTTTTTTTTTTTTTTTTTTTTACGTCAAGGGAAACTCATTTTTACAACTAGCTTGCACCTACCCATGCATATCCTCTGAGCTGTAGTAGCCTAAGCTACTACACAGACTACTTCACAGCATACTTCATAACCTAAACTGAATGTCAGTGTCAAGTGTCTAGGCTCCAAGGCCCTGAAGTGCCAGAAGAACAGGAGATTTTGACCTTCTGTTTTGGGCAAGAAATCCACTTTGGCATGAGTCCAAGTCATCTGCAGCCCTGGTAAACCGAAGCGTATAGCACAATGCTCCTTTTGTCTCCAAGTGGCAGAGACAGGGATTGTTTATCAAGATTCATATTGCTACAGAACACTTGCTGAATAAAGAGGTCATTTTTTTTTTTTTCTAAAGCAAGGGACATTTTATTAGCCTTCTTAATCTGTGTATTTACAGACAACTTGTTTCTGAATAGACTCTGTAATCCTCCTTTACAAGTCACAATACATTGTGAATTATTGCAATTACTGCCCACTTAATGAGATAATGTTGCTTTGGATTAAAAAGAATAATAATAATGAAAAAAAACACCAGGTGCAAAACCAGTGCCTTGAAGGGGCATTGGCTAAATATTTTTCAGCACCAGTTAGAGAAGCTACTTAAATGCACATGATGTGAAATGCAGTATTTCATGAACAGATCTTTTTCAGATCTCAAACCCTAATGAAAATGTGTGTTTAATCAGAAATCAGAGTAGACTCATTATAGATCAGATGGTAAAGTGGCATTGACTACTCTTCTTTTTCAGTCTGGGTAAAACCAGTGCCTGACCATGACAGTTTTGGTTTTGATTTTTTAAAACAGGGAGAAACTGCTGACAATAGATACTGCCATAAACTAGCAAGCAAAGGCTGATTAGGAATCAGTGACATGGATTTCAGGAGGAAAAAAAAAAAAAAAAAAAAAAAAAGTATGACCCTTCCTGCAACAATGAGGGGAATCACTGAACAAGGTGACTAAGGATATGGTAGATTTACCAGCACATGAAGCTTTGAAATTCATTTGTTTTCAACAATTGCATTTTGTACAATTTACCACATAGCCACATCATGTCTCTCCAGCACAACGGAGTGGGAGAGACTGCACAGCCAGGGATAAGACTATCCATTCTGGATATGTGCTCATGTTAGATGAAAGCTTCTTGCACCCTGAGGAAGCACAGAGTATTTTGCAGTTTAAATAGGATTACTTCTATTACTTCTCTTGAAGACCTTATTCTTTGTATTTGGAATTTATCCCACACAACTCTGGATGCCTACATCCGAGGTAGTTCCCTTAGGCTTCCATGCTAATTACTGAAGGAAAAATAGGGTACAATTGGTAATGCTTGGATTAATCACAGTTTAGAAGTGCCTGTTTCTCTCCATTGACTGGCAAGGATGTTGAGGGGGAGAGGTGTCTGCTTTATGAACCTCACCCCTCATTTCTGTCATGAACTGGTAGCAGAGACTCTGATGTGACGTTAAAGAAATCCCATGCTAATTGACACTTCCTAGGGTCCCTGAGGGGATAACTACCCAGTTCCTATAAGGAACTTAACAAGGTCATTTCCTGCAAAACTTCTGCCAAATTCTGTGGTACTACATAATCAAGGATGTGAGACAAATCACTATCTTCTGTTAATTCAAGTTTGGCCAGATCTTCAAGCTGGAGGCAACAATTCAATGCTTTTTTTTTTTTTTTTGTAGATACACAGAGGTACCTTTATGGAACTGACTTAATCTTGTCCACCTTGCTCCTGGGCAGCTGTTTCAACCTGGAGTAGAACTGCTCTGATCTTGATCCACTAGCTAGAAAGCCTTGCAATAGGAAGGAAATCTGGATTGGATCCAACAAACAGGATTAATCCTAATTTCTTCAGATGCCAGAAGGTGCTTCTCAGGGGGTAGATATTATAGACATAATAAGAGTGTTAGGGACAAAAACATCTAGTGAGAGCATAGAATATAGGACTTGCCAGAAGACAGACCACAAAACTTAAAAAGTACAGGCAGAGTTTAAAAGGGAAAAGCAATGTCTCTCCTGAACACAATGAAGAGAGGTGGAAAAAATGAAAAAATAAATGGCAGTTATTTCACTTTTAATCTTGCTAAATGGAATTTCAGTATGATATGAATGATAGCAACATGAACAGAGATTGTTACTTTAATAGGATTATTGTCAGAAGCTGGCTGTGTTTGTACTACAGAAGTGAATTTCCTGCAGTGTGGATACATTACCATGTTTGATGAGTTACAAAGACTGCTAAATGTATCTCACTCTAGTTATTAAATTTGCAGCAGTCTCTATTTTTCTCTTATTTGAAAGATTATATCTGTGAAAATCTCACACACAAGGCTGAGATCCCTAGTATAAGTTCTCAAGTAAAAGCTCTGTCACGTGGTGTTGATGTACTAACATCAATTGTGTTAGTGTAAGTACCTGTCTGGAGGAAACTTTCTGAGTTCTCTGGTTTGAAACAGAGACTGCAGTTATATCTCTACTTGTAAGTCTTAGCATCTCTGAATTCACTCAAAACCTGTTCATTTAGATGCAGATACCGACTTTGAGCTTGGCTGGAGAAAATCTGCAGCAAGATCTCTGAACCTTCTTGACACCTTAGTACAAACCCAAACATGCCCTTTAATACTGAGCAGCCAGAGAGCTTGGTGGCTGTGGCTGTCTTTTAACAAGAAGTCTGCAATGGTTTGCAACAATTTTCTGGGGGCAAGCAGTAGGCAGGAAAGTCAGATGGACTTTTTCCTTGATGTCACCTGTCACAAGTGACTGTAGGAGTCTCAAGCAGATGAGCCTGTAGGTATACAATGCAACTACACATATCTCTAGACTACTCAGGCTTTCACAGACACCTTGGCTTTAATATTATTTCTAGTGCTAGATTTCATTTCCCTGAACTGGCAGGCTGCCAATTAATTCTTTGTAGCCTATATTTAAGCAACAATGATTTATAGTTAAGATGTCCCAGCTAATCATAATGTAATTAATAGTCTGTAATGCTTTTATGTGTTGGAAAAGGAAGCATTTCATACCTAGGAGTTTTGGCTGCAATGCAATGATGGATTGCAGGACAACACTAGAAAAAAAAAAAAAAAAGAAGAAGAAAAAAAAGAAGAAGAAGAAAAAAATATTGCCTTATTGTTTTGGAAACAATTTCAAAGGGCTTGAATATAAATTTGACATTTTGATACACTGCTTGTTATTGCAGCATATTCAGCTTTTAGGGTAAGCAAACAAACCAGCTGAATTTTCTTTGCCACCACACTGTGAGATTTCTCACTAGGAATGCATTAGACAGTATCAAACATATTAATTCAGCATTTGTATATGTGTACCAGAACATGGAATTAAAACAACAACAATAACAAAACCTCCCTGTGCTGGAAATCAAGACCACTACCTGTTCCTACATTTTTAATGGGCTATCCTTGTTACCTGGAGAAGCCCCCATTGCTCCAATGCTACATTTCACCTCAACTGGCTTCAAACTACTCCTGAACAGCCAGGATTTCTTCTTGTCAAGAGCAGATCTGGTTTGGAAGGAGCAAGGAAAGGTGGCTTAAGTCACCTGCAAAACCCCCGTGAGAGGCAAATCAAATTCAGAGAGCCTCTGGGAGCAGGATGCTCTGTGGCCGGCTATCTGCAGCAGAGCTCAGCCCAGGAGACCCTTTTAACAGGAGCTACACATCTGCAACACCATCCTTTAGAGGCTCAGTCATGTTTCTGCTGAAGCCTGCAGAAATTTTATTCTCTAAGCAATGCTGGTTGTTGTTCTTTTAATTGTTCACAGTTCTCATGTCAAAACACCTATAAGCAGTAAGACCACATGTAATATCACTGTTATGCTTTCTAGACAGAGGGCTCTGGAGAGGCTTTAGTGAAAGGCTTTCTAGGTACTCTCTAGCACAACTGAACTGATCCTGCTGACTAAGAGACAGAGATTAGAGACATCCTGGGGAACTTAGAATCCTTTACATCACATAGTATTTCATGAAGCCTGGCCAGGCTCAGGGCTGGATGTTTCAGCAGAACTTGGGAATTGGCTCCAGCCGGTGCTGTAGGCTCTGGCCAGGGAAGTAAGAACAGGCAGACACTGCTTGAAAACTCTCTTCTGGGTCAGCTTTGTTTGTAGAGATTAACGTAATTGTCAAGATTACCTTTCCATGTTGTTTGATGGTTGTCCTTTGGATTTGGCAATTGTTGAAACGTCCCTGATGGTTATACTAGAAAGCTATCAGCTAAAATTTCACTACCTGATTAAATAATGATATAATTATTTACTCTCTAGAACAATTTCATTTTATTTATTTATTTTAGAGACACTTTTTTTTTTTTTTTTTTTTTTTTAATTTGTATCTGCTTTTTTTTTTTTTTTAATTTATTTTTATTTTAAAAACATTTCAGACCAAAATACAAAAATCAAACTAAGTCAGATGAAGAAATTCAAGCAGTATTCCCATCACAAGTCCCTGGACCAATACTGATACCTGAAGGCCCATAAGGAACACTACAAATAGGTTTCACTTCAAAGCATGCAGAATGTATTGGCACAATTAATCTTGTTAAGTAATGGCAACTACAGGTGCAGTCTTCTTCCTTTGCGTAAAAGTAGCTGATTATTTCTTTCAAGTTCCAAAGTGAACAACCACTTTTACATTTGACACATCTGGAGAGTATCCAGTGCACTGGCACTCTGAAAAGTCCTTCAGTATGATTCAAAAAGCATTTGGAATAAATGAAATTCAGTCCATCGGTCTCTTGGAAGCTTGATTTGCCATCTGGACCATCAGCAATTTCATCTGGAATTTTGTTGTCTCAGATGAGTTACATGGGGATAGCTGTAGTTGGGACATATTTAGTCATCAAAAATGAGAGAGGTCACATCCCTGACTCTCTGGTCACTTCGACTCTCTGGCCTGAAATGGGAAAGAAAAATAGAGTTTGTGCTGTTCAAAGAAACCATCAAGATAGGATTTGCTCTAAAACTTTTTTTTTTTTT